>CM065383.1:25922500-26522500 GCA_033060915.1 Euryodendron excelsum | reverse complement strand
GAAACTTGTTGATCTTGATGTATATTTGCTCATTTTTTTGCATATGATTAGTGTAAATCAATATTTTAGGATGTTTAGAACACAATAGGTGGATCGTTTTAATGATTTAACGATGATTTGGATGTGTTTGGGTATTTTGCATGTTTATGTGAAAGGGTTTCCTCTAGGGTTTAGAAAAAAATGCTTGTGTAGGCTTGAGTTTTGCATGTTAGTGCTTGATTTTTATACCAGATGTCTTAGAAAAATGTATAGAACAACTATAAGAAGTTTCATAAGTTTTTGAAAATTTTTGAATTATTGAATTTTAAAAAATTAAGAAAAATAGAAGAAATTAGGAAAAATTGGAAAATTAACCCTGTGAAGGTAGAAAAATTGTAGGACATTTTTAGAAAATCGTGAGGATCTTCTTGAGTGTTTCAAGAATTTTTGAAAATTTTTAGGAAATAAAAACGAAACTAGAAACTTTTGAAAAGCAAAGAAATTGACTTGAAAATTGTATCTAATTATGGATCATGTGCCACGGAGGATGGGATTATGTTGATTGACATGGTTGACAGCTCAGGACGCCTTGGAAATGTGTTTATGGCTTGTTGAATTTTAGGATGGAGACTTTTTAAGGCAGAACTCTATTAAAATTTTTTAGATATGTATGAACTCTTAAAAAGGATTCAACGTTTTAATTCTAAAACCCCTAGGAATTTTCAAAGGGACATTCCAAGGAAAAAGAAAGTTGCTTTTGAAAACTGGACTTTTGAAAAAGAAAACCCGAAGAAACTAGAATTTTATAAGATTGTCTTTGAAATGGGGCTTTTGAAGGAGAGAGCCCGAGAAATTGGTTTGAAATTTGAAACGGAACATTTTGAGAAAAAAAGCTTGGAAAACCTTAGAAACCTTTTAGAACAAGGCTTTTGAAGGAGAAAGCCCGGGAAACTAGTTTGAAATCTTAAAACAAAACTTTTTGAGAAAAAAGCTCCAAAACCCTTAGAAACCTTTTAGAAACAAGGCTTTTTCAGGGGAAAGCTTGGGAAACTGGTCTAAAATTTTGAAATGAAACTTTTTTAGGAAAAAGCTCTAAAAACCTCAGAAAACTTTTGAAGCAAGGCTTTTGAAGGAAAAATCCTAAGAAACCGGCTTGAAATTTTGAAATAGAACTTTTTGCGGAAAAAGCTCAAAAAACCATAGAAAACTTTTGAAACAGGGCTTTTGAAAGAGAAAGTCTGGGAAACCGGTTTGAAATTTTGAAATGGAACTTTTTGACGAAAAAGCTCAGAAAACCTTAGAAAACTTTTGAAACAAAACCGTGGAAAGGATGGGGCCTTGACATTTTTTTCTCTTTTTTTCTTCTTCTTTTTTCTTTTTCTTTTTCTTTTTCTTTTTTTTTTTTTTTTTTTTTTCTTTTTCTTTTTGTATTTCTCTTTTTTTCGTCTTCTTTTTTTTTTTTTTTTTTTTTTCTTCTCTTTTTTATGCATATCCTATTATTGATTGACTTTCTACATTCCTTTCTGTTGTTGCTTTTTAGGATGGCGGATGGAGTCGATGATAATTCGGAGAGGAGGCATCGTGGAAAGAGCCACCGGTTGATCCCGTGGAGGGTAGTACCAGCCGGAGTGGCTTTGTCCGTGGCAAGAGTGGTCATTCCCATCGATCTTCGAGTCGGACAACTTCTTGTGGTAGTTTTGCAAGGGGCTAGTCTTCGACTGCTTCAGGTGAGAGGGTTGAGGAGGAGGCTGACATGTCCGTCGATCTGAGGACCAGGTATGGGATGACATTTGTTCATGATAGGCATAAGGATGTCTCCTTTTCAGACGATCAGTTGGCGATTCCTAACGTTCCACCTCTGAGGGATTTGCCCTACTATTTGAGCCTCTATCTACATTATGGTCAGATGCCATCAACTACTCATAGTTCGTTCAGAGGGGCCAATATTTCTGCCTTGAGAGCCATGCAGGCATCGACTCAGTCTTACCAAAATTTTCTCCTTCAAATTAGCTTTGGTGCTTTTATGACTTTTCAGACGGACAAACTTGATCATAAGCTAATGATTGGGTTACTCGAGAGATGATTTAGGGAGACCGGGACTTTGCATTTGGTGAGCCTAGTAGCTGATTTAGATGCCTTAGATTACATGGACTTGGGTGCTTTTACCTTCGCTAGCTTTTTGCAAGGGATGAGAGTTAGGACATTTGGGGCATAGGGTAGCTTGACTGGATTCTGACCTTTTCTGATATGGCAAAGTTATGAATACTTACCAGTGCATCGGTAAGAGGTATTAGCAACAGATGTGTTTCCATGGGCCATGAGGTGGGCTAGACAGCAGGTAGTCCCGTGGTTCTTACTTACAGATTTTGTCGCTCTTCGGGCTAACCGAGAGTTGTTGAGACCTCGGGATGTTACTTGGGCACCTTATTCTCGGTCTCCCAGTATGCCGATTGAGGGACCTCATCCTCTTATCTAGGTCATGGGTTACCTTTCGAGGCCACTTTTCGTGGGTGACATACTTGGGAGAGTGTCATTGGAGATAGCTGCACATTTACTTCTATGCTGCTGAGGATCTTCCTCAGTATATGTTCCCGTTTTATCGAGCTAGGGTTGAGATTCCTTATATAGTTCGGGTGCCTGGTGACCACTTCTTGCTTCCACCTAGTGTGGATTATGAGGTTCATTTTAGGGTGAGGTCCATTGGTGCCTTTACCCAGCTATATTTGATGGTTAGAGGATAGGTGGCCGGTTATGAGGTGGTCAAGTTGTGGCGTCGGTCCTAGGGGTTTGTTTCTCAGGAGGAGTATGTAGCAACTTGTTAGGCTCGAGACCAGTATCATGCTGAAGTGGACATTTTGACTACCCGTATATCTTTCATGGAGGCTCACTGGGTATGCTACTTGTGATTCAATTTTCATTTTCTTTATGTATTTTCGGTGTTCTGATGCCGATTTTCTTTCTTCTTGTTTTTCCAGGTCAGGGTCCTTATGATGCCAAAGCTTCTTTTAGTCAGCCTCTTTCGTATATGCCGGATATTGGAGACTTTGATTTTGATGACGATCCTGCTCCTTGAGGTGCTTCTTTCCTTCAGTTGACACAATTTTAGCTTTGTTAGACTTACAATTTTATTTATATGCATTTATATTTTGAGGCCATGTCTTGGCCTTTATGGATGATGATTGTGTGATACAATAGCATGATGATTTTATATCTTACATGGGATGATGATTGGTTTTCTTTTTAATCATATCTTTAATGTACGCACATGAAAAAATAGAAAGTAAGAATATATAAGCACAGGAATGCATGAATCATGACGTTGTCGCACCCTGATTTTTTTCACTCGAGAAAAAATACACACAAGTGGAAAAAACAAGGTACACTCTCGTTAGAACTCATCCTCCTAGAAGGACGAGTGCTACGAGATTTGAACTAGAATTTGATTTTGAATACAGGCTTTTAAAAAAGGTTTGGAGTTGCCACCTAACTTGATTAAGGTGAGTTAGGTCATCTAAAACTAAGCACAATCTGAAGATTACACTTAGAGTTTTTGAAAAGGTTTTGAAAACTTCCTTAAGACAGAGTTTTTAAGAAAATAGGTTGTTTGGCAACCTTTGAAAAATATAAGCCCTTTTTAAAATAACTCTATTTTGGTCTTTGAAAACAGTGATTCTAGGTTCAGAGGTTGGTCATGTGTAGGAAAAAACGCACTAAGCCATCACCCTACCCTGCCTTTGCGGTACCTACATGTCTATTCACCCTAGGTTCACTCATTTAGAATCTTCGATTAATAAAAGTCCAATTATATCCACTTTGAAAAAAATTATATGATGCATGACATGTAAGTGCAAGAAAAAGATTTGAAGTTTGAAAGAAAGTTTTAGAAATTGGAAACTTGAAATAGATTGTGGAATTAGAGATTTGAAAAAGGTTGTAACCGCACCCATAAGGGTTGCCTACGTATCCCTTTTTGGGAATCAAGTCAGTCGTAGTTCGGACAAGAGTTCAATTGAAAATAGGCACTTTGAAGTTTTTGAAAAGTTTGATTTGAAAATGATTTGATTAGAAAAGAGTTTGATTTGAAAAAAGGTTTGATTTAAACTTTTAATAGACGATTTGAAATCGTGATTTGATTTTGGAATGGAACTTAGACTTACAATTGAACTTTGATTTGAAAATATGGAACTTGGAAGAAGAACTTAGACTTGATTTGGAAAAGAAAGAGTTAAGTTTTGAAAACATTTTAGACTTAGATTGAAGTTGGAAAACTATCTTGGAATAGAAAAGAGTTTAGAAAAGAGTGGCAGCTTCCTAACTTTAGGGATAGAGTTGAACTAGGGTTTAAGTATCCTAGGGTTTAGGTTACCTAAGGTTGGAGTATGGACTTGAAATAAAACGGTTTGATCTAGACTTGAAAAGTTTGACTTGATTTTAGAAAATTTAGAATTAGGAAGATGAGGTTTAAGAAAGGTTTGGAAAGAGATTTGATTTTATTAAGAAAGAATTGACTTGATCATTTGATTTGAATGAATTTAGAAAGTTAGGTTTAGGAAAGACTAGATTTTAAAAATCTTTAAATTTAAAAAAGTTTCAAAATAGGAAAGTTTCATTTTAGAAAAGTTTTTGAATTAAGAAAGTTTTATTTTAGGAAAGTTTTAATTTTGGAAAGATTTCAATTTATGAAAGTTTTGAATTTAGAAAAATTTGGACTGTGGAAAGATCATGAATTTAGAAAGATTTAAAAAGTTGAGATTTAGAAAGTTGAAATTTAAAAAGGTTTAAAATTAGGAAAGGTTTGATCCCTATTTCCTAAAGTGGAAGATTAGATTTTATTCCCAAAAATAGATGATTTGATTTGGTTTCCAAAATTGGAGGATTTGATCTAGTTTCCTAAATGAGAAGATTTAATCTAATTTTCTAAATTGGAGGGTTGGATTTGACATAGAATTGGAAATATTGAATTTTAGAAGTCTAGGATTTAAAAACTTATGATTTGGTGTAGAAGATAGTTTTTGAAAACTTATGATTTGATGTAGAAAAGGAGGTTTTAAAAACCTATGATTTGATGTAGACAAAGATGTCATGATTTTAGGAAAAAGAACTAGGATTTCCCTTAACATGGATTCTAGGGCTTAGACCGACCTTTTTTGTATAGGGGGAGGGTCTATATTTATAGCCAACTTAAACCGACCTGGCGCCTATTGTAGTGGCACCAAGCTTAAATTTATATAGGCACTACTAATAGTGGCGCCAACCACTTAGGAAAGTTTTTAGAGCGGCAAGAAATGTATCTTTGACCTTTGGTATCCAAGGCACACAATTTGGACGCCTGTCCTAGTGACTCCATGCAATTTTTAACTACCATGCAATGTCCTGGGGGTAACGGGTTTGAAAAATAATGTCGGGATTGTTGAAATGGTCGACCGAGCCATTACGGGCAAAACGGTCAACTAAACAGGGAAGCCACTAGAATGGACTTGGAATGTCCCATGAGAAGACTTGAAGGTTGGAAACACTATCTCAAATGTTTCAAGGGATTTCCAGTTTGATACCCAGAGCCAGCGTGATTGGAAAAGGTGACCGACCCAATAAGGGTAAAATGGTCATTTTGTACCGGGCTTGCCGGAATGGACTCAGGATGTTTTGAAAATGTGCTAGAAGATTGAGAATACTATTAGAATCATCCTCAGGAGGTTACTGATTTGATACCCAGAGCCGATGTGATTCTTGGAGGCGATCAGATGCTTAGGGGCAAAATAATCATTTTAACCGGATGGTCTCGGAATTGGTCTAGAACCGACTAGAAGGCATTCGAACATGCTGGATTATCCTTGGGACAATCTTGGAAAGGTAGACTTACCACTCTAAGGACTTAGGTACTTTCTTGATAAGTGTGCTGGAAAAGGCCCAAGGAGTAGTTTGGTCATTTTTCATCGGAGTGGGCTAGCAGGCACTAGTGTTGACCCAGGTTTTGAGTGTTTCCATCACTCTAACGGTGTGTGACGAGTTGGTTTCCAAAGGTATCTCGTCCTTTTTTAAACATGTCACGGCCAAGAGGCATGTTCAGTCCCGTGACATATGGGTTTTATTGGCAATTCCCAATGTCGATTTATTTGCAAGTGTTTATGCCACTCTAACGGACACGATATTTGCGAGTGTTTCCGTCACTCTGATGGTGTGCGTTCATTTCGGAGACTGCCTGACCTTAGGAAGCTGCTAGATGGACTTATCGTCTGAGGAATCAACTTTCTCGAAAGATGTGCCGAATAACGAACATTCTACATTGGCAAGCTTGTGTAAGCACCCCATTTTTGACCACTCGGCAGTCTACACTCCGTCCAGACTCGTTTTCAAGTCATTTTGGGCATATTCCTATCGAATCCAATTCTCTAGTTTCAAATTCCATCTTTCCATCGCTTCGCTGGCCTGTCAGGCCCAAATAGAGGCAAAATGACCAAAACGCCCTTAGGGGCATTGTCCTTTCTTATTTCAATTCCAGTCCCTCTCTCGAGACAGTTTATTCCTCGAGACAGTCCGAGTAGCAAAACTACTCACAAAACCATCGGAGTGGCGGAAACACTCACAAAACCGTCGGAGTGGCGGAAACACTCACAAAACCTTCAGAGTGGCGGAAGCACTCACAAAACCGTTAGGGTGGCGGAAACACTCACAAAACCGTTAGAGTAGCGGAAATACTCAACCGTTAGAGTAGCGGAAATACTCATACAATCGTTAGAGTAGCGGAAATACTCACAGAACCGTTAGAGTAGCGGAAATACTCACACAACCGTTAGAGTAGCGGAAATACTCATACAACCGTTAGAGTAGCGGAAATACTCACAGAACCGTTAGAGTAGCGGAAATACTCATAGAACCGTTAGAGTAGCGGAAATACTCACAAAACCCCGTCCGAGGGTAGCGGAAATACTCACAAAACTTCATCCGAGTAGTGGAAATACTCACAAATCTTCAACCCCGTTAGAGTAGCGGAAATACTCACAAATCATCAACCCCGTCCGAGTAGCGGAAATACTCACAATTCTTCAACCCCGTCCGGGTAGCGGAAATACTCACACTGTTAGAGTAGCGGAAATACTCACAAATCATCAACCCCGTCCGAGTAGCGGAAATACTCACAAATCTTCAACCCCGTCCGGGTAGCGGAAATACTCACACCGTTAGAGTAGCGGAAATACTCACAAATCATCAACCCCGTCCGAGTAGCGGAAATACTCACAAATCTTCAACCCCGTCCGGGTAGCGGAAATAATCACACCGTTAGAGTAGCGGAAATACTCACAAATCTCAACCCCGTCCGAGTAGCGGAAATACTCACAAATCTTCAACCCCGTCCGAGTAGCGGAAATACTCAAACCGTTAGAGTGGCGGAAACACTCAAAACCTAGGTCAATACCCGTGTTTGTCAGCTCACTTCTGTGAAAAAGGACCATACTACCCTTAGGACCTTTTCCGAGACTCTTCGATCAAGATGACCATTTTGCCCCTAAGCATCCGAATGCCCCGGAAACCACACCGGCTTTGGGTATCAAACCGATAACATCCCGAGAATACTTTTTATAGTGTTCTCGACCTTCCTTTACCTTTTCGGATCATTCCGAGTCAGTTCCGGCCAACCCGGTACAAAATGACCATTTTGCCCCTAGAGGGCCGGTCTCCTTCTTCGACCACACCGGCTCTGGGTATCAAACAGGTAATAACCCGGGAACACTTTCTATACTGTTCTCAACCTTCCTTTACCTTTCCGGACCATTCCGAGTCAGTTCCGGCAAACCCGGTACAAAATGACCGTTTTGCCCCTGGTGGGCCGATTTCCATTTCCGACCACGCCGGCCCTGGGAATCAAACCGGCAACCTCTGGGAATATTCTAAATAATGTTTCCAGATCCCAAGTCTTCTTCCGGGACAGTTTGAGTCTGTCCCGGCAGTTTTCCGGTCCGATTGACCGTTTTGCCCCTAAAGGCTCGGTCAACCTTTCCGACACATCCAATCCTCACTTTTCAAGTCAAATACCTCCAGGACACTATTTTAAGTGTTCCTGCTCCTTTCCGGCCTTCCGGGCCACTCCTGGCTCCTTCAAATCATTCCCGGACTTTCCGGAGTCACTCCTAGTGAAGCCAGGCTAAAGTTTACATGGTAGTCACTAGTACAGGCGCCCAAATCTAGTAAAAAATACGTTGCTTGCCGACCTTAATTGTTTCCTTAAATGGCTAGCGCCACTAGCAATGGCGCCAAGCCAAAACATGGCCTGGTGCCACTCCTAGTGGCGCCAGTATAAATTTTGCCCTGGCGCCACTGCAACAGGCGCCAGGCTTGTCCTCCCGCTATAAATACAGAGCCTCGTTCAACGTGTAAGGGGTCTGCAAACTTAACCTAGAAATCACACAATTCGATACACAGAGCTCAAGCACCTCCAAAAATCCTAGCCTCCCTAGGTTTTCCAAACCCTAGCCACTATACACAAACCCTAGCCTCCTATACACTCATACACACCCCTATACACTCATACACTAGCCTTCAACCACTCTCTCAAGACTTGAAGAGCAGCCATCCAAAGCTTGAAGACAACCCTTGAAGACTGAAGGGTGAAGATCAAGATCGAATACTGCACGGCGTGCAAAATAAACAAGAAACAAGGTAGGCTCTCTATTTAATTTTCTGCACTTTCCCCCTCTCTCTTCTCTCTCCAACCCACTTGGGTTTTCTCTATTTTAATCCCCCATCTCTTTTTCCCCCCCCCCCTTTCTTTGCATGCTTGAAACAAGGGGATTCCCGGTCCATGTGTAGGATTGGACTATTGGAGAGTCACCGTGTCGGGGGCTTTCTTATAGTCTAACCAAAGACCACATGGGTCCGGCCCCCTTGATTATGTGGTGAAGCCTTAACCTTGTATGTTCACGACCCCAAATTGCATTGTGCATATCATAGCCTTGCATCTTCCAAAAACCTTTTTCAAAGTTGTTTTTCAAAACGTTTTTAAACTTATTTTCAAAATTGCATCAAAATCTCTTTTTCAAAAACTTATTTTCAAAACCACAATTCTAGGGTGCTTCTAGCCTTTCCATGGCTAGGGTTGCTTTAGGAAAGTGTTATATTAAAAGTGACCATTTGGTCTATATTTTCAAACTTTGTTTTCAAAACCGCTTTCCTAAAGTGGTTCTAGCCTCCTTATGGTTAGAATTGCTTTAGGAAAGTGAGATGTTTTTTATACTTTCCAAAAACTCTCTCTTCAAAAATCTCTTCCTAAAAGTCTCTTTTTCAACATACTTTCCTAAAACTCTCCTCTCCAAAATTGTTTTCAAAAACTCCTTTTCAAAATCTATTTTTCAAAATCTCTCTTTTTCAACTCCTTTCCAAAATCCTCTCCCCAAAATTCACTTTCTAAAAACTCTCTCCAAAAATCTTTCCAAAAACTCTCTTTCCAAAATCTTCCTTCTAGAAACTCCCCTCTAGGATTCTTCCTTCCAAAATCTACATTTCCAAAAACACACTTTCCAAAACTCCTTCTCTTTAAAATCTTTTTCAAAAACTCTATTTTCAAATTCACTTTCCAAAAACTCCTCCCTAGGATTTCCCTCTAAAAACTCGTTTCCAAAAGCGTATTTTCCAAAAATATCTTTCCTTAGAGCCCAAATCGAGCCTTAGAGCTAACCATTAGGAAACCTTAATTTTCTTTCCAAAAACATGATTTTCAAACTTTGCCCCAAACCTAGGTTTCCAAAACCTCTAGTTTTCACATCCAAATTATTCATGTTTCCAAAACCTCTTTTTTACGTCAAAACTATAATTTTCCAAACCTAGGGTTTCTAGAATTTCCCTTTCCAAATCCATGCCAAATTCTATCTTCCCTTTAGGAAACCAAATCAAATCTCCCCGTTTAGGAAACTAGATTCTGTCCTCCGTTTTTGGAAACAAAATCAAATCTTTTCTTTTAGAAACCAAATCCAACCCCTTCCAAATCCAAATATTTCCTAATTCAAATCCTTCCTAAATCTTAAGTTTCCTAAACTTGAACATAAAAATCTTTCCTAAATTTTAAAACTCAACTTTCAAATCTTTCCTAATTCAACCCTTTCCTAATTCAACCCCTTTTCCAAATCTTAACTTTCTAAATTCAAGCTTTTAAACCTTTCCTAAATTCAAACCTTTCTTAATTTTCAAGATTTTCTAAAACTCTAAAATTTTCTAAAATCTTAAATCTTTCTAAACTCTAAAACTTTCTAAATCCTAAACTTTCCAAATTTCAAATCTTTCTAAAATTCTAAGCTTCCTAAATTCAAAACTTTCTAAATTTGAAACTTTCTTAAGTTAAATCTTTCTAAACCTAAAACTTTCTAAATTCTAAACTCTCTTAAACTTCAAATCTTTCCAACTCTAAGACTTTTTCTAAACTCAAAACTTTCTTAATTCAAGACTTTCTTAAGTTGAAACTTTCTTAATTCAAACATTTCCTAAATTGAAAACTTTCCTACTTTCAAAACTTCCCTATTTCAAAACTTTCTAAATTCAAAACTTTCCAATTTTCAAAACTTTCCTAAACCTAAAACTTTCCTAAATTCAAAACTTTCCTAATTTCAAACTTTCCAAAAATGACACTTTCCTAATTCGAAACTTTCCTAATCTAAATTTTTCCTAAATTTCAAGTTTCCAAATCTTTCAAAATCTTCCAAATCTAACATTCCAATCCAATCTTTCTTAATCTCAAGTCTTTCCTAGGTCTCCTACCTTTCCTAAGTCTAGGTTTTCTAAACCTCCTTCTTCCCAAAACCAAGTCTTTCCAAAATCAATCTTTCCAAAGCAAGTCCAATCCTCTCCATTCCAATTTCAAATCTCCTTTTTTAATTTCAAATCAAATTCAATGTCCAATTCGAGTTCCTTCTTCAAATCCACTCTTCTATTTTTAATCGGACTCCGGTCCGAACTACGACTGACCTGATTCCCCCAAAGGGATACGTAGGCAACCTTCATAGGTGTGGTCACAATATTTTTCAAACTTTCAATTCCACCCTCATGGGTGTGGTTTCCAAAATCTTTCCAAATTTCAAATTTCAATCGATTTCTAAATTCAATTTCCTATTTCCAAGTTTTCAAAGTTTCCAATTTCAATTCCATCTCTTCAAATCTTTTTCAAATCAAATCAATTTCTTTTCAAATCTATTTTTCAATTCTCTTATCTTGCACTTGCATCTCATGCATCATATTTATTTCAAACATTATTTTTCAAAGTGAATAGGGTTGAACCATAGTTAGTTAAAGACTCTCATAGGTGAATTTAGGGTAGATTGACACGTAGGTACCGAAAGGGCGGGGTAGGGTGATAGCTTAGTGCGTCTTCCCTACACGTAACCAACCTCCGAACCTAGATCACTATTTTCGAAAGACCAAAAGGAGTTATTTTTCAAAAAGGGCTAAATGTTTTCCAAAAGGTTGCCAAACAACCCATTTTCCTAAAAGCCCTCTCTTGAGGAGATATTTTCAAAATTGTTTTTTCAAAAACCCTAAGTGTAGTTTTTGGACTATGCTTAGTTTTTAGGTGACCTAACTCACCTTAATCAAGTTAGGTGGCGACTCCGAATCTTTTTCAAAAGCCCTTTATTCAAACCAGTTTTTCAATTCAAACCTAGTCGCACTCATTCTTCTAGGAGGGTGAGTTCTAACGAGAGAGTATAGCATTTTTCCCGCTTGGGTAAGTATTCCTCGAGTGCAAAAAATCTGGGCGCGACAGCTTGCAGGCGCCAAAAGTGAAACGTTCTACCGTCTCGGGGACTTGAGTTTTGTCCTGGTCGATAGGTTTGAAGGGACTTACCATTCCAAGGAGTTTTCTTAGAGAACGTGCCAGAATGGAAGGTCTTACCATGTGAAACTGGAGTTCAGATTGAAATAAGGACTTACCATTTCTAGGAAGACGTGCCAACTGGAATTGGACCGAACAATGCCCCAAGGGCATTTTTGGTCATTTTGCCTTTATTGGGCTTGGTGGGCCTGCGAAGCTATTGATTGACTGGATTAAGTCTGAAAAACTAGTTTCGACTTGAATATGTCTGTGTTGGTTTGAATATAAGTCCGAATAGACTGGAGATTACCGAGCGGGCAAAAATGGGGTGCTTACAGATGTATATTTACAGGCTTTAGACAAATATAAGAACTTATTTGTGTACCGTCGCATGTATGGATTCAAGCAAAGTTTAGGAATGGCAAAACACACAGATGCATAAGTTTATGAAAACAAGCCCCACGGTAGGCTCCAAGCTTTTGGTTTAACTAAATGTCAACCTCAAGCTTGCCTTTTTGAACTTTTGCTCTTCTCTTGAGGTTTCTCTTCTTGGTTTTGCATTTTCCTGATGTGACAAGATAACAGTTGTCCTGTTCTCATGGTTTTAATTTCCAAATCCATCTCTCTTCTCCCATATCTAAAAAGAAAAATCTTGCCTATAGCTCACTCGATTTCTTCTTGGGGATCTCATATTTAAGCTGATGGACTCTTTAGGCGATGACTGAAGTAGCCTTTAGCAAAGGAGCGAGCAGTTTTCATCCCCAATCTAAGAAGGCTTTACTTGGTTCAGGGTTTACAAGATGTAAGTGGTACATAGGCTCAAATAATTTTTCTATTTCCAGTCGGGGGTTATAAGAACCAAAACCACCTTAAGTAGGCTTTTGCCATTCTATTCATCTTTCTTTTTAGATATCGCTACTCTCTTTTGAACTTGTTTAGACTAAGCAATCTTCCCAGACCTAAGGGGGCTTTGTTTCAGGTTATAATGTGGGGCAGGTTATGGGGGTATTGAAGGAAAGGGTGTAAAGGCTCAAGGTGCTTTATTTTCTCGGGGTTTGTTATTAATGGATGATCACTCTTGTCAGCTTTTATTTTTTCTTTTGGACTTTTTCCTTGCCTTCTCTTCTTTTTCTATGTGTCTTTCCTTTGGGTGTTTGTTTTGCTTTTGTTTAGACTTGTGCCATGTCTTGGGCTCGTCGTTTCTCTATTTTTTGCCCCAGCATTGTTATCCGTAACATCTTTACTAGCTTCTTATGATGCCTCGTTGGTTTTTTTTTTTGGGTACCACATTGTTTTCCCCTTCTTTAAATATATGAGGTGGCTTTCTTTTGCTTCATGTCTCTCTCTTTTTTTTTCTTTTCCTCTCCTCTTTTATTTGGTTTCATCTTTGGAATCTTTTCTAGACCGTGCTTCTTCTTTTGCTTATTTCTTCCGAATTTTGCCTTCACCTTTTGGGGCAGTGATCACTAGGTCGGGTTTGTCAAAAAAATGTAATCAATTCAAAGTGGGTTTTTCAAGGGAAAATTTTTAACTGCATAGTAGAAGAATAGATGGCCTCTCTTCTTCTCAGAAAAGATTGCTTAGTTTATGAAGTTCAACCATAGAATTTTAGCGATATCCATGCTGGCCCCGGTGTGGGGGGTGGTTCATGGTTAGGGTGCTTGAAAGAAAATCACTTTTGGCTCGAGTGGGTTGATCAAAGGAACTACTTTGTTGTTGAGGGAATTTGAAATGACGGTTTCTCTTCCTTTTAAAGGTCTAGCCGTCGGCTGCTTTGTCATGGCATCGTTCCGGTGTTACCCTTTTTCTATGATCCACTCTTTTTTTTTTTTCTCTAGTGTTTCCTTTCTTTGGGTCGGAAGTGCTCCCCATTGGTGAGGATGCATGTACTATCCAAGGCATAACAAAAAGGAAAACTTCTAAAGAAAAAAACATTCATAGAAGATGATAATCATAAACTTCAAACTCTTTTTCATTTCATGGATTTTAAGTAAATGCTATGCACTTGATTTTTAAAGTAGAATTAACAAAAGTAAGTGCAGAGTTCAAAAAAAGAACATCCCTTTGGTGGTTATCCCTTTATGCAGGTTTTGGGACCACGCCAACCTCTTCCATGCTCCACTCCCCAATTTCTTCATTGCGCTATGCTAGATGGATTGAAGCGTTGACTGCAGAATGGTAGAGGTGGGTGATCACAATGTAATTGTGGATGCATCCTTTTCCCTCTCCTCTTCCAGCTAGGACATTAAGGTTACTTATCAAGTCTTGGGAACCCTAATAGTTCTCTTTCGGTTGGTTTGTTTTTCCTTGCTCAGGCTCTATTGCTTCCTTGTGTTTTATGCCCAGGTTTCCTCTCACGACTTACAGTTGCTTTTCTTTTGCTTTATCCTTTTTAGCTTCCTCTTGATCAATTTTAGCGAATAGGCTACCCTGATCACCCTCCTTGAATTCAAATGGTGCCATAGGTGCTTTTGGTTCACCAATGCCCCAGAGGTCCTCTACTAAGTGGTGCTCAGCCACAGTATATTTAGGGTGCAAGAATTCATCTCGCCAACCATTAGCAAACAACGGTACTAGTGGGAGTGTCTTCCATGGGTTCTTCCATTGGCCAGTCAAGGGGATCTTGCTATCCATTTGAGTTGTAAAGATAGATAGGGCATGGTGGTGGCTCTTCTTCTAAGTCGCTTTCTTCCTCAGTTTCTGACGTTTCTTTGAAATACTCTGCAGCTATGATTCCATCTAGATTTTCTTCCCCTTCAATAATTATATTAATGGCATGTCCGGTAGGAGATCTATTGTAACATTGGGTACAGGGGCCGGTTTTACTTCTTGAGTGTTGATGACTTTGTTGTCGATGAGATTTTCAATCTTGTGCTTCAGAGAGAAACAAGACTCTATATCATACCCTTTCCCTTCGGAGTGATATTAGCAGGTAAGGGCCAAATTAAAAGTCAGAGGCAGCAGACTTGGCAGAGGCCTCAAGGGTATAGGATTCAGGTGTTTGGATTTGAGGAGCTCATGAAAGGCCTCTGTTTGAGTGCATGCTAAGCAAGTGAATTCTCGATTCTGCCGGTTATTTCTGTTGGGGTTAAAATATGGTTGGGCTACGATAGGTCCGGGAGCAGGTGTTTGGACATTGGTGACAGGGATGTTGACAATAGAAGCAGGTGGTTGTGGCCGAGCTTGATATTATGGGTAATATGGCTGCTGCTGGTTACTACCTTTTTTGCCACAGTTGAGAAGCCTTCACCTATCTTGGAGCAAGGGTCTGTGATCCTGCCAGTTTTTAATCCGTTCTCGATCATTTCCCCCTACATTATTAATTTAGAGAAACTCTTCCCAATGCTTAGGCATAAGCATTTGTAATACAAGCCCTGGAAGGTATTCACAAATAGCTGCACATATTCTTTCTCCACTAGCAGGGGGTTGACTTAAGCGACTGCTTCTCTCCATCTTAGAGCCTAACTTTTGAAGCTCTCCTTTTCCCCTCGGATCATCATCATTAAGGCACATCTATCTAAGGTGAGGTCACTATTGTGCTGGTACTGTGATCGAAAGGCTATGACCAGCTCGTTCTAGGTTGTTATTTTCCTTAGATCCAGGTGGGCAAACCATTACAAGGCAGACCTAAACAGGCTATACTAAAACAGCTGCATCAGAAGCTTGGGATCGTTCCCATGACCACTTAGTGCACCTGCATATAATCTCTTATGCACAACGAGATCTCTACTTCCATTTTATTTTTGGAAATTAGGCATCTTAAATTTTGACGGCCTTGAGTGGTTTGGGAAAAAGCATAGCTCGTCACTAGATGTCCCACTAAAGCTATCATGGCCTTATAAGCTACGCAGGGACTCCTCTAAACCTTGTATCTTCAGATTGAAGGGATTTAGGTTTTCCTTTTTTGGTGTAGCAGCCAACAAGATGGTTTCAAGGTTATCTTCTTCCTCTTCCTCGATGTGCACCACTTTGGGGATTTCTTTGCTTTTATCCATATTGTCAGTATGTAGGGTGGCCTTTCGTGAGATAACCTCAGCTTCTTTAGGGAGAGATGTTGAAGCTAAAGGATCCACAGTAGGTCCCTTAAAGGCCATCATTTGTACGAGCTTGAACATCTCGTCTATCATTGTTTTCATCTCATTCACTTCTTCCCATGTTACTAGACTATTCTGTTAGTTAGGAGTATTGCCCTCGCTTGTCATTTGTGCTACTCAGTGTCGAGTAAGGATTGATTCTCAGGGCACAAAAAGTACTTGAGTTCCTCTCTTCCCTTTTTAGGAGCAATGATGACCTGGACTGTAAGCAAATCTCACTAAAAACTATTTCTAGCCTTTTGTGAGGTGAGGGGAGGGTAGAAATAAGGAAAAATAAGAAAAAAGATCATATGTTAGTTCCTGGATTAAGGAAAGTTTTATGCAATTCATGACTTAGGGATGCCCATGCCTTTCGAGTGTGACTAATCATGATGTTTTGACTCAGGTTTTGGAGATAGGGCCTTGCCCCTGTTATGCAAAACTATACATGTTTCTGTAGTCATTCATTTGTACACTCATTCATTAAACAAGAATAATAATTTTATTGAGATGACTTTCCTTTGTACATATGATTTTCAAAAGTACATTGAAACGGGGAGAGGGAACATTTTCCTTAGGACTTTTACCTATTCTATTTTTACATTTGAAATCCTAAACTACTCTTAAGTCTTTGGATTCGCCTTCTTTAATGGAGGTCAATGAGAGACCTTGATTTCGGATTGCCCCTTGTCTTTTTAGCAGCCCTATCTGTGTAAACGAAGAGGGATTAGGGCCCCTCTTTATGAGATGATTTTGATGCATACCATAAATTTCGTAGGGTCACTTGATACCCTTAAAAGTTTTGGCTAGCTTGATTTGAGCGAGAAGGGCTTTAGAGCCATTCTTTGGGGGTAATCAAATGCATGGAGATACAATGACTTGAGTTACTTTGGGAACTATAGTCTTGAAATGAATACAGATGCATAAAAATCATAACAATAGGAATTGAGTAATGCAACAACATGGATTGAGCAAAATATAAGGAAAAGTAAAGCAGTCACCATTTCCTTCCTATTTTTGAAATTGATGCGCATGTCTTAAATTTGGTAGAGGTTCAGCTATGCATGGGGTGCTACATAAGCATGAGGTTTGGGGTTTACTAATACTTCCTAAAAAGCTCGGTTTTTGAACCTTCAAACCTCCAGGGTCCACGTCAGAAAGAGTGAACCCTATCTTTGGTTGGTGGTTCAAGCGGGGGAACTATCAACAGACCGTAGGCTGAGAAACTGACACAGCATCTGCCCACAGTCAATATACTGTTCCCCCTTCTATCTAGAAGGATAGTAACCAAGTAATTATGTAAAAATACAAATAGAAGTGAGTGCACCAAGTGTGTGAAATTTTCAAAAAATGAAGAAAATGACCCAACAACACACATCCCATTCTGTTCATTCATCACATGCATAGCAGTTAATATGACATAAAATAAAGTGTGAACAAAGTCCACCTACAAAAGAAAATGTAAGGAGTTAGTAACTTTTCGAAAAACTCAATCTAAGATAAAATAGATGGTCAATGCAAGAGCATGAAAATGGAAAGCAATGCAAGAGCATGCAAATGGATGTCGCTACAAGAGCATGAATGTAAGCAATGAATGCAAGTGATGACACTTATCTGAAGAAAAAAAATTTGAAAAATAATGTTTGTTTTTACGAACTTAGGATTTTGAAAAACTTGTTGGAAACTTAGAAAAATTTTCAAAACTGGATAAAACTAGACAGAGTAACCGGAGTCGCCATTTGTCGTGCCCCAATTTTTAACCAAGCCCTCTTGGCTCGGGAAAAAGCACCGTACTCTCTCTATTAGAACTTACCCTCATAAAAGGATAAGTGTGACAGGGGTTTAAGCTTGAAAACTTGTTTTTCGTTTGAATAAGGGCTTTTAAAAAAAATTTGGAGTCACCACCCAACATAATTAAAGATGTGCTAGGTCACCTAAAACTAAGTATAATCCGAAGACTAGCCTTAGGTTTTTCAAAAAGGTTTTGAAAATGTTCCTCTTGAGAAGGCTTTTAGAAAAGAGGTTCTTAGCAACCTTTTCAAAATGTTTGTAAAGCCCTTTTGAAAAGCGTGACTCTGGGTTGGTCTTCGAAGCTAGAAATCTATGGTCCAGGGGTTGGTTACGTATAGGGAAGATATCCTAAGATCATCACCCTACCCTGCCTTTTCGGTACCTACATGTCTATTCACCATTAGTTCACTCACTTAAATAACTAGTTACTAGTATCCACTTAATATCTGTCGCGCCCAAATTTTTCGCACTCGAGGAACACTCATACAAGTGAGAAAAATGCTGTACTCTCTCGTTAGAACTCACCCTCCTAAAAGAATGAGTACAACTAGGTTTGAATTGAAAATAGATTTGAATAAAGGGCTTTTGAAAAAGATTTGGAGTCGCCACCTAACTTGATTAAGGTGAGTTAGGTCACCTAAAAACTAAGCATAATCCGAAGACTACACTTAGGGTTTTTGAAAAATGATTTTGAAAATATCTCCTCAGGAGAGGGTTTTTAAGAAAACAGGTTGTTTGGCAACCTTTGGAAAACATTTAGCCCTTTTTGAAAAGTAACTCCTTTTTTGGTCTTTCGAAATCAGTGATCCTAGGTTCGGAGGTTGGTTACGTGTAGGGAAGACACACTAAGCCATCACCTTACCCCGCTCTTTCGGTACCTACATGTCAATCTACCCTAGATTCACCTACGAGAGTCTTCAACTAACTATAGTTCAACCCTATCCACTTTGAGAAAGAATGTTTAAAAAGAAACTAACATGATGCATGATATGCAAGTGCAAGAAAGAGAATTGAAAAATAGATTTGGAAATAGACTGACTTGAAATTGATTTGATTTGGAAATAAATTTGAAATTGGAAAGTTTGAGAAATTAGAAATAGAAATTTGCAAATAGAAACTTGAAATTGGAATTTTGAAAATAAATTGGAGTTTGAGATTTGAAAAATGTGGAGGAGTTTGAAATTTGAAAGAAATTATGGAATTTGAGATTTGAAAAAGTTGTGATCGCACCCATGGGGTTGCCTACATATCCTTTTGGAGAAATCAGGTCAGTCGTAGTTCGGAAAAGAGTCCGATTGAAGATGGAAGAGTTGATTTGGAAAAGAGTTGAAATTGGAATTTGGATTGGAATATTGAGAGATTGGATTTTGATTGAAAGATTTGAAAAGATTTGGTTTTTTGAAAGACTTGGTTTTAGGAAACCTAGAACGACCTGAGACTTAGAAATGAAGGATTGGATTTGACTTGAAAAGATTTTGGAAAAGAATTGACTTGAATACATAGACTCGGAAGATTGGAGAAAAATTGGAATTAGGAAAGGTTCGAATTAGGAAAGGTTCATTTTTGGAAAGTTTTCAAATTAGGAAAGTTTCATTTTTGGAAAGTTTTGAATTAAGAAAGTTTCGAAATTAGGAAAGTTTTGAATTAATAAAGTTTCAAAATTAGGAAAGTTTTAGGGTTAGGAAAGTTTTGAAATTGGAAAGTTTGGTTTTTAAGAAAGTTTTGAAACTGGAAAGTTTTGAAAATTGGAAAGTTTAGAGTTTGAAATGTTTTGAAATATGGAAGTTTTGAATTTGGAATGTTTAGAAAACAAGGAAGCTTTGAAAATAGGAAAGTTTCAACTTAAGAAAGTCTTAATTTAAGAAAGTTTTGAGTTTAGAAAAGTTTTAGATTTGGAAAGTTTTAGAGTTTTAGAAAATCTTGAGATTAGGAAATGTTTGAATTTAAGAAAGGTTTGAAAACTTAGGTTAGGAGAGTTAAGATGTGGAAAAGGATGGAATTAGGAAATGGTGGAATTAGGAAGGATGTGGAAATTGAGTTTTAAAATTTAGGAAAGATTTTTATGTTCAAATTTTAGAAACTTAAGATTTAGGAAATGAGAAGATTAGGAAGAATTCGATTTTGGAAAGATTTGGATTTTGAAATTTAAGAAAATATTTAAAGTTTAGGCTTAGGAAACTTATGGTTTAGGAAGATGGAAATTAGAAAGGAGTTGAATGAAGAAAGGTTTGGATTAGGAAGGGATTGGATTTGGTTTCTAAAAGCAAAGGTTTGATTTTGTTTCCAAAAACGGAGGACGGGATCTAGTTTCCTAAACGGGAAGATTGGGTTTGGTATTCTAAAGGAAAATTTTGATTTGAGAAGGATTTGGAAAAGGAAATTTCTAGAAACCCTAGGTTTGGAAGTGTAGAATTTTGACGTAGAAAATAGGTTTTGGAAACGTGTATAGTTGGGATATAGAAAACGAGAGATTTTGGAAACCTAGGTTTGGGGCATGGTTTGAAAGCCATGTTTTTTGGAAGAAAATTAGGGTTTCCTAATGGTTAGCTCTAGGGTTTGATTTGGGCTCTAAGGAAAGAGTTATTTTGGAAAGTGCGTTTTTTGAAACAAAGGTTTTTAGAAGGGAAATCCTAGAGGAGAGTTTCTAGAAGGGAGATTTTGGAAAGAGAGTTTTTGAAAAGATTTTTGGAGAGGGTTTTTCTAGGAAAGCGACCTAGGAAACGTTTTTGGAAAGTGGACTTCGAAGAGAGCGTTTTGGAAAGGAGTTGAAAAAGGGAGTTTTGAAAAAAATAGATTTTTGGAAAGAGTTTTTAGAAAACAATTTTCGAAAGGAAAGTTTTAAGAAAGTATGTTGAAAAAGAGATTTTTAGGAGATGGGATTTTTGAAGAGAGAGTTTTTGGAAGGTGTAAAAAACATCTCACTTTCCTAAAGCAATTCTAACCATAAGAGGGCTAGAACCACTTTAGGAAAGCGGTTTTGAAAACAACAAGAGTTGAAAATATGGACAATGTTGGTCACTTTGAATGTAACACTTTCCTAAAGCAACCCTAGCCATGGAAAAGCTAGAATCACCCTAGGATTGTGATTTTGAAAACAAGTTTTCTGAAAAAGGAATTTTGATGCAATTTCGAAAACAAGTTTGAAAACGATTTTGAAAACAACTTTGAAAATGGTTTTTGGAAGATGCAAGATCATGATATGCACAATGCAAATTTGGGGTCGTGAACATACAAGGCTAAGGCTTCACCACGTAATCAAGGGGGCCAAACCCACGTGGTCTTTGGTTAGACTAGAAGAAAGCCCCCGACACGATGACTCTCCAATAGCCCAATCCTACACATGGACCGAAATCCCTTTGTTTCAAGCATGCGAAGAAAGGGGGGGAAAGAGATGGGAGATTAAAATAGAGAAAACACAAGTGGGTTAGGAGAGAGAAGAGAGAGGGCGAAGTGCGGAAATTTAAATGGAAAACCTACCTTGTATCTTGTTTATTTTGCGTGCCTTGCTTTCTTCGGTCTTCGTCTTGATCTTCGTCTTCAATCTTCAAGAGCCACCTTCAATCTTCAAACTTCATATTGCAACTCTTCAAGTCTCCGAAAAAGGGTTGAAAGTTAGTGTATAAGTGTATGGGGGTGTGTATGAGTGTATAGGAGGCTAGGGTTTAGTGTATGGTGGCTAGGGTTTGGAAAACCTAGGGAAGCTAGGGTTTAGGAGGTGCTCGAGCTCTCTATATCGAAATATAGGATTTTTAGACTGATTTTATGCATCCTTTTCACGTTGGAAGAGGCTTTGTATTTATAGAGGCTGGATAACACTGGCGCCTGTTGCAGTGGCGCCAGGCCAAAATTCCTTCTGGCGCCACTACTAGTGGCGCCAACCAATTAGGAAACTATTAAGGTTAGCAAGCAACGTATCTTTGACTAGATTTGGGCGCTCGTACTAGTGACTACCATGCAAGTTTTGGCCCGGCTTCACTAGGAATGACTCTGGAAAGTCTGGGAATGGTTTAAGGGACCGAGAATGGCCCGAAAAGCTGGAAAAGAGCAGGAACACTTAAAATAGTGTCCCGGAGGTATTTGACTTGAAAAATGAGGATAGGACGTGTTGGAAGGGTTGACCGGGCCGTTAGGGGCAAAATGGTCAATCGGGTTAGAAAGCTACCGGGACAGACTCGGACTGTCCCGGAAGAAGACTTGGGAATTGGAAACATTATTTAGAATGTTCCCAAAGGTTGCCGGTTTGATACCTAGAGCCGATGCGGTCAGAAGAGGTGACCGGCCCACCAGGGACAAAACGGTCATTTCGCACTAGGCTTGCTAGAACTGACTCGGAATAAACTGGAAAAGTAGGGGAAGGTTGAGACCACTATAAAAAGTATTCTCTGGAAGTTACCAAAGGGACCTTGATTGGAACCGTCTCGAGGAATAAACTGTCTCGAGAGAGGGATTGGAAAGGGGACTTATCGTCTTCGAAAAGACGTGCCTAAATTGGAACCGTCTCGAGGAATAAACTGTCTCGAGAGAGGGATTGGAAAGGGACTTACCATCTTCAAAAAGACGCGCCCGAATTGGAACCGTCTCGAGGAATAAACTGTCTCGAGAGAGGGATTGGAAAGGGGACTTACCGTCTTCGAAAAGACGTGCCTGAATTGGAACCGTCTCGAGGAATAAACTGTCTCGAGAGAGGGATTGGAAAGGGGACTTATCGTCTTCGAAAAGACGTGCCTAAATTGGAACCGTCTCGAGGAATAAACTGTCTCGAGAGAGGGATTGGAAAGGGGACTTACCATCTTCAAAAAGACGCGCCTGAATTGGAACCGTCTCGAGGAATAAACTGTCTCGAGAGAGGGATTGAAAAGGGGACTTACCGTCTTCGAAAAGACGCGTCTGAATTGGAACCGTCTCGAGGAATAAACTGTCTCGAGAGAGGGATTGGAAAGGGGACTTACCGTCTTCGAAAAGACGTGCCTGAATTGGAACCGTCTCGAGGAATAAACTGTCTCGAGAAAGGGATTGAAAACGAGACTTACCGTCTTCGAAAAGACGTGCCTGAATTGGAACCGTCTCAAGGAATAAACTGTCTCGAGAGAGGGATTGGAAAGGGGACTTACTGTCTTCGAAAAGACATGCCTGGATTAGAACCGTCTCGAGGAATAAACTGTCTTGAGAGAGGGATTGGAAAGAAAAGGATAATGCCCCTAAGGACATTTTGGTCATTTTGCCTCTATTTGGGCCTAGTGGGCCCGCGAAGCGATGAACAAACAAGATTTGGACTTAGAAAGTTGGTTTCGATTAGAATACGTCCATATTGACTTGAGTATAAGTCTGGACGAAGCGTAGACTGCCGAGTGGTCAAAAATGAGGTGCTTACAATATCTACTTTAGAATTTTGAAAAATGGGTTTGGTCAATTTTCATCGAGTCCGGCTAGCAGGCACTGATGTTTACCTAGGTGTTAGTTCTCGAGACTGCCCAGTCTCGGAAAGCTACCTGTGCGGTGTTGGTCCATGAGATCGTCCGGTCTTAGAGAGCTACTTGTAGGGTGGTGTTGGTCTCTTTTAGTCTCGGAGAACTATCGGATAACAGACATTCTACATTGGCAGGCTAGCAGGTGCTAGAAGTGAACCGTCGAGAATTTGATAAGGTGTTGGTCCCCGAGATCGCCCGATCTCGAGAGCTACCTAGATGGCATTAGCTCCTAAGACTACCTAGTCTCAGAAAGCTACCTGGTTGGCGTTGGTTCTTAAAACTGCCCAGACTCAAAAAGTTGCCTAGATGGCGTTGGTACCTGAGACCTCGTGGTCTCGAAAACTTTCTTGGAGTGCCTAAGGGCAACATGGTCTTTTCAGCTTCACTTGGGCCTTAAGGCCTGGGAAGTGACCAGTTGATTGGATTGGAGTTTGAAAGAGCCAGCCTAGGCTTGCATGTGATGTAATGTTTGAAACTGGATCCGGTCAGACCGGAGATTGCTGAGCAGGCAAAAATGGAGTGCTTACAACTAGGATTGAACTAGAAATTGACTTGAATAAGGGCTTTTGAAAAAAGTTTGGAGGCGCCACTTAACTTTGCTAAGGTGAGTTAGGTCACCTAAAACTAAGTGCAATCTAAATATTAAACTTAGAGTTTTTTAAAAAGTTTTGAAAACTTCCTCAAGAGAGTTTTTAAGTAAAATAGGTTATTTGGCAAGCTTTGGAAAGATTTAAGCCTTTTTTGAAAATAAGTCTATTTTTGGTATTTCCAAAATAGTGACTCTAGGTTTAGAGGTTGGCTACGTATAGGGAAAATGCACATGGTTTTCACTCTATCCCACCCTTACGGTACCTACAAGTTTTTCACCTTCAGATCACTCATTTAGAATCTCCGATTAACAAATGCCCGACACTATCCACTTTCAAAAGAATTTTGAAAAAAGGTTCCATATGATGCGTGACATGTAAGTGCAAGAAAAGGATTTGATTTTGAAAATAGATTTGATAAGGGGATTTGAAGTTTGAAGAAGGTTGTGGGAATTGAAAATTTAAAAAATGTTGTAACCACACCCATGAGGGTTACCTACATATCTCTTTGTTAGGAATCAGGTCAGTCGTAGTTCGAACACGGGATCCGATTGAAGATAGACACTTTGGGGTCTTGTTTTATTTGAAAAGACACTTTGAGGCCTTTAGAAAAGTTGGACTTACAAAGAGTTTGAATTGAACTTTGATTGGAAGATTAAAAATTGAACTTGGAATTGACTTTGATTTGAAATTGAACTTGAGAATTTGAAATTGAACTTTGAAGTAGAACTTGGACTTAATTTGTAAAGATTGAGTTGAGCTCTGAAATCATCTTGGTTTAGAAAATAGTTTTAGAAAAGAATTAAAGCCTTCTAACTTTAGGGTTAGGGTTGAACTAGGGTTTGGCCTCCTAGGATTAGGCAACCTAGGGTTAAAGCATGCAATTGAAAATAGAATGGTTTGATTTTAGAGAGTTAGGATTTAGGAAAGATTGAAAATTACTTGATTTGATTTAGGAATACTTGACTTGAAAAAGATTAAGAAAATTTTGATTTGAAAAAATTTAGAAAGTTAGAGTTTAGAACGATTGGATTTTGGAAAGCTTCGAATTATGAGAGTTTTGAATTAAGAAGGTTTTGAATTAGAAAAGTTTCAAATTAGAAAAATTTTACCTTAAGAAAGTTTTGAATTAGAAAAGTTTTATTTAGGAAAGTTTTGAATAAAGAAAGGTCGATTTAGGTAAGGATTTGAATTTAGAAAGATCCATTTTAGGAAAGTCTTGATTTAAGAAAGGGTTGATTTAAATTTGGAAAGGTTTGAATTTAAAAATATTGAACTTAGAAAGGTTGAAATTTTAAAAGATTTGGAAGTTTGAAAATAAGAAAGATTTGAACTAACAAAGATTTGAAATTAGGAAAGAGTTGGAAGCTTGAAATTTAGAATGTCGGAATTTGGAAAGGTTTGAAATTTAGGAAAGATTTTATTTCTATTTCCTAAAATAGAAGATTCAATTTTTTTTTCCAAAATAGAAGATTTGATTTGACATAGAATTGAAATTTTTTAGTTTTGAAAATCTTGAATTTAGAAATCTATGATTTTATGTAGAAAAAGAGTTTTGGAAAAAGTTTTTAGGAAGTAGATTTGTAAAAACTATTTGGAAAGGAGTTTGAATATAGACTTTTGAAAGTCTCTTAAATATCTTACTTTCTTAAAATGATTCTAACCATGAAAAGATTAAAACCATTCTAGGGTTGTGATTTGATAACAGCTAGGGTTTAAAAACCGGATTTGAAAACAATATTTGAGGATCCTATTGAATGTAAAACTTTTCTAAAGGAACCTTAACCACAGAATGGCTAGAATCACTATAAAATTGTGATTTCTTGAAAAACAATTTAAGACTTGAACTCAAATTTGAATTTTCATGGTCACATTGAATATAACACTTTCCTAAAATAACCCTAACAAGGGAATGGCTAGAATCATCCTAAGACTGTGATTTTGAAAACAAGTTTGAAAGATGGAGGTTTTGAATGCATGTTTTAAAAAGAACTTTGATGCAAGTTTGAAAATAACTTTAAACACGGTTTTGAATGCAATGCATAAACATGACAACCACAATGCAATAGGGGCGTGAACATAAAAGATTGGGCTTCACCACATAATCAAGGGGGTCGAACCCACACTATCTTAGGTTGAACTTAAAGAAAGCCTCTAGCACAGTGACCTTCAACAATCATTTCTAAGCATGAATCGGGAGAGTTCTTTGTTTCAAGCATGCAAGAAGGGGAAGTAGAAGATGGGGATTAAAATAGAAGACAACCTAAGTGGGTTACAAGAGAGAATAGAGAGGGGGATTAAACAAAAGTAAATAGAAAACCAACCTTCTCTTCTTCTTGCATTGATTGCTTTGTTCGCTTTACTTGACTTGAACTTTGGGAGCTTTGAAGATGCAAGACTTGGTCTTTAGTAGATGTTTGGAGGCTAGGGTTTGAGTGTATGGGAGCTAAGGTCTGAGGAGGCTTGAGAGAATTAGGGTTTTGAGAGAATTCGAGCTCTGTTTTCAATAAGACAGAGTTTCTGGACTGAGTTTGCGGACTTTTTTTTATGCAAGGGGATGGTCTGTATTTATAGGCAAACAGAATAAGAACAGACGCCTGTTGCAGTGTCACCGAGCCAATTTTTGGCTTGGCGCCACTAAGAGTGGCACTAGGCCATTTTTTACCTTAGCGCGACTATTAGTAGCGCCAGCCAGTTTGCGAAATTTCTGGGGTGGAAAAAAACAGATCTTTGACCGTTGTGACACAAGACAGAATATTTGGGCGCATATCGTAGTGACTACCATGCAAATTCTAGCATGGCTTCACTAAGTGTGACTCCGAAAAATTTGAGAATGATCCGAAAGGTGGGGAATGGATGGGAACCCTTAAAAGAGTGTCTCGCAGGTAACTAATTTGATGATCAAAGCCAGAATAGTTGAAAGAAGCAAACGACCCACCATAGGCAAAATGGTCATTTGAACTAGGGTAAACACCAGGATGACCTAGAGTGATTTGTAAGAAGATTTGAAGGTTCAAAACACTATTGAGAGTGTTCCAAGAAATTGCCTATTTGATAGCCAGAGCCGGTATGGCTGGAGAAGGCTACCGGCCCACCATGGGCAAAATAATCATTTCGCACCGAGCTTACTAGAATGGACTCATAATGGTCCAGGAAGGTACTAGAAGGCTGGGAATACTATTAGAAGTATCCCTAAAAGGTAACTGATTTGATACCCTAAGCCAGTGTGGTTCCTAGAGGAAATTATATGCCTAGGGGCAAAATGGTCATTTGGCTTCAAGTGGGCCCCACGGGCCCAAGAAGCAACCGGTGGACCGAATTGGAGTTTGGAGGGTGGGTTAGAATCTGAATGTGCATGTGATTTTGAAAGTGAGACCAATTGCGCCGAAGATCGCCAAATGGGGCAAAAATAGAGTGCTTATAGCAACCCCTCTTTTTCTGTTTTTGTTTATCGAAGACAAAAAATGATAAAGTAAGGGTCCCATGTGGATCGCATGGCGATCAGAGTGATTGGAAGAGTTGGACCTAGAGAATAGTTACCTCGAATCGATATTTTGTCAAGCAAAATGACATTCCTCTAGGGAGGTCTACGGTCGATGTCTAAAAACTGATACTTCTTTAATTGACACTTGGACTAGTGAAATGATACTCCTCTGGGCAAATTGATTCATCTTGAACTGGCACTCTGTCTAGAAAAATAATACTCCTCTGGGGAAATCTAATGTTGATATCTTGATAATTCTTGAACTAACACTCCGTTTGGCAGAATAATACTCCTCTGGGGAAGTTCAAAGTTGATGTCTTGATACTTCTTGAATCGACACTTTGACTAGCGAAATGATACTCCTATGGGGAAATCCAAAGTTGATCTTTTGAAACTACTACTTCTTGAACCAATACTCTATCTGGTCGAACGACACTCTTCTGGGCAAATCCAAGGTTGATGTCTTGATACTTCTTGAACCGACACTTCGTCTGGCAAAATGATACTCCTCTGGGGAAATCTAATATTGATCTCTTGAAACTGCTACTTCTTGAAGACATCAACACTCCGTTTGGTGGAATGATACTGCTCTCGGAAAGTCCAAGGTTGCTGTCTTCTTGAACCGACACTCCGTCTGGTAGAATGATACTCTTCTGGGCGAGTCCAAGGTTGATGTCTTCAAACTGCTACTTCTTGAACAAACACTCTGTCAAGTACAACGATACTCCTCTGAGGAAGTCCAAGGTTGATGCTTTCTTGAATCGACACTCTATTTGGCGAAATGATACTTCTCCAGGGAAGTCCAAGGTTGATGTCTTGAAACTGCTACTTCTTGAACCAACACTCTGTCTAGTGGAACGATACTCCTCTAGGGAAGTCCAAGGTTGATGTCTTCATAAAATGACACTCCGACCGGCAAAATGATACTTCTCCAAGGAAGTCCAAGGTTGATGCCTTGAAACTGTTACTTCTTGAACCAACACACCATTTGGTGGAACGATACTCCTCTGGAGAAGTCCAAGGTTGATGTCTTCTTGAACCGACACTCCGTCTGGCGGAATGATACTCCTCTAAGGAGGTCTAAGGTATCTTGAAACTGCTACTTCTTGAACCAACACTCTGTTTGGCAGAATGATACTCCTCTAGGAAGTCCAAGGTTGATGTCTTCTCGAATTGACACTCTATCTGGTAGAATGATACTCCTCCGAGGAAGTCCAAGGTTGATATCTTCTTGAACTGACACTCCATCTAGCAGAATGATACTCATCTGAGGAAGTCAAAGGTTGATGTCTTCTTGAACCGACACTCTGTCTGGCAGAATGATACTCCTCTAGAGAAGTCCAAGGTTGATTGCGGAGGTCGAGAGTGGGCTATTACCCCATTCTTTATTTCTTGTCGGCTATGAAAGTCTGAGTTTTTTGAGGTGCGTGCTAGTGTTGGAGATGTCTGAGGTTACTTAGCCACGAGGGGGCTTTGGCTCTTTTTTGTGCTTTACCACATTCCTTGTTTCCTATCTAAGAGATAGAGACATATAGTAAGTTTTTGTGCAAAAATAGTTTATTTATGCTAGTTCTAAAAATGTACATGTAATGAAATTGAATGCATGTCATATGTTTTGATGAATGTACATGCAAAAATGGAATTGAATATATGTCATACTTTTTTATGAATATACATGCAAGAATGGAATTGAATGCATATTATACTTTTTATTGAATGCACACATTTTACATAAGGATGGGAAAGCTGCATGCCCCCTTGAATTTGTTCTAGGGTTCATGTTTAGTTATAAGTGTTATATCATAGAATTAGGTAGTCTTTTGAACTTCTGCTTCTCCCTTGGGATTTCCCTTTCTAATTTCATCCTTTTCTTGTTAGGATGTGATAGTAGTTGCACTACTCTCTAAGATGCAATCCATTGACTCGTTTTTCCCCCTTCTCTCTTATTGGAAGGAAACACTCTCTTTAGTAGACCTCTCGATTTCTTCTAGGACACTTCTTTGGATCGGTGGGCTCTCATAAGTGACAGACAGCATCGCCCTTTGGCAAAGCATTAGGTAGCTTCATTCCTCAGTTCGATATGACCTTGAAAGCTATTAAGAAGTGCAGGCAAGCCCAGTTTTTGGTAAAACTATTGAACTTTTCAAATTATAGGGGCCCTATAAAGACGTGATCCATTAATGAAGGGAAAATATGGATTTACGATTATTAAGATGTAGCTTAGCTTGAGAAGATTAACATCAAATATGTATAAAACCACACAATAATGAGCACAATTGGTCGTGAGATGATCAAGACCATAATAGTGACAATTTAGTGGTGTAAGTGTGAACTTCACTGACACTAATGAGAATACAAACCCTTGGCGTGATCTACGATGGCATACCATGTTTAATAACTTGTGGATTAACACACCTAGAAGTCAAACCTGTCTCATCCCGTGATCTTGGTTTGCTCTTCTTCTTCTCTCTTCATCTTCTTATCTTTTTTTTTTTTTTTTTGGGTGGAAATCCAACCCTGTCTCTCCAATGATGGAAGTACTAAAATGAAAAGATATGGTGACTTTCACACACATGAGTAGGTTGCCTTTCTCTATTGTCACATAACAATGGTAACTGCACTCATACTCACTAGTAGCCCTTTTCATAAGTGATGAAAGAAGGAATCGACAAAATGTCAATCTTGGCATGCAATAATTCAAAAATTTTTGACATTGAAGGAACCAGCTAAAATAGATCATAAAGGTGGATTCTATATTCTAAGAAGTCTCAAGAAGTGTGCATTAAGATGAACATGAAATACAAATATGGTAAAGATCATCAAAACCATCGACTCATATTTGTTCAAGTGATCATGCACACAAAATTTAACCTTAAACAAGCATGCATATCAATCTGTACATAATTAAATATTTGCCTTAGTGATTGTGCACATTAGAACAAACACTATCAAAAATATTTTTTGTTTTTTTTTTCAAAGATTTAAACATCCTAAGCTTCCCAATGTGCACTAATTTTCTTTTTAAGGGTGTACCTACTTGTTGCTTTGCCAGGACATCCTTCAAGGGTCGCTACTTGGATTCCAGCGAGCTACATGATTGATCTTCATCTCTCACCCTTTTGTATTTCCCCTCTCTCTGCACTTTTTATTTTTCTCTCCTCTCTTTTTGGAGTCAGAGATTGTTTCTATTGAATGTGGTGCTTATGCTATCATTTCCTTTGAGTTGAGGGCATCACAAATCAAATTTGTCCATAAGAGTATGAAACAAAGGGAATAAACCATAAATCACTACTTAGTCTATTTTAAATCTATTTATATGACATGAAAGCTCTTGGTAAAAATGTCAGGCAGAACAGGATGCAGAATAATAAAGGATAAAAAGAAAATGGAGGAGTCTAGGAAACATCCCTTTTCATTGTACTTTGAGAAGAAAACCCTCCAAAAAGGTTTTAGAACCACACCAACTTCCTCTATACTCCATTCGCGTGGTTCATCTGCAGGGTGCCAATGACCTTTGCATCAATCAAATCTTGTATTTTGTGTTTCAGGATGAGACAGTGCTTAGTATCATGCCCTTGTCTTCCGAAATGGTACTCACAAACAAGAATCCGGTTGAAGGTAGGGGTAAAGGATTTAGCAATGGTGGGGCCGGTAGAAGGGCCAGAAGATTGGCTTATAGGAGGTTATGATAGGCCCTCATTTAGGTACATGCTATGGGGAAAAGGCACGAGGCCAACGGGCCTACCTATTGGCGTTGAAATGTGGCTGGACAGCCATTGGCCCAGAAGCAGGTGCTTGAATAGCCATAGGTGGCTAGACTGGTATTGGCAGTGATATTATGGTGGCTAACCAAGCAAGATGGCAGACACCTCTCCCTCCTTCGACTTATTTCCCATGCTATGGACACCTTCTTTGCTAAGCTTATAGAATGTTCTTCAATTTTAGCATAGGATTCAATGATCCTCCCAATTTTTAGGCCATTTTCTATCATCTTCCCTTGCATAATAAGCTTCGAGAAGTTTTTCCCAACACTTGTACAGAGCTTTTCATAGTCTATACCTAAGAAGGTATATACGAACATTTGAATAGACTCCTTCTCTTCTAAAGGAGGATTGACTTGTGTTGCTGTTTCTCTCCATCTAAAGGCATAGCTCTTGATGCCTTCTTTCTCTCCTTTGCTCATTGTCATCAAGGACCATCGGTCAAAAGTGAGGTCTATGTTGTGACGATATTAGGCCTTGAATGCATTAACTAGCTCGATTCAAGTTGTAATCTTTCTTAGGTTGAGTCGGGCAAACCATTGTAGGGTGGATCTAGTGAAATTATATTGGAACAGTTGTATGAGGAGCGTTGGATCATTCCCATAACCACTTAATGTCTCGGCATAGAGGCAAAGATGGCTTATAGGGTAACCGGTGCCATCATAGTTCTGAAAATTGGGCATTTTGAACTTTGCCGGTCTTAGATGATCTGGGAAGAAGCACAACTCGTCATAGGAAGTAAGCCCAAAGATGTTATGGCCATGGAGGCTTTGCGGTGAGTCTTCCAGCCCTTGGATTTTCAAACAAAGAGAGTCTAGGGGAGTTCTTCTCACAGCAGGTGAGAGGAGTATAGTTTCTTATTCTTCGATGTTGGCCCCCTTGGTGTCCTCTTTGTTTTTCCCCATTATATCAGATTGGAGCAAGGTTCTTGGGTTGGCAATTTCAGAATCTTTGGGGAAGATGGTGGATGATGATAGGGCTAAAACAACATCTTTCATAGTGTAAGCACCCCATTTTTGCCCGCTCGACAATCTCCAGCCCGACTGGGCTCATTTTCACACATCACACGCATATTCAGACTCTAACCCGTTTTCTAAACTCCAATTTAGTCCACCAGTCGCTTCCCGGGATCGTAAGACCCACTTGAAGCTAAATGATCATTTTGCTCGTAGGCATCCAAGTGCCCCGAGAACCACACTAGTGCTAGGTATCAAACTGATAGCCTCTCGGGAATGCTCTTTATAGTATTCCTGGCCTTCTTTTATCTTTCCATATCATTCTGAGTCAATTCCGGCAAACCCAGTGCAAAATGACCATTTTGCCCTTGGTGGGCCGGTCACCTTTTCCGACCACACCGACTTTGGGTATCAAACTAGTAGCTTTTAGGAACATTCTAAATAATGTTTCAAAAACTTGAGTCTTCTCCCAGGGCATTCTGAGTTCATTCGGGCAGCTTTCCGTCCGATTGACCGTTTTGCCCCTAATGGCCCGATCAACCTTTCAAACAAATTTCGTCATTGTCATGCCTAGATTTTTCGCACTCGAGGAATACTCACCCAAGCGGGAAAAATACTATACTCTCTCGTTAGAACTCACCCTTCTAAAATAATGAGTGCGACTAGGTTTGAATTGAAAGATTGGTTTGAACAAAGGGCTTTTGAAAAAGATTTGGAGTCGCCACCTAACTTAATTAAGGTGAGTTAGGTCACCTAAAAACTAAGCATAATTCGAAAACTACCCTTAGGGTTTTTGGAAAAAACAATTTTGAAAATATCTCCTCAAGAGAGGGTTTTTAGGAAAACAGGTTATTTGGCAACCTTTGGAAAACATTTAGCCCTTTTTAGAAAAATAACTCCTTTTTAGTCTTTGAAATCAGTGATTCTAGATTCGGAGGTTGGTTACATGTAGGGAAGACGCACTAAGCTATCACCCTACCCCGCCCTTTCGGTACCTACATGTCAATCTACCCTATATTCACCTATGAGAGTCTTCAACCAACTATAATTCAATCCTATTTACTTTAAAAGACAATGTTTGAAAAGAAACTAACATGATGCATGATATGCAAGTACAAGTTAAGAGAATTGGAAAATAGAAATTGATTTGAAAAGAAATTGATTTGATTTGAAAATAGATTTGAAGAAATGGAATTGAAATTGGAAAGTTTGAAAATTGAGAGTAGAAATTTGAAAATAGAAATTTTGAAATTTTGAAAATAGATTGGAATTTGAGAATTGGAAAGATTTTGGGAAACCGCACCCATGAGGATGGAATTGAAAGTTTGAAAAGTATTGTGACCGCACCTATGAAGGTTGCCTACGTATCCCTTTGGGGGAATCAAGTCAGTCGTAGTTCGGACTGGAGTCCAATTGAAAACAGAAGAGTGGATTGAAGAAGGAACTTGCATTGGACATTGAATTTGATTTGAAATTAGAAGAGGAGATTGGAAATTGGAATTGAGGGGATTGGACTTGCTTTGGAAAGATTAATTTGGACTTGTTTTGGAAAAGAGAAGGTTTAAGAAAACATAGACTTAGGAAAGATAGGAGGCTTAGGAAAGATTTGACTTGGCTTGGAAGATTTGGAAAGATTGGATTTTAGGAGATGTTCGAATTTGGAAAGGTCCGATTTAAGAAAGTTTTGAAATAGGAAAGTTTTATTTTTGGAAAGTTTTCGAATTAAGAAAGTTTCGACTTAGGGAAGTTTTGAAAATTGGATAGTTTTGTTTTAAGAAAGGTTTTGAAATAGAAAAATGTTGAATTTAGAAATGTTTTGAATTAGGAAAAGTTTATATTAAGAAAGGTTTAGAATTTGGAAAGTTTCAAGTTAAGAAAGTTTTGAATTTGGAAAGTTTAGAATTTTAGAAAAATTTTAAATTAGGAAAGTTTTGAAATTAAGAAAGCTTTGAAAGTTGGAAAGTTTAGAAAACAAGGAAGTTTTGAAAATAAGAAAGTTTTGAGTTTAGAAAGTTTTGAAATTTGGAAGGATTTGAATTAAGAAAAAGTTGGATCTTGAAATTTAAGGAAAGATTTAAAGTTTAAGTTTAGGAAACTTTATGGTTTAGGAAGGAATTGAATTAGCAAAGATTTGGGATTTGTTTCAAAAAACGGGGGATTGGATTTAGTTTCCTAAATGGGGAGATTGGATTTGGTTTCCTAAACGGGGAGATTGGATTTGGTTTCTAAAAGAGAAACGTTGGATTTTGTTTCCAAAAACGGAGGACGGGATCTAGTTTCCTAAACGAGGAAATTTGATTTGGTTTCCTAAAGGGAAAATAGGATTTGGCAAGGATTTGGGAAGGGAGATTCTAGAAACCCTAGATTTGAAAAATTATAGTTTTGACGTAGAAAATAGGTTTTGAAAACGTGTAGAGTTTGGATGTGAAAACAAAAGGTTTTGGAAACCTAGGTTTGGGGCAAAGTTTGGAAAATCACGTTTTTGGAAAGAAAATTAGGGTTTCCTAATTGTGGGCTCTAGGGCTTGACTTGGGCTCTAAAGAAAGAGTTTTTGGAAAACGCGTTTTTGGAAACGAAGGTTTTCTAGAAGGGAATCCCAGGGAGGAGTTTTTGGAAAGTGTGTTTTTGGAAACATAGATTTTGGAAGGAAATCCTATAGAGGAAATTTCTAGAAGGAAGATTTTGGAAAAAGAGTTTTTTAGAAAGGTTTTTGAAGAGAGTTTTTAGGAAGGTGAATCTAGGGAGTGTTTTTAGAAAGAAATCTTAAAGAGAGGGTGTTTTTCGAAAGGAGTTGAAAAAGGGAATTTTGAAAAATAGATTTTGGAAGGGAGTTTTTGAAAACAATTTTGGAGAGGAGAGTTTTAGAAAAGTATGTTGAAAAAGAGATTTTTAGGAAGAGATTTTTGAAGAGAGAGTTTTTGGAAAGTATAAAAACATCTCACTTTCCTAAAGCGATTCTAGCCATAAGAGGGCTAGAACCACTTTAAGAAAGTGGTTTTGAAAACAAGGTTTGAAAATATAGACCAAAATGTCACTTTTTATATAACACTTTCCTAAAGCAACCCTAGCCATGGAAAGGCTAGAATCACCCTAGAATTGTGGTTTTGAAAACAAGTTTTTGAAAAAGAGATTTTGATGCAATTTTGAAAACAAGTTTGAAAACAATTTTGAAAACAACTTTGAAAACGAATTTTGGAAGATGCAAATTATGATATGCACAATGCAATCTGGGGTCATGAACATACAAGGCTAAGGCTTCACCACATAATCAAGGGGGCCGGACCCACGTGGTCTTTGGTTAGACTAGAAGAAAGCCCCCGACACGGTGACTCTCCAATAGTCTAATCCTACACATGGACCGGGAGTCCCCTTGTTTCAAGCATGCAAAGAAAGGGGGGGAAAGAGATGGGGGATTAAAATAGAGAAAACCCAAGTGGGTTGGAGAGAGAAGAGAGAGGGGGAAAGTGCAGAAAATTAAAGAGAAAACCTACCGTATGTCTTCTTTATTTTGCGCGCCGCGCTGTCTTCGGTCTTCGGTCTTTGTCTTGATCTTCACCTTTAGCCTTCAAGAGTTGTCTTCGAGCTTTGGATGGCAGCTCTTCAAGTCTTCCAAAGATGGTTGAAGGCTAGTGTATGAGTGTATGAGGGAGTGTATGAGTGTATAGGAGGCTAGGGTTTATGTATGGTGGCTAGGGTTTGGGAAAACCTAGGGAGGCTAGGGTTTAGGAGGTGCTCGAGCTCTGTATATCAAAATATAGGATTCTTAGATTAAGTTTACAGACCCTTTTCACGTTGAATGAGGCTCTGTATTTATAGAAGGAGGACAAACCTGGCGCCTGTTGCAGTGGCGCCAGGGCAAATTTTACACTGGCGCCACTAGGAGTGGCGCCAGCCAATTAGGAAAGATTTAAGGTCGGCAAGCAACGTATCTTTGACTAGATTTGGACGCCTGTACTAGTGACTACCATGCAATTTTTAGCCTGGCTTCACTAGGAGTGACTCCGGAAAGTCCAGGAATGATTTGAAGGAGCCGAGAATGACCCGGAAGGCCGGAAAGGAGCAAGAACACTTAAAATAGTGTCCTGGAGGTATTTGACTTGGAAAGCGAGGACAAGGTGGGTCAGAAAGGTTGACCGGGCCTTTAGGGGCAAAACGATCAATCGGACCGGAAAACTGCCGGGGCGAACCCGGATTGTCCCGAAAAAAGACTTGGGATCTGGAAACATTATTTAGAATGTTCCCAGAGGTTGCCGGTTTAATTCCCAAAGTCGGCGTGGTCGGAAAAGGAGACCGGCTCACCAGGGGCAAAACGGTCATTTTGTACCGGGTTTGCCGGAACTGACTCGGAATGGTTCGGAAAGGTAAAGGAAGGTCGAGAACACTATAAAAAGTATTCTCGGGACATTACCGGTTTGATACCCAGAGCCGGTGTGGTTCCCGGGGCATTCGGATACTTAGGGGCAAAATGGTCATCTTGATCGGAAAGTCTCAGAAAATGTCCTAAGGGTAGTCTGGTCATTTTTCACCGAAGTGAGCTAACAGAAACGGGTGTTAACCTAGGTTTTGAGTGTCTCCGCCACTCTAACGGTGTGAGTATTTCCGCTACTCGGACGGGGTTGATGATTTGTGAGTATTTTCGCTACTCGGACGGGGTTGAGTATTTCCGCTACTCAGACGAGGTTGATGATTTGGGAGTATTTCCGCTACTCGGACGGGGTTGAGTATTTCCGCTACTCGAACGGGGTTGAGTATTTCCGCTACTCGAACGGGGTTGATGATTTGGGAGTATTTCCGCTACTCAGACGGGGTTGATGATTTGGGAGTATTTCCGCTACTTGGACGGGGTTGAGTATTTCCGCTACTCTAACGAGGTTGATGATTTGGGAGTATTTCCACTACTCGGACGGGGTTGAGTATTTCCGCTACTCTAACGGTTTTGTGAGTAGTTTTGCTACTCAGACCGTCTCGAGGAATAAACTGTCTCGAGAGAGGAATTGGAAAGGGGTCTTACCGTCTCCGAAGAGACGTGCCTGGATTTAAACCGTCTCGAGGAATAAACTGTCTCGAGAGTGGAATTGGAAAGGGGTCTTACCATCTCCGAGACGTGCCTGGATTGAAACCGTCTCGAGGAATAAACTGTCTCGAGAGTGGGATTGGAAAGGGGTCTTACCGTCTCCGAAGAGACGTGCCTGGATTGTGAGTGTTTCCGCCACTCTAACGGTTTTGTGAGTACTTCTGCTACTCTAACAATTTTGTGAGTACTTCAGCTACTCTAACAGTTTTGTGAGTAGTTTTGCTACTCGGACCGTCTCGAGGAATAAACTGTCTCGAGAGAGGGATTGGAATTGGAATAAGAAAGGACAATGCCCCTAAGGGAATTTTGATCATTTTGCCTTTATTTGGGCCTGACAGGCCCGCGAAGCGATGGAAAGATAGAATTTGGACCTAAAGGATTGGTTTCGATTGGAATATACCCACGATGACTTGAAAACAAGTCTGGATAGAGTGTAGACTACCGAGCGGTCAAAAATGGGGTGCTTACAGTCATCATTTTTCAAGTCCTTTGTCCCTGAGACATTATTCTAAGGGTTCCTGTCCTTTTCCAACTCTTCAGGTCATTCCCGGCCCCTTCAATTCATCCCCGGACCTTTCGAAGTCACTCCTAGTGAAGCTAGGCTAAAAATTGCATGGTAGTCACTAGTACAGGCGCCCAAATCTTCTAAAGATACATTGTTTGCCGACCTTAAACATTTGCTAAATGGCTGGCACCACTAGTAGTGGCACCAAGCCAAAAAATGGCCTGGCGCCACTCCAAGTGGCGCCAGTATAATTTTTGGCCTGGCGCCACTGCAACAGGTGCTAGTGCATTCTTCTCTTTATAAATACAGAGCCTCTTCCAGCATGAAAAAGGTCCGCAAACTTAGTCTGAAAACCCTAATATTCGATATACAGAGCTCGAACACTCCCTAAACCCTAGCTTCTCTAGGTTTTCTACATCCTAGTCATTATACACCAAACCCTAGCCTCCTATACACTCATACACACTCCTATATACTTATACACTAGCCTCCATCCCTCCATTGAAGACTTGGATTGCTGCAACTCGAAGCTCTCGAAGACTGAAGCGAAGACCGAAAAAAAAGCAAGAAAGCAAGCCGCGCAAAGCAAAGTGAAATAAACAAGACAAGGTAGGCTTTCTCTTTAAGTTTCTGTACTTTCCTCTCTCTCTTCTCTCTCCTAACCCACTTGGGTTTTCTCTATTTTAATCCCCCATTTCTGCCCCCCCCCCTTTCTTTGCAAGCATGAAACAAGGGGATTCCCGGTCCATGTGTAGGATTAGGCTATTGGAGAGTTACTGTGTCGGGGGCTTTCTTTTAGTCTAACCCGAGACCACGTGGGTTCGACCCCCTTGATTATGGGGTGAAGCCTTAACCTTGTATGTTCACGACCCCAAATTTGCATTGTGCATATCATGATTCTTGCATTATACCAAAAGTCGTTTTCAAAATCATTTTCAAACTTGTTTTCAAAATTGTATCAAAATCTTCTTTTTCAAAACTTGTTTTCAAAATCACAATCTTAGGGTGATTCTAGCCTTTCCATGGCTAGGGTTGCTTTAGGAAAGTGCTATATTTAAAGTGACCAACATGGTTCATATTTTCAACTCCTTGTTGTTTTCAAAACCACTTTCTTAAAGTGGTTCTAGCCTTCTTATGGTTAGAATCACTTTAGTAAAGTGAGACGTTTTCATACTATCCAAAAAACTCTATTTTCAAAAGTCTCTCTTTCAATATGCTTTTCAAAAACTCTTTCTCCCAAAATTGTTTTCAAAAACTCTCTTCAAAAATCTATTTTTAAACTCCTTTCCAAAACACTCTCCTCAAAATTCACTTTCCTAAAAGCTCTTTCCAAAAAGTTTTTTCCAAAATCTCTTTCCAAAAGCTCTCTTTTTAAAACTTGCCTTCTAGAAACTCTTCTCTAGGATTTCCTTCCAAAAACTTGTTTCTAAAAAATACACTTTCCAAAAATTCTTTCCTTAGAGCACAAGTCAAGCCCCAGAGCCATAATTAGAAGACCCTAATTTTCTTTTCAAAAACATGATTTTCGAACTTGCCTTAAAACCTAGGTTTCCAAAATCTCTTGTTTTCTGCATCAAAACTATATATATTTCCAAAACCTATTTTCTACGTCAAAACTTTTAACATCCATTTGATATAATTTGAAATCTTTAAAACAAGCAAATGCAAGTAACAATCTGATGGCTTTTAGTCTAGCTACTGGAGCATATGTTTCATCAAAATCAATGCCTTTATCTTGGCTATAACCTTAAGCAACAAGTCTTGCCTTGTTCTTCACAACAACTCTGGACTCATCCATTTTATTTCTGAATACCCATTTAGTTTCAATGACTGGATGATCACTAGGTTTAGGAACAAGGTGCCATTTATCCAAAATTCATCATTTTCAGCATCATCAAAACATTTAGGCTCCATTTGTGATAAGAATGCAAGATGATTACACACATTTTTTATAGACGATCGAGTTCTTACTCCTTGTGAAGGATCACCTAGGAATTATTTTGTAGGATGGTTTTGCACAAACTTCCATTCCTTCGGTAGACCTTCATTGATTTCTTATTGTCTGGTAGGAGCTTCTTGTGCTTCTCTCTCTTTTTGGGATTCTTCATTTAAGCTTGGTTGGATGTCTATCATTTCCATTTCTGGTTCTAACTCATCTACATCATCACTTGCAACATTATCCGAAGAAGGGTTAAATTCATCAAAAGTGACATGGACTGATTCTTCCACCACTAGAGTCCTCTTATTAAAGACTCTATAAGCCTTGCTATGTGTTGAATAGCCAAGAAATACACTCTCGTCAGATTTTGCATCAAACTTACTGAGGTTGTCTTTATTATTATTCAATACAAAGCATTTACATCCAAAAGTTTTAAAGTATGAGACATTTGGTTTCTTATCTTTCCAAAGTTCATAGGGAGTTTGCTTAAAAACATTCTAAATAAAATTTGATTCAAAACGTAACACGCTGTGTTAACAGTTTCATCCCAAAAGTATTTCGGTAAACCATTTTCGCAAAGCATGGTTCTAGCCATTTCTTCTAAAACTTTGTTTTTTCTCTCAACAACCCCATTTTGTTGAGGTGTTCTAGGGGCTAAGAAGTTGTGATCAAAATCATTTTCATCACAAAATATTTCAAAGGATTTGCAATCAAATTCCCCCCCATGATCAGTCATAATAGAAATGATTGAAAATATTTTTTCATTTTGGACCTTTCTACAAAATTTTGTGAAGAAAACAATTGTCTCATCCTTATGAGCTAAGAAGAATGTCCATGTAAATCTAGAATAGTCATCAATGATAACAAGTGCATATTGTTTCCCATCAAGACTTAAAGTCCTAATTAGTCCAAATAAGTCCATATGCAATAGTTGTAGTGGCCTAGAGACAGTGAGCATATTTAAGGATTTGAAAGAAATTAGAGTTTGCTTACCTAATTGACAAGCATCACAAACTCTATCTTTGTCAAATTTTATTTTTGGAAGACCTTGAACCAAATCATTTTTAGAAACCTTTGAAAGTATGCTCATACTAATGTGACCAAGCCTTCTATGCCACAACCAACTTTCATCACTATTTATAGCAGCAAGGCATTCAACTTTGCAAGAAGATAAATCATTAAGATTGAAAACATAAATAATGCCTTGTCTATGTTCAGTGAGGATTGTTTTGTTATCATTAATGTCAATTACATCACATTTAGAGGATTTAAATACAACCTTGCATCCTTTGTCACAAAGTTGACTAATGCTCAAAAGATTGTATTTGAGTCTTTTAACAAGCAATACATTTTTGATAGAAGTAGAGGAATTCTTACCAATACTACCTATACCGATGATCTTCCCTTTGCTATTGTCACTAAAAGTGACAAGACCTCCATCCTTTGGAGAGAGAGATGTGAATTGTGCTTCATCTCCCATCATGTGCCTTGAGAATCCACTATCCAAGTACCAATGGTCTTTCTTGGATTTTTCTTGAAGGAAAACCTGCAACAGAATTTATCTAACCTTAGGTACCCAAACCATCTTGGGTCCTTAGGTGTTAGTCCTCAATGGTCTTTTAGGGACCTATGCATTGCTAGGAACTTTTGATTTTTGTAATGCATAACATCTACTGGCAATATGTCCTACTTTATGACAATAAAAGCATGAAACTTGTGATTTTTCAATTGACGCACAAAATCTGCCTTTTGAAAAAAAATTTCTTTTAAAAGGATCAAAGCCAAGACCAGCTTTATCAAATGAACATTTTTGTTTTCCTAAAATTGCATCCAGTTTTCTTTTCCATTTACACATCTAAAAAGAGTTGTTTCCAAACCTTTAACCTTATCAAGTAAAATTTGGTTTTCTTTTGAAGAATTTTTTGAAAAGAGTTTTTCTTAATCTTATCCTTCAAGACACAAACTTCATTTTTCAAAACTTCATTTTCTTTTTGTAAATTTTCATTTTGATTAGTAAGAGAATAAACCATCTTTTTAAGAAGTCCATTTTTAATTCTTATTTTTCTAAATTCACAAATTAGATCATCAAATGCATCTTGTAATTCATTAAAAGTAAATTGGGAAGAGTCTGATACCTTACTATCATCGTCATGAGCCATGAGACATAGGTTAGCCACTTCTTGTGGTTTGGCTTCTTCTTCGGAGCTTGATTCTTCATCATCACTCCATGTCGTGGCTGCCATGGCCTTATTCCCTTGATATTTCTTTCATCTCTTTCTGAGTAGAGGACACTTTGCATTTATATGGTCAGGTTTCTTGCATTCATAGCATGTAATGTTTGATTCTTTACTAGGTTCTCCTTTGGCTTCATACTTCTTACCACCTCTCCATTTCTTTTTCATGAATCTTCTGAATTTCCGAGTGATGAGAGCAATTTCATCTTCATTCTCATCATTTTCTAATTCATCATTTTGACTGGTGAATTTGAATGTAACTACCCTTTTCTTCTTTTCTTCATCCTCTTGGGCATGTTGCTTTTGAGTGAGCTCATGAGTCATTAAAGAGCTCAAGAGTTCTTCAAGAGGCAGGATGTTGAGGTCCTTTACTTCTTGGATTACTGTGACTTTAGCTTCCCAAGCTTTTGGCAAAGACCTTATAATCTTCCTCACCTACTCAGTGTTAGGATACACCTTTCCAAGAGATTTTAAGCCATCAATAATATCAATGAACCTTGTGAACATTTCTATGATGGACTCATTAGGTTTCATTTTAAATAGTTCATAACTATGTACCAAGATATTGATTTTAGATTCCTTAACTTGATTGGTATCTTCATGTGTGACTTCTAATCTATCCCATATTTCTTTGGCTGATTTACAAGTGGAGATACGATTAAATTCATTGGGATCAAGTGCACAACATAAAATATTCATGGCTTTAGCATTAGACTGTAGCATTTTCAAATCATCTTCATTCCATTCATATTCTGGTTTAGGGATATCAGCTCTATCTACTCTAGTTGTAGGTGTTTTAAGACCATTTGCTACAAGTCTCCATAATTCATAGTCTACTGATTGAATATAGATTCTCATTCTATTTTTTCAATAATTATAATTAGTGTCATTAAACATAGGTGGTCTATTTTTGGATTGACCCTCACCGAAAGAGCTTCCAAAATTGGTTGCTATGGATCTATTCCTAGCATGTTAAGCCTAAATCAGGAACACAAGTTATGGTTCTAATTGTTGGCCCAAAAAGTAACCCGAGAGAGGGGGGTGAATTGGGTTTTTTGAAGATTAAAAGCAATTAAGATTAATTAAAATTAATCTAATCAATGTAACAGTGATCAATCTATACATAAAGCAATGTAATCAAAAGTATAATAAAAAACAGAGCAATAGAAAAAACACAAAGAATTACTGAGGTTCAACCACAATTCGTGGTCTACATCTTCACCCCAAGATCCCCTTGAAGTCTTCCTCCACTATGTAATCTCCAATTACAAATAGATGTTTATTGACCAAGTGCTCAACTCACTCTTTACACAAGAACTTCTTCCCAAGTTCTTCAGCCACCAAGTGGTTTTGTCCAAGATCCACTCAAACTTAGAAAAGTTTTTCTTCCACAAGAGAACCCTCAAACTCTCACTTACAAGTATATAAAGATATACAAATGATGTACAAACTCTCTAACAAGAGTGGATTAAACAATCAAAGCTCACAAAGTGAAAAAAAGAGAATGTTCATAATTTTTCTGTTTAATCAGTCAGTAGATGATTGTTTCTTGTGTCTCTTCTTGTATAAATGCAGTTAGAAGCTTGTATATAAACCCCTGTATTGATTCCATCCGTTGGAGGTTATTAGGGCTCATTTAATGCACGTCTAGTCTGTTATAACATTAGAAAAACTAGCCGTTATATCCTAGGGGGTCGACTCTAGGCTTAACGGGTCGACTCATCTGGTCTGCATTTTACAGATGTTGTCCACTATCTCCATGGGTCGACTTTTTATTTTAATGAGTCATCTTATTGATCATTCTGTCTTCAAGTCATTTTGCTTCTGTCTTCATAAGTTGACTCTTTATTTCCATGAGTCGACTCTTTGTACAAAAATCTTGCTTCAGTCTTTATAAGTCGATTTTTTATATTCAAGGGTCAGCTCATTGATCATTTGGTCTTCAAGCTTTTGCTTCTGTCTTCATGAGTCGACTATTCATCTCAATTAGTCGGCTCATTGATCATTCTGTCTTCACGTTTTTGCTTCTTTCTTCATGAGTCAACTCTTCATTTTCATGAGTCAACTCATTGCCCAGAGATCTTCATTTTGTCTTCCTATGATCAAATTCATCTTTAGTAGTAGTATAAGATCATCAAGGAGTCTTCCCTTTAGGGTATGATGATCAATCAAACTCTTTAACTCATCAAAGTTAACTTCTATTCAATTTGGATTGAATCGATCATTTGATATTCATCTTTTCTTGACTTTCAAATTATCAGGGCTTCATTCCATCAATGTTGATCTCTTCTTCTCTGTTGCTGAGCTTTCTCTTTCATTGTAGAGCTTCCACTTTTAATGCCAAGCTTTCTCTATTACGTAAAGCTTCAAAATGCTCCATTGCCGATTTCTTCTCTTTGCTAGCAATTCTTCTTTCTTCTTTAAAATCACCTTAATGAGACTTTTGTAAGCATGATGAAGTCTATTGAAACATATTGTCTTCACTGATTCTTTATATCTCAGAAGAATTCTTCACTTGGATTTCATGTAGAGATCATGCAAACAAGATGAATTCTCTTCTTAAGCATTTTCCAATCATATTATCTTAAATTGATCTTTGCACACTCGATAAAATCTTCTTTTGACCATTTTTAATCTCTTTATAATCAAATCGTCTTCAACTGATCCTTGCACATTCTGACAAAGTCTTCAATTTATCTAAGTGCAAGACAACTTCATTGAGTCTATGCATACCTGATGAAAGTCTTATTTGAACACCTTCAATCTCTTCGAATGCAAATCATTTGTTTGAAGTAGAAATAGGCGCCAATGCTCTGTTTGGTTCATTGCGTAGCTCTAAGAGTTCATTGCTTGCTCCTGAGTTTGTTGTGCATTCACTTTGACATGTATTAGACTTAAGCTTTGAATATTAAGTCTAAATTATAAACTTTATTAATCTGCATACTAAGTAAATGCATTAGTAAAATAACACAATGTTTAGTTATGATCAAAATCATCATGGGGACCAACCTTAAGTCAACAAAATCATCTTCATCCCATTCAGATTCAGGTTTAGGAACTTCAACCCTTTCAACCTTCTTTGTAGGAGTTTTGGGACTATTTATAATAATTCTCCATAACTCATAATCAACAGATTGTATATATATTCTCATTCTATTTTTTCAATAATTGTAATTAGTGCCATTAAACATAGGAGGTCTATTAGTGGATTAACCCTCATCTAGAGAGCTTCCAAAATTGGTTGCCATGGATCAATTCCTAGGATGTTAAGCCAAATAAAGGAATACAAGCTCTGATACTAATTGTTGACCCAAAAGGCAACCCAAGAGGGGGGGCGAATTAGGTTTTTCAAAATTAGTTGTAATTAAGACTAATTAAAATTAATCTAAATAATGTGACAGTAATTTAAGGTTTATGCAATGCAATATAATCAAGCAAGAAATGAAAAAAAGCACAAAATGAGACACCAAAAATTACTGAGGTTCAATCACAACTTGTGGTCTACGTCCTCACCTCAAGATTCCCTTGAAGTCTTCTTCCACTATGCAACATCCAATTACAAGATGTAGGCTAATTGAAGTGCCTAGCTCACTCTCCTTAAAGCTTACACACAAGCTTCAATGTCTCAAGAATTTTGTCTAAGATTTCTTAAACTTACATAAGTGTTTTTCTTAAACAAAAGAACACTCAAACTCTAACTCACAAGTGTACAGAAAATATACAATTGAAGTACACACTCTCTATGAAGAGTATATAAGAATTGAATAGCTTACTAAATGCCAACCCTTGAGGACAAAGAGAATATTCTGATGTGTAAGGAATGTTCAGCTCAAGATCATCAAATGTTGGAAGAATATTGTATCTCTTATCAATAAATGTGTTTGGAGTCTTCTATATAAACCCCTTCATCAATTTGAGCCGTTGGAGGTGGTTGAGGCTTCATTTAATGCAAAATCAGACCAATGTAACGTTTAAAAATATACCCATTAGACCGAGGTGTCGACACCTATACTCCATGTGTTAACACATCATGTTGTTATTTGATCACTGGCTTGCATATATCGATACCTCAAGACCATATGTCGACACATTGTGCTTGTCCTTGGTCACTGCCTTCTATGTGTCGACATCTTAAGACTAAGTGTCAATACCTGCAGTCACATTCCTTAAGTCTTGCCCTCTGTCTTCATGTGTCGACACCTATAGTGCATTCTTTAAGTCTTACTTTTTGGTTTCATGTGTCAACTCCTTGAACTTAGATATTGTCTTCTATGCTTTTCTTAGCAAATTTTCTTTAGATAATTCAAGTTCTTCAAGGGGTGTTCACTTTGGGGTATCAAGAAACCCTTAAATGATCTTCAATCAAGTGTAGGTACTTGAAAAAGCTCCAATTCAATATTGGATAGAATTTTTTCTTGTTGATCAAACTTGAACAACCTTTGATACCTTCAAAACCAACGTTTTGAATCTCCAATGGATCTTCCAAAAGCTTGATGATTTCTTTTTGAAGTGCCTTCAATCTCTTCTAAATTAATTCATTGAACTGATATTTGAATAGATGTCATTCTTCTCCATTTCTCATCCTTAGCTTGTTGTGTATAAACTTTCTTGTTATGACATAATCTTTAATATACAAAAATCTATTAAATCTTTGATTTGTTTATTATTTTTTTGAGCACCAAATAAAGACAATAAAAAACTAATATAAGGTTTGGTTATCATCAAAATCAAGGCACTAAGTCAACAATTGTGACATCGTCAAGCACGATGGTGAGGACTTCCGGTCGATGAGGGCTTTTGGGCGAGGGCTTCCAGTCGATGCTTACAATAGCACATGAAGATAGTGGTTAGAGAGAGAGAGAGAGAGAGAGAGAGAGAGAGAGAGAGAAGCTTACTTGGTGAAGAACAGGTTCGCATCACAGCAGTGATCAAGCTGAAGAGGGAGAGTGAGGGATGAGAGAGCTAGGGAGATTGACGGTTGAATCATCCGCTAGGGTTAAGTTTAGAGGAAAAAAAAAAAAAGAAAGGAAAGGGGGAAATCAATTTGGTAACCAAAACTACGTCGTTTACAAATGAAATGATGCCGTTTGACTAAAGATTTTTGCGATGGTAAGAGGCTATCGCAAATACTTTGTCGTAAAAAGACTCAACGCATTTGAGGAATAAAACGACGTCATTTTATTAAGCTGTTAGCCACAGCATTGGTTGCCGTCACAATTGAGTGGTCACCAAAAAGGGCTTTCACGTTGGGGCCATTGCCATCTAAAAAAATGGACTTTTGTAATGGCATTTCTGTCACAAAAAGATTCGTAGCAAAAAGGCCATTTTCTTAAAGTGATGTTGGGAAAAAGGATATGAAGAACTAGTTTTATTTGCATAAATAAATTCAGAAATGTGACAGATTTTTCCCACAATGCAAACAGTAACACTTTTGGAGTTCAATTAGATATCTTGAATTTACATAGATATTACTATAGATCTTATATATGGTATCAGGGCCTATATATGTGAATTTAGGATTCTTAATTTTCAATTTTATCTGATTAAATTCATGCATAGGATTATTTTTACCAGATTCTTGAGTTTTTTTTTTAAATCCATTTGGTGTTGCAAACTTTTTTAAGAAACCAACAAGGGGCATTTGTTCTTTTGTTGCAAGGATAAAAAAACATGTAAGATTCGTAACCTAACTCGAATCTTTGACAGAACACCATGGAATCTTGGACGAAACCTTGATTTTAGGTTTAAATCATTAAATTGATATCATGTATAAGTTCCTGAGATGGTTTCGAACGTTATTAGATGGGTTAATTTCCTCAGTTTGCGACCTTGAAGGCATGGAACCCATGGCAAAACCTTCAACCTTCTCTGAAATCCAATCCTCAGTTTGTCTTGAACAATGATCATCAAAATTGTATGTTTTTATTTTTTATTTTTCAAGAGTTGTATGCTTCGGTCTTTTGGGTTTAGTTAAAATCAAAGGCCAAAAATGGAGATTAAAAAAACCAAGAAGAAGAAGAAAATCGAACTTGTTTAGCGCACTGGTTGTCTGTGTGGAAGGAGAACTTCTTTATTGTTTCCAACACTCCATATCCAGTCAGCAAATGAGGTTTAGGCATCCGAACATTATTTATGTGATCATTTATTGTACATTTTAATCCTTAACTATTTGTGGTATGATCATGAGCACACATGATGTTAAAGTATGCTTCAAAATTAATTTTGGGCAATTTACGATTGGATAACACACTACTAAAAAAATGAGTTTTTGCGACGGGAGAATGCCGTCGCAAAAGAGATAACGCCGTCGCAAAAAAGCTTTTGCGACGGCTTTGCGACGGCAAATGGGGTGTCGTTTTAAATGGCGCCGCAAAAGTCTTTTGCGACGGTATGTGCGACGGGAGATTGCCTTTTGCGACGGCATCATACCCGTCGCAAATACTCTGTGGCAGACCATTTTTTTGCGACGGGTGAGTGCTGTCGCAATTATCCGTCGCAAATAGCCTTATTTGCAACGGCATCAACCGTCGCAAAATGGGTGACGCAGGATTCCATTATATTAGCGACGAAATTATGCCGTCGCAAATAAAAATACTACCGTCACAAAAGCATGTTATTAGTGACGCATATGAATCGTCATAACAAATTTGTGTCACTAAAACTTAAACATTCGCTACAGCTGTGGCCGTCGCAAAAAAATACCCTGCCGTCGCAAAAAGTACAGAAAAAATTTAATAAATTATATTAAATTTAATATTTTTTTAATTCACTAAAAATCCTGTGTACACATGAAATAATATAACCGAATTAATTAATGAAAAATATTCATTCACCAAATTTCCTTGAAATTCCTGTTTACACATAAAAGAAAATAATGAATTCATTCACCAAAAAAATCATTCATTCACCAAATTTCATAATCCATGTCCAAAAAAAATATTACAAATATTAGAATTATAGTTTTTCTACAACATAATAATTGAAGTTCTAATACATGCAACAAAGTTTTCCGAAAATGTGAAACACCAACATCCAAGTGTGCCCAAACATGTAGTAATTCAAAATACAAAACGAAATAAAACATTAACAGCTCCTTCAACCCCGATCATCATGGCAAACCTAATCCTTTTCAATAACCTGAAAAAACAAAAATAAAATAATTACCAACATGATTGATATAGGCAACATATATGCAATATCATATCATTAATGAAACCATAAAAAAGATATATAAAAAAAGTTGTAATTTACATCAACAGATTTCCATGCAACGTATTGGTCAATCGATTCTCACACAGTTTCAATGCCATGGCGCGGTCTTTCTAAAAGAGCGTTAGGTTTTCTCGCAGTTTGAACAAACACCTTGTAGAAGTTTGGACCCAAAGGTTCTCCATCCAATTCTGTGAATGGGTCCATACTTACAAGCAGTCCCTCAGCCACCTTCAGTTTTGGAAGCCCCACACTAAGCAAACTTACTTTTATACCACCCTACAATCATAAGTATAATATTTGGATAAGTTGTGTAAAATAAATCAAACTTTAAATATTAAAGTGTCCAAAGTGTTATTATAAGAGAAAAAATGCTACAACTCCCAAACTGGGAATCCGGCGACAGTGCTGTTTGTCCCCACACGTCATCATTGCCTAAACCGTGCAGCGTACCAAGTTTCACGCCGTTCCTAGACCGTTCGTGGATTTTGGGACTAAAAACAACGAAATTAAAGTTTAAAACTTAAAGTGTTATTATATTAAAAAAATGCTATAATTCCCAAATCGGGAATCCGGCAACCATGCCATTTGTCCCCACACGTCATCATTGCCTAAACCGTGCTACGTGCCAAGTTTCATACCGTTCTTAGACCATTCGTAAATTTTGGGCCCCACAAAGACGAAATTAAACTTTAAAACTTAAAGTGTTATTATATTAGGAAAAATGCTATAATTCTCAAACCAGAAATCCGGCAAACGTGGCGTTTGTCCCCACATGTCATCATTGCCTAAATCGTGCTACGTGCCAATTTTAATGCCGTTCCTACACCGTTCGTGGATTTTGGGTCCAAAAACGACGAAATTAAAGTTTAAAACTAAAAGTGTTATCATATTAGAAAAAATGCTATAATTCCAAAACCGGGAATCCGGCGACCGTGCCGTTAGTCCCCACCGTCATCATTGCCTAAACCGTGCTACATGCCAAGTTTCACGCCATTCCTAGGCCGTTCGTGGATTTTGGACTCCAAAACGACAAAATTGAACTCTATAACTTAAAGTGTTCTAACTTAAGAAAAAAGGCTATAATTCCCAAACCGGAAATCCGGCGACCGTGCCGTTTTTCCCCACACGTCATGATTGCCTAAACCGTGCTACGTGCCAAGTTTCATGCCATTTCTAGACCGTTCGTGGGTTTTGGACTCCAAAACGACAAAACTTGAACTTTATAACTTAAAGTGTTCTAATTTAAGAAAAAATGCTATAATTCCCAAACCGGAAATCCGGTGACCGTGCAGTTTTTCCCCACACGTCGTCATTGCCTAAACTGTGCTACGTGCCAAGTTTCACGCCATTCCTAGGCCGTTCGTGGATTTTGGACTCCAAAACGACAAAACTTGAACTTTATAACTTAAAGTGTTCTAATTTTAGAAAAAATGCTATAATTCCCAAACCAGGGATCTGGCGACCATGCCGTTTTTCCCCACACGTCATCATTGCCTAAACCGTGCTGCGTGCCAAGTTACATGCCATTCCTAGACCGTTCGTGGATTTTGGGCCCAAAAACGACGAAATTAAAGTTTAAAACTAAAAGTGTTATCATATTAGAAAAAATGCTATAATTCCCAAATCGGGAATCCGGCGACCGTGCCGTTTGTCCCCACACGTCATCATTGCCTAAACCGTGCTACATTCCTAGACCGTTCGTGGATTTTGAACTCCAAAATGACAAAACTTGAACTTTATAACTTAAAGTGTTCTAATTTAAGAAAAAATGCTATAATTCCCAAACCGGAAATCCGGCGACCGTGCCGTTTTTCCCCACACGTCATCATTGCCAAAACCGTGCAACGTGCCAAGTTTCACGCCTTTCCTGGACCGTTCGTGGATTTTGGACTCCAAAACGAAAAAACTTGAACTTTATAACTTAAAGTGTTCAAATTTTAGAGAAAATGCTATAATTCCCAAACCGGAAATCCGGCGACCGTGCCGTTTTTCCCCACACGTCATCATTGCCTAAACCGTGCTGTGTGACAAGTTTAACGCCGTTCCTAGACCGTTCGTGGATTTCGGGCCCAAAAACGACGAAATTAAAGTTTAAAACTAAAAGTGTTATTATAATAGAAAAAATACTATAATTCCCAAACCGGGAATCCGGCGACCGTGCGTTTGTCCCCACATGTCATCATTGCCTAAACCGTGCTACGTGCCAAGTTTCACGTCATTCCTAGGCCGTTCGTGGATTTTGGACTCCAAGACGACAAAATTTGAACTTTATAACATAAAGTGTTCTAATTTTAGAAAAAATGCTATAATTCCCAAATCGGAAATCCGGCGACCGTGCCGTTTTTCCCCGCACGTCATCATTGCCTAAACCGTGCAGCGTGCCAAGTTTCACGCCGTTCCTAGACCGTTCGTAAATTTTGGGCCAAAAACGACGAAATTGAAGTTTAAAACTAAAAGTGTTATTATATTGGAAAAAATGCTATAATTCCCAAACCGGGAATCCGGCAACCGTGCCGTTTGTCCCCACAAGTCATCTTTGCCTAAACCGTGCTACGTGCCAAGTTTCACGCCTTTGCTAGACCGTTTGTGGATTTTGGACTCCAAAACGACAAAACTTGAACTTTATAACTTAAAAGTGTTCTAATTTAAGAAAAAATGCTATAATTCCCAAACCGGAGATCCGGCGACCGTGCCGTTTTTCCCCCCACGTCATGATTGCCTAAACCGTGCTACGTGCCAAGTTTCACGCCATTCCTAGACCGTTCGTGGATTTTGGACTCCAAAACGACAAAACTTGAACTTTATAACTTAAAGTGTTCTAATTTAAGAAAAAATGCTATAATTCCCAAACCGGGAATCCGGCGACCGTGCCGTTTGTCCCCACACGTCATCATTGCCTAAACCGTGCTACCTGCCAAGTTTCACGCCATTCCTAGGCCGTTCGTGGATTTTGGACTCCAAAACGACAAAACTTGAACTTTATAACTTAAAGTGTTCTAATTTAAAAAAAAATGCTATAATTCCCAAATCGAAAATCCGGCGACCGTGCCGTTTTTCCCCACACGTCATCATTGCCTAAACCGTGCTGCGTGCCAAGTTTCACGCCGTTCCTAGACCATTCGTGGATTTTGGGCCCAAAAACGACGAAATTGAAGTTTAAAACTAAAAGTGTTATTATATTGGAAAAAATGCTATAATTCCCAAACCGGGAATCCGGCAACCGTGCCGTTTGTCCCCGCAAGTCATCACTGCCTAAACCGTGCTACGTGCCAAGTTTCACGCCTTTCCTAGACCATTCGTGGATTTTGGACTCCAAAACGACAAAACTTGAACTTTATAACTTAAAGTGTTCTAATTTAAGAAAAAATGCTATAATTCCCAAACCGAAAATCCGGCGACCGTGCCGTTTTTTCCCCCACGTCATGATTGCCTAAACCGTGCTACGTGTCAAGTTTCACGCCATTCCTAGACCGTTCGTGGATTTTGGACTCCAAAACGACAAAACTTGAACTTTATAACTTAAAGTGTTTTAATTTAAGAAAAAATGCTATAATTCCCAAACCGGGAATCCGGCAACCGTACCGTTTGTCCCCACAAGTCATCATTGCCTAAACCGTGCTACGTGCCAAGTTTCACGCCTTTCCTAGACCATTCGTGGATTTTGGACTCCAAAACGACAAAACTTGAACTTTATAACTTAAAGTGTTCTAATTTAAGAAAAAATGCAATAATTCCCAAACCGGAGATCCGGCGACCGTGCCGTTTTTTCCCCCATGTCATGATTGCCTAAACCGTGCTACGTGCCAAGTTTCACACCATTCCTAGATCGTTCGTGAATTTTGGACTCCAAAACGTCAAAACTTGAACTTTATAACTTAAAGTGTTCTAATTTAAGAAAAAATGCTATAATTCCCAAACCGGAAATCCGGCAACCGTGCCGTTTTTCCCCACACATCTTCATTGCCTAAACCGTGCTACGTGCCAAGTTTCACGCCATTCTTAGGCCGTTCGTGGATTTTCGACTCCAAAACGACAAAACTTGAACTTTATAACTAAAGGTGTTATCATATTAGAAAAAATGCTATAATTCTCAAACCGGAAATCCGGTGACCGTGCCGTTTTTCCCCACACGTCATCGTTGCCTAAACCGTGCTGTGTGCCAAGTTTCACGTCGTTCCTAGACCGTTCGTGGATTTTGGGCCTAAAAATGACGAAATTAAAGTTCAAAACTAAAAGTGTTATTATATTGGAAAAAATGCTATAATTCCCAAACCGGGAATACGGCAACCATGCCGTTTATCCCCACACGTCATCATTGCTTAAACCGTGCTACGTGCCAAGTTTCAAGCCATTCGTAGGCCGTTCGAGGATTTTGGACTCCAAAACGACAAAACTTGAAATTTATAACTTAAAGTGTTCTAATTTTAAAGAAAATGCTATAATTCCCAAATCGAAAATCCGGCAATCGTGCCGTTTTTCCCCACACGTCATCATTGCCTAAACCGTGCTGTGTGACAAGTTTAACGCCGTTCCTAGACCGTTCGTGGATTTTGGGCCCAAAAACGACGAAATTAAAGTTTAAAACTAAAAGTGTTATTATATTAGAAAAAATGCTCTAATTCCCAAACCGGGAATCCGACGACCGTGCCGTTTGTCCCCACAGGTCATCATTGCCTAAACCGTGCTACGTGCCAAGTTTCAAGCCATTCGTAGGCCGTTCGTAGATTTTGGACTCCAAAACAACAAAACTTGAAATTTATAACTTAAACTGTTCTAATTTTAGAAAAAATGCTATAATTCCCAAACCGAAAATCCGGCAACCGTGTTGTTTTTCCCCACACGTCTTCATTGCCTAAACCGTGCTACGTGCCAAGTTTCACGCCATTCCTAGGCCGTTCGTGGATTTTCGACTCCAAAACGACAAAACTTGAACTTTATAACTAAAGGTGTTATCATATTAGAAAAAATGCTATAATTCTCAAACCGGAAATCCGGTGACCGTGCCGTTTTTCCCCACACGTCATCGTTGCCTAAACCGTGCTGTGTGCCAAGTTTCACGTCGTTCCTAGACCGTTCGTGGATTTTGGGCCTAAAAATGACGAAATTAAAGTTTAAAACTAAAAGTGTTATTATATTGGAAAAAATGCTATAATTCCCAAACCGGGAATACGGCAACCGTGCCGTTTTTCCCCCCACGTCATGATTGCCTAAACCGTGCTACGTGTCAAGTTTCACGCCATTCCTAGACCGTTCGTGGATTTTGGACTCCAAAACGACAACTTGAACTTTATAACTTAAAGTGTTTTAATTTAAGAAAAAATGCTATAATTCCCAAACCGGAAATCCGGCAACCGTGCCGTTTTTCCCCACACGTCATCATTGCCTAAACCGTGCTACGTGCCATGTTTCACGCCTTTCCTAGACCGTTCGTGGATTTTGGACTCCAAAATGACAAAACTTGAACTTTATAACTTAAAGTGTTCTGATTTTAGAAAAAATGCTATAATTCCCAAACCAAGAATCCGGCGACCGTGCCGTTTTTTCCCACACGTCATCATTGCCTAAACCGTGCTGCGTGCCAAGTTTCACGCCGTTCCTAGACCGTTCGTGGATTTTGGGCCCAAAAACGACGAAACTTGAACTTAAAGTTTAAAACTAAAAGTGTTATCATATTAGAAAAAAATGCTATAATTCCCAAATCGGGAATCCGGCGACCGTGCCGTTTTTCCCCACACGTCATCATTGCCTAAACCGTGCTACGTGCCAAGTTTCACGCAATTCCTAGACCGTTCGTGGATTTTGGACTCCAAAACGACAAAACTTGAACTTTAAAACTTAAAAGTGTTCTATTATTTAAGAAAAAATGCTATAATTCCCAAACCGGAAATCCGGCGACCGTGCCGTTTTTTTTTCCCCACACGTCATGATTGCCTAAAACGTGCTACGTGCCAAGTTTCACGCCATTCCTAGGACCGTTCGTGGATTTTGGACTCCAAAACGACAAAACTTGAACTTTATAACTTAAAGTGTTCTAATTTTAGAAAAAATGCTATAATTCCCAAACCGGAAATCCGGCGACCGTGCCGTTTTCCCCCACACGTCATCATTGCCTAAACCGTGCTGTGTGACAAGTTTAACGCCGTTCCTAGACCGTTCGTGGATTTCGGGCCCAAAAACGACGAAATTAAAGTTTAAAACTCAAAGTGTTATTATAATAGAAAAAATACTATAATTCCCAAACCGGGAATCCAGCGACCGTGCGTTTGTCCCCACATGTCGTCATTGCCTAAACCGTGCTACGTGCCAAGTTTCACGCCATTCCTAGACCGTTCGTGGATTTTGGACTCCAAAACGACAAAACTTGAACTTTATAACTTAAAGTGTTCTAATTTAAGAAAAAATGCTATAATTCCCAAACCGAAAATCCGGCGGCCGTGCCGTTTTCCCCCCACGTCATGATTGCCTAAACCGTGCTACGTGTGCCAAGTTTCACGCCATTCCTAGACCGTTCGTGGATTTTGGGCCCAAAAACACAAAATTGAACTTTCTAAACTTAAAGTGTTTTAATATTAAGAAAAAATGCTATAATTCCCAAACCGGGAATCCGGCAACCGTGCCGTTTGTCCCCACAAGTCATCATTGCCTAAACCGTGCTACGTGCCAAGTTTCACGCCATTCCTAGACCATTCGTGGATTTTGGACTCCAAAACGACAAAACTTGAACTTTATAACTTAAAGTGTTCTAATTTAAGAAAAAAATGCTATAATTCCCAAACCAGAATCCGGCGACCGTGCCGTTTTTTCCCCACACGTCATAATTGCCTAAACCGTGCTACGTGCCAAGTTTCACGCCATTCCTAGACCGTTCGTGGATTTTGGACTCCAAAACGACAAAACTTGAAAGTTTAAAACTTAAAGTGTTCTAATTTAAGAAAAAATGCTATAATTCCCAAACCGGAAATCCGGCGACCGTGCCGTTTTTCCCCACACGTCTTCATTGCCTAAACCGTGCCACGTGCCAAGTTTCACGCCATTCCTAGGCCGTTCGTGGATTTTCGACTCCAAAACGACAAAACTTGAACTTTATAACTAAAGGTGTTATCATATTAGAAAAAATGCTATAATTCTCAAACCGGAAATCCGGTGACCGTGCCGTGTTTCCCCACACGTCATCGTTGCCTAAACCGTGCTGTGTGCCAAGTTTCACGTCGTTCCTAGACCGTTCGTGGATTTTGGGCCTAAAAAACGAAAACTTAAAGTTTAAAACTAAAAGTGTTATTATATTGGAAAAAATGCTATAATTCCCAACCGGAAACGGCAACCGTGCCGTTTATCCCCACACGTCATCATTGCCTAAACCGTGCTACGTGCCAAGTTTCAAGCCATTCGTAGCCCGTTCGTGGATTTTGTACTCCAAAACGACAAAACTTGAAATTTATAACTTAAAGTGTTCTAATTTTAGAAAAAATGCTATAATTCCCAAACCGGAAATCCGGCAACCGTGCCGTTTTTCCCCACACGTCATCATTGCCTAAACCGTGCTGTGTGACAAGTTTAACGCCGTTCCTAGACCGTTCGTGGATTTTGGGCCCAAAAACGACGAAATTAAAGTTTAAAACTAAAAGTGTTATTATATTAGAAAAAATGCTATAATTCCCAAACCGGGAATCCGGCGACCGTGCCGTTTGTCCCCACAAGTCATCATTGCCTAAACCGTGCTACGTGCCAAGTTTCACGCCATTCCTAGGCCGTTCTTCGATTTTGGACTCCAAAACGACAAAACTTGAACATTATAATTTAAAGTGTTCTAATTTAAGAAAAAATGCAATAATTCCCAAACCGGAGATCCAGCGACCATGCCGTTTTTCCACCCATATCATGATTGCCTAAACCGTGCTACGTGCCAAGTTTCACGCCATTCCTAAGACGTTCGTGGATTTTCGACTCCAAAACGACAAAATTGGAACTTTATAACTAAAGGTGTTATCATATTAGAAAAAATGCTATAATTCTCAAACCGGAAATCCGGTGACCGTGCTGTTTATCCCCACACGTCATCATTGCCTAAACCGTGCTACGTGCCAAGTTTCAAGCCATTCGTAGGCCGTTCGTGGATTTTGGACTCCAAAACGACAAAACTTGAAATTTATAACTTAAAGTGTTCTAATTTTAGAAAAAATGTTATAATTCCCAAACCGGAAATCCAGCGACCGTGCCGTTTTTCCCCCCACGTCATGATTGCCTAAACCGTGCTACGTGCCAAGTTTCACGCCGTTCCTAGACCGTTCGTGGATTTTGGGCCCAAAAACGACGAAATTGAAGTTTAAAACTAAAAGTGTTATTATATTGGAAAAAATGCTATAATTCCCAAACCGGGAATCCGGCAACCGTGCCGTTTGTCCCCACAAAACATCATTGCCTAAACCGTGCTACGTGCCAAGTTTCACGCCTTTCCTAGACCATTCGTGGATTTTGGACTCCAAAACGACAAAACTTGAACTTTATAACTTAAAGTGTTCTAATTTAAGAAAAAATGCAATAATTCCCAAACCAGAAATCCGGCGACTGTGCCGTTTCTCTCCTCACGTCATGATTGCCTAAACTGTGCTATGTGCCAAGTTTCACACCATTCCTAGATCGTTCGTGTATTTTGGACTCCAAAACGACAAAACTTGAACTTTATAACTTAAAGTGTTCTAATTTAAGAAAAAATGCTATAATTCCCAAACCGGAATTCCGGCGACCGTGCCGTTTTTCCCCACACGTCTTCCTTGCCTAAACAGTGCTACGTGCCAAGTTTCACACCATTCCTAGGCCGTTCGTGGATTTTCGACTCCAAAACGACAAAACTTGAACTTTATAACTAAAGGTGTTATCATATTAGAAAAAATGCTATAATTCTCAAACCGGAAATCCGGTGACCGTGCCGTTTTTCCCCACACGTCATCGTTGCCTAAACCGTGCTGTGTGCCAAGTTTCACGTCGTTCCTAGACCGTTCGTGGATTTTGGGCCTAAAAATGACGAAATTAAAGTTTAAAACTAAAAGTGTTATTATATTGGAAAAAATGCTATAATTCCCAAACCGGGAATACGGCAACCGTGCCGTTTATCCCCACACGTCATCATTGCCTAAACCGTGCTACGTGCCAAGTTTCAAGCCATTCGTAGGCCGTTCGTGGATTTTGGACTCCAAAACGACAAAACTTGAAATTTATAACTTAAAGTGTTCTAATTTTAGAAAAAATGCTATAATTCCCAAACCGGAAATCCAACGACCGTGCCGTTTTTCCCCCCACGTCATGATTGCCTAAACCGTGCTACGTGCCACGTTTCACGCCATTCCTAGACCATTCGTGCATTTTGGACTCCAAAACGACAAAACTTGAACTTTATAACTTAAAGTGTTCTAATTTTAGAGAAAATGCTATAATTCCCAAACCGGAAATCCGGCGACCGTGCCGTTTTTCCCCACACGTCATCATTGCCTAAACCGTGCTGTGTGACAAGTTTAACGCCGTTCCTAGACCGTTCGTGGATTTTGGGCCCAAAAACGACGAAATTAAAGTTTAAAACTAAAAGTGTTATTATATTAGAAAAAATGCTATAATTCCCAAACCGGGAATCAGGCGACCGTGCCGTTTGTCCCCACACGTCATCATTGCCTAAACTTTGCTACGTGCCAAGTTTCACGTCATTCCTAGGCCGTTCGTGGATTTTGGACTCCAAAACGACAAAACTTGAACTTTATAACTTAAAAGTGTTCTAATTTAAGAAAAAATGCTATAATTCCCAAACCGGAGATCTAGCGACCGTGCCGTTTTTCCCCCCATGTCATGATTGCCTAAACTGTGCTACGTGCCAAGTTTCACGGCATTCCGAGACCGTTCGTGGATTTTGGACTCCAAAACGACAAAACTTGAACTTTATAACTTAAAGTGTTCTAATTTAAGAAAAAATGCTAAAATTCCCAAACCGGAAATCCGGCGACCGTGCCGTTTTTTCCCCCACGTCGTGATTGCCTAAACCGTGCTACGTGCCAAGTTTCACGCCATTCCTAGACCGTTTGTGGATTTTGGACTCCAAAACGACAAAACTTGAACTTTATAACTTAAAGTGTTCTAATTTAAGAAAAAATGCTATAATTCCCAAACCGGAAATCCGGCGACCGTGCCGTTTTTCCCCCCACGTCATGATTGCCTAAACCGTGCTACGTGCCAATTTCACACCATTCCTGGACCGTTCGTGAATTTTTGACTCCAAAACGACAAAACTTGAACTTTATAACTTAAAGTGTTCTAATTTAAGAAAAAATGCTATAATTCCCAAACCGGAAATCCGGCGACCGTGCCGTTTTTCCCCACACGTCGTCATTGCCTAAACCGTGCTACGTGCCAAGTTTCACTCCATTCCTAGGCCGTTCGTTGATTTTCGACTCCAAAACGACAAAACTTGAACTTTATAACTAAAATTGTTATCATATTAGAAAAATTGCTATAATTCCCAAACCGGAAATCCGGCGGCCGTGCCGTTTTTCCCCACACGTCACCATTGCCTAAACCGTGCTGTGTGCCAAGTTTCACGCCGTTCCTAGACTGTTCGTGGATTTTGGGCCCAAAAATGACGAAATTAAAGTGTAAAACTAAAAGTGTTATTATATTAGAAAAAATGCTATAATTCCCAAACCGGGAATCCGGCAACCGTGCCGTTTGTCCCCACACGTCATCATTGCCTAAACCATGCTACGTGCCATGTTTCACACCTTTCCTAGACTGTTCGTGGATTTTGGACTCCAAAACGACAAAACTTGAACTTTATAATTTAAAGTGTTCTAATTTAAGAAAAAATGCTATAATTCCCAAACCGAGAATCCGGCGACCGTGCTGTTTTTCCCCACACGTCATTATTGCCGAAACCGTGCTACGTGCCAAGTTTCACGCCATTCCTAGGCCGTTCGTGGATTTTGGACTCCAAAACGACAAAACTTGAACTTTATAACTTAAAGTGTTTTAATTTTAGAAAAAATGCTATAATTCCCAAATCGAAAATCCGGTGACCGTGCCGTTTTTCCCCACACGTCATCATTGCCTAAACCGTGCTGCGTGTCAAGTTTCCCGCCTTTCCTAAACCATTCGTGGATTTGGGACTCCAAAACGATGAATTTAAACTTCAAAATTTAAAGTGTTATTATATTAGATAAAATGCTATTAAAGTTTATTTTTTGTGAGTTTTATTTGTTTTTGATTAAAAATTTTTGGTTTGTTGAGTTGTTTCCATTAATGGCAGCATGACATTGAGGCAGTTCACATCCCCAAAGTGGAGGAACAGGCTGTGCAGTTGGAGAAAGATCTGATGCCAGAAGAAAGGAAAGCACTTCATGTCTTGAAAGAATTGGAAACAACCAAAATGATTGTAGAAGAACTAAAACAAAAGCTACAGAAAGAAGCATTTGAAGTCAATGCAGCCTCCAATGCAAATTTAAAGAAAAGATATAAATGTGAATCCTGCTTTGAAATTAAGCAGAAAAGGAAAACCATGAAATCCTTGCAGGCCATGGTCAGGATTCTACTCGTGCTTTCAGCCTCTACCCCTCTTCAGCTCTTGGATTCATCTTTCTGGAATTGAAACAAGCCAAGTTGAACCTTACAAGAACTACAAATGATCTTCCTGGCATTCGAGCTACTGTTGAATCATTTAACAGGAAAATAGAGAAGGAAAGACTCTTACTTGAAAAGACTCAGAAGAGATTATCTTTAAATTCCTTAAAAGTTTTGTCACTTGAGGAAGAGGTAAACAAAACAAGACTGAAGCTACAACTGGTCCAAAATGCTGAAGTTAAATGTCATTCAGATAATCCCATTATTGTATCAAGAGAGCTTCAATAGTTGAGTTCCGAGGCAGAGGAGTACAAGAAAATGGGAGAAGCAGCAAAATCAGCCGTTTTAAATGGTTGTCCGAGATTGAACAGACAAAAACTAGAATTAAAACAGCTGAGATCAGATTGGTTGCTGCCAAGAAAATGAAGGAAGCTGCCACAGCCACAGAAGCTGTTGCTCTTGTAGAGATGAAGGCCCTATCAAGCAGTGAGCTCTCCACTAAACGTTTCCAGAAGAAGCCTGAGGGGGTTACTATTTCAATTGAGCAATATACATCTCTGACCTCAAAAGCTCGAGATGCAGAGGAAGGTTGAAGGGGAAAATGGCCATAAGCAGCTGCCGGCAAAGAGAAAAAAGTTTGGTTTTGCTGGTTTCTCCATCCTCATGAGAAAGCAAATTAAGAGAAAGAAGAAGCATACTCCTAATTCAAGGTGTGCCAGTGGTTAGATCAATTGCTTCAGTTTTCCTAAACCCCTGGTCTGTCCTGGTTTAACTTTTATGTCTTCTTAGGTGGCTAATGTAACACAAACCCATTGTTTATTAATAGTATTGTGTTTATTTCTCCCTTTGTGGTTGTTCACATGATGATTGTGAATTTCTACTGTCAGAAGTCTTATAATCTTCATTCATATGCATCAGATTCTTCAATTGGTGTATGCTCTAAACAGGATTTTATTTGTTGGGGGGCAAGTGTTCTATTACCCAAAAAATTGATAGAAGCTCAATACATTGCCCCAAATGGCTCACGAATTCTCAAGGGAGGGCAGGCATAGATCTTTCTCAAGGGAAAACCTAGCTGTATAACAGAACCTCCTTGACCGTTCGTGGATTTTGGGCCAAAAAAGCAATAACTTAAACTTTAAAACTTAAAGTGTGATAATATTACAAAATATGCTATAATTCTAAAACCGGGAATCCGGCGAATGTGCCGTTTGTCGCCAGACATCATCATCGCCTAAATCGTGCTACGTGCCAAGTTTTACGCCGTTCCTAGACCGTTTGTGGATTTTGGGCCCGAAAACGACGAAATTTGAAATTTAGAACTTAAAGTGTCCTAATATTATAAAAAATCCTACAACTCCCTAACCGAGACTCCGGTGACCTTGCCGTTTGTCCTCACACATCGTGAGTGTTTTATACAAAATAGATTCACATTAAATATATATAATACTATACCTGGTCAGTAGGTCGTGGCGTAGCTGATGGTGGTGTAGCTGATGGTGGCGTAGCTGGCGATGCAGAAGGTATAACATCATCACCCACGGACTCCTGAAATACTTGATGGCCACTAGATGCATCTGGGACCTACATATTTAAGTAAATGTTTATTACTAATTACTTTGTAATGCATATGTCATTATAACAAAAGGGGTATTTTATCAAACCTGCATAGCTGCTCTCGTACTGCCTGCACCCTGCAAACCTATACACTGGGTGACTGTTAGCATAACTAACTCCCTAATATCATCTTTAAACTGTGTGAGGTGCTGAGTGACGTGCTGAGTGACATGCTGAGTGATCTCCTCGACACTAGGGCCCTGTGGGGGCGGCTGCGACGAGCCAGCTGACTGCGATGAACTAGCACTCCTACGCTGTAAATCTGATGGTAGTATACCTGTACCGTAGGTCCGGCAATATCCATGCTCATCCTTCCCCATCAATTTTATGAAAATGCTGTCTCGAACCTCATCAGTCCTCTCCTCCTCAGGCACCGCCTCAAGTCGCCGCTCAAATTCAGCTTACAAAAATGGGAATTATTTACAAAAAAAAAAAAATTGAAACTATTACTAAAGGACCACTATACAAGTATACTTACAACAATGGCTGCCACCTCTGGGTCAGAAGTCCTATGTGACGCAATGTAGATGCTCATCCTGTCAGTCCTCTTCCCTTCCTTTGATAGCTGCAATTATAAAACAATTTAAGATGTTATATTCAAATAATTGTTTTCATGAACTGAAATTAAGTAACTTGAATTATATACTTTCTGTCGTATTTGGCGAAGATGCGTCCTTCCAGTTCGATGAAGTATGGCACGATGCTTTCTATTAGCAGAATTTCGGTTCGATATCTCCTACATTATTGTCAAACATGAATTTGGACCCAATAAATTATGCAATCCTAGGTTTAGCAAACAAAAACAGATTGCAAGAGCTAAAACATAAAGTTAAAATTGTGAGTCTCTAACAAGAGGGAGAAAAAACCTGCACAAAACAAACACGAATGCAGCCAAAAGTTATTACCTGTGCTTTGGGGCTCCTCCAATAAGTCACAAGTTCTTTCCAAACTTCTGGCATGACATTCTTAGGGGGTCTAGTATCAAGGAGGGGGTCATCCTTGTATGGAAAAAAGTGTTTTTTCTTTAACTTAGTCTTCTTATCTCTCCAAATCTTAGAGCATGACTTCATGCAAACCACTTTATATTCAGGGGACAATATACCAAGTTATCCTACAAATAAGAAAATATAGAAAATTAGCTAACATTTTAGTTCAAGTAACTTAAAAAAACAGCAAGTTTATGTATTACTACCTCTACATCATTCCAAATGCCATCTTTGATATTATCAGGCACGTTATCCCAATCTAAATAGTTGAAGGGAACTCGTTCCGCTACTAGATGGCCAAGTTGGCTAGACATTCGGGTGCTATCATCGCCAATGGGCTCTCCAAACTCATCGAACTGCACCACCACATTTTTAATGGTTAGACCCCAACCTGAAATGCCATTAGCAGTGCCTCGACCACCAATTGATGAAGATGATGCCTCAACACCTGTATCATTCAACACAGCAAGTGAACATTGAAAACATTACCCCAAGCAAGACTCAATAGCCAATTACAATATCAGAAATCATGGTAAAATTTGATAATATCAGATAGGCACAAAGAAGTATTGCCCAATCAAGTGAAAAGAAAAATATACTAATATATGTGTACATGATTTTGCAGAGATGAAAATGCATGAAAAGAAACAGGGGACAACAATAAGCATATATCTATCTTACAAAAGACTGCAGTTTTTTTCAAAATGTCTATTTCATTCAGTTTGATCCAATGGTTGGTATTCTGTTTTGTTAAAATTCTACAGTTCAGATCATTTCCAGCACATTTTTCAACATCAAATCTGGCTTAAAAACGTCACTTTCAACCATCTGATTGTAGCTGCTTTATGGTGCAAGAGAGTCTGAGATTTCCCCCGTACAACTGGCACAGTGCAAATTCAAATTTGAATCAACAGTTGGGATTAACTAAGACTCTCTCTGCAGCACATTTTTGAACCATCTGATTGTACCTGGTTTGTGGGACATAAGAGAGAGAGACAGATAGCAAAATCAGTGGGGAGGCCGTAAAAGGGTGGTGTGGTAGGACCGTAGGACCCTCTTGTATTTTTATTCTTTATTGAGTTCATCTGTTTTAAAATCTTTGTTTTTTAAGATTTGCATCTTACTTTTTTTTCAAGCATCTTATATTCATAAAGGTTAGTTATTTTTTTACTTTTATTTTATTTTTTTAAATTTCTCTCCATGCATGCTATAATGTTTGTTTGTTTTATGCATTTATTTGTTTAATTTTCTTTATTTTCTTGATATCTTTTTGAAAGCTCTGTAGGTTTTTTCCTTGAAAGAGAAGAGAGAAAATGAAAAGAAAAGAAAAAAAAAGCTGTAGAGGGGTACAACAATAATGGGTGATGCAAGATACTTCGGTGGTGAAGGTGCTGGCCGGTGTTGGCAGTGAAGATGCTGCCCACTATAATTCTACTGGTAACGGCTAACCCACTGCCTCCTTTTATTTTTTTTTCATTTTGTGATTATTTAAGTATGAGACTTTGATTCTTCTACTTTTATTTGAAATTTCGGGTAGTTGTTCCTGGTTTCTTTCCTATTGTAGCTTTCATGTAAGTACTTTATAGTTTATACCGTGTTTTCTTGTATTTGTTCTCTCTCTTTTTTCTTTGTTTGGATATAATGTAAGTAATGTAGCTTTCATGATCATGTTTTTATAGTTTTTTTATTTATTTGAAAATATAAACATTCATAAGTAAAATTATTCTAGCTCCATCGACAAAACTTAAAGGAGAAGATTTGAACTTTGCATTAGCTAATACTGGGATGGCAGAAAAGTCAGACTTCTCTCTACCTTGCATTAATCTGATTCTTTTAATTTATTGGGTATGCAAGAGTTCAAAATTTCATGCCTTAAAAAGAGAAAATTTCACTTTTCAAACTAATTTTTTGCTTTGATGCTCTTTAGTTTTATTAGCAATTGATGAAAAACCTGAATGTATAGAAAACTTCAAACTTATTCAAATGGCACCAATATATTGTTATATAAATTTAAATTTTTTTAAAAATATTATACACACGAGTCATTTCTAGTAAATCAATAACTTAAAGCCTAGCTCAAAAAAAAAAAAAATTCAATAACTTAAAGATAAGAGAAAGTGATTGTGCATATATGGCCTTTTAATTGCAGCAAGTATCATCACTTTGCTACCAACTTAATCACTCATTGTTAAGAAGTTTGGAAGGCTCACCATCCCCATCATTTTTCTTATTGCCCAAAGATATAAAAGCCAAGTTTTACCTAAAAATTTAAAGAAAAAATAAAAGAAAATTGTAAGGCAACCCCAAACAGCTAACATAATACTCTTTTTTCCCTCTTCAACTAGCTTAAAAATCCAAACCAAGCAAGACAACATTAAAAATTATACACTCATTGAAGCATTTCAAAAAGCAAACTTATTCACTCCAAGAAGCATTTCAAAAAGCAAACTATACTTGTAAAAAAAAATTCAGCACACTAAGAGACTACTCACATAAATATGCTTAAAGCTAACGCCGAAAGGATCAAGTTTCCATATAGAAGGACCAAACCTATATACCTCCAGATAGTGTTGGTAATGGTACCGGCGGCGGCGGTGGTGGTGCTGATGCTGCTGCCACCGTGACAGGTAGTGGTGATGGTGTAGAGGCTTCACTACTCTCAGGTGAGCTTAGACGAAGTGCCTCAGACATAGTACGAGGACGGTGGGCACGTCTCATCGAGGAAGACATCTGCAAGACAAATTACAACATACTATATATAGTCGTGTTGTACGTACCATGTAAGCATTTTTTTTCAAAACCATGTAATTTCTAGTGAGCTACATATGCCTGATACATCTCGAAACAATGAAACCATTGTTCAAAAGTTGAAGACATAAAATAAACAGTTCATAACAATTTATAATTTATAAGAAAAACAAAACGAAAATACAAATATTCTGCTCAAAATTCATAAGTTACAACCAAGAGACTGAAATATTTTCTAAGTATTAACATCAGCAACTGTCTCTCCTTCAGTTCCTCCCCTAACCCAATTACCATCTGCGTCATCAATTACGACTACATTCTTGTCTAATTGTTGACTTGTGTACGGATCAGCTTGAGGAACCGCAGAATTCATATCAAACAAACCTCTTTGGGACATCTTGACAACAACATGCCACTGTGGTGCCAAAGCATCTGAAGCATACCAAACTTGCTCAGCTTGGGATGCGAAGATGAACGGTTCATCTATAACTCGATTCTCTCGGTACAACAAGTGGTTGAAATTGACCAATGTGAACTTGAAGCCGTCTTCCTTCTTTCCGTGATTGTTATCAATCCAATTACACTTAAACATTATATATGGCATGCAATTAGTGTATCTAACTTTTATAATGTCAGTTAATTGCCCATAATAGTACACAACCCCAACACGAGGATTGTTATCTCTCCGACTAGCATAACTTAATGTCTCTGCCTTTAAAGCTACACCACTATTTTGCGTAACTCGATGGTCATCCATGCTCTTCACTCGAAAATGAAACCCATTCACATTACAGGCATTATACCTCCATGCAACCGAATCAGGACCAGCTGCCAATGTAATGATTTCTTGGGACAATGTGACATCACTTGTTGTTAGCAAAGTTTGTACCTGTTTAAAAATTTAATGTTACTTTCAATTAATGCATGTATAACATATAGTAATAAGTACGTACATGTTCTTTGAACCAAGTGTGGAATGTTTCAAAATGCTAGTGTTGGATATGGCGAGCGTCTGCGTTGGGCCTTCTTTGTTTAATGAATGCAAGGTGCAAGCTGTGTAATTTGAGAGATTACCAACATATCATGTACAAAGATTAATAAAAATAAAATGAAGAGTGTTAATTAAATAACTTACTTTCTAAATGGTTCAACAGATTTTGTGTTGGATAAGACATAACGATGAATCTGCATCTTTGAATTGAGGTCAATAGTATATTGCAAGCCTTTCCCCTCTGGACCATCGATGTTCCGCACTGGTCGATGGGATTTTGTTTCGACATCATGTAGATATTGTGCACAAAAATTCATTCACTCCTCCATCACATAACCTTTAGCTATTGAACCTTCAGGGCAAGCTCGGTTACGGACATACTCTTTTAATGTCAGAAGATATCTCTCAATTGAATACATCCATCGATATTGCACTGGTCCAGCTACCAATGCTTCTTCAGCTAAATGTATAGGTAAGTGCTCCATTACATCGAAGAACGAGGGAGGGAAGATTTTCTCAAGATGACAAAGTGTTACTACGATACGATCCTGAATATATTGTAACTCAGTTGCACGGTTCACCTTGGAGCATAGTTGTCTGAAGAAGTTGCTCAATTCAATCAATGGTTGAACAACCTTATTGGGCAACGTATTCCGTAGAGCCAGAGGAATAAATTGTTGGATCATGACATGATTATCGTGACTCTTTAAACCCCAAATGGTCCTGTCTTGTAAACGGACATGACGGGATATATTGGATGCATACCCATCCGGCACTCTAACATCCTTCAGAACTTTCAAGAACAAGCCTTTCTCTTCCTTAGACATTGTAAACTGTGCAGGTGGTAGGTAGACTTTATTATTCCCTCTATTCTGCGGGTGCAATGCTTTTCTAAGTTTCATGACCTCCAGATCACGCCTAGCACTTGCATTATCCTTGGACTTCCCCGCAACTCCCAGTATAGTCCACAATACATTGTCACAGACATTCTTCTCTATATGCATCACATCGAGATTATGTCTGATCAAATTGTGTCTCCAGTATGGCAACTCATAGAATATACTTTTCTTCTTCCAATTATGGTTTTGAGGTCCAGGATTGTAATTTTCCTCTAATCTTCTACGTCTTTCTATAAGGTCATCCCTCTTGTATTGAGTTAGAATTCCTTCTGACTCTAACTGTAGCAATAGATCTGATCCAGATAACACTTTAGGCTTGCCTTTTATCTCCGAGGTGCCATCAAAAGAAACTTTATCCTTTCGGAATTTGTGACCGTCAGGTAAGAATCGACGATGACCCCTGTAGGTAAATTTTTTACCATGCTTTAACCATAGGAAATTAGTTTCCTTATTGCAGCAGGGGCAAGCATATCTACCTTTCGTACTCCATCCTGACAACATAGCATATGCAGGGAAGTCAGTTATTGTCCACAACAAACATGCATGCAACTGAAACATTTTTTTCGTCGATGCATCAAACGTGGCTACACCTTCATTCCACAACTCAAGCAACTCCTCAATCAACGGTTGCAAATACACATCGATCTTGTCACCGGGGGATTTTGGGCCATCAATAAGCACAGATAGTATCAGAAAGGGTTGCTTCATGCACATCCAAGGTGGTAAGTTGTATGGAATCAACACTACAGGCCAAGTACTGTGGACTATGTTCATTGACCTGAATGGGTTGAATCCATCCGATGCAAGCCCAAGCCTTACACTGCAGGGATCACTGGCAAATTCTGGATTCTGCTGATCAAAATGTTTCCATGCCGGTGAGTCAGCAGGATGCCTTAAGGTCCCGTCATTTACTCTTTCCTCTGCATGCCATCTCATTGCCTTTGACGTCTGTGACGACATAAACAGTCTCTGCAACCTTGGCTTTAGGGGAAAATACCTCATCTGTTTTGCAGGTTTGTTCTTATATTTGGAGACTACAGTATCATCACAATCTTTCCATCTAGAACTGCCACATATGACACACTGATTAAGATCAACATCCTCATTTCTAAATAACATACAATTGTTAGGGCATGCATCCCAAGTCTCATAAGTGAACCCCAAATTTTCAGTTATCTTGCGAGCTTCATAGTAGTTCTTCGAAAGATTGACTCCCTCGGGGAAAGCCTCACACAATAACTCAAGTAACATATCAATCGACTTGTCGGTCCAACCATTTAGCACCTTCATATGCAAAAGCCGAACAATGAAGGACAATTTGGTAAATTTCTGACAACCCGGATACAATTCAGTCTGTGCTTGTTCTAAAAGTTCAAAAAAGTCAGTCGTTTCTTTATTTGCACCTATCTGCTCCTCTTCATTCTCAGAAGTTGTGCCAACATATGGAATAGCCTCTTGTATCATTCCAACCATGTCATCCCTAATGTCAACACCACTGTTAGCTTCCACCAACACTTCATTTTCCCCGCAAGACTGCAAAGGATGATGGGTTTCCCCGTGACTTGTCCAATGTTTGTAATTTCTATACATCCCATTCTTTAAAAGATGGCTACGCACAACATCTCGTGGGTTATGATATCGGTTTAAACACCTCCTACATGGACACCATATGACAGAAGTTTCATCCCGGCTGACGTATGCAAATGACAAGAATTCATCGATCCCATTAACATATTCCGGTGATAGCCTATCGCCTAAATCAATCCAACTCTTGTCCATACTTCTGCACATGCCGACATCAACAACATTACTTATCCACCACAACAACTAAAAAATAATGTATTTAAAATGCCCATGCATCGTGAAACCTATCCATCCAACTCCACTCTAAAAGGTAGGTGGTCCTATCCCATTCAGGAATACACACTATATATGGAATAAAGCAGCTCAAACCACTTCGTCCATCTTCAAGGAAAATCCGGCAGCATCTCCCCGCAGTTCTCCACGTACACGACGCAAATATAGTGTATTGATATACACTACATTCAGTATGTACGTCGAGAACAACAGGAGCTGCCGCACAGAATAACCCTCAAAGATAAACAATTTGAAATGGTGAGCCACTAACTGCCATATAGACTTATGCATTCCCAAACTGTCCGAAACTGGACAATTCAAGAACCATCTCATCAAAGCTGAATCCACAAACTCCGATGAGGATTCTTGAACGGGTCTAAGGTTATAAGCTTATACTTCAATTAACTCATGCAAGCATGAAGTAACCAAAATATAAATATGTATGTGTGTATGTATGTATGCATGCATGCAAGAAATATAAAAAAACAATGTTACGAAAAAAAATACATTTCTTATACTCATTTAGTACAAGAAACATTGTCCTATTATTTTCCTGTCATTTTTTATTTTTCTAATTTTCATAAGATAATACTCTTAGCTTTATTGGGAGCACTAGTGGAGCACGTGATTGTTAGGGACATCAATTGAACTTCATATAACTTATTGAACATAGTTAAAATGGCTTAAATTCATCACATAAAACTTAAGTTCTTGCTCCTCTAATAAGATAATACCATAACATCTTTTATTGATAACTATTGAGGAATTACATAAACATAGGTTGCAAACAAATTATGCAGTTAAAGTTGGACTCATGAAAACTTCGATAATGTTTCTTGGATTGTGTTGGTTTCTACAAGCAAAGACTCCCTTTGCACTTGAGTCTTGTCAACTGCAAAGAGACTAATTATCAAGTATTACATTTCTTTGAGGCCATATTAAAGAGTAATAGTATGATTTTTAGCTCTCATTGGGGAATGCGCATTTGCTTGAAAGAGTTTCCAAATAACTGTTTTACGTCTTTTATTATGTCTCGACGAAAATCCGATTGTTGCGAATAACGTATCAAAGCCACTTCGTCTGTTTGATCGGGATCATTAGTAGCCTTATTATTAATATCAGTATTTTGCCGGTTATCACTAAAAAAAACTACATGTTTGCCTTTTCTTGAACGAATCTGATGATCTATTGGTATTTCTTCTTCACCTTCTCCTTCCTGTTATTCTAATTCGTTGATTAATATGTATGACCATCGAGAGACTTTTTTACTTATTTCTTTTACGTGAGGTTTAATGAGAGTACGAAAAAAGGATTCATTTAAATAATTAAAAAAGAAGTTCTATCTTTTCTTTTACTGGAGGACTTTTGATAGATACAGCTCGATAAAAACACCGAAATCATAACAAAAAAATGCATTGTGTAAGAATCCATAGTTTCATGTTTTTATTCCAGTAAAGTAGTTAAAAAAGTAAATAAAAAAGGAAGAAAGAATAATAAGAAATGACACTTTGTTGTTGCTTTAATAGCAAATATTTTTGTTTTCAGATCAGGTAAATCATTTTATCTAGAATTCATTGGAACAAAAAAAGGGCCCAGCTAGGTACTGACCTAGCCTGGCCATGGGAATAAAAAGGTCTTTTCTAACAAAATCAAAACAAAGAAGTCTTCAAGTTTTGTTTTAGATTGGATGTATCATGTGTACACATATATATATTGATATTATGCTGACATTTGCAAAATCTACCAACAATGGTTACCCTGGAAAGGCTGGTATCTATAGAAATAGGTTATAAAATCGTTTCACTGCTTTTATTGAATGTAGAACTTCAGTGTTGTGTTAGAACTGTTGTCTCTCAAAATTAATACCTGAAAAAAATATATATACTGCCAACAAACTAAGCACCAGTTGCTTAAACTCCTCAGAATCATCAGGTATATTAAACTTGGAGAAAAAAGTATTAACAATGGAAAATGTGGGTCTTGAATACACTTATATCGCTAGTAATGTGATATGTCCTGATGGTCCTACGACAATGGCTATGGATGTGGGACTGTTAACTCAAATTCAAACTCAGAAAAAAATAAATAAATAGCATCGCATTTCCCATTGTCAAAAAGGCAGACAAATGGGTCAAAACCAAACCCTAAGGAACTTGGGTCCTTGAATTTCGAAGTACATATGGACGGCAATGTATGAGAAAGAATATATTTCAAAGACTAAATGTAAATAATAAGAGTATTGATGAACTAAGAACATACCTTAAGCCACAATACACGGTGGTGGTGCGGCGGAGCTCGAGGCGGCGCAGCGGAGAGTGGAGGAGGTGGCGGTACGGCGCAGCAGAGGAGATGGCAATGCAGCACAGCAGATGAGTTGGCGGAGGTGCGATTGATGCTGCGATGGAGACGAGGTCAAAGAGGGGGAGGAGGTGACAATGGCGGTGATCGATGGTGATGGATATTGCGATGGAGAGGAGGTGAGAGAGGGGGATCAAGTAAGAGAGAGAGAGAGAGAGATGAACATCGATCCTATCGATCGAAACAACCAGCGGCCATAAGCTTTACAGGGAAAAGGGGGGAAAATGAAACAGGGGAGGCGGCCAAGTCAAAACGGCGTCGTTTTGATTAAAAAAATTTGCGACGGCCAACGCCGTCGCAAATACCCGTCGCAACAAAATAATTTTTGCCACGGCGCACATCCCGTCGTAAAAACTTGTCGCAAAAAATTATCTGTGCGACCCCAATTTTCTGCAGTCGCAAATGGTCGAAGCAAATACGGTTTGCGACGACTTTTTGCGTCGATCATTCTGCCGTCGCAAAAACTGGCTTTTGCCACGGCAAAAGAGCTGTCGCAAAAACTGCCGAAGCAAAAGGGCCATTTTTTAGTAGTGACACCATAGTTGGATGTTTAGGTTAATATGGCTGTTTATTACCAAAGTGAAAGTTTAGTCTGTACCTGTTGAGACCTAGGTTTTCATATTTTGTGTGGGTGAAATCTCAAGTATTAACTCCATACAATTAGTTTTCCAAAATGAGTTATTAAGTGTTTTAATGAAAAGATATGAATCAAGTAACTAGTTATAGATTACTTAGATTTAGAAGGATTTGTATGTCCAAGGGGGACTAACATTTTGAAAATTTGAGTACTCTCATTTGTTTTACTTGTTGATTGGAGATAATTACTGGACAATTCTCCATCCAAGGGAATCTTGGCTTAGGAGTGCATTAGTCTCCTACCCGAATTCTAATAGGCAAGATGGGCCACATACAGTAATGACTGTTAACCCCTGGGGGGAGCATGATAAATGGTTGTAGGTCCAAATTGAATCTTTTTGTAAGTTTTCTGGTGGTAATGCTCGGGAGATTGAGGTATTTAGGTCATGTAACCCAACTCAACCACAAAAAAAAAAAAAAGAAAAAAAGAACTGAAACTAAAACAAGGACAAGAATTTTGCAACCATTTTGGCCCTTGAGCTTTTACAAATCCATTTAGGTTTGCAATCGACTTCACGCAAAAATTAGCGAAACTTTCAATTTGGACTTGTAGACCATACTTGAATTGGTCAAATTCAGATAGCAATATTCAAAACAATTTGGACATAGAATTCTAAAAAAAATTTCTTTTTGATATTTTTGTACTTTGGTCAAAAAGTCGGAGAAATTTCAATCAAATTCAATCGAAATTACGTAAGATTTGGAGATTTTCATATTCGAAACTACAATCAGAAATTCAGGAAAATTGGTATTCGGACAAGTTCTTTCAATTGAATGGAAATTTCCTTTTAAAACCTTATGTCCGTTGATTGTAGCCTATCCAATGTTGAAAAAAGAGAGAAAAAAACATAACTTTTTATATGTTAAATCAACCAACTACGGCTAGGCATGCAAAAAAATAACCAAAAAACTTCAAGAACCTAACTAATTGGGCCTCGTTCGGTTCAGCTCGGTACGTTCGTGGTGTTAAAATGACTATCCCCATCAATTTGGCTCAAGTCTCGGATTAACTTTTTAAAACTCGACTCAAGCAACCTAAATCTAAACCAAACCGAAATAAGATCCAATCTAATATGTCACAAAAATTTGTATATATAGTAAATATTTTTAAACCATGTTTAAATGGATAATTTAGATTTTATAGAATAACGGTGGATTCAAACTGAACCAATCATAAGATGAATCAAATCGGAACTGACCCGAGTATATTTGATTCTAGTCCAAACACCTGAAACGGATCAAAATCAGTTCAATTATGTGTTTGGCATAGACCGGACCAGATCCACACCCCTGCCACAGCCAATACACTGAAATTGTGTTGTTACAATAGCCTAGCCTCTGTTGATTTGCACAATTACCAACAATGAAACTGGTCCAGCGCAATGAAATGAAATTAAAAATTTCAATTACATTTGGAATCTATGACAAACAATCATTACAGCATCCTAAGACAGATCCTTGCTTTTTAGGCTTTGTCTTTTCCACACACAGCACCAAATATAATTTAAAGCCCATTTGTTCATCTTTGGTCAGTCTTGCCGGCCGAGATTAATATGCTCTATCTATTTCCAAATATTATATAATCTTCCAGAGCTTTAGCCCACTGAGTTTGTCAACTAAAGTTTAAATATACCTACCACCTTTCTTACTTTTTGTACAAAACTAATAAATGGGAAAACTCAGTCACTACAATTTCTTTTGCCTCTCTCTGTTTAAGCATCTCTCTCACTCACACTCTCTCTCTCTCTCTCTCTCTCTCTCTCTCTCTCTCTACCAGATGGCTGTGAAATTACCAGAAGAGGAGCACCCAGTTAAGACCTTCGGATGGGCAGCTAGAGACCCATCTGGTGTTCTCTCCCCCTTCAAATTCTCGAGAAGGTATCTGAGTTTTAATCTAGTATATTATTTTTCTCATCTCTGTGGTATGTTGGCTTCATTTCAATACACTGACTGGTTTCCAAGATATATTCTTCCTTCATGATCATAGATCTTTTTCTTCTTATTCTTCTTTTTCTTGTTCTTGTTCTTTTTCCTTTTTTTGCTTGCTCCTAACTTCATGTTCATGATCATACTATTCATAAATCTAAGGGGCTGTTCCAATTGAGGGTTCACTACTGAAAGTTACAGAAAAACTAAGTCCCCTAACATCAATTGAAGTTGTCATCGCTCAGCAATAATTTAAGCCTTTGTCTACCTTGAAAAGATCAAATAATTTTGAAGCGAGATTTTCAGTATTAAGTGATGGTGTCCCTTCATGTCTTCATGGTCTACAATAAGTGACTGTAGGCCTTGTTCCTAGCAATTGAAATTCTAATAAGAAAATTTTCTATTATATATATATTGTTTGTTCAGTTCGAAATTTTTTTGTTTTTTTTTAATTGCTAACTGGTGTACTGTAGGTAAGTCTTGTGCTTTCCTAACTGGTGTATTATTTCAGGAGTTTTATTGTGTTTTAGCTTTTAGTAACTAATCCCTCTTCATTGAATATTGGAGATAATGATGAACAATGGCATTGTTGACTACTGTGGGTACAAAATTTTTGTAGGGAAACTGGAGAGGAGGATGTAAGATTTAAGGTGCTCTATTGTGGGATTTGTCACTCTGACCTTCACGCCATCAAGAACGAATGGGGCTTCTCAACCTATCCTCTCCTACCTGGGTACGTAAGACCCTCCTCTGTTTCTAAAAGTACCATTCTAGTCCGAGAGTAATTTTATTTCCTTTCCCTTTCTTTTTCTTTTTTGCGTCTTCTTTATCTGGGTTCGAGAACAATTGCTAGGCTCTCCATGTTTTTGTTTTTTTTGGAACTTTGGAAATTTGTATGTACTGCTAAATGTCATAACCATAACAAACCTTTGCTGCAGAGTTTAAAACGCAAGGAAAGAATGGCATTAGAAATTGAGCAGGCCGGGCCAATAGCTTATTTCCTTCAACTCAAAACTTTTTCAAAAATCGTTAACTTGCATTTACGAAATTACTCCTAGGGTTTAGAGATTAGCCTCAATTCAATTACTAAATTAAGTTCTAGTTCTTAAAGTAAGAGCCCTCAATAATCATATGTCAAGATAAACAGGCTGTTTCAGGCACATTCAGGTTTATAGTTGTATATCGGCTTGCCTGGAATTGACAAATTAACGAAACCAAATTAATCTACATGTGAAGATATTTACTCAAAGAAGGGGTGGAAAGATCTTGATAAACTGAGAATCTCTTACTGATATACCAAGTTTACCCACCAATGAAAATACTTACCAAGTGTCGATAATGGAATACTTTGAATAAACAGAGGTTCGAAGAGCAAGCGGACCAAAAAATTCTATTATACGTGAGAAACATATACACAAAGCATGGGCAAAGCTCTACGTGATCAATAATGTTTCTTACAGAGCTACTCCTACGGTATGCTAATTTTACTATTAACATATATGACCACCTAAAATCTCAGGACTCGAGCTTAAAAACTTCTACTGCCATTTACGCTCTAACTTCCAATTGACTCAATTACCTATTTGAGAGATAATTCAATCACAGTCAAAGTGTTTGTATCCACGGAAATTACCAATATACTGACAGTTGTTATAATTCTTTTTAAGGTTTAATTCATTTTGCTAATCCTAGCAAACCAATTTTTATCTTTACCAAATAATGGAAGAGGGGATTTGAACCTATAGCCTTTATGCGGAGATCATAGTTCTATTTGAAGACCAATTACTGAGTAGTCTATTGATGTCATGAAGATGCTGAAGCTTTTGGCCAATCCAAGTAGCACATCCATAGTTGAGAATCATCTTGAGTACCAGCCATAACTATATAACATTGGATACTTGGCTTCAACAGGCACGAGATTGCAGGTGTTGTGACAGAGTTGGGAAGCAAGGTAACAAAATTTAAAGTCGGAGACAAAGTGGGAGTGGGGTGCCTGGTCGGGTCTTGTCGTTCTTGCGAGAGTTGTTCCGATGATCTTGAGAATTACTGTCCCAAATTTGTACTAACCTATTCGAGCACTTACTACGATGGAAGCCCCACATATGGAGGCTACTCTAACGAGATGGTCACAAACGAGCACTTTGTGATTCGCTTTCCAGAGAAGTTGCCACTTGACGGTGGTGCTCCATTGCTTTGTGCTGGAATCACAGTGTACAGTCCCATGAAATATTATGGGCTTAGCAAAGCAGGCACACATTTGGGGGTGGTAGGCCTTGGTGGGCTTGGTCATGTGGCCATCAAATTTGCTAAGGCTTTCGGGATGAAAGTGACAGTGATTAGTTCCTCCCCTCACAAGGAGGAGGAAGCTATGAAACACCTTGGTGCCGACTCATTCTTGGTTAGCAGTGACACAGGCCAAATGCAGGTAATCGAGTTCAATTACATCCTCAAAAGTCAAGAAACTTACATGTATGCTATTCTCAAAATTTTGTCAGAGATTCAATGATTCAGTTTGTCAAAAAACTATATAACTATATTTTAATCATATAGGCTGCCATGGGCATGATGGATGGTATTATTGATACAGTATCTGCCGTTCATCCCATCATGCCATTGATTGGTCTACTAAAGTCTCATGGAAAGCTTGTTATGGTTGGAGCGCCAGACAAGCCATTGGAGTTGCCAGTTTTTTCTTTGCTTATGGGTAAGCCTAATGAGATATTCCGTCGTCAATATGTGTGTGTGTTAATGTATATATATAGAAAATAGTGTTTTTATTTGGTCGTAAGAGTTTGCAGTTGATCGTTAAGGAATGTGGTTAACAGGTAGGAAAATGGTTGGGGGCAGCGGCATTGGCGGACTGAAGGAGACTCAGGAGATGATTGATTTTGCTGCAGAACACAACATCACCGCTGACATTGAGGTCATCTCAATGGATTATGTGAACACAGCGATGGAGCGCCTTCAAAAGGGCGATGTTAGATACCGATTTGTCATTGATATCGGTAACACCTTGGCTGCAGTCCAGTCCAACCCAGCCTAGTCATTGATATCTCAAGTTTTCTAGTAATTAAATTTGCTTACACTTTGTTCATCTCTGTTGGAACATCGTCCTGGACTACGTAGTATATGTATAAGAACTGGCTTGTTCGTTTTGAGGTATTGGCATTGAGACTCGTTTGAAGCATGCAACTTCCCATTCATTCAACCGATGATAACTTCATAAAGAAAAATTTTATTGTTCCAAAAAAATTTATGTAAAAAATTTAACTACAATGATGTGACAATTTATTTTATATAATTTTCTAGTAACTCAAACTAGTACAACAAAATATTGGGAAGAAAACATACAAACTGACATGAAAGAGTAAAAACTATGAACGAAGATAGGAGTATAATATGAAAAAGGTTCTCATAAAGTTTTTCCAAAAACACTCACAAGATATGGGAAACTATTTTAAATTATTTTATGAGTTCTCAAATTTTGTTTTTCTTACAAAAATAACAACCAAATGAGAACCATGTTTTTTTTTTTTTTTTAACTTTTCATTGTTTGTGTTTATGAATACAGAAAAACAAAAACAAGAACTTTGAAAACAATTCCAATACGAATTAAAAAATTCCTTTTTTCAGTTAGAAAACAACAAAAAAATCCTAAATTTCAAGTGTAAGTACCTCATTTTTGCCCACTCGGTAATCTATAGTCCAAATCAATTTTTCAGACAAACATCATAGCACTGTCAAAACCCAAATTGGCTTTCGAAACTCTAGTCCAGTCAATTGGTCACTTCCCAGGCCTATCAGGCCTGATTGAAGCCAAATGACCAACATGCCTCTAAGCATTCTAGGCAGCTTCCCAGAACTAATTGATTTCCAGAACTAATACCAAACACCCTTGGAGAGAAGGAAACACTAACAAACTTTCCAAGGTAGTTTCCAGAGACCGGGCGGCCTCTAAAACCAATTACCGCCGTTGGAGTGATGGAAACACTCACAAACCTTAGACAGTTCACTTCTGGCGCCTGTTAACCCACTAATGTAGAATGTCCATTATGTCTCTTAGTGTTAGGTGGCTTTCCGAGATCAAGCAGTCTCCAAAACTAATACCAAACTGTCAGAGTGATGGAAATACTAACAAACATTTGAGAGTGACGAGAACACTCACCAGCTCGACACGGGTATGCCATCAAAACCCCTAGTGTCGTGGGACTGAAATCGTCCCTTGGCCGTGGCACGTTTTTTGAATAAACATAAGACCTCTGGAAATCAACTCGTCACAATCGTTGAAGTGATGGAAACACTCGTAAACCTAGGTCAACATCAGTGCCTACTTGCCCAACATAGTGAAAAATAACCAAACTGCCCCTAGGGCATTCTGGCACATCCTCGAAAAAGTACTAAGTCCTTAAAACGGTAAGTCCACCTTCTCTGACTAGCTCTTCATAGTCTAGCATGTTCAAGATGCCAAACAAACCAACTCTGGTTCCATTTCGGTCAATTCTGGTCAAAATGACTATTTTGCCCTCGAGCATTTCGGCACGCCCTTAAGAAAGTACTAAGTCCTTAAGACTGTAGGTCCACCTTCTCTGACTGTCTGTTGATAGTTTGACACATTTAATATGCTACTCAAGTCAATTTCTACTCCCTTCCGGCAAGTTTTGATCAAAATGACCATTTTACCCCTAAGGACTCGGGCATTTTCTAAACCACACCGGCTTTGGGTACCAAATCGACATTCATTGAGATACCCTGATGGACATCCCCATCCATTTCTAAATAAGTCCCTTGACTCGAAACACTTCTAAGTCAACTAAAGCACCCTGGAGCATCTCATAGACGCTTCGTTAGTGTTGTTGTTTTTTTCGATTTCCTAATTAAAATGCACCGTCAAATGATTTGAGAAATGTGTTAATTAAGGAATTCCCAAAAGCTTTTACATAGGTCTTTCCATCAATATAGCTGGATTGGAAAGGTTGCTTCTCGAAGCATCCGATCGTGTGGCTCGTAAGTCGCCACTTTGAAAAACTCTTTAAGTATCTCACAAACGCTCCATTGACTTTTTCTTCACTTCCTTAATTAAAATGCACCGTCAAACGACTTAAGAAATACGTAAATTAGGGAATTCCCTAAAGGTTGTTCGGAGGAACTCCCATCAGTATGGCTCAATTGAAGTGGTTGCTTCCCGCAGGCTACGATCATGTGGTGCAAAAACTATCACTTTTGGAAACCTTCAGAGCGTTTCACAAAGGTTTCAAAAAGCATATTTTCATGTACGTTTCCTGATGAAATATCTCTATTATCTGAAGTCTTTTGAAGCTCCCGGAGGGCTCCCGGTTCACAAGAAACAGCGGGGAACATTATGACTATGACCGTGATCGATTTCCCCTAATCTTTCCCTAATTGCATGAATTTCAAGGCAAAGTTAGCATAAAGTTTTTGGCAGCAGAGCATGTGCTACATGCATCCAAAAAATGATCAAATTGGACAAAACTTGCTTTGCAGCCCAAGTTGGGATAGTACAAGGAATGCCATATGGCACTAAATTAGTGGTCCAATTCAGGCGCATATAGTACATGCGCTGGGCAAATTTTGGCTAGGTGCATGTGATATATGTGCCAGGGCCCAGCAAGTTTGCCTACAAATAATGGCCTCCCCCTGCATATTCCAGAGGCCAAAACAATAGCGAAGCTCTGCTAAAATAGCCCCAAAACTCTGAAAAACCCTATACACTTCACCATCCAAGCATCCAAGCTAGATTCAACCTCTCTTTAGCCCATATACTCCATCTTCCGAGCCTTCAAAGTAAGATTCAAGCTAATCCCAGCCTACTCAAGCTCCATTGAAAGCCTTCCAATCTCAAGTTAAGCCCACCAAAGAAGCATGAAGATGTGTTGAAGACAAGATAGTATTTCCTTTTACATTTTGCCTTGCCCCACTCATCTCTTCTCCCTTTTGAAGTCCACTTGAGCTTTTCTCTATTTTATATTAGACCAGGTGGCGACCTGAGGAGGGAGAGGGGGGGGGGGGGGGGGGGGAGATGCGGTGAATTAGGTTTCTAATTAAAAATTAAAATTTTAAATAATCTAATACACTTAATTTTCAAGTGGTGAGATGCAATGGAAAAGATATAAAATATTAAGCTAGATAAGTAATGAATAAGACAACCCAAGATATAATTAATGTGAGATTAGTACAATGGATTCAAGTGTGTGTATCTTAAGTATATGAAGACTATATATATAAGAAAGATATTAAGCAAGATATAAAGAGAGAAAAGAGAAGAGATCAAATACAATGGTTTAAAGTGGTTCAGGGTGCTCCTCTTATGCCAAACCTATGTCCACCTTCAAGGCTCCTTCTATGGGCAAATCCACTATTCTTCAAATAGGTTTACACCACTGGCTTGCCTAGTTGCTAGGAAACATTTACACCAACTGTTTTGTTCCAAAAACACTAAAAAAACAACCCGTTGTTTTGCTCTCCAAAATAAAGCACTAAAAGGATCTTTTTCTCTAAGTGTTCCTCTCAACCACTCAAGAAATAAATCACAAGGGTTTAAAACCCTTTTACAAATGATATAGGGAAATTGAATGTCACAACTATAAATACAAAACTCTCAAGAGTTGAATAAAATAATGAAGTTCAAAGCTGAAATAGAATGATGAGGAAGTAAAGCTCAAAACTTAAAGATCTTAATGAATATCACTTTCTATGCTCAATCTTTGTAATCTACTGTATGTAACTTGCTTCTCTTGTGTATCTCTATTTATGGAGGAAGGATAGTGGATTATTTGTAGCTTAAAATCAACTTCTAGCTGTTTGAGAAGGAATTGAAGATTTCTTCTCGTTGAGCTACTTGCTGCCACATAGGTTTTCAAATTTCTGATAAGATGCATTCACTTCCATCTTAATTTTCATTTTGATAATGTTTGAATTTGAACATGGCTATGCTAGAAAGGTTGTAGACATGGAAGTTAGCTTTCCAGAATCTCAAGAATTAGGTCGATCAAATGGTCAGATCAACAGTTATGCTCAAAATACTCAAATTGTCTCTCAGTTGACATATTTGAATATTTACAGAGTTGCCATCACTTCCACCTCGATTCTTTCCATTAAAACGTTTGACTTTGAAACTGGCTATAAGGTAAAAGTTGTAGACATAGAAGTCAGCTTTTCAGAACCTTAAGAATCAGGTCGATCCAATGCTTAGATCAAAAGTTATGATCTAGATACTCAAACTATCTTCTAGTTGGCATATTTTAATTCTGTAGAGTTGACTTCAATTCCACCTCGATTTTCTCTCTTATAACGTTCAAATTTGAAAATGTCTCTAGATGAAAAGAGGTAGACATGGAAGTCAGCCTTTCATAATCTTAAGAATCAGTACATCTAAATGTTTGGAACGAAAGATATGGTCAGATTACTAAGGCTATCTCCCAACTGTCATATTTTGAACTTCTGCTCCAATAGGTTATACCCCAGCTCCGTTTTGTCCCACAAGACATGGTCTTCATGAAGTCCTCATTAGATACCGTTTATAGGAATTTTAATCTTATTTCCAATGCCATAAAAATCAGATCAATCCAATGATTGGATGAAAAGTTATATACATAATACTAAAGTTATCTCGAATAGCTTTCTTGCTTTTATCTTTGACTGAGTCTTCTTTTTTATGCTATGCATTTCTTTTACTTTCAAGAGTAACAATAACTTCAACAAATGTTAGATAATTAATATTTAAAATATAAATAAAAAATTAAGTGATTTATCATTAAAATGCACAATATATTTAAACTTTTAACATAAAATTCTTTAAAAATCTTAACTAATACATCAAACATGAAATCTTGAGATTAATCAAATTTTAATCATGAAAACTTATATATTTGTTATCATCAAAATCAATTACTGAAAATTTGAGACCAACAATCTTCCTCTTTATGATAATGACAACCATTAAATATTTAGAAACATATATGTGGTAATGATCTCAAGATTTTGTCAAAAAATAATTATATCTCCCCCTCAATACTTGGCTTCTCCTAATAAGTCAATATTTACATCTCAATCTTTTTTAGAAACATAATATTTCTCCCCATTTGTCATCAACAAAAAAGAACATAGTAAACAAATATATGCTCCCCCTACAAAAAGGATAATAGAAGTATTTTTCATTCTCGCAAAAACTCATCAACATCAAGTATTTATATAATAGGATTAGACATACCAAGTTCTCTTTTTAAAAAACAAAATCTATCTTCACTTAGAGGTTTTGTAAAAATATCAGCTAATTGATGGTCAGTGTTAACAAATTCAAGAACAATATCACCGTTTTGAACATGATCTTTTATAAAATGATGTCGAATTTCAATATGATTATTTATAGAATGTTGGATTAGATTTTTAAACAAGTTAATAGCACTAGTATTATCGCATCTAATAGGAATATGATCAAAATGTGATCTAAAATTTTTAATTGTTGTTTCATTCATAAAATTTGAGCACAACAACTTTCAGCTACAATATATTTGGTTTTAGTAGTGGATAAAGCAACCGAACTTTGTTTCTTACTAAACAATGAGATTAATAAGTGTCCAAGAAATTGACACATGCCACTAGTACTTTTCTATCAATTTTATTACCAGCATAGTCCACATCAGAATATCCAATTAAGTCGAAAGATATGTCTTTAGGATACCACAATCCTATATTTTGTGTTCCTAATATATAACGAAATATTCTTTTGACACTAGTAAGATGTAATTCTTTGGGGCATGATTAAAATCGAGCACACATGCATACACTAAACATGATATAGGGTCTACTAGCAATTAAGTAAAGTAATGAGCCAATCAAACTTCAATATTTCTTTTCATCTATTGGCTTATCGTTTTCATCTTTGTCAAGATTTGTAGTAGTACCCATTGGAGTCCCAATAGGCTTTACGTTCTCCATTTCAAACCTTTTTAATAAATCTTTTATGTACTTGAATTGATTGATAAAAATGCCTACCTTAGATTGCTTAGTTTGGAGTCCAAGAAATAAATTTAATTCTTCCATCATACTCATTTTAAATTCTCTCCCTGCATATATATAGAAAATTATTTGCACATCTCTTCATTAGTAACACCAAAAATAATATCATCAAAATATATTTGGACTACTAACATGTCATGATCTTTAGATTTCATGAAAAGACTAGTATCAATTTTTCCTTTTGAAAAACCATTATCAATAAAAAATTTACTTAATCTTTCATACTATGCTTAGGAGCTTGTTTTAAACCATATAAAGTTTTTGTAAGTTTGAAAATGTGATCGTGATTTTGAAAACCAGGAGGTTGTTCAACATAAATCTCTTCTGAAATATAGCCATTTAAAAATGCGCTTTTAACATTCATTTGGTAAAATTTAAAATTATTAAAACATGCAAATGTAAGCAACATTCTAATAGCTTCAAGTCAAGCTATAGGTGCAAATGTTTCATCAAAATCAATTTCTTGTTCTTAATTGTAACCTTGAGCTACCAATCAAACTTTATTTCTAATAACAACTCCGGATTCATTCATTTTATTTTTATAAATCTATTTTGTACTAATCACGAGATAGTCATTAGGTCTTGAAACTAAAATCCAAACCTTATTTCTTTCAAATTGATTAACTCTTTTTGTGTAGCTAATATCCAACTTTCATCATTTTTAGCCTTTTTAAAACATTTAGGTTCAATTTGAGATAAAAATGCTAAATTACCACATATATTACAGTGAGAAGAGTGAGTTTTTATACCTTGTGAGGGATTACCAATAATCAACTCCTTAGGATGATTGTGTGCATACTGTAAGCACCCCATTTTTTACCGCTCGACAGTCTACACTTCGTCCAGACTTGTTTTCAAGTCATTGTGGACATATTCCAATAGAAACCAATCCTCTAGGTCCAAATTCCGTCTTTCCATCGCTTCGCGAGCCTGTCAGGCCCAAATAGAGGCAAAATGACCAAAATGCCCTTAGGGGCATTGTCCTTTCTTATTCCAATTCCAATCCCTCTCTCGAGACAGTTTATTCCTCTAGACGGTTCGAGTAGCAAAACTACTCACAAAACCGTTAGAGTGGCGGAAACACTCACAAAACCATTAGAGTGGCGTAAACACTCACAAAACCGTTAGAGTAGCGGAAATACTCACAAAACCGTTAGAGTGGCGGAAACACTCAAAACCCAGGCACGCCTCTTCGGAGACGGTAAGACCCCTCTCCAATCCCACTCTTGAGACAGTTTATTCCTCGAGACGGCTCCAATCCAGGCACGTCTCTTCGGAGACGGTAAGACCCCTTTCCAATCCCTCTCTCGAGACAGTTTATTCCTTGAGACGGTCCGAGTAGCAAAACTACTCACAGAACCGTTAGAGTAGCGGGAATACTCACATAACCGTTAGAGTAGCAAAAATACTCACAGAACCATTAGAGTAGCGGAAATACTCACAGAGCCGTTAGAGTAGTGGAAATACTCCCAAATCATCAACCCCATCCGAGTAGCGGAAATACTGAACCCCGTCCGAGTAGCAGAAATACTCACAAATCATCAACCCCGTCCGAGTAGCGGAAATACTCACAAATCATCAACCCCGTCCGAGTAGCGGAAGTACTCACAGAACCGTTAGAGTAGCAGAAATACTCACAGAGCCGTTAGAGTAGCGGAAATACTCAACCGTTAGAGTAGCGGAAATACTCACAGAGCTAGAGTAACGGAAATACGTTAGAGTAAAAATACTCACAAAACCGTTAGAGTAGCGGAAATACTCACAGAGCCGTTAGAGTAACGGAAATACTCAACCGTTAGAGTAGCGAAAATACTCACAAAACCGTTAGAGTAGCGGAAATACTCACGAATAGGTCGATATAGGGAATTGGCAACAAATCCCTGTGTCATGATGACCGCCGTTAGAGTAGCAGAAACACTCAAAACCCAGGTCAACACCAGTGTCTGTTAGCTCACTTCGGTGAAAATGATCAGACTACCCTTAGGACCTTTTCCGAGACTTTTCGGTCAAGATGACCATTTTCCCCCTAAGCATTCGAATGCCCCGGGAACCACACCGGCTCTGGGTATCAAACCGGTAACCTCCTGAGAATACTTTTTATAGTATTCTCAACCTCCCTTTACCTTTCCGGATCATTCCGAGTCAGTTCCGGCCAACCCAGTACAAAATGACCGTTTTGCCCCTAGAGGGCCGGTCTCCTTCTTTGACCATACCGGCTTTGAGTATCAAATCGGTAATGTCCCGAGAATACTTTTTATAGTATTCTCAACCTTCCTTTACCTTTCCGGACCATTCCGAGTCAGTTCCGGCAAACCCGACACAAAATGACCGTTTTGCCCCTAGTGGGCCGGTCTCTTTTTCTAACCATGCCGGCTCTGGAATCAAACCGGCAACCACTGGGAACATTCTAAATAATGTTTCTAGATCCCAAGTCTTTTTCTGGGACAATCCGAGTTCGCCCCGGCAGTTTCTTAGTCCGATTGACTGTTTTGCCCCTAAAAGCTCGGTCGACCTTTCCGACACATCCTATCCTCACTTTTCAAGTCAAATACCTCCAGGACACTATTTTAAGTGTTCCTGCTCCTTTCCGGCCTTCCGGGTCATTCCCGGCTCCTTCAAATCATTCCCGGACTTTCCGGAGTCACTCCTAGTGAAGCCAGGCTAAAAATTGCATGGTAGTCACTAGTACAGGCGCCCAAATCTAGTCAAAGATACGTTGCTTGCCGACCTTAAATCTTTCCTAATTGGCTGGCGCCACTAGTAGTGGCACCAAGCCAAAAAATGGCCTGGCGCCACTCCTAGTGGCGCCAGTGTAAAGTTTGCCCTGGCGCCACTGCAACAGGCGCCAGGTTTGTCCTCCTTCTATAAATACATAGCCTCATTCAACGTGAAAGGGGTCTGCAAACTTAACCTAAAAATCTTATATTTCGATATACAGAGCTCGAGCACCTCCAAAACCCTAGCCTCCTTAGGTTTTCCCAAAACCCTAGCCACTATACACAAACCCTAGCCCTTATACAAACCCTAGTCTCCTATACACTCCCCCATACACTCATACACTGGCCTTCAACCATCCTTTGAAGACTTGAAGAGCTGCCATCCAAAACTTGAAGACAACCCTTGAAGACTGAAGGTGAAAATTAAGACAAAGACCGAAGACTGAAGACCGAAGACTGCACTGCGCGCAAAATAAACAAGATACAAGGTAGGCTCCCTATTTAAGTTTCCGCACTTTCCCCCTCTCTCTTCTCTCTCCAACCCACTTGGGTTTTCTCTATTTTAATCCCCCATCTCTTTCCCCCCTTTCTTTGCATGCTTGAAACAAGGAGATTCCCGATCCATGTGTAGGATTAGACTATTGGAGAGTCACAGTGTTGGGGGCTTTCTTCTAGTCTAACCAAAGACCACGTGGGTCCGGCCCCCTTGATTATGTGGTGAAGCCTTAACCTTGTATGTTCACGACCCCAAATTGCATTGTGCATATCATGATCTTGCATCTTCCAAAAACTGTTTTCAAAGTTGTCTTCAAAATCGTTTTCAAACTTGTTTTCAAAATTGCATTAAAATCTCTTTTTCAAAAACTTGTTTTCAAAACCACAATCCTAGGATGATTCTAGCCTTTCCATGGCTAGGGTTGCTTTAGGAAAGTGTTATATTAAAAGTGGCTTTTTGGTCTATATTTTCAAACCTTATTGTTTTTAAAACCACTTTCTTAAAGTGGTTCTAGCCCTCTTATAGCTAGAATCGCTTTAGGGAAATGAGACGTTTTCATACTTTTCAAAAAAAAACTCTCTCTTCAAAAGTCCCTTCCTAAAAATCTCTTTTTCAAACATACTTTCCTAAAACTCTCCTATCCAAAATTGTTTTCAAAAACTCCCCTCCAAAATCTATTTTTTAAAACCCCATTTTCCAACTCCTTTCCAAAACTCTCCCTCCTAAAAATTCACTTTTCAAAAACGCTCCCTAAAAATCTTTCCAAAAGCTCTCTTTCCAAATTCACTTTCCAAAAACTCCCCCCTAGGATTTCCTTTCTAGAAAAACTTCGTTTCCAAAAACGCGTTTTTCAAAAAACTCTTTCCTTAGAACCCAAGTCAAGCCCTAGAACCCACATTTAGGAAACCCTAGATTTTCTTCCCAAAAACATGGTTTTCAAACTTTGCCCTAAACCTAGGTTTACAAAATCTCTCGTTTTCTACATCAAAACTATACATGTTTCCAAAACCTATTTTCTACGTCAAAACTATAATTTTTCAAAACTAGGGTTTCTAGAATCTCCTTTCTAAATCCTAGCCAAATTCTACCTTCCCTTTAGGAAACCGAATCAAATCTCCCCGTTTAGGAAACTAGATCCCGTCCTCCGTTTTTGGAAACAAAATCAAATTTGTTCTTTTAAGAAACCAAATCCAATCTCTTCTTAATCCAAACATTTTCTAATTCGATTCCTTTCTAAACCATAAGTTTCCTAAACCTAAACTCTAAATCTTTCCTTAAATTTCAAAATCCAACTCTTTCTTAATTCAAATCCTTCCTAAACTTTCACTTTCCTAAATCTTAAGTTTCCTAAACTTGAACATAAAAATCTTTCCTAAATTTTAAAACTCAACTTTCAAATCTTTCCTAATTCAACCCTTTCCTAATTCAACCCCCTTTCCAAATCTTAACTTTCTAAATTCAAGCTTTTAAACCTTTCCTAAATTCAAACCTTCCTTAATTTCAAGATTATCTAAAACTCTAAAATTTTCTAAAATCTTAAATCTTTCTAAACTCTAAAACTTTCTAAATCCTAAACTTTCCAAATTTCAAATCTTTTCCAATCCAAAGTTTCCTAAATTCAAAACTTTCTTAAGTTAAATCTTTTTAAACTTCCAAGCTTTCTAAATTCTAAATCTTTCCAAAACTTCAACATCTTTCCAAATCCAAAACTTTCTTATTTTCAAAACTTCCTTATTTTCAAAACCTTTCCTTTTTCAAAACCTTTCTTAAAATGGAGTTTTCTTAATTTAAAACTTTCTAAACTCAAAGCTTTCTAAATTCAAAACTTTCCAATTTTCAAAACTTCCTAATTTCAAAACCTTTCCTAAAACAACACTTTCCTAAGTTGAAACTTTCTTAAACCTAAACCTTTCTTAATTCAAAACTTTCCAAAAGTGAAACTTTTCTAATCCAAATCTTTCCTAAATTCCAAGTTTCCAAATCTTTCCAAATCTTCCAAATCTAACATTCCAATCCAATCTTTCTTAATCTCAAGTCTTTCCTAGGTCTCTTATCTTTCCTAAGTCTAGGTTTTCTTAAACCTTCTCTTTTCCAAAACAAGTCCAAATCAATCTTTCCAAAGCAAGTCCAATCCTCTCAATTCCAATTTCCAATCTCCTCTTCTAATTTCAAATCAAATTCAATGTCCAATGCAAGTTCCTTCTTCAATCCACTCTTCTATTTTTAATCGGACTCCGGTCCGAACTACGACTGACCTGACTCCCCCAAAGGGATACGTAGGCAACCTTCATAGGTGCGGTCACAATACTTTTCAAACTTTCAATTCCACCCTCATGGGTGTGGTTTCCAAAATCTTTCCAATTCTCAAATTCCAATCTATTTTTAAAATTCCAAAATTTCTATTTTCAAACTTCTACTTTCAATTTTCAAACTTTCCAATTTCAATTCTATTTCTTCAAGTCTATTTTCAAATCAATTCAATTTCAAATTAAACTCTTTTCAAATCTATTTTTCAATTCTCTTTCCTTACACTTGCATACCATGCATCATGTTAGTTCCTTTTTAAGCATTATTTTTCTAAAGTAAATAGGATTGAACATTAGTTAATTAAAGACTCTCATAGGTGAATCTAGGGTAGATTGACATGTAGGTACCGAAAGGGCGGGGTAGGGTGATAGCTTAGTGCGTCTTCCCTACACGTAACCAACCTCCGAGCCTAGATTACTGATTTCAAAGACCAAAAGGAGTTATTTTTCTAAAAAGGGCTAAATGTTTTTCAAAGGTTGCCAAACAACCTGTTTTCCTTAAAAACCCTCTCTTGAGGAGATGTTTTTCAAAATCGTTTTCCAAAACCCTAAGTGTAGTCTTCGGATTTTGCTTAGTTTTTAGGTGACCTAACTCACCTTAATCAAGTTAGGTGGCGACTCCAAATGTTTTTCCAAAAAAGCCCTTTATTCAAACCAATTTTTCAATTCAAACCTAGTCGCACTCATTTTTCTAGGAGGGTGAGTTCTAACGAGAGAGTACAGTATTTTTCCCACTTGTGTGAGTATTCCTTGAGTGTGAAAAATCTGGGCGCGACACATACCTCAAGTCTTTTGGCAAGACTTGTGCATGTTTTTTGAATCCTACTTCACTTGGAGGAAATTCAGTTGAACATTTTTCCTGATTCTTTTCTATGAAAGATTACTTTAAAGATCCATTTGCTCTTCCATAATGATAAGATCTTCCATACTTTGTTTAATATTTATATCATCATCACTTGCAATTTTCTTGGAAGAAACAATGTTAGATTCATCAAATGCTACATGAATAGATTCTTCCATCACTAAGGTTCTTTTATTAAAAGCTTTATAAGCTTTATTAGATATAGAATACCCAAGAAATATGGCCTCATAGGATTTAGCCTCAAATTTACCCAAATTATCTTCGTTATTATTCAAAACAAAATATTTACATCCAAAAGCATGGAAATAACTAATATTAGGTTTTCTTCCTTTCCAAAGGTCATATGGGGTTTTTTTAATAATAGGCCTAATCATAGCACGATTCATAACATAACAAGCGATATTAACGGTTTCAGCCCAAAAATATTTTAATAGATTATTTTCACATAACATTGTTCTAGAAATTTCTTCAAGAGTTCTATTTTTTCTTTCTACTACTCTATTTTGTTGTGGTGTTTTTGGTGCCGAAAAGTTATGTTCAAAATCATTTTCATCACAATATTTTTTAAATTGCAAATTATCAAATTTACCACCATGATCACTTCTAATAGTAGTAATTGTAAAACCTTTTTTATTTTGAACTTTTTTTACAAAATTTTACAAAAGTGTGTAATGCATCATCTTTATGTGCAAGAAAAAATATCCATCTATATCTTGAATAATCATCAACAATGACAAATACATATTGCTTTCCACCCAAACTAATTGTCCTAGTTGGACCAAATAAATCCATATGTAATAATTGTAATGGTCAAAAGATAGAAATAATATTTTTAGATTTAAAAGAAGTTCTAGTTTGTTTTCATTTTTGACATGCATCACAAAGTTTATCTTTATCAAATTTGACTTTTGGTAGTTCAATAACTAAATCATTTTTAGAAAGTTTTAAAATCAAATTCATGCCAGCATGTGCAAGCCTTCTATACTATAACCAATTACTATAACTCATAGCTGAAAAACATTTTACATCAGTAGAAGATATAACATTAAGATTAATGATGTATACATTTTCATGCCTATGACCAACAAATAATATTTTATTATCTATGATACTTTCTATTATGTAATGAGTATTTTAAAAAATAACTCTATTTTTTTTATTACATAATTGGCTAATACTAATCAAATTATGTTTCAAACCTTTAACAAATAAAATATTTTCAATAATAAAAAAATAACTTTTACTAATACTAGCAATACCGATAATCTTTCCTTTACTATTTTCTCCAAAGTCACATATCCTGCATCTTTAAATACTAGAGTTGTAAACATTGATTTTTTACCTGTCATATGCCTTAAGCAAGCACTATCAAGAAACCATATTGCTCTTTTGGATTTTAGATGAAACTACAAAAACAAATCAACCATTGATTTTTTATATTCAAACTTTCTTGGGCCCATGAAAGTTATTTTTAAAGTTATCTAAACTCATAATTTTCTTAGGAGCTCAAGTTTGTTTGACTCCAACATATATATTTTTTTAAGTGGGCAAGAATGTGATTGATGACCTTTCTTATGGCAATAATAACATGTAAAGTGTGGATTACTGGATGATGTTATTTTAACAAAGAAATTTTTGTAAAACTTTTACTTTTAAAAAATGATTATACCCAATTCCAACCTTGTCAAAAACACATATTTTTTTTCCGAGTAACATATCTAAATTTTCTCTTCCTTTTACAAACTTTGAAAGAGTATTATTCAATTCGTCAACTTTTTTTTTTCAAAGTATTATTTTCATTTTTCAAATCATTTAAAGTTGAAGTTTTAAGTTTGGAAGATAAGTCTTCAACATTCCTTTTTTAAAATTTCATTTTTATTTTTTAAAGATTTATTTTTTTGAAAAAGAGAAGTAATAATCTTTTTGAGGGCTACATTTTTTTATGCTTAATTTTTTAAGATCATTATGCAATTTTTCAAAAGTATTTTGTAATTCTTCATAAGAAAAATGTTCATTAAAAATATCACATACCTCATTGTCTTCCTTTGCCATTAAGCATATGTTGGCAACTTCATTATCACTTTTTTCGGAACTAATATCATTACTTTCTTCCCAAGCCGCTATCATGGCTTTCTTTTTGTCATATTTTCTTTATTTTTTGAGTTGAGGATACTCGAATTTTATATGACCCGGTTTTTTGCATTCATAACAGATTATTGTATCCCTTTTGTTACCTTCTTATTTTGCTTCATCAATCTTAGAAAATTTTCATCCGGCTTGCTTCTTCTTTCTTAAAAATCTTTTGAATTTCTTTATAATTATGGCATGCTCCTCATTTTCATTGGTATCAAATGTGGAGGAAGTGGTGGCTGATTTCAATGCTATGCATTTCTTCTATTTGTTTTCGTCATCATTGATTTTCATGATAAGCTCGTGAGACAAAAGTAAACCCAAGAGCTCATCCAAGCTAAGTCTCATGAGATCTTTGGCTTCTTGTAGAGTAGTTACTTTTGACTCCCGACTCCTGGGTAAAGACCTAAGAATATTTTTCACTATTTCAATATTAGTATAACATTTACCAAGAGATTTTAAAGCATTTATAATATTAGCAAATCTAGTAAACATATCAGAAATAAACTCCTCTTTATTCATTTTAAACAATTTATATTTATGAACAAACATACTAATTTTAGACTCTTTAACTTGATTAGTTCCCTCATGTGTAACTTTTAATTTTTTCCAAATTTCCTTGGCCGATTCATATATAGAGATTCTATTAAATTCATTAGGATCTAATGCACAATATAGTAAGTTCATAGCTTCGGAATTTATTTGAATACTTTTTAAGTCATTCTCATTTCATTCACTTCTTTAGGCACTTTTTTTTCAATACTTTTTAAGTCATTCTCATTTCATTCACTTTCTTCTTTAGGCACTTTTTTTTCACCTATGGTTTTGGTTAGTATTTTAGGACTACTCACTATAACTCTTCATAATTCATAATCTACACCTTCAATGTAAATTCTCATCCTAGCTTTTCAATAATTATAATTTGTACCATTGAACAAAGGAGGTATATTGGTAGATTGACCTACGGTAAGTGATGTTCTTACTATGGTTTTCATTATCTACTTTATGACAATTAAACCAAATATTAGAGCCCTTGCTCTGATATCAATTGTTAGACTAGGTGGCAACCTAAGAGGGGAGAATGGTGAATTGGGTTTATAATTAAAATTTAAAAATTAAAATATTTAATGCACTTAATTTCAAAGTGGTGAGATGCAATAGAAAAAATATAAAATATTAAGCTAGATAAGTAATGAATAAGACAATCCAATATATAATCAATGTGAAATTAGTACAATAGATTCAAGTGTGGGTATAGCAAGTATATCAATACTATATATATAAGAAAGATACTAAGCAAGATATAAAGAGGGAAAACAGAAGAGATCAAACACAACGATTTAAAGTAGTTCAGTTGGCTCCTCTTATGTCAAACCTACGTCCACCTCCAAGGCTCCTTCCTTTGGCAAATCTAATATTCTTCAAATAGCTTTACACCACTAGCTTGTCCGGTTACTAGCAAACCTTTACACCAAGTGTTTTGTTCCAAAAACACTTGAAAAACAACCCTTTGTTTTGCTCTCCAAAATTAAGCACCAAGAGGAACTTAGTCTCCAAGTGTTCCTCTAAACCACTCAAGAAATAAATTACAAGGGTTTAACAACCCTTTTATAAATGATATAGGAAAGTTGAATCTTACAACTATAGATACAAAACTCTTAAGAGTTGAATAAAATAATGAAGCTCAAAGATGAAATAGAATGATGAGGAAGTAAAGCTCAAAATTTAAAGATCTTGATGAATATCACTTTATATGCTCAATCTTTGTAATCTGTTGTATGTCACTTGCTTCTCTTGTATATCTCTATTTATAAAGAAAGGATAGTGGATTGTTTGCTTCTTAAAATAAACATTTAGCCATTTGAGAAAGTATTGAAGATTTCTTCTCGTTGAGCTACTTGCTACCAGACAAGTTTTTAAATTTTTGGTCAGATGCCTTCACTTCTACTTCGATTTTTGCCTTAATAACATTTGAATTTGAAAATGGCTATCAAAGAAAGATTGTAGACATGGAAATCATAGTTTTAGAACCTCAAGAATCAGGTTGATCCAATGGTCAAAACAAAAGTTATGCTCAAAATATTAAAATTGTCTCCCAATTGGCATATTTAAATTTCTCCAGAGTTGCCTTCACTCCCACCTCGATTCTCTCCATTAAAACGTTCAAATTTGAAAATGGATATAAGAGAAAAGTTGTAGTCATAGAACTTAAATTTTCAAAACCTTAAGAATCAGGTCAATCCAATGGTCATATCAAAGTTTATGATCCAGATACTCAAACTGTCTCCCAGTTGACATATTTGAATTTTTGTAGAGTTGCTTTCATTTTCACCTAGATTTTCTCTCTTATAATGTTCAAATTTGAAAATGTCTATAAGTGAAAAGAGGTAGACATGGAAGTTACCTTTTCATAAGCTCAAGAATCAGTATATTTGAATGTTTGGAACAGAAGATATGGTTAGATTACTAAGGTTATCTCCCAATTGTCATATTTTGAACTTCTGCTCCAATGGGTCACCTTCCAGCTATGTTTTGCCCTACAATAAATTTTTTTCAAGAAGTCCTCAGAACATACCATTTATAGACATTTGAGTTTTATTTACAATGCCACAAAAATAAGATCAATCCAACAGTTGGATGAAAATTTATATACATAACACTGAAACTATCTCCAATGAACTTTCTTGCCTTTATCTTTGATTGAGTCTTCTTCTTCATGCTATGCATTCCTTTTACTTCCAAGACTAAGAATAACTTCAAGAAATGTTAGATAATTAATATTTAAAACATAAATAAAAAATTAAGTGATTTATTATTAAAATACACAATATATTTAAACTTTTAACATACAATTATTTAAAAATCTTAACTAATACATCAAACATGAAATCTTGAGATTAACCAAATTTTAATCGTTAAAATATTTATATTTGTTATCATCAAAATCAATTAATGAAAACTCCCCCCCCCCCCCCCCCCCCCCCCCCCCTCCTCTCTCTTGCATGCTTGAACAAGAGGACCTTAGGTCCATATCTAGGGTAAGCTTTAAGGAAGCCATCAGTTGGGGCCTCCCTTTTAGCCTACCTTATCATGGTATGGACCTTAGGCCCCTTGCAATGTGGTGTGGTCTTTTAGCCTTGTATGATTTCATGACCCCCTTGCATATGGTTACTATGTTCATATATTGCATGCTTGACTTTATTTTCATGCTCATCACCATTTTTCAAAAACCTTAACTATTTCTATTTCTATGCCTTTCTCAAACTCCATATTCAAGTGTTTCTCTAAAAATAGTTCTAAGAGTTGGTTTCTTGAAGCATAAGATCAAATTCTAGATTTTCTTGCCTTAGGAAGCCACCCTTAAGCCCCCTAACCTCCATTTTGCATCCTTGTATTTTCTACTTTTAAGTTGCATTAAAATGGTTTCAAACCTTCAATCTCACTTTGATTTTCAAAGTTTCACTTTTTTGAGTTTTGTGGTTGGAATGGTTCCCAAAGAGACTCTCTTAAGTTGTTTCCCTACTATATTGACCATAGGAACCCTAACACACTAGAGTGGTTTTTCTTTTTTTTTTTTTTACACTCCAAAAGTAGTTTCCAAAACAACCATCTTCAAGAGGGGTTCTCAAGAGTTCATTCTATTTAATTTACATAAAAATAGTTTTCTAAAACTACCATTTTCATTTTCATTTTAATTTTTAGAAGTTTTACTCTCTTGAATACTGTGGTTGGAATAGTCTCATGGAGTCATTTTTGGAGTGATTTCTCTTAAATTGAACATATGAACCCTTAGTCTTTAGAGATGTTTTCAACATCTTAGGACTTATTTTTCAAAACCCCCTTTCCAAAAAATGATTTTCAGAAGTTCATTCTCATTAATTTTCAATCAAAGAAGTTTTCGACACTACCTTTTACATATTAATTTTTAAAAATTTTACTCTTTTGAGTTAGTGGTTGTAATGGTTCTAAGGCAACCCTTTCTTGGGTGGTTTCTAAACATCAACCATACGAACCCAACACTGGCTTGAGTGGTTTTCATAAAATGGTTTTCAAAATACCCATTCAAGCTTCATGCATAAAACCACATTTCCAAAACCATTAGATTCAAAACCCTAGTTCAAAACCACCTTTCAAAAACAACTAGGAGTAAACCCTAACCCTAAACCGTTTTTCAAAACTACCTTCCAAAACCCTAGGTCTACAAAACCCTAGTTTGCCTAACCTAGGTCCCCTAAACCCGAGTTGGTCAACCTAACCCTAGTTTGTCCAAACCTTAGGTTAACTTGATCCTAGTGATCCTTAACCCTAGGTTAACCTAACCCTTGTTAGTTAAACCTAGGTCACCTTAACCTAAGTTAGTTAATCCTAGTTCAATCTAACCTCAGGTTAACCTAACTCTAGTCAACCCTAGGTTACCTTAACCTTAGTTTACCTTAACCAAGGTTAGATGGCTTCAAGACTCCAACTCTAAATCTCTTCTTAAATCATCTCTTCAACTCAAATGATCTTTCCAAAACATGTTTTCAAAAGCCTCCTATTCTCTTAAGGATCCAAAAACCTTAATTCAAGAGTCCTATTAAATGTTACCATACCCCTTTCAAAATGCTTCCAAAAAACTTACAACCCTTAGGTGATCCTATGCTCCTCATGGTTAAGGTTTCCAAAGAAAAAGTGATACATCACATACAACCTTCAAGGTTGTTCATATTAGGGTTCCAAGATCCTAAGTGTTTTCCAAAACCCTTTTCAAAAATAATTCTCAAGAGTCATATCCTTGAAGTAATCTTAGCCTTGCATGGTGAAAGTTGTTCAAAGAAAGTGAGATATCAAATAGGGTTCTATAACCCTAAAGTTTCTAAACCCTAACAGAAGTTTATATCTGTCTTGCCTCGATTTTTTGAACTCGAGAAAAATACGTACAAGTGGAAAAAAACACGATACTCTCTTGTTAGAACTCATCCTCCTAGAAGGACGAGTGCGACTAGGTTTAGAGTGGCCACCAAATTTGTTTAGGGTGAGTTTGGTTACCTAAACTAAGTGCAATCCAAAGATTAAAGTTAGGGTTTTTGAAAAATGTTTTGAAAACTTCCTCCAGAGAGGGTTTTTAAAGAAAACAAGTTATTTGGTAAACTCTCAAAAGTTTTAAGCCCTTTTTGAAAATTATGCCATTTTGGTCTTTAAAAACAGTGATTTTAGGTTCGGAGGTTGGTTATGTGTAGGAAAGATATCCCAAGATCATCATCATGCCCCACCTTTGTGGTGCCTATATGTCTATTCAGACTAGGTTCACTCAATTAAAACCTTCGATTGTCCATTGTCCAATACTATCCACTTTGAAAATAGATTTGACATGATGTATGACATGCAAGTGCAAGAAAAGAATTAGATTTTGAAAATAGATTCGAAAAGAAGATTTGATTTTGAAAAGAAATTTGAAAAGAAGATTTTAAGCTTAAAATAGGTTATGGAATTAGAAATTTGAAAAAGGTTGTGACTGCACCCATGAGGATTGCCTACGTATCTCTTTATTGGGAATCAAGTCAGTCGTAGTTCAGACGAAAGTCTGATTGAAAATAGACACTTTGAGGTTTTTGACAAGTTTGACTTGAAAAGATTTGATTTGAACTTTGAATTGAACACTGAAAATTAAACTTTTGATTTAAAATGGAACTTGAATTTAAAATTGAACTTGGAATTGATTTTGATTTTGATTTGAAAAGATTGAACTTTGAAGAAAAACTTGGACTTGATTTGGAAAGATTGAATTGAGTTTTGAAAACATCTTGACTTGAATTGAAATTTGAAAACCATCTTGGTTTAGAAAAAAGTTTTAGAAAGAAGTTGAAGCTTCCTAACTTTAGAGTTAGGGTTGAACTAGGGTTTGGCCTCCTAGGGTTTAGGTAACCTAGGGTTTGAGACATAAAATTGGATTGGAAAGATTTAATTTAGACTTGAAAAGTTTGATTTTAAAAGTTTGAATTTAAAAAACTTAAAATTAGGAAAGATGAGATTTAGAAAAGATTGAAAAAGGTTTGATTTGATTTAGAAACACTTGACTTGAATGGTTAGAAAAGATTTGACTTGAATATTTGATTTGAAAGAATTTAGAAAGTTAGATTTTATAAAAGATTGGATTTTGAAAAACTTTGAATTAGGAAAGTTTCAAAATAGGAAAGTTCTACTTTACGAAAGTGCCAAATTAAGAAAGTTTCATTTGAATAAAGTTTTCACTTTAGGAAAGAATTGATTTTAGAAAGATTTGAATTTGAAAAGTTTTAAATTTGAAAATTTTTATTTAAGAAAGGTCTTGATTTCCAAAAAAAAAAAAAAGAAAAGATTTGAATTTAGAAGGATTTGACATTTGAAAATAAGATTTGAAAGTTTGAAATTAAGAAAGATTGAAATTATGAAAGATTAGAATTAGGAAAGATTTGATAATTTAAAATTTAGAAAGTTGGGATTTAAAAAGGTTTGAAATTAGAAAAAATTGGAATTAGGAAATATTTGATTTCTGTTTCCTAAAGTTGAAGATTGGATTGTATTTCCAAAAATAGATGATTTCATCTTGTTTCCAAAATTGGAGGATTTGATTTGGTTCCTAAATTGAAAATTTTGATTTGACATGGAATTAGAAAGGTTTGAGTTTTGGAAATCTTGGATTTGGAAATCTATGATTTGGTGTAGAACAAAAGGTTTTGAAAATCTAAGATTCGATGCAGCAAATAGTTTTGGAAACCTATGATTTGAGACAAAATAGAAAGTCAAAATTTTAAGAAAGGAACTAGGGTTTCCTAATTATGGTTTCTAGGGCTTGAATTGGACAAAGAGTTTTTGAAAAATAGATATTTGAAAAGAGTTTTTTAGGAAGTAGATTTACAAAATTATTTGAAAAGAGGTTTGAATATAGATTTTTGTAAATCTCTTGAAAATATCACTTTCAGAAAATGATCCTAACCATGAAAAGATTAGAATCATTCTAAGATTGTGATTTTGAAAACAAATAGGGTTTGAAATATGGACTATAATGATCACATGGAATATCACACTTTCCTAAAACAACCCTAACCATGGAATGGCTAGAATAATCTTAAGATTGTGGTTTTGATAAAAAAAATAATTTAGGGTTTACACCCAAAAAAATTTAGACGTTGATAGTCACATTTAATATAATACTTTCCTAAAACAACTCTAACCATGGAATGGGTAGAATCACCCTAGGAGTGTGATTTTGAAAACAAGTTTGAAAAAGGATATTTTGAATGCAAGTTTGAAAACAACTTTGATGCAATTTTGAAAATAATTTTGAAAGCAATTTTGAAAGGATGTATGAATATGACATGCACAATGCAATAGGGTTATGAACATACAAGGCCAGGATTCACCACATAATCAATGGGGCTGAACTCACACCATCAAGGGTTAAACTAAAAGAACGCCTCGAGCACGATGACCTTTAATAGTCCTTCCTAGGCATGAACTGGGGAGTCCCTTGTTTCAAGCATGCAAGAAAGGGAGGTAGAAGATGGAGATTAAAATAAAAGAAAATCCAAGCGGGTTAGGAGGAAGAAGAGAGAGGGGGGATTGCATAAAAATAAAAAGAAAACCAACATCGTATTCTTCTTGCTTTGATTGATTGATTTGCTTTGCTTTGCTTTGCTTGAACCTTGACAGCTTTGAAGTTGTAACACTTGAGCCTTCAATGGATGTTTTGAAGCTTGTTTTTTAGTGTATAAGGTGTATAGAGGCTAGGGTTTGAGTGTATGGAGGGTAGGATTTGAATAAGCTTGAGAGGACTAGGGTTTGGAGAGACTTCAAGCTCTGATTTTAGAGAGACAGAGTTTCTGGACTGTGTTTTCGAACCCTTTTTACACAGGGAGGGGGTCTATATTTACAGACAATCGAAACAGCCTTGGTGCTTGTTCCAGTGGTGCCAAGGCAAAAATCCTACTGGCACCGTAGGAGTGGCGCCAGGCCATGTATTGGTTTGGTGTCACTAGCCACTTAGGAAAGTTTTTAGGGCAGCAAAAAACATATCTTTCGACTCTTAGGACGGAAGGCAAAAGATTTGAGCACCTGTCTTAGTGACTACAATGCAATTTTTGGCTTGGCTCTACTAGGAGTGACTTCAGAATGTTCGGGAATGATCCAAAAGGTTCCAAGTAACCAGACTCGGCTAGGAATAGATGAAAACTCTAGGTAGAGTGTCGTTGAGGTAATCATCTTGAGAAACAACGCTAAAATAGTTGAAAAGGTTGACCGGCCTGCTAGGGGCCAAGTAGTCAATTGAACCCACAAAAAAAAAAACCGAAATGGACCCATAGTGATCCATGAGAAGGCTTGAAGGTTGGAAACACTATTGAGAGTGTTCCGAGAGGTTACCGGTTTAATACCCAGAGCTGGTATGGTTGGAAAAGGTGACCGGCCCACCATAGGCAAAACTGTCATTTTGCATTGGGATTGCCGGAAGAGAATCGAAATGATATAGAAAGGTGTTGGAAGGCTGAGAATATTATTAGAAGCATCCTAAAAAGATAACCAGTTTGATACCCAGAGTTAGTGTGGTCCCTAGAGGCGATCGGATGCCCAAAGGAAAAATGATCATTTTGACCGAATACTCTCGGAATCGATTTGGAAACGATTGGAAGGCACTTAAACATGCCAGATTGTTTTTGGGACAATCTTGGAAAGGTGGACATACTGCTTTGAGGACTTGGTATTTTTTAAAGAAGCGTGTCGAAAAGGCCCAAGGGGTAGTTTAGTCATTTTTCACCGGAGTGGGCTAGCAGGCACTTGTATTGATCTGAGTTTTGAGTGTTTCCGTCACTTTGATGGTATGTGACGAGTTGGTTTCCAAAGGCATCCCATCCTTTGGTAAACGTGTCATGGCCAAGAGGCGAGGTCGGTCTCGTGACATAGGGGTTTTGTTGGCAATTCCTAATGTCGACCTGTTTGCGAGTGTTTCCGCCACACTGACGGTTGTGATGTTTGCGAGTGTTTCTGCCACTCTGATGGTGTGTGTTCATTCCAGAGACTGCTTGATCTCAGGAAGTTGCTAGATGAACTTACCATTTTAGGGATCAACTTTCTCGAAAGACGTGTTGAATAACGAACATTCTACATTGGCAGGCTAGCAGGTGCTAGAAGTGAACCATTCTACCATCTTAAGGACTTGGGTTCCGTCCTGGTCAACAAGTTTGAAAGGACTTACCATTCTGAGGAGTTTTCTTAGTAAACGTGCCAAACTACATGGACTTACCATATAAGGGATTAGCTTTCTCGAAAGATGTGCCAGATTGAGTTTGATTAGTCTACATTAGAATTGAAACTGGAATTGAGGTTAAAATAGGACTTACCGTCTTGAGGAAGGCATGTCAACTTGAATATGCTTGTGTCAGTTTGAATGTGAGTCTGATCAGGCCGGAGATTGCCAAGCGGGCAAAAATGAGGGCCTTACAATAACCCTTTTTCTAAAATAATTTTTCAAAAATCATAACCCTAAAGGAGTCTAATTTATTAGTAGTTAGTCTCATAAGGGTGATGAATCGTTTCAAAGTACCATTCATAAGGTATACAAAAAGTGACGTCAAAAACTTTCCAAATACAAGTTCACAAGAGCTTTCCCAATTCAAACTCCACTTTCTAAATCTCTAATCAAACTTTCAAACATTTTAAAACTCTGTCGAGTTGTTCAACAAATATTTTCAAACTCCTTTGAGTTGTTTTAAAAACATTCCAAAACTCTTCTGAGTTGCCTTAAAAAATACCTCAAAACATTTTGAAATTCTATTCCAAAACTCCATTGAGTTGCTTTCAAAACCTTCCGCAACTTTTTCAAGTTGCCTCCAGAAAACACTTTCAAAAATATTTCAAAAACATTCAAGTTCAACTTCAAGAACTTTCCAAAAATAACCTAACCCTAAACCACTTTTCAAAACTACCTTCCAACCTTAGGTCTTCCAAACCTTAGTTTGCCTAACTTAGGTCCCCTACACCCGAGTTGGTCAACCTAACCCTAGTTTGTCCAAACCTTAAGTTAACTTCGTCGTAATTGTTCTTAACCCTAGGTTTACCCAACCCTAGTTAGTTAAACCTAGGTCACCTTAATCTTAGGTTAACCTAACATTAGTTAGTTAACCCCAATTCAATCTAACCTTAGGTTAACTAACCCTAGTCAACCCTAGGTTACTTTAACCCTAGTTTACCTTAACCAAGGTTAGATGCTTCAAGACTCCAACACTAAATATCTTCTTAAATCATCTCTTCAACTTAAATGATCTTTCCAAAACATGTTTTGAAAAACCTCCTATTCTCTCGAGGTTCCAAATACCTCGACTCAAGAGTCCTCTTAAAAGTTACCATACCCCTTTTAAAATACTTCCAAAAAACTTACAACCCTAAGGTGATCCTAACCTCCTCATGGTTAAGGTTTTCAAACGAAAAGTGATACATTAAATACAACCTTCAAGGTCGTTCATATTAGGGTTCTAAGATCCTAAGTGTTTTCCAAAAATCCTTTTCAAAAATGATTTTCAATAGTCACATCTTTGAAGTAATCTTAGCCTTACATGGTTAAGGTTGTTCAAGGAAAGTGAGATATCAAGTAGGGTTCTATAACCCTAAAGTTTCTAAACCCTAAGGGAAGTGTATAACCCTTTTTCTAAAATGATTTTCCAAAAATCATAACCCTAAAGGGGTCTAGTTGATTAGCAGTTAGTCTTTCAAGGGCAATCAACCATTTCAAAGTACCTTTCATAAGGTATACAAAAAATGACATCAAAAACTTTCGAAATACAAGTTCACAAGAGCTTTCCCAATTCAAACTCCACTTTCAAAATCTATAATCAAACTTTCAAACATTTCAAAACTCTCTCGAGTTGTTCCAAAAATATTTTCAAACTCCTTCGAGTTGTTTTAAAAACATTCCAAAACTCTCTTGAGTTGCCTTCAAGAATACCTCAAAGCATTTTCAAATTCTATTCCAAAATTCCATTGAGTTGCCTTTAAAACCTTCTATAACTTTTTCAAGTTGCTTCCAAAAAGCACTTTCAAAAGTATTTGAAAAACATTCAAGTTCAACTTCAAGAACTTTCCAAAAATAATCTACGTCCTATTTTAAAGGCATCTTCAAGAACATCCCACGTTCTATTTCAAAGGCACTTTCAAAACTCTCAAAGTCCAATTCCAAGTTAAGACTTTTTCAAGTTCAAGTTTCAAAAGAAACCTTTCCAAACTCCAATGAGTCCATTTTTAATCGAGCCCTTGCCCGGACTACGATTGACCTGATTCTTGGCAAATGAGATACGTAGCCAACCTAAAATGGAACGGTCATAACCCATTGTTTCAAGTCAAATGTCTATTTTCAAAATGCTCTCTCAATCAAAATTTCTATTTCAAATTCAACTTCAAAACTTTTCTATTTTAAAAAATCTTTCCAACAATATGCATCATGTATCATTCATCCAAAAAAGTGATGACCAAACCCCGTTTTCAAAACTCTAAAGTTGATACAAGTGGACTTCTAGTAACCGGTGATTTAGTCTTTGGATTACAGTTAGTTTTAGGTGACTTAGTACATCTTTAACCATGTTAGGTGGCGACTCTCAATTTTTCCAAAACGCCCTTAATCAAATTGAGTTTTCAAGTTTAAACCCCCATTGCACTTGTCATTTTAAGAGGGTAGGTTCTAACAGAGATAGTGTTGTGCTTTTCTCGAGTCAAGAGGGCTTAGGTAAAAACTGGAGCACAATAGCTGGCGACTCTGCTGGGGACGCTTAGAGGGTTAGGCCATTGTCATGTCTCTTCATCGTTCATTAACCTAGAATCTCCAGTACTTGGTCTAGTTTTTTCCATTTTTCAAAATTCAACAGTTTTCAAAAATCAAAAGTTTGTAAAAATCAAACATTATTTTCAAAATTTTAAAAATGTTCAAAGTTTTCAAATAAGTGTCATCACTTGCATTTATTTTATTATTTATGCCCTTACATTGATTTCTATATTCATGCTCTTGCATTGATCATTTATTTCTGTCTTGCATTGAGTTTTTTTGAAAAGTACTAACTCTTTGTATTTCTTTTGTAGGTGAACCTTTGTTCACATTTACTTTATGTTTTGTCAATGCTTTAATTGTCATAAATGCATGAATGGTACAAGATGGATGAGAGTTGTTCGGTTTGAAAATTTCACACACACTTGGTGCGCTCACAATCATATGCATTTATGTTTACATTCTACTTGGCTACTACCCTTCTAGTTAGAAGAGGGAACAATATATTGGTTGTCTGCGGATGCAATGTCCATTTGTTAGCTGACGGCCTCTTGATAATTCCCCCGCTTGAACTACCAACCAAATATGGAGTTCACTCTTTCGAGGGTGGACGTTGGAGGTTTGAAGGTTTGGGAACTGAGTTTTTATAGTAAGCATTAGCAACCCCCATTCTAATGCTCATGTAGCACTTCATGCATAGCCAAACCTTTGCCGGACTTAAGACACACGCGTCAATTTCAAAACCAAAGAGGAAAGGGCGACTGCTTTACTTTTCCTTATCTCTTGTCCAATTAAATTGATGATTTCCTGTTGTTATGTTATTCATGCACTTACTATACTTTTCATGCATCAATGTTATTTCAAGACAAGAATTCCAAAGTAACTTAAGTCACTGTATTTTCATGTACATGATCAACCCCAAGAGAGTGGTCCAAAATCACTCTTGTAGAAATCAAACCCCAAGGGCTCGTAGCATGCATGCAAATGGCATCTTTCAAAGAGAGCCCCAGTCATTCTCAGTTCATGGAGATAGGATTGCCAAAAATACAAGGGGCAAACAAGAAGGAAGGTCCCTCACCAACCCACATCCAAAGCAAGAAGAAGGCAAATCTGAAGACTCAAGAGCAGTTTAGGAATCCAATGTGTAGAAAATAGGCAAAAATTCCTATGGAAAATGTTTCTTCTCCCCCTTCAATGTATTCCAATTCTATGTACAAAAGAAGTTCAAATACGATAAAACTGTTATTTTTACTTCCTTTGAAAGAATGTACGTATGGATGAATAAATAAACAAGTTACAGGTACAGTATTGTATACAGGGGCAAGACCCTATCTCTCACTAATGAGCCAAAACATCATACTTAGTTCCCTTAAAAAGCAGGGGCATTCCTAAGGCATGCATTACATAAAAGCTTTCTCAATCCAAGCACTAACTTACAATTTGTTTCTTGTTTTCTTTTACTTTTCTCCTTCTCCTTTCCCCCTATCTACAAACGTTGACAGAAGAGGTATTCCAATTCCTAGTTCACCATTGCTCCCAAAGGAAGAAACATGTTAAAACCCCACTTGCTATCTGGTAACCAGTCCCCACCAAACATCGGGCCCTAATCATGGCAACAAAACCAAATGCATCTGCAGTTAACAACCTTATCACTCACAAGGAGATCAATGAGATGAAAAGAAAAATAGAAGAAATGTTCAAGCTAACATAAGCATCGGCATCCAAAGGGTCCTCTTCAATTGTGCCCTCAACGTTAGCAACACCCAATTGGCCACTCAGGCAGGGGCATACCCGAATATTGGAGGAACTAGCAGGGCTCAGAAAGAGGATGATGAAACTAGAGACCATGATCCCTCTATCTCACTCAAGAATGACCTATGTGACAAAAAAGAGGAGTCAACCTCCTACTAAGATGTCATCACCCAGCCATAACCTCAATTCTATGTTACCACACTGCTCAACTCTAAACCTCCTATCAATTGCCAAGTACAAGATTCAGATGCAAATCAGACACAGCTTGAAGTCGATCGTATCCTTTCTCAAGAGAAGGTAAAGGAAAAAAGTCAAAATTTTACACTGCTTGTGTCATGCCTCAGTTTTCAGGCCCCAAGTCTGGGTTTTGACTCGGGCCAAACCCGAGTGTGACGGGGTTTGAACTTGAAATTGACTTGATTAAGGGCTTTTTGAAAATTGTTTGGAGTCGTCACCAAAGTTTGATAAAAGTATGTTAGGTCACCTAAAACAAAATAAAGCCTGAAGACTACACTTAAGGTTTTTGAAAAGGGTTTTGGAAAACTCCCTCAAAAGAGGCTTTTTAAGGAAATAGTTGGTTGGAAACCTTTGAGGAATATTTAAGCCCTTTTAGAAAATGACTCCGTTTTGGTATTTAAAAATGGTGATTCTAGGTTCGGAGTTTGGTTATGTGTAGAGAAGATGACCGAAGACTATCATCTTACCTTGCCCTTGCGGTACCTACATGTTTGTTCACCCTAGGTTTTACTCACTTGAATTTTCAGCTCCTAATTGGACAGTTATGTCTACTTTGAAAACATTTTAAAAAATGATTTGTCATTACTATTGGGATGGAGATGCATGATGCAATTTGAAAAAAAGTTTGAAAAGACCTAAGGTTGGATTTTGAAAGTGGGGTATTTGATTTTTAAATGGGGTTATGACCGCACATATGAAGGTTGCCTACATATCTCACTTGACGAGAATAAGGTCTGTGGTAGTTCAGACTTAGGGTCCGATTGAAAGTAGGCACATTAGGACTTTTGAAAAGTTTTGAAAACTCATTGAGGTCTTGTTTTGAAAAAGAGAAATTGAAAGCTTTTGACTCGAAATTTGGAAATAACTCGAGAGCATCTTGATTTTGAAATTGGATGTTAGAGTATTTTTGAAATAAAACTTGAAGCTTTTGGGAAGTGGTTTTGAAAAAGGACATTAGAGAGTGAGATTTGGACTTGTAAAAGCTCTTATGAACTAGCCTTGAAAAGATTTTTGTAAATTATTTTTATATACCTTACGAAAGGTATGCTGATATTTCATTGCCTTTGAGAGGTTAGTTATGTGGGAGCTAAACTCCTTTAAAGCTACGAGTTTTGGAAAACATTTATAGGAAAAGGGGCTAGAAAACTTCCCTTGTTTGAATATCTCACTGGATCTTGGACAACCCTAATCATAGAAGGCTTAGGGCCGTTTCAAGAATGTGATGTTTGAAAATAGTTTTTACAAAATGTTTTTGAAAAATGTTGAGGGTTTAGGAACCCTAAAATAAACCATGTAGGTCTCATTTGATGTATCACTTTCCTTAGGCAACCTTAACCATAAAAAGGTTAGAATCACCTTAGGGGTTATGATTTTTTGAAATAGTTTTTTAAAATAGTAAGTACTTAGCCATTTTGAATTGAGACAAGTTTGAAAGAGCATTTTAAATCATTTTTGGGTTGGAGTTAGAGTTTTAAAAAAGATCCCAGAGTTACAATCTTGAAGTCTCCTAATCTTCGTTGGCAAACTAGGGTCAAGGTAATCTAGGGTTAGATTGACTCAGGTTTAGGTTGACTTAGGGTCTAAGGGACCTAGGGTTAGATCTTCTAGAGTTTGGTTTACCTAAGGTTAGACATCCTGTGGTTGGAAGTGACTTGGATGCAAGTAACTTTGGGTTTAGGAAGGGTGCCTTAAAGTAAAAAATATTTGATTTGATGTAATATCAAAAGGTATGATTTTTGGTCTAAAAGTGAAAGTTTTATATTTTGGAAAGTTATGAAAAAGGAAAGTTTTATTTTAGAAAAATTTTGAAAAGTAAAGTTCCATTTTAGGAAAGTTTTGAAAAAGAAAAGTTTTATTTTAAAAAAGTGTTTGTAAGCATCTTATTTTTACCTGCTTGACAATCTTTGGCCCGACCGAACTCACATTCAAATCGACATAGACACATTCAAAGTCCAAACCAGTCTTCCAGATTCAATTCAGTCAATCAATCGCTTCGCAGGCCCGCCAAGCCTAATAGAGGCAAAATGACCAAAATGCCCTTGCGGCATTGCTTGGTCCAATTCCAGTGGGCATGTCTTCCTAAAGACGGTAAGTCCCTATTTCAACTTCAATTTCAGTTCCAAATCCAGTCTAGAACAATCAAACTCAATCTGACACATCTTTCAAAAAAGTTGATCCCTCATACGGTAAGTCCACCTAGTTCGGTGCATTTACTGAGAAGACTCCTCGTAACGGTAAGTCCCTTCAAACCTGTCGACCGAGACAGAACCCAACTCCCCAATATGGTAAAACGATTCACTTCTGGTGCCTACTAGCCCACCAATGTAAAATGTTCGTTATCTGGCATGTCTTTCGAAAAAGTTGATCCCTCAGACGATAAGAGCTTCTCAAGATCAGGTAGTCTCTAGAATGAACACACACCATCAGAGTGACGAAAACACTCATAAACATCACAATCATCAGAGTGGTGGAAACACTCGCAAACCGGTCAACATTAGGAATTGTCAACAAAACCCCTATGTCACGGGATAGAAAACGCCTCATGGCCATGACATGTTTACCGAATGACAGGATACTTTGGAAACCAGCTCGTTACACACCATTAAAGTGATGGAAACACTCAAAACCTAGGTCAACACCAGTGCCTGCTAGCCTACTCTGGTGAAAAATTACCAAACTGCCCCTTAGGCCTTTCCGAAAGTACCTAAGTCCTCAAAGCAGTAAGTCTATTCTTCTAAGATTGTCTCAAAGATAATCCGGCATGTCTCAGTGCCTTCCAGTCGATTCCGGATCAATTCCGAGATCATCAGGTTAGAATAACCATTTTGCCCCTAACCATTCAATTGTCTCTGGGAACCCCACCAGCTTTGGGTATCAAGTCAATAACCTCCTGGGGATGCTTCTAATAGTATTCTTAACATTCCAACAGCTTTCCAGATCATTCCGAGTCTATTTCGTTATTTTTCGAGTCAAATGACCATTTTGCCCCTGATAGGCCAGTCGCCTTTTCCAACCACACCGGCTCTAGGTATCAAACAGGAAAGCTTTTGGAACACTTTTGATAGTGTTTCCAACCTTCAAGCCTTCTCAAGGGTTACTCGGAGTCCATTTTAGTGTTTTCCCAATTCAATTGGTTGTTTTGCCCCTGATGGGTTGGTTAACCTTTTCAAACATTCCAGCATTATTTCTTATATCTGTTACCTCTAGGACATTCTTTTAAGGATTCTTGTCAATCCCTGGCCTTTTTTATCATTCCTGGACCTTCTGAAGTCACTCCTAGTGGAGCCAAGCCAAAAATTGCATGGTAGTCACTAGGATAGGCGTCCAAATCTTTTGCCTTGCATCCTAAGGGTCAAAAGATATGTTTCTTATTGCCTTAAATCTTTCCTAAGTGGATGGCGCAACTAGTACTGGTGCCAATGGAATTTTTTCCATGGTGCCACTACAACAGGTGCCAAGGTTATTTTAGTTGCCCATAAATATAGACATTCCCTCTACATAAAAAGGGTATGCAAACTTAGTCTAGAAACTCTGTCTCTGGGAAAACAGGGCTCGAAGTCTTTCCAAACCCTAAGTTTCTTTAGCCTCTTCAAGCCCTATCCTCCATACACTCAAACCCTAGTCTCTATACACCTTATACACTCAAACACAAGCCTCCAAATAGCAATTGAAGACATTAGTGCTGCAACTTCAAAGCTTTCAAGGTTTAAGTCAAGTAAAGCAAACCATGCAATCAAAGAAAGAAGAATAGGAGGTTGGTTTTCTCTTTATTTTTATGTAATCCCCCTTCTCTCTTCTCCCTCCTAACCCACTTGGGTTTTCTTCTATTTTAATCCCCATCTTCTACCTCCTCTTCTTGCATGCTTGAAACAACGGGCTGCCGGATTCATGCCTAGGAAAGACTATTGAAGGTCACCGTGCTGGGGGCTTTATTATAGTTCAACCTTTGATAGAGTGGGTTCGGTCCCTTTGATTATTTGGTGAAGCCTAGCTTTGTATGTTCACGACCCTATTGTATTGTAGTTATCATGTCCCTGCATTGTATTCAAAATTACATTCAAAGTTATTTTCAAACTTGCTTGAAAATTCTCTTTCAAAACTTATAGTCAAAATATCCTTTTTTCAAACTTGTTTTCAAAATCACAATCCTAAAGTGATTCTAGCTATTCCCTGGTTAAGGTTGTTTTAGGAAAGTGTTACATTCAATGTGACCATCAAGGTCCAAATTTTAGGTTCCAAGCCTAAATTGTTTTTATTAAAATCACAATTCTAAAGTGATTCTCAACATTCCATGGTTAGGATTATTTTAGGAAAGTGTTACACACAATGTGATCATTATAGTCCATATTTTAAATCTTAGTTGTTTTCAAAATCACAACCCTATAATAGTTCTAATCTTTACATTGTTAGAATTATTTTAGGCAAGTGAGATATTCAAGAGAGTTGCAAAAGTCCATATTTAAACCTCTTTCCAAATAGTTTTGTAAATCTATTTTCTGAAAACTCTTTTAAAAAATCTACTTCCTAAAACTCATTTCAAATATCTACTTTCCAGAAACTCTTTGTCTTGAAGTCAAAGTCCAACCCTAGAATCCATGATTAGGAAACCCTAATTTCTTTCCTAAAGTAATGACTTTCTTTTTTCTACATCAAATCATATGTTTCAAAAACCTCTTTTCTTACCAAATCATAGATCTTCAAATCCAATATTTTCAAAACTCAACAATTCCAATTCTATATCAAATCAAATCTTTCAATGTAAGAAACCAAATCAAATCCTTCAATTTTGTAAATAAAATCAAATCATCTATTTTTGAAAATAAAATCCAATCTTCAACTTTATGAAATAGGAATCAAATCTATCCTAATTCAAATATTTCCTAATTTGAATCTTCCTTAATTTCAAACCTTTCCAAATCTCAACTTTCTAAATTTCAAACTATCAAATCTTTCCTAATTCTAATATTTCCTAATTTCAATCATTCTTAAATCGAAACTTTCAAACCTTTATTAATTTTGAACTTTCAAATCTTTCTAAGTTCAAATCTTTCTAAATTCAAATCTTTTCAAAATTAACTCTTTCTTAAAAAGGAAACTTTCCTAATTTGAAAAATTTCCTAAAGTAGAACCTTCCTAATCCAAAGTTTTCATAAGTTCAAAATTTTCAAATTTCTTTTAAATCAAATATTCAAGTCAAATCTTTTCCAACCATTCCAAGTCAAGTGTTTCTAAACAAATCAAATTATTTCCTAATCTTTCTTAAATCCAAGTTTCCTAATTTAAGACTTTCTAAATCAGACTTTTCAAGTTTAAATCAAACCTTTCTAATTCAATTGCATGCTTCAACTCTAAGTTATCTAAGTCCTAAGATATCTAAACCCTAGTTCAACCCTAGCTCTAAAGTTAGGAAGCTTCAACTCTTTTAAAAGACTTTTCTAAAACCCTTTTCTAAACTAAGATGATTTTCATGCTCCAATCTAAGTCAAAATGATTTCAAAAGCTCAACTCAGTCCTCCCAAATTCTATTTCAAAGCTCAATTTCAAATCCTCAAGTTCAAGTTCAAATCAAAGTCAATTTCAAGTTTGATTTTCAAATCAAAGTTCAATTTTAAATCTTCTAATGAAAGTTCAATTCAAATTATTTTTCAATCAAACTTTCCAAAGGCCTCATAGTGTTTTTTCAAAATCAAATATTTTCAAGTTAAATTTTTCAAAAACCTCAAAGTATCTATTTTTAATTAGACCTTGAGTCTGAACTACGACTGACTTGAATCCCAATAAAGGGATACATAGGCAACCCTCATGGGTGCGGTCACAACCTTTCTCAATTTTCTAATTCCACACCATTTTCTTTAAATTTCTAATTTCATAAGCTTTTTCAAATTTCTAATTCTAAAACCTTTTTTAAATTTCTTATTCCACAACCTTTTTCAAATTTTCAATTTCATAACCTTCTTTAAGCTTCAAATATTTTCTTCAAATCTATTTTCAAAATCAAATTCTTTGCTTGCACTTGCATGTCATGCATCATATCAAACTTATTTATAAAATTCTTTGCAAAGTGGATAGTATTGGACATTTATTAATCAAAGATTTTAATTGAGTGAATCTAGAGTGAATAGACATGTAAGTACCGCAAGGGTGGGATAGAGTGATAGCATAGTGCATCTTTCCTATACATAACCAACCTCCGAACCTAGAATCACTGTTTTCAAAGACTAAAAATGGAGTTATTTTTTAAAAAGGGTTTAAATCTTTCCAAAGGTTGCCAAACAGCCTATTTTCTTAAAAACTCTCACTTGAGTATGTTTTCAAAAACACCTTTTCAAACACCCTAAGTTTAATCTTCGAATTACGCTTAGTTTTAGGTGACCTAACTCACCTTAACAAATTTAAGTGGCGACTGCAAATCTTTTCCAGAACTCCTTATTCAAATCAATTTCTAATTCAAACCTAATCGCACTCATCCTTCTAGGAGGATGAGTTCTAATGAGAGAGTACCATATTTTTCTCGCTTGTATGTTTTCTCAAGTGTAAAAAATCAGGGCGCGACAGCTGGTGACTCTACTGGGGACGCTTACAGGGCTAGACCACTGTCATGTCTCTTCGCCCCTCACTCATCTAGAGTCTTCGATTAATTTGTCCAATTCTATCCACATTAAAATTTTCAAAATTAAACTTCTTAAAGCTGTTTTAAAAAACATATCATTGTTTGCATTCAATTCATATTCAACCATTCTATTTTGCATTAAGTTTGTCATCAAAGTACTGATTTTTTGCATCTTTATTTTTATAGGTGGACCCTTGTACACATTTTATTTTTATGTTATATTAACTGCCATGTATGTCATGAATGAATAGGATGGAATGGACAGGATGGATAGGAGCTGTTGGGCCCTTTCCCATGTTTTTTAAAAATTTCACACACACACTGCATGTGCACTTGCATTTGCATACTTGCATTCTTTACCTAGTTATGACCCTTCTAGTTAGAAGGGGGAACGGTATGTTGGTTGTGGACGGATGCTATGTCAGTTTCTTAGTATACGACCTCTTGATGGTTTCCTTGCTCGGATCACCAACCTATAATGGCACTACCTCGGGGAGTGGGCCTAGGTTGGAAGATCTGGAAACCAAGTATTCTTAAGAAGCATTAGTAAACCCTCAACCTCATGCTCATGTAGAAACCATGCATAGCTGAACCTCTACCATATTTAAGACACGCACGCTAATTTCAAAACCATGAAGGAAAGGGCGACTACTTTACTTTTCTTTATCCTTGTCTAATTCCTGCTGTTATAATACTTGTATAAATGTTCATGCATACATATTTACTTTATAATTGCATTCTCTTTCTCTCTCTTTCTCTGTCTCTCTCTACTTTATGCATACATGTTTATGCATTCAACATTCCATTTCAAGATAAGAGTTGCAAAGTAACTAAAGTCATTGCATTCTTATGCATATGATCAACCCATAGAAAGTGACGCCAAGATCACTCTCCCTTGCATAAAATCTACCAAAATCCTAAGGGTTCCCACGTAACCATAAGGACTCATGACATACATTTCAAGTCATTCCATAAAGAGGGGCCATAATCCCTTTATGTTCACAGAGGTAAGGGTGCCAATAAGACAAGGGACAATCAAGCAACAAGGTCTCTCAATGACTTCATCAACATCAAACTCAACAAAGGCGAATTCAAAGACTCAAGAGTAGTTTAGGGTTTCAATTGTAAAAGTAGATAGGTGAGAGTCCCAAGGAAAATGTTCCCCCTCCCCCTTGTAAAAGTAGATAGGCGGAAGTCCCAAGGAAAATGTTCCCCCTCCCCCTATTAAAATGTGTTTTAAATCTCTTGTATTTAAACTCAAAAGCTCAATGTACCCTTATTACTTCTTGCGAATGAATGTTCAAATGAATGTATGTTTCCAATCAATGGTAAGGTATATGCATACGGGGGAAAACATTCTATCCCCAAAAAGTGAGACAAACACATCATGTTTAGTTGTCCTCTCAAGTAGGGCCACTCCTATGACATACATTGCATAAAAACTTTCAAATCAAGACACTAACTTCTCTTTTGTTTCGTGTCTTTTTTTCTCTCCCTCATCCTCAAGTACTAAGAGAACCGAAGGCAGAGCAAGATACAAAGGGGGTTTTCTAAACCATTCATTTACTGTTATCATACTGCTCACATGTTCACTTCTATTATGCTCATGCATCTATATCTATTCGGGGACAAGAGTTCTACGAAACTCAAGTCATTACACTCTCATGCATCTAATTAACCTGGAGAGAAATGAGTAATCCAATCTTATGCTAATCAAACCTACCAAAACTCCTAAGGGTTCCTCAACCCTAGGATTCATGGTATGTATAAAACCATATCTCAAGAGAGGCCAAAATCTCATTCTGTTTATAGAGACAGGATTGCCCAAACAAAGAAATATCAACCGGCCTATGCCAAATAGGTATTGTATTGCGTAAGGGGCAAAACTCCACCTCTAAAATGGACTCAGCATCATGCCTAGTCTCTCTCAGAGAAGGGACCTCCATAGGACATGTATCGCATAAACATCAAACTCCACATGTTACCCATTTTGTTTTTCTTTTCCTTTTTCTAGGTTAAAGAGCATAACTTAACTCATGGAACCCCTAGCATGCAAGGATAAGCTTAGTTATGGGAAGAGGCTAAACCTACATTAAATAGTAAGAAGAGCTAACCATCTATCTAGAAGACATTACCTTTAAGCAGCTACCTACGTACCATGCTACGACAATCACTTTGAATGCAGAAGAGGACTTCACCATTTGCAAAATTCTGTCAGACTAGTGCATTGCCACAATAGAATCTTTTAACTTCCAAATGCATACCAAATGCCACAAAAGATTTGTCAATTCGCCTTCCGTTGTCTAGTGATACACCTAGCGAATGGAGGACCAAGGAAGTTGGCATAGCCCCAAAACCCTATCAAGGGTTCTCACCAAAAGGTCCACAAGAAAACGGAGGTTTTCACAAAATATGTCTATTTTCTTTTTATTTTTCTATTTTTTGCATATCTTCTTTAAATAACATTACATGCCATGCAATCACAATTTGAAATGAAAAAAGGTAGTTTTTCGTTTATCTCATTTCTCGCATCCTCTTGTGGATGATTATTGCTTCTAGAGATTCTTCCCCACTTTGTAATGACTTGACTTGGAGGATGGGATAGCATGGGCAACCCATTCAACGGGGGTTAAAACCTTTGAGAAAAAAAAAGAGAGAGTGAGGGAGAGGAGGAAGATAGACTCAATAAAGAAGTGTGGAGCTTATTGAAGATGCGACACTTGAGTGATATTTTAACTGAGCGATAGGTAGTTGAGTCCTCAAAAGGATAAGAAGTTATTGTTTAATTCATCCAAAAAGAAATAAACACTACCTTTTGGTCAGTCCACTAGAGCTGTAAGTGATTTCTATTCAGATATCCCCAAACCAAGAACCATCCCCCACACTGGGTTAAGCATAGAGTAGTTGATTTGATAGAATATATAGGGGTTTACTGGCAGAAACACACCATCTTTAGGAACATTGTCTAAATTTTGTACAAAGGCTTTTTGGACTAAGCAATTCAATTCAAAATGATGAGAGGCCCTCAATTTTGTTACCATACACACAAAAAAAAAAAAAAAAACAAAAATCCCTTTGCAAAGCCCACTTGAGTTGGTTACATTTCTCAAGAAAACTGACCAGATAATCACTGCCCACATTGGGTTAAGGCAAAAGCCATGAGTAGAAACTAATGGGCGATGATGAAAATGGTGATTTCTAAGAAGATATGGTGTTGACGGCATCTCTAGTAAAATATATATATATATATATATAGAATGAAGGGGGGTGATGTGTTTGTGGTGGTCTTCAAAAGAAGATATTATCATCCAAAAAATAGAAATGAAAAAGTTGGCCTTTCTAAAAGTCGACTTAGAAACAAATTTCTTGATGACAATCCTAATAAGAAGGGAGAGAACGGTCTAGAAGAACAAAAATAATAAGAAGGAAAAAAGAAAGTAGGGAATGGAAGTTAAATTGCTGAAGGTGATCATTGGTCTTTTGAAACCCCACAAGTGATAACGTTTGAGCTTTTATACTCTTTCATTCATAAACCCCTTAACTTAGCTTACGTTACGGTCCAAATCAAAATCCTCTCTCAGCACAGAAAACTGCATAGTCCAAATAAGTATGAACAATACCAAAATAAGAAGTTGGAAAAAAAGAAAAAAGAGGAGAGACGGAGAGGATGGTTGGGGCAACCTCATGCCCCAAAGTGTGCTCAGATGGTTTTGGCTTAAATAATCTACTAAAACAAAATCTTTAAGCCTAAATATCCCTTCATTTCTTACAACCCCTAAACCTGGCCTGCATTACGGTACTAAAAGAAGTCTTATCAGATTGAGAACTAAGCCGTTTAACACTCTTCAAAGGGTATACGAGTTGTTGCTTAAGCCACAGTGGCATTTTAAAAATCTAAGAAAGAAAACCAAGTGAGGTCAGAAAAATCTCAAACAGCAGCCCTGTAGAAAGTAAGGATAAGATAGCAGATGACAAATCAAAAGGTTAAGATTCCCTGAGAATAGTGCAAATGCTATCATGCCCCGATAAGAATGGGACAAAACCGAAGGGGCAGGATCCTAAAAGGGAAACAGAATCCCAAGAGTATGAGCCTTGGGGCAATCTTGGGGCATTCTTAAAAAATAACCCATATACATGTAGTACTTGTATAATGATGACATGCATTTAATTTCATTCCTATATAAACCTGTGCATTCATCAAAATGTAGGACGTGCATTCAATTAAATTATTATATAAACATGTGCATTCATTAAAAAGTATCAAATGCATTCACTTCTATTTTTGTATGTGCATTCATCAAAAAGTATAAACATGCATTCACCTCTTTACCTGTGCATTTTTAGAATTGGCATAAGTAAACTAATTTTCCACAAAAACTTATTATCTCTCTCTCCCTCCCCCCCCCCCCCCCCCCCCCCCCCCCCCCCCCCCTCTCTCTCTCTCAAGTAGGAAACGAGGAATAGGGCAAAACACAAAAAGGAGCCAAAAAGCCACCCTGTGACCAAATAACCTCAAACATCTCCAGTACCTGTACACACCTCAAAAAGCTCAGACTTCCATGGCTGATAAGAAATAGAGAATAGGCAATAGCCCACCCTCTACCTCCCCAATCAAACCTTGGGCATCCCTAGAGGAGCATCGTTCCGTCAGACGGAGTGTTGGTTCAAGAAGTAGTAGTTTCAAGACATCAACCTTGGATTTTCACCTGATAAGTATAATTCCACCAAACGTAGCATCAATTTACCTACAAGAGTATCATTTCGCTAGACGGAATGCCAAACATCGACCATGGGCCTCCTCAAAATGCTCCCTCAACCTCAACCTCAGCGTCAGCTCCAGCAGTGGCACTCTCAACATCTCAAATAGCCTCATTTGGGGCGTTTTCTACAATGGCCCTAGCAAGACACCCTCTCCTCACCAGCGGCACTAGTCATCTGCTCGACCAAAGTAGGTCTCATCATCGTCAGCTCAGTCATTACCTCCTACATAGATCATCGTCCCACATTAGTCATCCTAAAGACATGCCAGAAGGAAAGAAATACGGTTAAATTTCATTGACTGGTAAGAGGTATGCATGAAAAAAGAAGGAAAATGTTTTGAGTCAAAATGAATTTTCATTACATTTTGTCTTCATAAGTTCAAATTTTGAGTCAAAATGAATTTTCTATTCATTTTGCTTCCAAAAGTTCAAATTTTAAGTCAAAATGAATTTTCTATACATTTTATCTCAAAAATTCAAATTTCGAGTAAAAAATAAATTTCTATGCATTTTGTTTTCAAAAGTTCAAATTTTGAGTCAAAATGAATTTTCTAAACATTTTGTCTTAAAAAGTTCAAGTTCCAAATCCAAACTAATTTTCTACACGTTTTGCTTGACAAAATGAATTTTCTATACGTTTTGTCTAAGTTTAAAATCAAAATAGTTTCTAAACTTTTTTGTTCTAAAAGTTTATCTAAAAATCAATACCTAGGTTTCTTAACCTTTTCCCTTTGGAAGTTTATCTCAAAATTAATTCCTAAGGTCTCTTAACCTTCCATTTTGAAAGTTATTTCAAAATCAAAATCTGAAGTTAGTGTCAAATTCAATCTCAAAGGTTTTATCCAAAATCCATTTCAAAGATTTTCTAAGCCTCTCCTTCAAAATGTTTCTATTCCAAATCAAATTACAGGGTTTTTCAAAACTCTTCTTTCCAAAGTTTTGTCAATTCCTTATTAAAATCAGTTTAAAGGTTTCTAAACTTTTTTCCGTCAGAAAGTCTTACTCAAAATCAATCCTCAAAGATTTTCAAGGTTTTCAATCCTCAAAACTCTTCCTTCCAAAGCTTTTATCAATTCTACCATTTTTAAAATTTTATCTTTAAGAAATCTTATTCAAAATCCATTTCAAGGTTTTCTAAACTTTTTCTTTCAAATTTTTTTACCAAATTCGAAGTTTTCTAAATTCAAAATCCACTTCAAAATCTTTTAGATTTTTTCCTTCAAAACGTCTTATTCGATATCCATGCCATAAGTTTTCAAAAGTTTTATTTAAAATCAATTTTCAAAAGTTCGCTAAATTTTCCTTTAAAGGTTTTTGTCAATTTCTAAGTTTTCTTAAACCATTTTCCCAAAAAATTCTATTTGGCTTCCTATCAAGGTTTTCAAAATTTTCATTCAAAATCTATTTCGAGGGTTTCCAAACTTTTTCCTTCAAAAGTTTTGTCAATTTCTAGGTTTTTTTAAACTTTCTCCTCAAAAGTCTTATCCAAAAAATCCATTTCAAGATTTTTGAAACTTTTTCTTCAAAAAACGTTTTAATTCCAAGTCCTATCCGAGTTTATAGGGATCTTCTTTGCTAGAAAGACCCCACTCTCAAATGTTTTATCTTTTTCCTTCGAAAAGATTCTATTTAAAAAATTTCTAACTCTTTTTTCACTTCAAAAAATCTTGGCCTAGTTTTTCGGGGTATTCTCTGCCAAAAAGGTCCTACGCTCAAAGGTTTTATGTATTTTTTTTTTCAAAAATGTTTTATTTCAGACAAATTACCCTCTAGGTATTCATAGCTTTTCCCTTTAAAAAAGTTTGATTTCAAAAATACCTTTCTAGACTTTCTAACATTTTTTCTTTGAAAAAAGTTTAATCTTAAAAGCATTTCTTGGGTTTGTTGAGCTTTATCCTTCAAAGCACCGTTCTAAAAAATGTTCCAAAGGTTTTCAAAACTTTCTTCGTTAAAAAGTTCTGTTCTCAAAAAAATTTCGTAGGTTTCCTGAGCTTCTTTCTTCAAAATCCCTGTTTTCAAAATTTTCAAGTTTTCAAGCTTTCACCTTAAAAAGTCTATTTTCAAAATTCTAGGTCTTCAAACTCTTTCCTGAAAAGTTCTATTCTAAGTTTCAAAGATTTTTCAAAACCATTCTAATTGAAATCTAAATCAATCCATTTTAAAAAGTGATTTCAAAATCATTCCAAACAATCAACTTTAATTTCAAAATTAAATTTTTAAAATTCATGATTTTAAAAATCCAAACAATCCAGTTTCCAGACTTAAAATTCCATTCAAATTCTATCTCCGATCACTTCGCGGTCAATATGGGACTCTTACTTTATTGTTTCCTACCTTTGACAAGCAAAGAAAGAAAAAGAGGGGTAGCTGTAAGCACCTTATTTTTGCCTGCTCGGCAATCTCTAGCCCGATCGGACTCACATTCAAACCGACACAAACACATTCAAAGTCCAAACCAATCTTCGAGACTTAATCTAGTCAATCAATCGCTTCGCATGCTTTCCAGGCCCAATAGAGGCAAAATGACCAAAATGTCCTTACAGCATTGCTCGGTCCAATTCTAGTAGGCACGTCTTTCTAAACATGGTAAGTTCTTATTTTAACTTCAATTCCAGCTCCAAATCTAGTCTAGACCAATCAAACTCAATTCGGCACGTCTTTTGAGAAAGTTGATCCCTCAGACAGTAAGTCCATCTAGTTTGGTGCGTACCTGTTGATCGGTTCACTTATGGCATCTGTTAGCCTGCCAATGTAGAATGTCCATTATCTGGCACGTCTTTTGAGAAAGTTGATCCCTTAGATGATAAGACCACCTAGCAACTTCCTAAGATTAGGCAGTCTCCAGAATGAATGCACACCGTCAGAGTGACAGAAACACTCATAAATATCACAACTGTCACAGTGGCGAAAACACTCGCAAGCAGGTTGACATTGGGAATTGCCAACAAAACCCCTATGTCACAAAACTGAACACACCAATTGGCCACAACATGTTTACCAAAGGATGAGATACCTTTGGAAACCAACTCATCACACACCATCACAGTGACGTAAACACTCAAAACTCAGGTCAATACCAATGCCCGCTAGCCCACTTCGGTAAAAAATGACCAAATTGTCCCATGGGACTTTTTGGCACACTACTCAAGAAAGTTCTTAAGTCCTCAGAGCTGTAAGTCCACCCTTCCAGTTGGTTCCAGATCAATTCCAAGACCATTTGGTTAAAATGACTATTTTAGCCCTAAGCATCTGATCGCCTTTAGGAACCACATCAGTTATGGGTATCAAATTGGAAACCTTTTGAGGATGCGTCTAATAGTATTCTTAACCTTCCAACACCTTTTTGGATAATTCCAAGTCCAACCACCCCTGGTGGATCGGTTGTCTTTTCCAACCACCCTGGTTCTAGGTATCAAACTGTCAACCCCTTGGAACACTTTCGATAGTGTTTCCAACCTTCAAGCCATCTCATGGGTCACTCCGAGTCCATTCCGGTGTTTTTGCATTTCAATTAGCTATTTTGCCCCTCATGGGCCAGTTAACCTTTTCAAACATTCCAACATTCTTTCTTAAGTTCATTACCTCCGGGACACTCTTTCAAGGGTTCCTGTCAATCCTCGGCCTTCAGATCATTCTCATACCTTTCGGAGTCACTCCTAGTGGAGTCAAGCAAAAAATTGCATGGTAATAACTAGGACAAGCGTCCAAATTTTTTGCCTTGTATTCCAAGGGTCAAAATATACGTTTCTTGCTGTATTAAAACTTTCCTAAGTGGCTGGCACCAGTAGTATTGGCACCAAGCCAATAAATGGCCTTGTGCCACTCTTAATGGCACCAATGAAATTTTTGCTCTGGTGCAACTTCAACAGGCGCCAAGATTATTTTAGTCTCCTATAAATACAGACTCTCTCCCTTCATAAAAAGGGTCCGTAAAGTCAGTCCAGAAACTTTGTCTCTCCGAAAATATAGCTTGAAGTCTCTCTAAACCCTAATTCTCTCAAGCATCTTCAAGCCCTAGCCTCTATACCCTCAAACCCTAGCCTCTATACACCTTCTACACTTAAACACAAGCCTTCAGACATACATTGAAGACTCAAGTGCTGGAACTTCAAAGATCTTAAGGTTTAAGTCAAGCAAAGCAAACCAAGCAATCAAAACAAGAAGAATATGAGGTTGGTTTTCTCTTTATTTTTAAGTAATCCCCCTCTCTTTTCTTCCTCCTAACCCACTTAGGTTTTCTTTTATTTTAATCCTCTTCTTGCATGCTTGAAATAAGGGACTCTCCGATTCATGTCTAGGAAGGACTGTTGAAGGTCACCGTGTTGGGGGCTTTCTTCTAGTTCAACCTTTAATGGTGTGGGTTTAGTCCCCTTAATTATGTGATGAAGCCTAGCCTTGTATGTTCACGACTCTATTGCATTGTAGTTATCATGTTCATATATTGCATTCAAAATTACATTTAAAGTTGTTTTTAAACTTGCATCAAAGTTCTCTTTAAAAACTCATATCCAAAATCTCCTTCTTTCAAACTTGTTTTCGAAATCACAATCCTAAAGTGATTCTGGTCATTCCATTGTTAGGATTGTTGTAGAAAAGTGTTATATTCAATGTGACTATCAAGGTCCAAATTCTGGGTTCTAACCCAAAATTGTTTTTATTAAAATCACAATTCTAAAATGATTCTCGCCATTCCTTGGTTAGGATTGTTTTAGGAAAGTGTTACATTTAATGTGATCATTATGGTCCATATTTCAAATCCTAATTGTCTTCAAAATCACAACCCTAAAATAGTTATAATCTTTTCATGGTTAGAATTGTTTTACGAAAGTGAGATATTCAAGAGATTTGCAAAAGTCCATATTTAAACCCCTTTCCAAATAGTTTTGCAAATCTACTTCCTAAAAACTTTTTTCAAAAATCTACCTCTTAAAAACTCCTTTAAAAGATCTACTTCCTAAAAGCTCTTTTCAAGGATCTACTCTCTAAAAACTCTTTGTCTTGAAGTCCAAGTCAAACCCTAGAATCTATGATTAGGAAACCTGAAAGCACCCTATTTTTGCCCGTTCGGCAATCTCCGTCCTGACTGGGATCACTTTTACACATCACATGCATATTCAGACTCTAACCCGCCTTCTAAATTCTAATGTAGTCCACTGGTCGCTTCCTGGGCCCATGTGGCCCACTTGAAGCTTAATGATCATTTTGCCCTTAGGCATCCAATTGCCTCTGGGAACCACCCTGACTCTAGGTATCAAATTGGTACCATCCTAGGGATGGTTCTAATAGTATTCTTAACCTTCCGAAGCATTTTCGAATCATTCCAAGTCAATTTTAGCAAGCCTGGTGCAAAATGACTGTTTTACACTTGGTGGGTCGATCGACCATTTCAACAATCCTGACATTCTTTTTTAAGCCTGTTATACTATTCTAAGGTTTATTCAAAGTTTTCTAAAATCTAATCTTTCCTAAACCCTAACTTTCTCAATCGTTCCAAGTCAAGTGTTTTCAAATCAAATCTATTTTCAAATTTTCTTTAAATCTGACTTTCTCAAGTTGAACATTTCCTAAATCAAACCTTTCAAGTCAAAATCAAATCTTTTCCAATTCAACTACATGTTCCAATCTTAGGTTACCTAAATCCTAGGAGGCCTAAATCCTAGTTCAACCCTAACCCTAAAAGTTAGAAAGTTTCAACTCTTTTCTAAAACTCTTTTTCTAGACCAATATGGTTTTCAAATTTCAAAGTTCAAAATATTTTCAAAACTCAACTCTATCTTTCCAAATATTGTCCAAGTTCTCCTTCAAGGGTCAAATCCTCTTTCAAGTTCAATTCTAGGTCTAAGTTCAATCTCGGTTTCAAATCTTCTATTCTGAAGTTCAAATGAAATATTTTTTCAAATCGAACTCTTTTCAAATCAAATCTTTTTTAAATGAAAACCTTAAAGTACCTATTTTCAATTGGACTCTTGTCCGAACTACGATTGACCTAATTCCCAAAAAGAGATACGTAGGCAACCCTCAAGGGTGCGGTCACAACCTATTTCAAGCTTCAAAGTCCATAACCTTTTCCAAGTTTCTAATTCCACAACCTTTTTCAAATTTCCAATTCTATTTCGAAGTTCTAATTCTAAGATCTATTTTCAAATCTCCAATTTCAATTTCTAAAAACCTTCTTTCAAAATCAAATAAATTCTTTTCAAATCTACTTTCAAAATCAAATCAAATTCTTGTGCTTACATATCATGCATCATGTCAAACATTTTTTCCAAATTATTTTCTAAAGTGGATAGTTTTTAGACATTTATTAATCAAAGACTTCAAATGAGTGAACCTTGGAGTTATTTTCCAAAAAAGGGCTTAAATAGTTTCAAAGCTTGCCAAACAAACTATTTTCTTAAAACCTTCTCTTGAGGAAGTTTTCAAAATCTTTTCAAAAGCCCTAAGTGTAATCTTCGGATTGTGCTTAGTTTTAGGTGAACTAACTCACCTTAATCAAGTTAGGTGGCGACTCCAAATTGTTTCAAAAGCCCTTGCTCAAAATTAAATTTTCAATTCAAATCTAGTTGCACTCGTCCTTTTAGGAGGATGAGTTCTAAGAAGAGAGCACTCTATTTTTCTCACTTATCTTTTTCGAGTGTGAAAAATCGGGGCGCGACAAAATCCTAATTCCTTTCCTAATGCATCTTCTCTATATGTAACCAACCTTCAAACCTAGAATCACTATTTCCAAAGATTAAAAATGGAATTATTTTTCAAAAAGGGCTTAAATCTTTCCAAAGATTGCCCAGCAGCCTATTTTCATAAAAACCTTCTATTAAGGAAGTTTTCCAAAACCTTTTCAAAAACCTTAAGGTTAATCTTTAGATTGCACTTAGTTTTAGGTGACGTAACTCACCTCAACAAAGTTAGGTGGTGACTCCAAATATTTGCCAAAAGTGCTTATTCAAATCAATTTCTAATTCAAACTTAGTCACACTCGTCCTTCTAGGAGAATTAGTTCTAACGAGAGAGTACCCTGCTTTTCTCGCTTGCGTGTTTTCTCTAGTGCAAAAAATCTCTAACTCCATGTGCTAAATGCACTATATTTTTCTCTCTTTCTTTTTTCAGGTCAAAAAGCATAACTGAACTCATGGAATCCCTCTTGCATCCCATCCCGTTCACAATTCATATGAGGTCGTAACCAATTGTTGGAAGAGGCATGATCCCCTTAGAAGAATAAAAAGGGTTGGATCATCCATCCGTAAGATGCTCTCTCTTTTGGCCATCCCCTTGGCACCTTGTTGCCACAGCATCAAATCCTCGAGCCTAGCCACCCCTGCATAATCAAATGAAATACACGGTAATTGGAGCATGGAGGATGCCGTCATGAGCCCAAAACCCTATTAATGGTTATGACCAGCAGGCTCACAAGAAAAAGGGAGGTTTCCATAAAATTCATTTAATTTCTTTCTATCTTTCTTTTCTTGCGTATCTTCTTTAAACAAACATCACATGCAATGCATTCCTAATTTGAAATGAAAAATAGATAGGTCTCGGTTTATTCCCTTTGTCTCATACTTTTCTGGATAATTATTACTTTTAGGGATTTTTTTTCATTTTGTAATAACTTGACTTGAAGGATGAAATAACATGGACAACTCACTCAAAGGGGGTTAAAACTTTTGAGAGATACAGAGAGAGAGTGAGAGATAAGAGAAAGGCAGTCTCAACAAAGAGACGCGAATTTTATTGAAGAGGCGACACTTGAGTGATATACCGGCTAAAAGATGACTAGTCGAGTCCTCAAAATGATGAGAAACCATTATTCTATTTATCCAATAAGAAATAAACACTACCCCTTGCTCAGCCTACTAGAGCTATAAGTGATTTCTATTCAGATATCCCCAAACCAAGAACGATCCCCCACATTGGGGTAAGCACAGAGTAGTTGATTCAATAGAATATATAGGGGTTACTAGAAGAAACACACTATTTTTTTAAGAACATTGTCTAAATTTTGTATAAAGGCTTTGTCATGACCCGACTTCGCCGTCACTAGGCCGCAACAGTGAAGGGTTTAAGGTTGGGTTTGAAAGTAAGGGATTGGGTTTATGATTTCAACATAACCATATAAACATGAATATGTCATAGATAGTTCATAAATATTACATCAAGGTCATAAAACCAGCGTAAGTCTCATAATATTACAGTGCAGCATAAACTAACTCAAGAATTTTTTTTTAAAAAAAAAACATAAGATAACAGGGGGGCTTGATCTCGTATGCTTATTTCCTTGGAACTCAGTTGGGTGTCTCTATCCCTAAAAATGTCCTATAAGATAGGAATGAGCGGCAAAGCCCAGTAGGAGATCTAAGATTTTTATAAGGTGCAGGATAAAAGGTAATGCAGTAAAAGAATGTTACGGCATGCATATGACCCTTGTAATTTCTTTTTCTTTCATCAATATTAGGATCCTTGCAGGTATGTCCAACTCGGGCCAATTCAAGCCAATGGGGTCCACCCATGATTCATCCTCCATCATCAAGTCTAGTGGGGCCCATCCATGAACATCTAGCCCGATATCAAGCCACTGATATCGACCCATGATAGCCCCAAGTATCAAGCCAATTCGGTACACCCATGATATACATCTTGGGGTCTTTTCCTTTTTGGTTATACCACCCTTATACCTCCTTAGTGATACAGTCACATAAACAAGAATGCTATATTTTGAAGTAAATGAGTAAAAGACATTTAGGATAGAAAGGTAATTGGACAGTAAACATAAAGCATATCAATATACAAGTTATTTGATAGAGGAAAGATGTAAGCATGAATCTTAAGGAAATGTATAGATTCCTACCCCGAGTAATAGTCTTGGTAAGAAATAAGTATTCGCTTCACGTACTGTCTGTGAAGGGAGGAAATGTGAGCTTGTAAGATTATCCAAGATTTTTCAAAAATCCTTATAAATTAGTGATGGTTAATTGAAGTCTCAAATAATTAGAGAATAAGTAAGATTAAGGTTGTCAGTAGGGGGTGGTTTGGTGGGATGAATTCTTTGAAATCCTCCTTGCCTCTCGTCCAGAAAAAGGATTGCCCGGTGCCGGGCCTAAGGGCGAAATTTCAAAACTTACCAAGGGCCTAGTGACATCGTACTCTCCCATATTTGGGTTTCTCATGATTTTATAGGTCCCCTGGTAAATGTTCAGATTTTTCCCAATTATAGTTATTTTCTACGATATTCTGTGTCCAAACAGAGTTATTAATTAACAGAAAATCGTAGAATTATCATAAAATTCCAAAAAATTTAGGGTAGGCTTATATGGTCTCTAGGACCAACCCACCAAAATTTTGTGGTCATTGGAGTAGGGACGCGCCCTCACGCGCCAGCAGATGCACGTGGGGTAGGGAGGCATAGCCTCCTCCTTCCTCCACCACGACTGGTCATGCTTCTTGGCCTGTTTCCAGCCATCCACGGCACTTCCTGGCCATGCATGTGCAACCCAGAGATAGACAAGGACCTGGGCTTCACACTCATGGCCAGAGCTCAACTGGGGGTGGTCGGGGTTGGCCGGTTTTAGCTGAACAGCCCTGTTGCACGGTGAAACCCTAGGTTCCAGACCTGCAATAGGGTTTTACAGGCCCTTCCCGTCATTTTTTGGAAAAGTGTTCTTCACGAAATTTGTTCGGATCGTTGAGACGAAGAGGACCCAACTAGCCTCATTGGATTTGGCGGCCGGTAGTCGGAGTTAGGGCCAGCAGAAGCTTTTTCGGTGGGTTTGGCCTCCCAGGGAGTTTCTGGTGCATGCACAGAGGCCTTGGGCCTCCCTAGGACACCCAGAGGGGTGCCTGAGAATCCCATAGCTCTTTTGGTAGCCCTCAATCCCTGGTGTTGCCGCTGTGGGTTGGGTGGTGCAATTTTTTTGATCTTTCTCTCTGTCTAGCCTCTCAGCTTAGGCAGTCGGTTTGTGGGGCGTTTTGTGCTGGGTTTAGGAGACCCAAGGTGTGGAGAAGGTGGGTTCCTCACCTGGTTTTCGAATGCCATAGTCTCGAGCTCCCTCCACCCAGCTCTTTTTCTTTCTCTCTCTCTTGGTTTCTCTCTAAAACTCTCACACAATGCTTCTTCTTAAGTAACCCATGAGGGAGGGGTGCATGTGTATTTATAGGGCTGTGGTGTGTGTATATAGGTGACGTGGAGTGACACCTCTCTCTCTCTCTCTATCTCTAAAAATTATACCTTCCTGGCGTCCCCCTCTCTCTCTCTACAATTCCCTCGGTCGTCCGCGTTTCCAGTTTTTGGCTCCTTCATCATTCTCCAATCCCTCAATTCCTATTGGCTAAGTGAGGAACCCTGTCCTGAATTTTCTTAGAAAATAATGTGATATGTGTGTGTGTTTAAAATATGTGCTTAGTGCTTAATTGTTTATAACAGGATAGGTGTAGATATGCATATACATGTGCAAGCATGCATACATCTATATATATATATATATATGTGTATAGGTGCATATATGCTATAAAGTACCGGCCATGCAAGTTGGCGGGGTAGGGCAATTTCACAATTATGGAAGGAAGTCCCTAGTCCAGGGTGACTGAGTTTCAGGTTTTTGTTCTTCGTCGGGTGTGCAATCCCAAACCGTAACTAGAAGGCTCTCAAAAAGTTAATCGATTTAGACTCGAGTTTCATGTAATTTCGTCGCCGGGTGAGAGAGAAAACTCCATACGAAGTTTTAGGCAATTCGGGTGTGAATTTCTAGGTGCAGCGGCATTCGGGGGCTTTTTCGGGGGATCGACACTTTATGAAAAGTAGTTATGAGATTACTGAGGCGTCGGGCTCGAAAAGTGATAATTTTGGACATATAATTCGTCGAAATCTGACGAAAGACGAGAGAGAAAACTCAGCTTTAAGTTAGGGTGTTAGCTAATGCAAATTGTCGGGTAACGAGGTTCGAATTCTGTCTCCGGGGAATCGGGTTTCTTAAATCATACTGGTTTGGGCTTGAAAAGGTTTTGCTATGACTTATGTCTCTATGGTTGTGCTCTAAACCGTCCCGTTATGGTTAATGCAGTCAAGGAAAAAAAATATAGCGGGTATTGGAGGCTTTATGGACTAAGTAATTCAATTTGAAATGATGAGCGGCCCTCAATTTTGCTACCATACAGAAAAGATTCCTTTGCAAAGCCCACTTGAGCTGGTTACAATTTCTCAAGAAAATCGACCAGATGGTCATCGCCCACATTGGGTTAAGGCAAAAATCATAAGTAGGAACTAACGAGCAATGATGAAAAGGGTGATTTCCAAGAAGATATAATGAGCAACGACCAAAATGGTGATTTTCAAGAAGTTATGGCATCAAAGGCGTTTCTAGTAAAGAAGATATTGTGTTCATGGTGATCTTCAAAAGACGATATTGTCATCCCAAAATATAAATGAAAAATTTGGCATATCCAAAAGTCGACTTAGCAACAAATTTCTAGACAAAAAAAAAAAGGAAAAAAATCTTAAATTAGAAGGTAAAAAGCGGTCTAGAAGAACAATAAGAGTATGAATGAAAGGAGAAAGCAGTGAATGGAAGTTAAATTGCCAAAGGTGATCATTGGTCTTTCAAAACCCCACGAGTGATAATTTTGATCCTTTATACCCTTTCATTCATAAGCCCCTTAACCTAGCCTACGTTACGATCCAAATTAAGGTCCTCTTTAATTGAAGAAAATTGCTTAGTCCACATAAGACTGAACAATATCAAGACAAGTAGGATGAGAAAGGAGAATTGGAAATGAATGCAAGGGCAGTCTCATGCTCCAAGGTGTGCTCAGATGGTTTTGGTTTAAACAACCCACTAAAAGAAGATCTTTGAGCCTAAATATCCTTTCATTTCTTACAACCCCTAAACCCAGCCTACATTACGGTCCTAAAACAAGCCTTCTCGAATTGAGGCCCTAGGTGTTTATTGCTTAGCAAAGGGCATGTGAGTTATCGCTTAAGCCACGGTGGCATTTTAGTAATCTGAGAGAAAAAACCAAGTGAGGTCAGAAAAACTCCAAATAGCAACCCTGTAGAAAGTAGGGATAGGATAGCAAACCAAAAGGTTAAGATTCCTGGGGAATGGTGCAAATGCTATCCCACCTCAATAAGAATGGGACAAAACTAAATGGAGCAGAATCCTAGAAGGGAAACAGAATACCGAGAGTATGAACCCTGGGCCAATCTTGGGACATTCTTCATAAATAGCATATATACATGTAGTACTAATACATCTATGTCATGTATAATCTATACATTCATTAAATTCCTGTGTAGTTTGTATCTATTCATGCATTCATAAAAAAAAAAAAAAAGGATATGCATTAAATTCTATTTCTGTATATACATTCATCAAAAAGTATGACATGGATTTAACTCCATTCCCATATGCACTCATCGAAAAGTATAACATGCATTCACCCATTTACCTATGCATTTTTAGAATTGGTATAAATAAACTGTTTTTGCATAAAAACTTGTTTTATGTCTTTCTCTCACTCTCTCTTTCCAATAGGCAATGAGGAAAAGGGCAAAGCACATCAACAACACTGGCACGCGCCTTAGAATGCTCAGACTTCCATAGTGGACAAGAAACTGAATGGGCCAATGGCCCACCCTCGAACTCCCTAATCAACCTTGGACTTCTCTAGAAGAGCAGCATCTTGCTAGACGGAGTACCGGTTCAAAAAGTATCATAAATCAACCTAGGACTGCCCTAGAGGAGCAGTATTTAGCAAGATGGAGTGCCAGTTTATGAAGTATCAGAAATCAACCGTGGACTTGGTTCAAGAAGTATCAGAAATCAACCTTGGACATGCCTAGAGGAGCAGCATTTTGCCAGATGAAGTGCCGGTTTAAGAAGTATAAAAAATCAATCTTGGACTTCCTTAAAGGAGCAGCATCTCGCCAGACGAAGTGACGGTTTAGTAAGTATCGGAAATCAACCTTGGATTGCCCTACATGAGGAGCATTTCACCAGATGGAGTGCCCATTCAAGAAGTATCTAAAATCAACCTTGGACTTCCCTGGAGAAGCAGCATTTTACTAGATGGAGTGCCGGTTCAAGAAGTATCAAACAGCAACCTTGGACTTCCCCAGTGGAGTAGCGTTCCGGCACATAGAGTGCCGATTCAACAAGTAGCAAACATCAACCTTGGACATCTCCAAAGGAGCAGCAATTTGCCAGACGGAGTGCTGGTTTAAGAAGTATCAGAAATCAACCATTGACTTCCTTAGAGGAGCAGTATTTTGCCAAACGAAGTGCTAGTTTAAGAAATATCAAAAACCAACCTTGGACTTCTCTAAAGGAGCAGCATCTCGCCAGATGAAGTGCTGGTTCAAGAAAGTATCAGAAATTAACCTTAGACTGCCCCAGAGAATCAGCATTTGACAAGACGGAGTGCCAATTCTAGAAGTATCAGAAATCAACCTTGGTCTTCCCTAGAGAAGTAACGTTTCGCCAGACGGAGTGCCAGTTCAAGAAGAATCAGACATCCCCATAGGAAAAGCATTTTGCCAGACAGAGTGTCGGTTCAAGAAGTATATGACATCAACCTTGGATTTCCCCAGAGGAGCAGTATTTTGCCAGACGGAGTGCCAGTTCAAGAAGTATCAGACATCAACCTTGGACTTTCCTAAGAGGAGCAGCGTTTCGCCAAATGGAGTGCTAGTTCAAGAAGTATCAGAAATCAACCTTGGACTTCCCAGAGGAGTAGCAATTCGTCAGATGGAGTGCCGATTCAAGAAGTGTCAAACATTAACCTTGGATTTTCCCAGAGGAGCAACGTTTCTCTAGACGGAGTACCTGCTCAAGAAGTATCAGACATCAACCTTAGATTTCCCCAAAGGAGCAACGTTTCACCAGTCGGAGTGCCGGGTTTAAGAAGTATCAGACATAAACCTTGGACTTCCCCAATGGAGCAGCATTTCGCCAAACAAAGTGCCACTTCAAGAAGTATCAAACATTAACCTAGGACTTCCCTAGAGGAGTAGCGTTTTGCAAGACGGAGTCCTGGTTCAAGAAGTATCAGACATCAACCTTGGACTTCCCCAGGGGAGCAGTGTTTCGCCAGTCGGAGTTCCAGTTTAAGATGTATCAGACATCAACCTAGGACTTTCCCAAAGGAGCAGCGTTTTGCTAGACGAAGTGCTAGTTCAACAAGTATCAGACATCAACCTTGGACTTTCCCAGTGGAGTAGCGTTTCACCAGACGGAGTGCCGGTTCAACAAGTATTAGACATCAACCTCGGACTTCCCCAGAGGAGTAGCGTTTTGCCAGATGGAGTGCCGGTTCAAAAAGACATCCACCTTAAAATTCCCAGAGGGGCATTGTTCTGTCAGATGGAGTGCCAGTTCAAGAAGCATCAATTTCCCCAGAGGAGTATCATTTTACAAGATGAAATACCAATTAATTTTGGCCTTTCGATTCATTTTTTGATCATTTTGAGTCAATTTCGGCATGCCCAATGCAAAATGACTGTTTTACCCCTGGTAGGCCGGTCAACCATTTCAACAATCCTAACATTCTTTTTCAAGCCTATTATACTATTCTAAAGGTTTCTAACCATTTCTGGCCATCTGGACCCTTTCCTGCCTTCCAGAACATTCCCGGACCTTCTAGAGTCACTCCTAGTGAAGTCAGGCCAAAAATTGCATGGCAATCACTAGGACTGGTATTCAAATATTTTGCCTTGCATATCAAATGTCGATAATATGTTTCTTTCTGCCTTAAAAAGTTTCCTAAGTGGTTGGCATGACTAGATGTGGCGCTAGGCCAAAAAATGGCCTGGCGTCACTCCTAGTAGCGCCAGTGTATTTTTATGCCTGGGGCCACTGCAACTAGCGCGAGGTCAATCTTTTGTCTATAAATACAGAGCCTCCCCCTACGTGAAAGAGGTCAGCAATCTAACTACAGAAACTCTGTCTCTCGATATACAAAATTTGAATTCTCTTCAAACCATAGCTCTCTTAGGCCTCTTAAAACCCTAGCCCCCATACACTTTAACTCTAGCATACATATACTCAATACACGCCTATAGGATCCTCCAATCCGACCATTAAAGACTCAAGGTGCTGCAATCTTAAAGCTCTTGAAGATTAAAATGACGTAACGCAAATAAAGTAAACAAATCAAATAAGACACAAGGTTGGTTTTCTCTTTACATTTATGCAATTCTCCCTCTTTCTTCTCTCTCCTAACCCACTTGGGTTTTCTTCGATTTTAATCCCCTATCTTCTTCCCCCCTTTCTTGCATGCTTGGTACAAGGGAATCTCTGATCCATGTGTAGGAAGAATGGTTGAAAGTCACCGTGTTAGGAGCATTCTTTAATTCAACCTTAGACTAAGTGGATTCGGCCCCCTTGATTATGTGGCGAAGCCTAAACCTTGTATGTTAACGACCCTTTTGCATTTTGCATATCATACTCATGCATCTCCTCAAAGTCATTTTCTAAACTAGTTTTTCAAAACTTGAATCAACATCTCTTTCAAAACTTGCATTAAAAATTCATCTTTCAAACTTGTTTTCAAAATCACAATGTTAAGATGATTCTAACCACTCCGTGGTTTGGATTGTTTGAGGAAAGTGTTACATAAGTTTTGGGTATAAACCTTAAAATTATTTTTGTTAAAATCATAATCCTAAGGTGATTCTATCCATTCCATGGTTAGGGTTGCAAAAGTCCACATTCAAATCCCTTTCAAAGTTACTTTTCAAACTTAATTTCCAAAACCTCTTTTTAAAATTCTCTCCAAAATCTCTTTTCAAAATCTACTTTCTAAAACCTCTTTTCCAATATACTTTCTAAAAATTCCCTCCAGTCTATTTTCCAAAATTACTTGCTAAAAATTGTTTTCTAAAAATTCTCTTCAAATCTCCTTCCTAAAAAATCTTCTTTTCAAAATCTCTTTTTTTTGGAGTCCAAGTCAAACCTTAGAATCCATGATTAGGAAACCCTACTCTTGACTTTCTATTTTTGTCCCAAAACCTAGGTTTTCAAAATCTCCTTTTTACATCTAAATCATAGATTTCCAAAATTCTATTTTCTACATCAAACTCTTAGGTTTCCTAAACCTCTTTTTCGTATCAAATTATGTTTTCTAAATCTAAGATTTCCAAACCTCTATCTTTCCAATTGCATGTCAGATCTAATCTTCCAACTTTGAAAATCAAATCCCATCTCTAATATAGGAAACCAAATCTCATCTCCAATTTAGGAAAACAAATCAAATTCTCCGTTTTTTTGAACAAATCAAATCATCTCTTTTTGAAAATAAAATCTAATATTTTATTTTAGGAAATAGAAATCAAATCTTTCATAAATCAAACCTTTCCTAACATAAACCTTTCCTAATTCCAATTTTCCTTAATCCTAAACCTTCCCAAATCTCTACTTTCTAAATTCTGAATTGTCAAATCTTTTTCAAATTCGAATCTCTCTTAACTTCAAGTATTTCCAAAACTCAAACTTTCAAGTCTTTCTTTATTTCCAATATTTCTAATTCTAAACTTTCTAAATCCAAACCTTTCTTAAATTCAAAACTTTCTAAATTCAAATCTTTCCAAAATCAACTCTTTCTTTAAAAGAAAGCTTTCTCAATTCAAAACTTTCCTAAAGTAGAACTTTCTTAAACTAGAGCTTTCCTAATTCGGAACTTTCCTAAAATGAAACTTTCTTAAAATGGAACTTTCTTATTTTGAAACATTCCTAATTCAAAGTTTTCTAAAATCTAATCTTTTCTAAACCCTAACTTTCTAAATCATTTCAAGTAAAGTGTTTTCAAATCAAATATCTTTTCAAATCATCTTTAAATCCGACTTTCTCAAGTTGAACTTTTCCTAAATCTAACTTTCTAAAATCAAACTTTTCAAATCTAAATCAAATCTTTTCCAATTCAACTACATGCTCCCATCTTAAGTTACCTAAACCCTAGGGGGCCTAAATCCTAGTTCAACCCTAACCCTAAAAGTTAGAAAGTTTCAACTCTTATCTAAAACTATTTTTCTAAACCAATATGGTTTTCCAATTTCAAAGTTCAAAATATTTTCAAAACTCAACTCTATCTTTCTAAATCTAGTCCAAGTTCTCTTTCAAAGGTCAAATCATCTTTCAAGTTCAATTCTAGGTCTAAGTTCAATCTCAGTTTCAAATCTTCTATTTTAAAGTTCAAATCAAATCCTTTTTTCAAATTGAACTCTTTTCAAATCAAATCTTTTTAAATCAAAAACTCAAAGTATCTATTTTCAATCGGATTCTTGTCCAAACTACGATTGACCTGATTCCCAAAAAGAAATACGAAGGCAACCCTCAGGGGTGTGGTCACAACCTTTTTTAAGCTTCCAATTCCATAACCTTTTCTAAGTTTCTAATTCCAAAACCTTTTCCAAATTTCCAATTCTATTTCAAAGTTCTAATTCTAGGATCTATTTTAAAATCTCCAATCCTAATTTCTGAAAACCTTCTTTCAAAATCAAATCAAGTCTTTTCAAATCTGCTTTCAAAATCAAATCAAATTCTTGCACTTGCATATCATGTATCATGTCAAACATCCTTTCAAATTATTTTCTAAAGTGGATAGTTTTTTGACATTTATTAATAAAAAAACTTTAAATGAGTGAACCTAGGGTGAATAGACATGTAGGTACCGCAAGGGCGGGGTAGGGTGATAGCTTAGTGTGTCTTCCCTACACGTAACCAACCTCCACACCTAGATCACTGTTTTCAAAGACTTAATGGAGTTATTTCCAAAAAAGGGCTTAAATATTTTCAAAGGTTGCTGTAAGCACCCCATTTTTGCCCACTCCACAATCTCTGGCCTGACTGGGCTAACTTTACCACATCACATGCATATTCAGACTCTAACCCAACTTCTAAACTCCAATTTAGTCCACCGGTTGCTTCTTGAGCCTGTAGGGCCCACTTGAAGCTAAATGACCATTTTGCCCCTAGGCATCTTAAAGCCCCGAGAACCACACCGGCTTTGGGTATCAAACCGGTAACCTCCCGATAATGCTTCTTATAGTATTCCCAACCTTCCATTATCTTTCCAGATCATTCTGAGTCAATTCTGGCAAGCACGATGCAAAATGACTATTTTGCCCCCAGTGGGCCGGTTGCCTTTTCCAACAATGCCGGCTCTAGGTACCAAACTGGCAACCTTTTAGAACATTCTAGCTAATGTTTCCAAGCCTCAAACCTTCTTCCGAGACATTCCAAGTCCATCCCGACAGCTTTCCGACCCGATTGTCGGTTTTGTCCTTAATGGCTCGATCAACCATTCCAACAAATCCTGATATCATTCTTCAAGTCTACTACCCCTGAGAAGCTATTCTAAGGGTTCCTGTCCCTTTCCAGCCCTTCGGGCCATTCCTAGCCCTTTAAATCATTCCCCGACCTTCCGGAGTCATTTCTAGTGAAGCCAGGCTACAAATTGCATGGTAGTCACTAGGACAGGCGCCCAAATCTTTTGCCTTGCGTGCCAAGGGTCAAAGATACATTTCTTGCCATCTTAAAAGGTTTCCAAAGTGAGTGGTGCCAAGCCAATATTTGGCTTGGTATTTTTTGGCCTGGCTTCACTAGTGTATATTTTGGCCTGGCGCCACCCTTGTATTTTTTAGTCTAGCACCATTGTTGTCGAGCCAGATTTTTCACACTTGAGTAATATACACACAAGCGGAAAAAATATTGTACCCTCTCGTTAGAACTCATCCTCCTAGAAGGATGAGTGCGACTGGATTTGAATTGAAAATTGATTTGATTAAGGGTTTTTGAAAAACAATTTGGAGTGGCCACTAACTTGATTAACGTGAGTTAGGTCACTTAAAAACTAAGAACAATTCGAAGATTACATTTAGGGTTTTTCAAAAAAGTTTTTTTTTTTAAATACTTCCTCAAGAAAGGGTTTTTAAGAAAATAGGTTGTTTGGCAACCTTTGGAAATATTTAAGTCCTTTTTTGAAAATAACTCCATTTGGTCTTTGAAAACAGTGATCTAGGTTCGAAAGTTGGTTACGTGTAAGGAAGACGCACTAAGCCATCACCCTACCCCGTCCTTGTGGTACCTCCATGTCTATTCACCCATTAGAGTCTTCAACTAATACATGTCCAAAACTATCCACTTTAGAAAATAATTTTTAGAAAGAAATTGACATGATGCATGATATGTAAGTGGGCTTTTGAATATAGATTTGAAAACAAGAATTGAAGTTTGAAATTGGAAAGAAAGATTTAAAAATTGAAATTAAAGATTTGAAAATAGATTTTTGAAATTAGAAACTTGAAATAGATTATGAAATTGGAAGTTTGAAAATAAGTTTATGAAATTGGAACTTAAAAAGGGTTATGGAATTGGAGGTTTGAGAAAAGTTATGACCGCAACCATGAGGGTTGCCTACGTATCCCTTTTGAGGAATCAGGTCATTCGTAGTTCAAACAAGAGTTCGATAGAAAATAGAAGGTTTGAATTGAAAAAGAGATTTTAACTTGAAAAAGGGTTTGATGTGAACTTAGAATAGAAGATTTGAAATTGAAAATATTAGACTTTAATTTGGAAAGATAAAACTTGTAAGAAGGATTTGGACTTGTTTTGGAAAGATTAAGATTTAGGAAACCTAGACTTAAGAAAGATAGGATTTAGAAGAGACTTGAGATTAAAAAAGATTTGACTTAACTTGGAAGGGATTTAGAAAAGATTTGACTCAAATGTTGGATTTAAAAAATTAGGGAAGTTCGAATTTAATAAAGATTAGATTTAGGAAATGTTCGAATTAGAAAAGTTTCAAAATAGGAAAGTTTTATTTTAGGAAAGTTTCATCTTAGGAAAGATTTAAAATTAGAAAAGTTTAAAATATGAAAGGTTTTGAAATTTGAAAGTTTTGAATTTAGAAAGTTTTGGACTTGGAAAGATTTGAAATTTAGAAATGTTTGAATTCAGAAAGATTCAAAGTTTGAGTTTTAGAAATACTTAACATTAGGAAAGGTTTGAGTTTAAGAAAGATTTGAAGATTTAGATTTAGAAAGTTGAAATTTGGAATGGTACGGAATTTGGAAAAGTTGGAATTAGGAAGATTAAGAAACTTAAAGTTTAAGGAAAGATTTGAAGGTTTAAGTTTTGGAAACTTAAGGTTTAGGAAGGTATGAAATTAGGATAGATTGGATTAGGAAAGATTTAGATTTCCATTTCCCAAAACAAAAGATTGGATTTTGTTTGTAAAAGGAGATGATTTTATTTTATTTTAAAAAACGAAGGATTGGATATAGTTTCCTAAATGGGAGATTTTGATTCGGCATGGAATTAGAAGTGGAAGTGTTAGAAACCCTAGATTTGGAAGTTTATGATTTCATGTAGGAAATAGGTTTTTGAAAATTTATGATTTTGATGTAAAAATGTTTTAGGAAAGAAAATTAGGGCTCTAAGGCTTGACTTGGGCTGTAAGGTAAAGAGCTTTTAGAAAGTAAGTTTTTGAAATGGAAAATTTTTGGAAGGAAATCTTAGAAATGAGTTTTTAGAAAGTAAACTTGAAAAGAAATTTTTTAGAAAATTATTTTTGGAAAGAGTTTTTTAGGAAGGAAACTTGAGGAGCGTTTTTAGAAAGTTAATTTTTTAGAGAGGCTTTTTGGAAAGAAGTTTGAAAAGAGTTTTTAGGAAAGTAGATTTTGTGAAGGGAATTTTAGAAAGCAATTTTGGAAAGGAGATTGGAGAGAGTGTTTAGGAAGTATATTGGAGTGGAAATTTTAGAAAGTAGATGTAAAAAGAGATTTTGGACAGGATTTAAAAAGAGGTTTTGGAAAGTAAGTTTGGAAAGCAATTCGGAAAAAGATTTGAATGTAGACTTTTGCAAGCCTCTAAAAATATCTCACTTTCCCAAAATGACTCTAACATAAGAAGGTTAAAACCACTCTAGGATTGTGATTTTGAAAACAACAAGGATTTGAAATATAGACAATATCGGTTACTTTAAATGTAACACTTTCCTAAAGCAACCCTAACTATGGAAATGCTAGAATCACCTTAAGCTTGTGATTTGGAAAACAAGTTTTGAAGAAAAATATCTTAACACAAGTTTTGAAAACGATTTTGACGCAAGTTTTGAAAACAACTTTTTTGGAGAGATGCATGATCATGATATGTACAATGTAAGTTGGGGTCAGGAACATACAAGGTTAAAGGCTTTACCACATAATCAAGGAGGCGAAACTCACGTGGTTTCTGATTAGACTAAGAGAAAGCCCCTAACACGGTGACTTTCAATAGCTTAATCCTACACATAAACCGGAGAGTCTATTATTTCAAGCATGCAAAAAAGTGGGGGTAGAAGATGGAGGATTAAAATAGAAGAAAACCCAAGTGGGTTAGTGGAGAGAAGAGAGAGGGGGAGAATTGCGTAAATGTAAATAGGAAACCTACCTTACGTCTTCTTTTATTTGCTTTGCTTTATTCACTTTGTTTTTCTTGCTTTACTTCGGTCTTCGCCTTGATCTTTAAGAGCTTGTTCTGATCTCTGAGAGCTTTTAAGATGCAGCACTTCAAGTCTTCAATGGTGACATTGGAGGCTAGTATATGAGTCTATATGAGTGTATGTAAGCTAGGGTTTGTATATGGAGGCTAGGGTTTGAAGAACCTAAAGGGAACTAGGGTTTGGGAGGACTTCGAGCTCTGTGTATCGAAGATGAGGTTTTTTGGACTAAGTTTGCGGACCCTTTTTATGTTGGAGGAGACTTTTTATTTATAGACACAGGATTGACCTGGCACCTGTTGCAGTGGCACCAAGCAAAATTTTCTTTTGGCGCCTTTACTAGAGGCTCTAGCCACTTAGGAAATTTTTAAGGTCAGCAAGTAGCGTATCTTTAGAAGATTTGGGTACCTATACTAGTGACTACCATGCAATTTTTAGCCTGGCTTCACTAGAAGTGACTCTAGAAAGTCCGGGAATTATTTAAATGGCCGAGAATGGCCCGGAGGGCCAGAAAGGGATAGGAACCCTTAGAATAGTGTCTCGGGGGTAGTAGAATTGAAGAATGTTGTCAAGATGTGTCGAAGGGGTTGATTAGGCCATTAGGGGCAAAACGGTCAATCAGACCGGAAAGCTGCCGGAATGGACTCAGAATATCCCGAAAGAAGATTGGAAGCTTGGAAACATTAGCTAGAATGTTCTAGGAGGTTACCGGTTTGATACCCAGAGCTAGTGTGGTTAGAAAAGGCAATTGGCCCGCTAGGGGCAAAATGGTCATTTTGCACCAGGTTTGCTGGAACTAACTCAGAATGACCTAGAAATGTATCGGAAGGCTGGGGATACTATCAAAAACTTCCCAGGGAGGTTACCGGTTTGATACCCAGAGCCGGTGTGGCTCCGGGGGCGCTTGGATGCCTAGGGACAAAATGGTCATCTTAATTGAAAGGTCTCGGAATTGGCCCAAAACCGACTGGAAGGCACTTAAACATGCCAGATCATCTTTAGGATGATCTTGAAAGGGTGGACTTGCCATTCTGAGGATTTAGGTGCTTTCTTAAGAAGCATGCCGAAAATGGCCTTAGGGACAGTTTGGTTATTTTCCACCGGAGTGGGCTAGCAGGCACTAGTGTTGACCTGGGTTGAGTTTTTCTGTCATTTTGACGGCGGTCCCGTGACATAGGGGTTTATTGGCAATTCCCAATGTCGACCTGTTTACTAGTGTTTCCGCCACTCTGACAGTTGCAATGTTTACGAGTATTTCATTACTCTAACGGGTCGCGATCATTCCAGAGACTATCTGACCTCGGGAAGCTGCTAAGTGGACTTAACAGCTGAGGAATCAACTTTTTCAAAAGGCATGCCAAAATAGACATTCTTCATTAACGGGCTGACAAGCGCCAAAGGTGGACCATTCTACCGTCTCGGGGACTTGGGGTCTCGTCCTGGTCGTGGGGTTTCAAGGGACTTACAGTTACAAAGAGTTCTCTCGAAAAATGTGCCAAAAGGATGGACTTACCACCTTGGGAATCAACTTTCTTGAAAGGCGTGCTGGATTTAAATGGAATTGGAATTAGACTTGAAATTGGATTTGAGATTAAAACAAGGACTTACTGTTTTCGAAACAACATGCCCCCTAGAATTGGATCGAACAATGCCCTAAGGGCACTTTGGTCATTTTGCCTCTATTTGGGCCCAATGGGCCTGCGAAGCGATCAATTAATGGGATTATCTCTTCAAAACTGATTTGACTCAGAATATGTCTGTATTGAGTTGAATACAAGTCTAAACGGACTGGAGACTATTGAGCCGAAAAAAATAGGGTGCTTACTGTTGCCCCTCTTTCTGTGTTATTGCTTGTCGAAGATAGAAAATGATAGAGTAAGAGTCCCATGGTGACTGTGAGGCAGTCGGAGGGACGGACCTTGAAAATTTACAAAAATTGGAGTTTGGAGACGGATATTAGGTCAAAAAGATCTTTGGAATCGATTTTTGGCAAGAAAAATGACAAAATGCCTGGAATTGGAAGCTGGCGCCACTAGCAGTGGCATCATTGTTAACTTTGGCTTGGCGCCACTGCTAGTGGCGCCAGGCTTGGGATCAATACCAGTAAACTGCTGGTTCGACGTTATTATGAGATTTGAAGAGTTTTCGAAAAATAAAGGATTACCGGAAGTAGACACTATCATTGGGAAACTCGTCGGAAGAGAAGATTTCACTGGAGAACTCTAAGAGGTGAGTTTTTTATTTTATGTTGATTTTGATGTGTAGAATTCCATTTGAGCCATGTGAACAGTGAAAATTGATGTTTTGATATGTTTAGAACACTGTGGTGAAGTTATTTTTGCATTTTGGTGTATTTTTGCATTTTGGTACTTGTTTGATTGAATGTGAGTGATTTTGCATGATTATGTGAATGGGGTTCTTACAGGTATTGGGGGTGTATCCCTACAGCTTTGGGTATTAAGTTTTTTGGCTAGATTTTTATACTGTGTGCCTTAGAAAAATGTGTTTACCAACCGTGTAAAGTTTCGTGATTTTTTGAAAACTTTTTGAATTTTTAATTTTTTTAAAAATAGGAAAATACTTAGAAAAATAGAAAATTTGAGAAAATTAAGAAATTTTAATACTTTAATGTTTAGAAAAATGCAAACATATTTTGCAAAATATTTGAGATGATTTTGAGAAATTTTGCAACAACTTTGAAAACCATTGATTTGTTGAAAAATAAAACGAAACTTTTTTTGAAAAATGTACGCGGGTGTTGGTGCTATGTAATTGTGATGTTGTAGAGTATATGGCTTATATTTTGTGTTGATGTCGTGAGTGTGGTAAGGACCATTTTTAAGGGAAACTCTGCTGAAATTTCTCAAAATTAGCGATGGAGTTGGACAAGTTTTTGAATAAAATATTTTCGAAAGAAAAAGACAAAAAACCCTTGAGGTTTAGAAAATCCATTTTGACTCGAAGTTGGAAAATAAAAATGTATAGGAAATTCATTTTGACTCGGAAGTGGAATTTTAAAATCAAAATATGTAGGAAATTCATTGACTTAGAAGTAGAATTTTAAAATCAAAATGTGTAGGAAATTCATTTTGACTTAGAAGTAGAATTTTAAAATCAAAATGTGTAGGAAATTCATTTTGACTTAGAAGTAGAATTTTAAAATCAAAATGTGTAGCAAATTCATTTTGACTTAGAAGACTAGATTTTTGAAGACAAACAAAAAAAAATTTGAAATTTGACAAAAATTTTAGAACAGCAATTTTTATCGAAACCTTGAAAACTTTTTAAAGAAGAATTTTTTGAAAAACCTGGAATATTGATTGCAATAGACACAAGATTAGAAAAGCTTTGAGATGGAATGAGGAACTCTGAGATTTAATGTTGAAGAATTTTAGATTATGACTCCTATAATGGATTTTTAAGAAGAAAAACATTTTAGAATTTGACTTTCGAGAATTAATTTTGAACTGTAAGGGAATTTAAAAAGTCTTTTGAAAATGGATTTTGAAAAAGAATCTTTGGAGGAAAGAGTTTATTTGAAAAAAAATTTGGAGAAAAAGGTTAAGAAACCGTTTAAGAAGCTGAATTTAAGAAACTTTTTGAGAGTTGAGTTTTAAAAATCTTTTGAATCAGCAAGAGCAAGATCTACTGACAGCTTTGTCTTTTTTTATCTGTGGTTATCATTATTACTATTTTTTTTCTTCTGCTTTTATTTCTTATCTGCATATACCGTATATTAACACTTCTTACCTTGGCTCACCTTTTCAGGATGACAGATGTGGGCGATGACGGTTCTGAGAGGAGATGCTGCTCCGGGAAGGCAGGTCGGACAGATTGTATCAGTAGTTCCGGTCGATCTAGGGGTAGCCAGCAATCTGTAGGACAAGCATCTTCTAGCCAAAGCAGTAGGGGGAATAGACCACCAGTTGACCCCTTTCCTCCAGTTGAGGCAGCTTTTGATGTGATATCCCAAACCTCTATTTAATTATATTAATGAGAATTTCTAGTGTATGTAATATTTAATGTTAATTATTTCTTCTTTAGGGTAAAAAATGACCGATGAGAAGTTATGTTGTAACTTATGTTGGAGGTGTGAGACACATGGGATTAATTCCCATGTGTGTCTTCTTATAACACACAAAACACACACACACATATTCACACACACACCAAAATTGGTGGAGAGAGGGAGAAAGAGAGAAAGGGGAAGAAGGAAGGGGAGATTAAAGCCATTGAAGACTTCACCAAGCTTGAAAAAAGTAAGGTTTCATTTCTCTCTCTACAATTACATATATATATCTTGTGTGATTTTGTTGGGTCTTTGTATATATGCATATATATGAGTTGGGTTTGTCTTGGGGGACTCCTTGAGCCCTAATTACTTTGAATTTGAAAGCTTGAAGCTCAATATTGGAGGATTAGAGAGTTGGGGGTTGAAATTCCCAAATATGTGAAATGTTCGGGTTTTTGATTTCTTCTTTAGATCCCTTTGTTTTGATTGATCTTTCTCCCCCATTTTGAGTTATTATCATCCTTGTGGCCTAATTTTTGAGTCCTAAGAGTGTTGGGAATGTTTGCTTGTGTTTGGAGGGGTTTTGGGAGAGTTTTGGGTTAAAAATCATTGTTGCACAGGTGGGGGTGTTCGAGCGACCCTATTCGGGGTGTTCGAACGCCCAATAGGGCCGTTTGAACGGCCCGAGAGCAGAGGTTTCCATTTGGCCTAGCATTCGAACAACCTGAGAGGGTGTTTTTCCATTTTTGCCTGGGGTTCGAACGTCCATTTTCGGCATTCGAATGGCTAGGTCATTTTGGCCTGGCGTTCGAACCACCCAGTTGGGCTTTCGGACCGTCTGCCAGTTTTGGCACTATTTAGTAAAACATGCACAACTTTCTCTACAAAACTCGGATTGATGCACCATTTAAAGCATTAGAAAGTAGACTCATAAAAATTTTTACCAAATAAATTTTGTTCTATAATTCTTTATAGATTCAGAGTTATGGAAGCTTAAATTTGACCCAAAATCCATTCCAATAACATTTTTTTCCAAAATTTTAGTCCACGATCTATAAAAAAAAAAGGCCTTTAAGCCTATTTTCAAGTGGAACTAGCCTTGGGTGTGAACTCATCATTGAGAGGTGGTTGGGACTCGATGAAGAAGTCGACATTCTGGCTTTCATATTTAAACCTCAACTTCATGTTCTTATTTTACATCAGAGCCTTGTCTTAGAGTTTAGCCTCACTCTCCCATTGTGAGAATAAGGTGTTGTTGAGTCGGAGTTGAGGGGTTTATATGCTTAGTCTTGACTTATGTGTTATTGCTTTGCCTTAGAATCTTATGTTGATGTTTCTATACTTCTACGTGAATTATTTGTAGGAACACCTCGTTTACCGTCCGTTCAACCAGAGAGAGGTGAGTAACGATATGCCATGAGTAAAACTCTATTATTTTCCCAATGTTTTAAGCTTGCTTCTATATCATGAATGTTTTCTATATGTTCAATGCATCAATGATTACGTTCAAGTATAAATATCATGCTTTGGATTACATACGAACCTTATCTATGATATGGATTACAATCTACGGATTAGAACGTTCATATAAAGTAGATATAAGATTCCTAACGTACGACTCTAACTCAAGGTCTTTTCGTGGTGAGACTTTAATCTAGCCCGATAGTCCTAGGATAGGGGACATGAAATAAACCATCGTCATGTAAGGTCTTTCATGGCAAGACCCTAAACTAGCAACGATGGTCCTACGGTGGGGACACGAAATAATCTATAGCCATGTTGGGAGACGTCCCTTGGTTTAAAAGTCTAGATGTGACCTTTATGATTACTATCACAGAGCATAGCTCTTATGATTGACTTAAAAAACCTAGGTGTGACCTTTACAGTTACTATAACTGAGCCTAACTCTTATGATTGGGCCTAAAGCACTCTACATGCTAATGACTAAGCGTAGCTCTTAATGACTAAGCCTTGTCTTACGATTGAGCCCTGCTCTCATGATTGGCTTAAAGTACTTTATGTTGCTAATAACTAAGCGTAGCTCTCAATGACTGAGCCTAGCTCTCCTGGTTGGCCTAAAGAGCCTATACGTGACCTTCGTGGTTACTATGTTGGCCTAAAGAGCCTATGCGTGACCTTCGTGGTTACTATGTTGGCCTAAAGAGCCTATGCGTGACCTTCGTGGTTACTATGTTGGCTCGAGGAGCCTATGCGTGACCTTCATGGTTACTATGTTGGCCTAAAGAGCCTATGCTTGACCTTCATGGTTACTATGTTGGCCTAAAGAGCCTTTTACGTGACTCTTGTGGTTGCTATGATGCCCAATACTAGAAAGACCTCTTAAGTGGGGTGAAGTGAGGGATATGTTGACCTAAAGAGCCCTATGGTGACCTTAATGGTTACTGATGTGGAGCTTAGCTCTAATGTTGGTCTAAAGAGCCCTATGGTGACCTTTACGGTTACTGATGTGGTGACCTTTATGGTTACTGACGCAGAGCCTAACTCTGATGCAAAGACATGACACTCTTATGTACTAGAACGAAAAATATGATTTATTCAATTGCTTCACGACAAGTTGCGTATGTTTTCACAAGTATTAATATCACAATATATCTCATTTCTATGATATTATGATATGTCTAACTATACCATGCCATGGTATACTTATGGCAAGCTACATTATGCCATACACGACCATGTTACGATTTACATCTCACGCCTATGATACTATGTTCAAATGATATAATGTCTCAATATGATGCTTATGCTACCTATGCCCTCATATCTACGCTTTATACGATTTCGAGAGTAATGATATAGGTGTTTATAAGGTTATATGATGAGCTAAGATGTACACTCACAAGTTATGATATATTATGCTAATGACAGGCTATATCACACTTTACTAGTTCATGCTACGACGTGACTGCCACTCTTCTTCAACATTATATTTTAGAAATGATGAAATGTTTTAATACAAAGCCTATGCTCCAGGTATCTTTAAGATTATACTTATATGTTTCTAAGTTCATGCCACTTATGCATAAATGTACCTCTATTGTCATGTACATTAAATATAAATGTAGTTTATTGTATTTTATGCTCATGGATTATTGTTATTCACTAAGCATTAGCTTACGTTTTCTCAAATGATTTTAAGGTAGCCAATCCAAGAGGCCCTAAAGCGAGGTCATATGTGTATTTTGAGCTACGGGCCACGGGCCCATGTTTTGTAATATGTTTGAGGGCTAGACCCCAATGTTTTGTAATGGTATAAATGTTATAATTGTAGTGAGCCTTGATTAAACTCATATGTATGTTATGATTTGGACTAAGCACAACTCTGGCATGTATGACACAGATTGTGATTTTAAGTTATCAAAAGTTCTATTTTTCGCAATTATGCATCATTTTAAATGATTATGCATAGGTGATCAACCAGTTTATGTAATGCGGCCTTCGGTAGCCTTGCTACTGGCCGGTAATGTACCCTAAATCCGTATAGGCCGGGTTATGGGACGTGACATTTGAGGCAGAGGTGGAGGTGGAGGTTGAGACCCCCAGCTTTGGAGATCAGGTGACAGGTTATGGGAGAGCATCCACCCGACATAGACAGACAGACGCTGAGTTAGGCGACTTGGAGGTACCAAACATTCCACCGCTGGGGGACCTTGCTTATCATCCCAGAGTGTATTCTAGACAGCACCTGCCTCCTCCACGCGTGTATTCAGAGGGGTCGTCCATTAGGTGTTTGTGACCATGCAGCGAGCGGCCCCATTTTATCGGGCTTTCTTATCTGAGATTGGGTTTGGAGCCTTCATGAGATTACATGCTAACCGCCTGAACCGACATCTACTATTGACACTTATTGAGAGGTGGTTCGGAGAGACAGGGACCTTTCATTTTGTCGACTTCGAGTTCGGACCCATTCCTTTGGATTGGGCTATCATCACGAGGCTTTCGTTCGTCGGTCAGCGGATCACTGCAAGCACCCCATTTTTACCCGCTCGGCAGTCTCCAGTCTGTTTATACTTGTATTCAAGTCAATATAGACATATTTTGAGCCAACACAATTTAAGTCCAATCTAGTCAATCCATTGCTTTGCGGGCCCTTTGAGCCAAAACAAAGGTAAAATGACCAAAATGCCCTCAGGGGCATTGATCGTTCTAATTCCAATTCCAATCCGTCCCCCGAGGTGGTAAGTCTATCCTATTCGGCACGTTTCGAAGTGAACTCTGCAGAACAGTAAGTCCCTTCAAACCCGTCGACCGAAATGAGACCCCAAGTCCCCTAGATGGTAGAACAGTCCAGCTTTGGCGCTTGCTAGCCCGCCAATGCAGAAATGTCCATTTTGGCACGCCTTTCGAGAAAGTTGATTTCTCAGGCACTAAGTCCATTTAACAGATTCCCAAGATCAGGCAGTCTCGGGAATGATCGTGAACCGTTAGAGTAGCAGAAGTACTCATAAATATTGCAACCGTCAGAGTGGCCGAAACACTCGTAAAAAGGTTGATATAGGGAATTGCCAACAAACCCTTGTATCATGGGACCACCATCAGAGTGGCGGAAACACTTAAAACCTAGGTCAACACCGGTGCCTACTGACCCACTTCGGTGAAAAATAACCAAACTGCCCCTAGGGCCATTTTTGGCACGTTTCTCGATAAAGTACCTAAGTCCTCAAAACGGTAAGTCCACCTTTCCAAGATTGTCTTAAAGGCAATCCGGCATGATTAGGTGCCTTTTAGTCAGTTTCGGGCAAATTCTAATACTTTCCGGTGAAGATGATTATTTTTCCCTAGGCATTTGAGCGCCCCGGAAACCACACCGGTTCTGGGTATCAAATCGGCAACCTCCCTAGAATACTTTTTATAGTATTCCCGACCTTTCATTATCTCTCCGGATCATTTTGAGTCAATTCTGGCAAATCTGGTGCAAAATGACTGTTTAGACCATAGTGGGCCGATCGCCTTTTTCGACCACACCGGCTCTAGGTATCGAACCGGTAACCTCCTGGGACATTCTAAATAACGTTTCCAAACCTCAAGTCTTCTTTCGAGGCATTCTAAGTCCATCCTGGTAGCTTTTCGGCCCGGTTGACTGTTTTGCCCCTAATGGCCCAGTCAACCTTTCCAACACATCTTGATATCATTCTTTAAGTTTGTTACCCCTAGGACCCTATTTTAAGGGTTCATGTCCCTTTCCGGCCTTCCGAGTCATTCTTGACTCCTTCAAATCATTCTCGAACCTTCTAAAGCCACTCCTAGTGAAGCCAGACTAAAAATTGCATGGTAGTCACTAGTGCAGCCGCCCAAACCTTCTAAAGCCACTCCTAGTGAAGCCAGACTAAAAATTGCATGGTAGTCACTAGTGCAGCCGCCCAAACCTTCTAAAGCCACTCCTAGTGGCGCCAATGTGTTATTTGGCCTGGTGCCACTGCAACAGGCGCTAGGTTGTTCTTCTCTCTATAAATACAGATCCTCTTCCAGTGTTAAAGAGATCCGAAAACTCAGTCTAAAAACCCTCCTCTTCGATATACAGAGCTCGTGGCCTCCCTAAACCCTAGTTTTCATTAGGTTTTCCAAACCCTAGCCCCATACACAAACCCTAGCTCTCATATACTCCCATACACTAGCCTCCAAAACCTCCCTTAAAGACTTGAAGTGCTACAACCAGAAGCTCTCAAAGATCAAGACAAGTTCCCGAAGATTGAAGCGGAGACCGAAGTAAAGCAAGAAAAACAAAGTGCGTAAAGCAAAGCAAAATAAAGAAGACATAAGGTAGGCTCTTTATTTAAGTTTACGCATCTTCTCTCTATCTCTTCTCCCTCTGAGTCCACTTAGGTGTTCTTATTTTTTAATCCCCCATCTTCTTCCCCCCCTTTCTTGCATACTTGAAATAAGGGACTTCCCGGTCCATGTGTAAGATTAAGCTGTTGGAAGTCACCGTGTTAGGGGCTTTCTCTTAGTCTAACCGGAGACCACGTGGGTTCAGCCCCCTTGATTATGTGGTGAAGTCTTAACCTTGTATGTTTACGACCCCAACTTACATTGTGCATATCATGATCTTCCATTCTTCCAAAATTTATTTTCAAACTCGTTTTCAAAACTTGCATTAACATCATTTTAAAACTTGCGTCAAAATCTTCTTTTTCCAAAACTTGTTTTCAAAATCACAATCCTAAAGTGATTCTAGCCTTTCCATGGTTAGGGTTTCTTTAGGAAAGTGTTACATTTAATGTGGCCAATATGGTCCATATTTTCAAATCTTGTTGTTTTCAAAATCACTATCCTAAAGTGGTTCTAACCTTGTTATCGTTAGAATCGCTTTAGGGAAGTGAGATATTTTTATGAACGTTCCAAAAACTCTTATAAAAAATCTCCCTTTCTAAAATCTCCTCCCCACCATACTTTCTAAAAACTCTCTTCAATCACTTTTCCAATATTGTTTTCTAAAAATTTTCTTCAAAAATCTATTTTCCAAAACTCTTTTCAAACTTCTTTCCAAAAAAAGCTCTATTCAAAATTCACTGTCTAGAAACATTCGCTAAATCTCTTTCCTAAAAACTCTTTTAAAAAATTCATTCCAAAAACTTTCTTTTCAAGTTTACTTTCTAAAAACTCTTCTCTAGGATTGCTTTCCAATAATCTCCCTTTTTAAAAGTTCACTTTCCAAAATCTCTTTTCTTATAGTCCAAGTTAAACCCTAGAGCCAACAATGAGGAAACCCTAACTTCTTTTCTTAAAACATGATTTTCAATCTTGCCTTAAAACCTAGGTTTCCAAAATCTCCCCTTTTACATAAAAAATCATAAGTTTCAAAAAGCCTATTTTCTAAGTCAAAACTATAGTCTTCTAAACCCAGGGTTTCTAAAACATCATCCCTCCAAATCCATGCCAAATCCAATCTTCCCTTTCGGAAACCAAATCCAATCTCCCATTTTGGAAACTAGATCTTATCCTCCGTTTTTGGAAACAAAATCAAAACACCACTTTAAGAAACAAAATCCAATCCTTTGTTTTAGGAAATAGGAATCTTAATCCTTCCAAACCCAAATCTTTCCTAATCTCGTACCTTCCTATATCATACATTTCCCAAATCTAAACTTTTAAGTCTTTCCTTAAACTTTACACTTCCAAATCTTTCCTAATTCCATACCTTTCAAAATTTTGACTTTCCAAATCTAAGTTTTCAAATCTTTCTTAAACTCAAATCTTTCCAAATTTCAAGAATTCCTAAAACTCAAACTTTGAGTCTTTCTAAAATTCTAAACTTTCCTAAAATTCAAATATTTCCAAATCTAAAACTTTCTAAACTCAAAACTTTCTGAATTTCAAAACTTTCCTATTTCAAAACATTTCAAATTCAAAACTTTCTAATTGCAATACTTTCTTAAAATAAAACCTTTCCTATTTCAAAACCTTTCTTATTTTAAAACTTTCCTAAGATGAAACTTTTCTAAAATGGAACTGTCCTAAAATAACACTTTCCTAAAATGAAACTTTCCTAATTCGAATATTTCCTAAATCCAATCATTCCCTAATCTTCCAAACCCAACGTTCGTGTCAAATCTTTCTTAAATCTCAAGTCTTTCCTAAGTTTCATCTTTCCCAAGTCTAGGTTTCCCAAAACTCTATCTTTCCAAATCTAGTCCAAGTTCTCTTCTGAGGGTCAAATCCTTTTTTAAGTTCAATCCTAGGTCTAATTTCAATCCTGATTTCCTAATCTTCCAATTCGAATTCTAACTCAATTCTTTTTTCTAATCAAAACATTCTATTTTCAATCGGACTCTTGTTCAAACTACGACTGACCTGATTCCACAAAAAGGAAACGTAGGCAACTCTCATGGGTGCGGTCACAACCTTTTTCAAATCTCCAATTCCATGTTCTATTTCCAACTTCCACTTCCAAATTTCTATTTCCAAATCTCTATTTCCAATCTCCAAAACTTTCTTTTAAAATCAAATCTATCTTTTTAAATCTTCTTTCAAATCAAGTCCAGTTCCTTTTAAATCTATTTCCAAATTTATTTTCAAACTCTCTTTTCTTGCACTTGCATATCGTGCATCATTCTTTTGAAAAAATTCTTTCTAAAGTGGATAGTTTTGGACATAGATGAATTGAAGACTCTAATAGGTGAATCTAGGGTGAATAGACATGTAGGTACCGTAAGAGTGGGGTAGGGTGATGGCTTAGTGAGTTTTTCCTACACGTAACCAACCTCCGAAACTAGGATCACTATTTTCGAAAGACCAAAATGGAGTTATTTTCAAAAAAGGGCTTAAATATTTTCCAAGGGTTGTGAAAGAACTTAATTTTTTAAAAACCCACTCTTGAGGAAGTATTTTCAAAAATCGTTTCCAAAAACCCCAAGTATAATCTTCGGATTGTGCTTAGTTTTAGGTGACCTAAATCACCTTAATCAAGTTAGGTGCCGACTCTGAATTGTTTTTTGAAAGCCCTTTATTCAAATCAATTTTTAATTCAAACCTAGTTACACTCATTCTTCTAGGAGGATGAGTTCTAACGAGAGAGTACAATATTTTTCCCGTTTGTGTGTATTCCTCGAGTGCGACAATCTCCTTGCAGTCAGTCAGTAGAGCTGACGCATGCATTTTGCTGGACTTGCCCCCTCCTGAGCGTTCTGTCTTCCCAATCTCTTGGCTTAGTCGGGATGACAGTACTTTTGTTGTTGAGCCACCACCTGCCCGGCGAGACATCATGAGGCGACGATTTGTTTTGTACATCATCTTCAGCTGCTTCTGCAATAACAAGAAGTTGCTCATGCCTTTTTGGTTGGTGAGCATAGTAGTTGATTTTAAGGCCTTATCTGAGATGTATTAGGGTCCTTCTCCTTCGGTTGCTTCCTTCAATCGATGCAGGTTCGGACTTCCTCTCGTTGGGGTAGCATGATTGGTTTCAAGCCTTTTATTGTCTGGTGGAGCTCTGAGTATCTGCTTGTTCATCGCCTTACAGTTATTGAGGATGACCTTTATCCTCGTGTTTTGAGGTGGGCTCGTGATCGAGTGGCCCAGTGATCGAAGATCACTGACTTCGTGATGCTCCGGGAAAACCTGGAGTTGATTGAGGCAAGGGACATGACTTGGCGACCCTTTAGCGGGTCGGTTCATTATGAGACGGTGCGGTACTTGGTCCCATTGTCCCTATCGAGGGCTTCCTTTCTCAGTGATGATTCTTGGGAGTCCTACCTAGGAGATCGACACTGGCGGTAGTTTCATAAGGAGTTCAGGTTAGTAGGAGATCCACCAAAGAACTTGTTTGGAGAATTGGTGGAGGGAGTTCCTATTCCTTATCAAGAGCACTAGCCGAGTGCCGATTTCTTGCTTCCTCCGAATATGGACTATGCTGCACACTTTGGGGCTCATTCTGTCAGTGCCTTCACCCAGTTTGTGGTAGTAGTTGGCGGATATGCTGTTGGCCAGGAGGTGGTCGACTTATGGCGTCGTGCTGAGGGATACAAGCCCCAGGCTGAGTTTACTACAATGAGAGACAAGATGGACCAGTACTAGATGGAGCGGGATTAGTACCAGGTAAAGGAGGCTTCCATGATAGCCCTGTTAGCCCAGATGGGAGGTGGCGGGATATGTTGTCCTTTCCCTCCTGCTTCTTTTCGCTCTGCCATTGTTTAGTCATTACTTTACCTTGCTAAATTCCAGTTGTGTCTTCTGTGCAGGATGCTGGTGCTTCTAATAGTTATACACCTCCTTTGGAGCTAGGTTTCGGAGATTTTGATCCAGAGGATATTGATTTTGATCTTTGACAGATGCCCCTTGTTGTAGGCCCTGATCTTCTTTTGCCCCTATCCTAAAGATGTATTTATGTTAAACATTTTTATTTTGTAAATTTTGTACAAAGATGGATGTTTATGATAGTTAGATGTATGGACATGCAAAGATATTTATGATTTTTACAGCTAAGTATATGATTAGATGCGTGTGTATGGATGATGATGTTGCATATTTATTTCATGAGTTGATATTAAACTTGGTTGGTGACTTCTGTTTCTACAAGCAGGTATGTCCTATGTATGCGGAACTCATGTTGATTTTTTTTTTTATTTTTTATGAAGATGCATGCACATATTAGAAATATACTAGTTAACAGAATGACAAGGGGTGCTGTCGAACTTGTTATCTTCGGAATGGTAACTCCTTCCTTTTCGGGGGTCTTACCTCTCCTCTAGCTTAACCATACCTTGACAGGATGATAACACTTCACACCTCTCTTAACCTTTTGACCACCTCTAATTTCTCTACCTCGGGGTTAGTGTATAGGATTATTGGGGCTGAAACTCTCAACTCTCGAGCTTTGACAATAGCTTACCTAACCCTTAGCAAAGCGATAAGTGGCCAATCATTTAATCTGAAAAGCCTTTGCTTTAGGACCGTAATGTAGGCTAGGTTATGGGGTTTTCGAAACAACGGGATATACAAGCTCAAATTTGATGTTACTTTCAGTAGGGTTTAGATTTGTACCATCTTTGACTATTTTTTCTAGTAAGGTCAATCCATCGCTTCGTGGGCCCTTTGGGCGCAAATAGAGGCAAAATGACCAAAATGCCTTCGGGGGCATTGATCGGTCCAATTCCAATAGGCATATCTTTCCCAAGATGATAAGTCCCCTTTCCAATTCCAATTCCAATCCAGCCCCCGATAAAGTTGATTCCTCGAGGCGGTAAGTCTATCCTATTTGGCACATTTCCGAATGAACTCTTCGGAACGGTAAGTCCTTCAAACCTGTCGACCGGGACTAGACCCCAAGTCCTTTAGATGGTAGAACGGTCCACCTTTGGTGCTTGCTAGCCTGCCAATACAGAAATGTCCGTTTCGGCACACCTTCTGAGAAAGTTGATTCCTCATGTGCTAAGTCTATTTACCAGCTTCCCGAGATTAGGTAGTCTCAATAATCGTGAACCGTCAGAGTACCAAAAGTACTCGTAAACATCAAAACTGCCAGAGTGACAGAAACACTCGTAAACAGGTCGATATATGGAATTACCAACAAACCCCTGTATCACGAGATTGCTGTCAAAGTGGCAAAAACACTCAAAACCCAGGTCAACATTGGTGCCTGCTAGCCCACTTCGATGAAAAATGACCAAACTACCCCTAGGGCCATTTTCAGCATGTTTCTTGAGAAAGTATCTAATTCCTCAAAATAGTAAGTCCACCTTTTCAAGGTTGTCTTAGAGGCAATTCGGCATGATTAGGTGCCTTCTAGTCAATTTCGGGCCAATTTCGAGACTTTCTGGTCAAGATAACCATTTTGCCCCTAGGCATCCGAGCACCCTGGGAACCACACTGGCTCTGGGTATCAAACCGGTAACCTCCCGAGGATCCTTTTTATAGTATTCCCGACCTTTCATTATCTCTCCAGATCATTCCTAGTCAATTTCAATAAACTCGGTACAAAATGACCATTTTGCCCCTATTGGGCTGGTCGCCTTTTCCGACCACACTGGCTTTGGATATCAAACCGGTAACCTCCTGGGACATTCTAAATAATTTTTCCAAACCTCGAGTCTTCTTTCGGGACATTTTGAGTCCATCCCGGTAGCTTTTCAACCTGGTTGACCGTTTTGCCCCTAATGGCCTAATCAACCTTTCTAACACATTTTGACATCATTCTTTAAGTCTGTTACCCCCAGGACCCTATTCTAAGGGTTCCTGTCTCTTTCCGACCTTTCGAGTCATTCCCGGCCCCTTCAAATAATTCCCGAACCTTCTGAAGCCACTCATAGTATAGCCAGGCTAAAAATTGCATGGTAGTCACTAGTACAGGTGGCCAAATCTTCTGAAGATACATTGCTTGACTTAAAAGCATTCCTAAGTGGCTGGCACCACTAAGGGTGGTGCCAATGTGTTCTTTGGCCTGGTGCCAGTGCAATAGGCGCTAGGTTGTTCTTCTCTCCATAAATATAGAGCCTCTTCCAGCGTGAAAGAGGTCCATAAACTCAATCTAAAAACCCTACTCTTCGATATACAAAGCTCGTAGCCACCCTAAACCCTAATTTTCTTTAGGTTTTTCAAACCCTAACTCCCATACAAAAACCCTAGCTCTCATATACTCCTATACACTCACACACTAGCCTCCAAAGCCTCAATTGAAGACTTAAAATGCTGCAACCCGAAGCCCTCGAAGATTAAGACAAGTTCCAGAAGTTCAAGACGAAGGATGAAGCAAAGCAAGAAAAACAAAGCGCACAAAGCAAAGCAAAATAAAGAAGACACAAGGTAGGCTCTCTATTTAAGTTTACGCATCTTCCCCTCTCTCTTCTCCCTCTGAACCCACTTGGGTGTTCTTCTATTTTAATCCCCATCTTCTCCCCCCCCTGCTTTGTTCCATGCTTGAAACAAGGGACTTCCCGGTCCATGTGTATGATTAGGCTATTGAGAGTCATCGTGCAAGGAGCTTTCTCTTAGTCTAATCGGAGACCACGTGGGTATGACCCCCTTGATTATGTGGTGAAGCCTTAACCTTGTATGTTCATAACCCCAACTTGCATTATGCATATCATGATCATGCATCTCTCCAAAATCCATTTTCAAACTTGTTTTCAAAACTTGTATTAAAATCATTTTCAAAGTTTGTGTTAAAATCTTCTTTTTCAAAACTTGTTTTCAAAATCACAATCTAAAGGTGAATCTAGCCTTTCCATGGTTAGGGTTGCTTTAGGAAAGTGTTACATTTAAAGTGACCAATATGGTCCATATTTTCAAATCGTTGTTGTTTTCAAAACCACTATCTTAGAGTGGTTCTAACTTTCTTATGGTTAGAATTGCATTAGGAAAGTGAGATATTTTATATACTTTCTAAAAATTCTCTTTTCAAATCTCTCTTTCTAAAAAATCTCTTTTCCAATACACTTTCTAAAAATTCTCTTCAATCTCATTTTCAAAATTTTTTTCCAAAGTTGTTTTCTAAAACTTTCCTTCACAAAACTCACTTTCCAAAAAACTCCTTTCCAAAACGCTCTATTCAAAATTCACTTTCTAAAAACACTCCATAGGTCTCCTTCATAGAAAAACTCTTTCTAAAAATCTCTTTCGAAAAACTCTCTTTTCAAAATTTGCTTTCCAAAAACTCCTTTTTACGATCTCCATCCAAAACCTCTCTTTCCAAAAACTCTCTCAAAGTTTTACTTTTCAAAATCCCTTTCGAAAAACATTCTTTTAGAAATTCACTTTCCATAAACTCCTTTCTAGGATTGCATTCCAAAAAAATTCCATTTCTAACATGATTTTCAAAAAATTCACTTTCTATAACTTCTTTTCTTAAAACATGATTTTCAATATTGCCTTAAAATCTAGGTTTCCAAAATCTCCCCTTTTACATAAAAAATCATAAGTTTCCAAAAACCTATTTTCTACGTCAAAACTATAGTCTTCCAAATCTAGGGTTTCTAAAACATCATCCTTCTAAATCTATGCCAAATCCAATCTTCCCTTTAGGAAACCAAATCCAATCTCCCATTTAGGAAACTAGATCCTATCCTCCGTTTTTGGAAGCAAAATCAAAGCACCTCTTTTAGAAACAAAATCCAATCCTTTATTTTAGGAAGTAGGAATCTCAATCCTTCCAAACCCAAATCTTTTCTAATTCAAATCTTTTCTAATCTCGTACCTTCCTAATTCTGCACCTTTCCAAATTTCAACTTTCCGAATTCAAATCTTCAAATCTTTGTTAAACTAAAACCTTTCCTAATTTCAAGAATTTCTGAAACTCAAACTTTGAATCTTTTTAAAAATTCTAAACTTTCCTAAACTTCAAATCTTTCCAAATCTAAAACTTTCGAAACTCAAAACTTTCTTACTTTCAAAACTTTCCTATTTCAAAACATTCCAAATTCAAAACTTTCAAATTTCAATACTTTCTTAAAATGAAACCTTTCCTATTTCAAAACCTTTTTTATTTCAAAACTTTCCTAAGATGAAACTTTCCTAAAACGGAACTTTCGTAAAATAACACTTTCCTAAAATGAAACTTTCATAATTCAAATCTTTCCTAAATCTAATCTTTCCTTAATCTTGCAAGTCCAAGTCAAGTCAAACCTTTCTTGAGTCTCAAGTCTTTCATAAATCCTATCTTTCCTAAATCTAGGTTTCCTAAATCTCAATTTTTTCAAAACAAGTCCAAATCTTTCTTCTAAGTTCTATCTTTCCAAATCAAAGTCTAATATTTTCTAATTCCATATTCCAATTTCCAATCTTCTATTCTAAGTTCAAATCAAATCCTTTTTCAAATAAAAAAATTCTTTTCTATCGGACTCTTGTCCGAACTACGACTGACCTGATTCCTCAAAAATGATACGTGGGTAACCCTTATGGGTGTGGTCACAACCTTTTTTTAAATCTCCAATTCCACAACTTTTTTTCAACTTCCAATTCCATGATCTATTTTCAAATTCTAATTCCAAATTTCTATTTCCAATCCCCAAAAATTTCTTTTAAAATCAAATCTATCTTTTCAAATCTCTTTTTAAATCAAATCAAGTTCTTTTCAAATCTATTTTCAAACTCTCTTTTCTTGCACTTACATATCATGCATTATTCTTTTAAAAAAATTCTTTTCTAAAGTGGATAGTTTTGGACATAGATTAATTGAAGACTCTAATAGGTGAATCTAGGGTGAATAGACATGTAGGTACCGCAAGGGCGGGGTAGGGTGATGACTTAGTGCGTCTTCCCTACACGTAACCAACTTCTAAACCTAGGATCACTATTTTCGAAAAACCAAAATGGAGTTTATTTTCTAAAAAGGGCTTAAGTTTTCCAAAGGTTTCTAACAACCTATTTTCTTAAAAACCCTCTCTTGAGGAGATATTTTCAAAATCGTTTTCAAAAACCCTAAGTGTGGCCTTTGGATTGTGTTTAGTTTTTAGGTGACCCTAGCTCACCTTAATCAAGTTAGGTGGCGACTCCGAATTGATTTTCAAAAGCCTTTTATTTAAATCAATTTTCAATTCAAACCTAGTCGCGCTCATTCTTCTAGAAGGGTGAATTCTAATGAGAAAATACAATATTTTTCCTGCTTGTGTGTGTATTCCTCGAGTGCAAAAAATCCCGGCACAATAGCTGGTGACTCCACTGGGGAAACTTAGAGGGTTAGGCCATAGTCATGTCTTTGCACCCTTCACCTTTGTAGAGTCTTTAATTAACTTGTCCAATTATATCCACTTTTAGTTTTAAAAATTGAATTTTCGAAGTCATCCAAGAGAGTGACACCTAGTTCACTCTCCCTTGCATTAAACCTACCCAAACCCTAAGGGTTCCCGTATAACCCTAATGACTCATGGCATGCATTTCAAGTCATCCCATAAAAAGGGCCCCAATCCCTCTTTGCTCATGGAGATAGGATTGCTAAGAAGACAAGGGGCAATCGATCAACAAGGTCTCTCAGCGACCTCCTCAACACGAATCCAAATAAGACGAATTCGAAGACTCCAGAGTAGTTTAGGATTTCATATGTAAGAGTAGCCGGGCAAAAGTTCCAAGGAAATTGTCTCCCTTTCCCCTGTTCAAGTGTATTTTGCCTCCTTTATGTTTTAAACCCAAAGGTTCCATGTACCTCTTGTCCATAAATGAATAAATGTAAGGATGTGTATAGATTGCCAGATCGATGGTAAGGTATCTGCATACAGGGACAAACCCGCTATCTCCAAAAGTGAGCCAATACATCATGATTAGTCTCCTTTTTAAATGGGGGCACCTTAGAGCATGCATTGCATTAAGACTTGTCAAGATAAAACATTGATTTTTTTTCCTTTGTTGGTTTTAGGTACCTCTCCTCCGCCCCCCATCGTTATAGGTCGAAAGCTAAGAAACGCCCATGGAATGACTCATTCTCGATACCTTAACTCTACTACTAGTGGAGGTGAGAGGAGTCAGACATAGGATGACCAAAATGGAAATCATACTCTCTTCACCCTTATCCCATGCAACTCATGAGCAAGCAGAGTCTTCGCAAGCCCAAACCCATGATGGACGAAAAATGATGAAGAAGGAAGACCAAGACTATGCCCTGACCATTGCTTACCAACAACCTCCCCAGGCCAAGGACCTTGCTCTGATGCCTTCCAAACCAACCTCTAATCCAAAACCTTGGATTATATAATCTCTTCTACGGATACCAGCCCAACCCATTTGGCCCTGACACCGAAAATCATCCCATTTTGAAACATAAAACCCGAAGTCCTTTCAATTCCCAAACCATCAGCCCGATTGTGACCTCACCAAAACTCGATTCCCAATCTTCAAAAACATCTGGAACACTTCCTCAGCCTAGGCAAACAAGTGGGAAAAAATAGACATTTACTAAACTCATGTGTTCACAGACCATCGCCTATTTTGGTCTCATAGCGGCCGGATATCTAAAACCTATACCTGCTAGACCTTGGCCCAATCCTCTGCCTTATTACTTTGAATTTGTAGCAAGCAGTAAGTACCATTCGGGTGGCCCATGATATAACACTGAAGATTGTTTGACCATCAAGTGTAAGATTCAAGACCTAATAGATAACATAATCGTCGACTTACGACCAGCATCGTACCATCAGCTTACGAATGCCACTATGGACCATCCGCTAGACCACAGCGTTAACGTCATTACAAAATTTGGTAACGACAAGGTTTGTTTTGCTACATGCCAAGAGATACATTACAAGGATGTGGAAGAAATGGAATGTGGAGATGAAGAACAGTGTCAGCCCTGGTCATGGTGCAATCTCGATAAAGTGTCGGTCCCTGAAGATGAACTCGTAGATGAATTTGCCGAGAAGACTGACCAAGAGTCATTTAAACTCAATAATAAGAACTCGTCGTTATGCACACTTGAGGAACACTGCGGCAGGGCTGGATGCTAGAGCAGAAAACCTCGAGCTCGGGTCAAGTCTATTAAGCTGGAAAAAGAAAAGCTACCCAATTGGTTTACTGGAGAAACCAAGGAACTAGTAAAAGAAGGCAAGACGGTTAAGGAAGCTAACGATTGCATCATCACTGCCAAGTCGCTTGGAACTCCGGGAGAAACCTCTATTTATCCTGCCTCAGCCAAAGATCCCAATTGTCAATGGAATAAAGATGTGGGCATTGTCCCGAGGCCTTACTAAAATGGGTTTCCTTCAAAGCGTACAAGAGAGGGGTGTTTTCACCCACCCTCTTTTTATCCCTTTATAATTTTGTTCTTAAATTACTATATTTGCACTTCTTTTTCTTTAAACAGAACTATATGCTTTCCATTAGTACAATGAAATGATTAAATCTTTTTATACATTGCTGTTATCTTCTTTTCTCTTATGAATGGTAACTACTTTCTACGCAAGGGGCATGGTTTATCTTATGGAATGATCCGACTTGAAGGGATGATAGCATGGGTTAACCACTTGCTAAATGATCAGCTTTTCAAAAAAGAAAGAGTATAAGGATGAGTGAAGAGACTATCCAAAGACAACACTTGCAAGACACCGAAGCTAAGCGATGAGCGACCAGTTTATCAAAATGAAGAAGAGCCATCTTTTATTTCCCAATATATTTAAAAAATAAAAATAAAAATCTTACGTTCCCTTTGCTTAACCCCTAGTGCCTCGCAGAAAGTGAAAAATTTTCTTGTCAACCTTGATCCAATAACCATCCTCCCCACATTAAGGCAGACATAAATTAAGAACTCTAGGGCAGTGTTGAAGGCTCTATGGATCAAACAATCTAGTTCAAAGTGAAGAGAGGCTCTCATTTCATTTCCCATACAGTTAGAAACAACCCCTTGCCAAACCCGTTGAGCCATTTATCTTTTTCGAGAAAACTCCAACCTAGAGATCACCGTCCACATTGGGTTAGATTGAACTGCTAAGGAAAAGGTCTAAGGAAAAAGGGGTTGTAGAATTGTTTATTTCATAAAAGGAAAGAAAAGAGATAAAAAGGAAAATAGGAAAAAAAAAGAAGCAAAGGAAATATTGCCAAGGGGCAAAGAAAAAAATAACAAAAAAAAGGGGGCCTGAAGAAAACCATGATTATGCCATCTTAAAAAACATGGTAGGAAGGCTGAAAGAGAAGTGAGCTATGTCAATCTCAAAAAGCATGTAGAAAGGTTGAAAGAAAAGAATCATGGTAACCCCGAGAAATGTATAGTAAGAACAAAGAGGGAAACTAAAAGTAACCTTAGGTTATAAAGAAACCTAGTAGAAATAATAGGTTCTAGCCTTTACCCTTTCTTGCAAAACCCTGAAACCATAGCCTACATTACAACCCAACTAAAGTCCACTCTGATTGAAAACGGATTGCTTGATCCAAATGAGCCAAATAGGCTGCCGAAGCTAAAGAATGATGCTAACCCTACTGAGAAAGAGAGTCAAGGATGGTACGGATTTAAACCCTGCTGAAAACAACATCGAATTTGAGCCTACACATCCCATTGTTTCGAAAACCCCATAACCTAGCCTATATTATGGTCCTAAAGCAAAGTTTCCTCGGATTGGAATATTGGTCACTTATCGTTTTGCTAAAGGTCAGGTAAGCTGTTGCTAAAACCCTAATAGTTGAAAGTTTCAGCCCAAGAACCTTATACACTAACCCCGAGGCAGAGAGTCGAAGGCGGTCAAAAGGTTGAGAAAGGTATGAAACGCTATCATCCAGTCAAGGTAAGGTCGAGCCAAAGAAGAGGCCAGACCCCTCGAAAAGGAAGGAGTTACCGTTCTGAATATACCGAGTTCGACAGCACCCCTTGTCATTCCATTTAGCTAGAATATCTCTACTATGTGCATGCATCTTCATATTAAAAAAAAAAAAAAAGAAGAAGAAAGAAAAAAAATGGGCACGAGCTTTGCATACAAAGGACATAACTCCTTGTAGAAACAGAAGTCACCAATACAATATTATCTCATGTGATAAATATGCACCATCATCATCTCTATCCATGCATTTGATCATATACATAGCTGTCAAAATCATAAATGTCTTTGCATGTCCATACGTCTAACTATGATAAACATCCATCTTTATATAAAATTTACAAAATAAAACTGTCTAGCATAAATACATCTCAGGAATAGGGGCAAAGGAAAATCATGGTCTATGGCAAGGGGCATCTGTCAAAGGTCAAAATCAATGTCCTCAGGATCAAAGTCCCCAAAACCTGGATCCAGAGGAGGCGGATAGCTACTCAAAGCACTAACATCCTGCGAAGAAGATAGAACCGAAATCAACCATATGAAAGAAGAACTAAACAACAGCAGAGCGAGAAAGAGGAGAGAAAATACAACACACCCCACCACCTCCCATTTGGGCTAACTGAGTTGTCAAGGAAGCCACCTCTACCTGATACTGATCTCACTCCGTCTAGTACCGATCTTTCTGATCCCTCACAGCGGTAAACTCAACCTGGGCACGTATCCCCCGGCACGACGCCACGAGTAGACCACCTCCTGGCCCACAGTGTATCCGCCGGCTACTACCTCAAACTGGGTGAAGGAACCGACAGATTGAGCCCCGAACTGCGCAGCTTAGTCCACATCCAGAGGAAGCAAGAACTCGGCACCCAGCTGCTGGTCCTGATATGGGATAGGCACTCCCGCCACCAAAGCTCCAAACATATACTTCGGTGGATCTCCTGCTGAACGGAACTCCTTATGAAACTGCTGCTAGTGTCGCTCTCCTAGATAGGACTCCCAAGAATTGTTACTGAGAAAAAATAGCCCTCGACAGGGACAACGGAACCAAGTACCACACTGTTTCATAATGAACTGATCCATTGAAAGGCCGCCAAGTCACGTCCCTTGCCTCAATAAACTCTAGGTTTGCCCATAGCGTCACGAAGTCAGTAATCTCTGATCGCTGAGCCACCCAGTCCTGAGCCCACCTCAAAGCACAAGGATAAAGGTCATCCTCAATAATCGTGGGGTGACGAACAGGCAGGTACTCATAGCTCCATTAGATAAGAAAGGGCCAAAAACTAGTCATGTTGCCTCAACGGAAAGAAGTCCAGACCCGCATCGATCGAAGGAAGCAACCAAAGTAGAAGGACCCCCAATCCAGTTCAGATAATGCCCCAAGGCCAGCCACTATGCTCACTAACCAAAAAGGCACAAGCTACTTGTTGTTGTTGCAGAAGCAGCTAAAGATGACATACAGAACAAGTCGCCGCTTCATGATGTCACACTGAGCAGGGGATGGCTCAACAAAAAAGGTACAGTCATCCCGACTAAGCCAGGAAGCTGGAAAAGCAGAATGCTTGGGAAGGGGTAAGTCCAATAGAATGCACGCATCGTCTCTACTGACCAACTACAAGGTGATCCGCCGGCCAACAAAGGAAAGGCCCATGATGATAGCCTAGTCTAAGAGTGTAGGACCCAACTCAAAATCAACAAAATGGAAGGTCCCCGTCTCTCCAAACCATCTCTCAATTAGTGCCAGCACGAGATGTTTGTTGAGGCGGTTAGCTTGTAATTCCATGAAAGCCCCTAACTCGATCTCAGATAAGAAAGCATGATATGATGGAGCAGCCCGCTGCATGGTCATGAAGACCTAATGAACACCCCCTCTAAAAGCTGTGTGTACAAGCGAAGAAGGCAAATGTTGTCTAGAATATACACTGGGGTGATAAGCAAGATCTTCGAGCAGTGGCATGTCTGGTATCTCTAGGTCGCCCAAATCAGCATCTGTGTGTCTATGTCTAGAGGAGGCTCTCCCATAACCAGTCACCTGATTCCCAAGACCCGGTACCTCCTCCTCAGCACCAAACTCCTCCGCAAAGGCCTGCTCAACAGGAGGAAAGGGGCTGACAGGCGGCCTGCTCCCCCATCCACTTTGACTAGATGACGCCTGTTCGGTAGATCGTCTGCTACCTCTGGATCGACTAGAACCACTGGCGGAATCTGTTTGGGCCGCCTTTCCAGAGCGGCGTCTCGTCTTGGAACTATTATCACCCGTATCTGCCATCTTGAAGAGGTAAGCCAACGTAAGAAGTGGTAATATCTGGTATATATAGATAAAAATGATAATAAAATAAATAAATAAATAATCAAAACAAACAAAAAAATAATAAAATAACATAAAAGTTTTTTCAAATTCTAAGTCAAAATGAATTTTCTACATGTTTTGATTTTAAATCCAATTCGAAGTTAAAATGAATTTCCTATACATTTTGATTTTAAATCCAATTCTAAGTTAAAATGAATTTCCTATACATTTTGATTTTAAATCCAATTCTAAGTCGAAATGAATTTTCTACACATTTTGATTTTAAATTTTTCATGTTAAATCGAAATGAATTTACTACACATTTTGATTTTAAACTTCTCGTTTAGAGTCAAAACGAATTTTCTATACGTTTTGTCCGAAAATTTCAACTGAGTCCTAAGTCAAAATTTCAAAATCTTCCAGTCAAAATTCATCCCAAACTTTTTCTATCCTAATCAAGATCTTCTAAAAACTTCTTCCTCCAAAAAGTTTTCTTCAAACTCAATTATCAAATTTTCAATCTTTTGAAATTCTTATCAAAATCCCGAGTTTTTCAAAGTCAAAATCTGTTTTCAAAACATGTCCTTTTCCCAAATTTTTCTTCTAATAGTTTTAAGATCCCCAAGTTTCTCGGGGTCTTCTCTGCCAAAAAGGCCTCATCCTCAATGGCTTTATATCTTTTTCCTTCAAAAAGATTTTATTCCAAAATTTCTCTAACCCTTTCTCTGAATTTCTAAAATTTCAATAGAGTTTCGCTTGAAAAACGGTTCCTACAACACCTACCACATCAACACAAAACGCAAACCGTACAGTTCACAATGTCATAATCACATAAGATCAACACCGCGCATAATCTTCAAATTTTTAAATTTTTCAAAACACATGTTTTCTTTTTTGATAAGTTAGTGATTTTCAAAGATGTCCTAAAATTCTTCAAAATCATTTCAAATATTTTCTAAAAAATTTCCAAATTTTTCTAAATTTTAAACTCTAAAATTTCATCAATTTCTTAAATTTTCTTAATTTTCCAAGTATTTTTCTATTTTTCAAAAAATCAAAAATTCACCAAGTTTTTAAAAAAATCACTAAACTTCACATGGTTATTAAACACATTTTCTAACACACACAGTATAAAAATCTAGCCTAAAAGCTCAATGCCCAAGGCAGTAGGGAGAAGCTCCCAATTTTTGCAAAAATCTTCTTTACATAACCACGTAAAATCACTCCAATTCAATCAAACAAGCACTGAAATACAAAAATAACTTCACCACACTGTTCAAAACATATCGAAACATCAATTTTCACTGTTCACATGACTTAAACTGAATTCTACACGTCCAAATAGACATAAAATAAAAAACTCACCTTTTGGAGTTCTCTGGCAAAATCTTCTATTCCGGCGACCTTTTTGACGATGTGGTCTACTTTCGGTAATCCCCCATGGTCTCTAAGAAGCGCTCCTTTAATGTTCAGGTTGGTTTCCTCACGAACACTTTTGATTTTTCAAAAACTCTTCACATCCCACAAGTGTTCGTACCATAAATTTTTCTGGTTTTGATCCCAAGCCTGGCGCCACTAGCAGCGGCGCCAAGCCAATTCTACCAGCAGTGGTGTTAGTTGCCAATTCTGGGCAACTTTGCCATTTTTCCTGCCAAAACTCAATTTCAAAGGCCTTTTGAGCCTAATATCCGTTTCCACACTCCCGTCTTCCAAAATTTTGAAAGTCCGTCCCTCTGACCGCCTCACGGTCAACATGGGACCCTTACTCTATCGTTTTCTGTCTTCGACAAGTAAAGACAGAAAAAGAGGGGCAGCTGTAAGCACGCCATTTTCGCCCGCTCGGCAGTCTCTAGTCCGTCTAGACTTGTATTCAAGTCAATATGGACATATTTTGAGTCAACTCAATTTTTAAAGTCTAACCTAGTCAATCCATCGCTTCGCGAGCCCTTTGGGCCCAAATAGAGGCAAAATGACCAAAATGCCCTCAGGGGCATTAGTCGATCTAATTCCAATTGGCACATCTTTCCAAAGACGGTAAGTCTCCTTTCCAATTCCAATTCCATTTCCAATCCGTCCCCCGAGAAGGTTAATTCCTTGAGGCAGTAAGTCTATCTTATCCGACACGATTCTGAGTAAACTCTTCGGAACGGTAAGTCCCTTCAAACCCATTGACCGGGACGAGACCCCAAGTCCCCTAGACGGTAGAACGGTCCACCTTTAGCGCCTGCTAGCCCACCAATGCAAAAATGTCCATTTTGGCACGCTTTCTAAGAAAGTTGATTCCTCAGGCGCTAAGTCCATTTAGCAGCTTCCCGAGATCAGGCAGTCTCAAGAATGATCGTGAATTGTCAAAGTAGCGGTAGTACTCGTAAACATTGCAACCGTCAGAACGGTAGAAACACTCGTAAATAGGTCGATATAGGGAATTGCCAACAAACCCCTATATCATCATACCACTATCAGAGTGGCAGAAACACTCAAAACCCAGGTCAACACCGGTGTCTGCTAGCCCACTTCGGTGAAAAATGACCAAACTGCCCCTAGGGCCATTTTTGGCATGTTTCTCGGGAAAGTACTTAAATCCTCAGAACGGTAAGTCCACCATTCCAAAGTTGTCTTAAAGGTAATTCAGCATGATTAGGTGCCTTCTAGTCAATTTCGGGCCAATTTCGAGACTTTCCGGTTAATATGACCATTTTGGTCCTAGGCATCCGAGCGCCCCGAGAACCACACCAGCTCTGGGATCAAAGTGGTAACCTCCCAAGAATGTTTTTTATAGTATTCCTGACCTTTCATTATCTCTCCGGACCATTCTGAGTCAATTCCGGCAAACCCGGTGCAAAATGACCATTTTGCCCCTGGTGGGCCGGTCGCCTTTTCCGACCACACCGACTCTGGGTATCAAACTGGTAACCTCTTGGAACATTCTAACTAATGTTTTCAGACCTTGAGTCTTCTTTCGGGACATTCTGAGTCTATCCAGGGAACTTTTCGGCTTAGTTGACCGTTTTGCCCCTAATGGCCCAGTCAACCTTTCCAACACAACTTGACATCATTATTCAAGTCCGTTACCCCCGGGACCCTATTCTAAGGGTTCCTATCCCTTTCCAGCCATCCGGGTCATTCCCGGCCCCTTCAAATCATTCGTGGACTTTCTAGAGCCACCCATAGTAAAGCTAAGCTAAAAATTACATGGTTGTCACTAGTGCAGGTGCCCAAATCTTCTAAAGATACATTGCTTGCTGACTTACAAGCTTTCCTAAGTGGCTGGCACCACTGGCAGTGGTGCTAAACCAAAAATTGGCTTGGCGCTACTACAACAGGCGCCAGGTTGTTTTTCTCTCTATAAATACAGAGTTTCTTCCAGCGTGAAAGATGTCCTCAAACCCAATTTAAAAACCCTTCTCTTCGATATATAGAGCTTGTAGCCTCCCTAAACCCTAATTTTCTTTATGTTTTCCAAATCCTAGCCCCCTTACACAAACTCTAGCTCTCATATACTCTCATACACTCATATACACTCATACACTAGCCTCCAAAGCCTCCATTGAAGACTTGAAGTGCTGCAACCTGAAGCTCTCAAAGATTAAGACAAGTTCCCGAAGATCAAGACGAAAACTAAAGCGAAGATCGAAGCAAAGCAAGAAAAACAAAGCACGCAAAGCAAAGTAAAATAAAGAAGACACAAGGTAGGCTTTCTATTTAAGTTTACGCATCTTCCCCCTCTCTCTTCTCCCTCCGAACCCACTTGGGTATTCTTCTATTTTAATCCCCCACCTTCTTCCCCCCCTTTCTTGTATGCTTGAAACATGTGACTTCCCGGTCCATGTGTAGGATTAGGCTATTGAGAGTCACCGTGTCGGGGGATTTCTCTTAGTCTAATCGGAGACCACGTGGATCCAGCCCCTTGATTATGTGGTGAAGCCTTAACCTTATATGCTCACGACCCTAACTTGCATTGTGCATATCATGATCATGCATCTCGCCAAAATCCATTTTCAAACTTGTTTTCAAAATTTGCATTAAAAACATTTTCAAAGTTTGTGTTAAAATTTTATTTTTCAAAACTTGTTTTCAAAATCACAATTTAAAGGTGATTCTAGCCTTTCCATGATTAGGGTTGCTTTAGGAAAGTGCTATATTTAAAGTGATCAATGTAGTCCATATTTTCAAATCCTTGTTATTTTCAAAACTACTATCTTAGAGTAGTTCTAACATTCTTATGGTTAGAATTGCTTTAGGAAAGTGAAATATTTTATATACTTTCTAAAAACTCTCTTTTCAAATCTCTCTTTCTAAAAAATCTATTTTCCAATACACTGTCTAAAAATTCTCTTTAATCTCCTTTTCAAAATTCATTTCCAAAGTTGTTTTCTAAAACTTCCTTTCACAGAACTCACTTTCCTAAAAACTCCTTTCTAAAACGCTTTCTTCGAAATTCACTTTCTAAAAAAGTTCCTTAGGTCTCCTTCCTAGAAAAACTCTTTCCAAAAACTATCTTTTCAAAATTCGCTTTCTAAAAACTCCTTTTTAAGATCTCCTTCCAAAACCTCTCTTTCCAAAAACTCTCTCAAAGTTTTACTTTCGAAAATCCGTTTCGTAAAACTTTCTTTTCAAAATTCATTTTCTAAAAACTCCTCTCTAGGATTGCCTTCCAAAAAATCCATTTCTAAAAGCTCACTTTCCAAAATCTCTTTTCTTAGAGTCTAAGTTAAACCCTAGAGCCAACGATTAGGAAACCCTAACTTCTTTTTTTAAAACATGATTTTCAATCTTTCCTTAAAACCTAGGTTTTCAAAATCTCCCCTTTCGCATAAAAAATCATAAGTTTCCAAAAACCTCTTTTCTACGTCAAAACTATAGTCTTCCAAATCTAGAGTTTCTAAAACATCATCCTTCCAAATCCATGCCAAATCTAATCTTCCTTTTAGGAAACCAAATCCAATCTCCCATTTATGAAACTAGATCATATCCTCCGTTTTTTAAAACAAAATCAAAACACCTCTTTTAGAAACAAAATCCAATCCTTTGTTTTAGGAAATTGGAATCTCAATCCTTCCAAACCGAAATCTTTCCTAATTTAAACATTTTCTAATCTCGTACCTTCCTAATTCCATACCTTTCCAAATTTCAACTTTCCGAATTCAAATCTTCAAATTTTTCTTAAACTAAAACCTTTCCTAATTTCAAGAATTTCTGAAACTCAAACTTTGAATCTTTCTAACAATTCTAAACTTTCCTAAACTTTAAATCTTTCCAAATCTAAAACTTTCTAAACTCAAAACTTTCCTATTTCAAAACATTCCAAATTCAAAACTTTCCAATTTCAATACTTTCTTAAAATGAAACTTTTCCTATTTCAAAACCTTTCTTATTTTAAAACTTTCGTAAGATGAAACTTTCCTAAAATGGAACTTTCCTTAAATAACACTTTCCTAAAATGAAACTTTCCTAATTTGAATATTTTCTAAATCTAATCTTTCCTTAATCTTCCAAGTCCAAGTCAAGTCAAATCTTTCTTGAGTCTCAAGTCTTTCCTAAATCCTATCTTTCCTAAGTCTAGGTTTCCTAAATCTCAATCTTTCCAAAACAAGTCCAAATCTTTCTTCTAAGTTGTATCTTTCCAAATCAAAGTCTAATCTTTTCTAATTCCAAATTTCAAATTCCAATCTTCTATTCTAAGTTCAAATAAAACCCTTTTACAAATAAAAAATCTCTTTTCTATTGGACTCTTGTCCGAACTACGGCTGACATGATTCCTCAAAAATGATACGTGGGTAACCCTCATGGGTGCGGTCACAACCTTTTTTTAAATCTCCAATTCCACAACTTTTTTTCAACTTCCAATTCCATGATCTATTTTCAACTTCTACTTCCAAATTTCTATTTTGAAATCTCTATTTCCAATCTGCAAAACTTAATTTTAAAATCAAATCTATATTTTCAAATCAAATTAAGTTCTTTTCAAATATATTTTCAAATCTATTTTCAAACTCTCTCTTCTTACACTTGCATATCATGCATCATTCTTTTAAAAAAATTCTTTTCTAAAGTGGATAGTTTTGGACATAGATTAATTGAAGACTCTAATACATGAATTTAGGGTGAATAGACATGTAGGAACTACAAGGGCGGGGTAGGGTGATGGCTTAGTGCATCTTCCCTACACTTAACCAACCTCCGAACCAAGGATCACTGTTTTCGAATGACCAAAATGGAGTTTATTTTAAAAAAATGGCTTAAGATTTCTAAAGTTTGCCAAACAACCTGTTTTCTTAAAACCCTCTCTTGAGAAGATATTTTCAAAATCGTTTTAAAAAAACCCTAACTGTGGTCTTTGGATTGTGCTTTGTTTTTAGGTGACCTAACTCACCTTAATCAAGTTAGGTGGCGACTCTGAATTATTTTCTAAAAGCTATTTATTTAAATCAATTTTCAATTCAAACCTAGTCGTACTCATTCTTTTAGGAGGGTGAGTTCTAACGAGAGAGTACAATATTTTTTCCGCTTGTGTGTGTATTCCTCAAGTGCGAATAATCTGGGTACGACAGTTAACATCCCTCTTTAGATTCGGTAGTGTGTTTAGCTCATTTAGATCAAGCAATCTGTTTTCAATCAGAGTGGACTTCAGTAGGTTGTAATGTAGGCCATGGTTTTTGGCTTTTCACAAAAAAAAAAAAAAAAAAGGGTAAAGGCTCGAAACTATTGTTTCTACTAGGCTTCTTTGTAACGTAAGATCACCTTTATATTTTTTCCTTTTATAGAGGGGGCTGACCTTTCTTGTAACCTTTAACCTTCTAATGGAGTCATTTGACACTTGCCCCTTAACCTCTGGCTTTTCTATATGCTTTTCAAGAGAACTCAGATATGTTTTTTTTTTTTTTTTAATGGCCTCCTAGCCCTTGGCAACTCTTTTCTATCACTTTTCTTTTTCCTTTTCATCTCTTTTCTTTCCTTTTTTGAAATGAACAATTCTACAACCCTTTTTTCCTTATACCTTTCCTTAACAATACAGTCTAACCCATTACGGGCGGTGATCCCTAGGTTGGGTTTTTCTCGAAAAAGATAAATGGCCCAATGGGTTTGGCGAGGGGTTGCTTCTGACTGTATGAGAAATGAAATGAGGGTCTCTCTTCATTTTGAACTAGATTGCTTGATCCATATAGCCTTCAATGTTGCCCTAGCACGATAGAGGATGGATACCATTCCTAGAGTTCTTGACTATTGTTTGCCTCGGTGTGGGGGGATGGTCCTGGATCGGGATTGATGAGGAATATTTCATTTTTCACGAGGCACTAGAGGCTAAGCAAAGGGAATATAAACACTTTTTTCTTTTTTTATATGGGAAAATAAAATATGGCTCCTTTTCATCTTAATAGTCTGGGCACACATTGCTTAGCTTCGATGTCTTACAAATGTTGCCTTTGGGTATTTCCTCACTCATCCTTATCCTCTTTCTCTTTGGAAAGCTGATCATTTGGCGAGTGGCTAATTCATGCTATCATCCTTTCATGGTAGGCCTTTTATAAGATAAACCCTACCCCTTGCCTAGGAAATCTTCACCATTCACAAGAGAAAATAAGATGACAGCAATGTAGGATGATAACATAAACTGATATTTTGCTATTTAATGAAAAAAGGAAAACATAAAGGTCATTTGGAATGAAAGTTCAAACATTTAACTTAAGGACAGAAAATAAAAGAGATAGAAAGAAAGTGAGTGAGAACACTCCCCTTTTGTACGTCTTTGAAAGAGGAACCGTCTAGTTGGGTTTCAAGATGATGCCCATATCCTCGATGCTCCATTCATGGTTGGGATCCTTGCCCACGGCAAGACAGGTAGAGGTTTCCCCCAGAGCTCTAAGTGAGTTGGCAGTGATAATACAATTGTTAGCTTCCTTGACCCTTTTGCCTTCCTCTGCTAGCTCCTTAGTTTCTTTAATAAACTAGTTGGGTAGCTTGTCTTCTTCCAGCTTAATAAACTTGACGCAAGCTCAGGGTTTTCTGCTCTGGCACTTAGTCGTGCCCCAATGTTCCTCAGGCATGCATAGCGATAGGTTCCTATCACTGGGTTTGAATGGCTCCTGGTCAACCTTCTCAGCAGATTTATCCACGAGTTCATCATCGTGGACCAGCACTTTATCAAGGTTGCACCCTGACCAGGCATGACACTGTTGCTCATCTCCCTATTCCATTTCCTCTCCATCCTCGTAATGAATCTCTTGGCATGTGGCAAACCAAACCTTGTCATTACCAAACTCCATGATGACGTTGACGTTGTGGTCTGGTAGAGGGTCCATAGTGGCATTCGAAGGAGGGTTCATTAGTCCTAAGCCGATGATCTTGTTATTTATCAGATCTTGAATTTTATGTTTGAGGGTCTAGCAGTCTTCGGTATCGTGTCCTTGGCTGCCTGAACAGTATTCACAGTATGCTTTTGGGTTAAAATGAGGTGGCAGAGGATTAGGCCGAGGTTGAAGGGGCATAGGTTTCAAATATCCCGCGGCTAGAAGGTCGAAGTAAGCTGTGGTTTGTGTGCAAGCGAGTTTAGTGAAAACTCGATCTTTTCCATTCATTTGCCTAGGTTGGAGAGGTGTCCTAGATGTCCATGGAGGTTAGGGATCAAGTTCTGGGGTAATGACAATTGGGTTGGTGGTTTAGGAATTGAAGGGACTTTGGGTTTTATGCTTCAAAATGGGACAATTTTTGGTGTCAGGGCCAAATGGGTTGTGCTGGTATCCATATGAGAGATTATATAATCCAGAGGTTTGGTTAGAGGTCGGCTTAAAGGGTGTCGGAACAAGGCCCTTGGCCTGAGGAGGTTGTTGGTAAGCAATGGTCGCGGCATAGTCTTGATCCTCCTTCATCCTTTTTCGTCCCTCATGGGTTTGGGCTTGCAAGGACTCTACTTGCTCATGGGTTGTAGTTCCTACATGGGATAAGAGTAAAGAGAGTATGCCTTCCATTTTAGTCATCCTATGTCTGAGTCCAATTGCTTCCACTAGTATTAGAGTTAAGGCATCGAGTGTGAGTGACTTTATGAGTGTTCCTTAGCTTTCGGCTTGTACAACGGGGAACGCGGAGAGGAACCTAAAACTAGTAAAGTGAAAAAGTTAGTGTCTTGTTTTGACAATTTTTTATGCAATGCATGCTTTAAGGATGTCCCTACTTGAGAGGAAAACTAATCATGATGAATTTGGCTCACTTCTTGGAGATAGGGAGATTGCCCATGTATGCAAGTACCTTACCATTGATCAGAAACCTACCTTCATCATTTACTTGTGGAAGATAAGGAGACACATTGAACTTCAAGGTTTACAATATAACGAATCGAAGTACATTTTAATAGGGGAAGAAAGAAACATTTTTCTTTGGACTTCCTTCTATCTACTTTTACATATGAAATCCTAAACTACTCTTGAGTCTTTGGATTCATCTTTCTCGAATTCGATGTCAAGGAGGTCATTGAGAGACCTTGTTGATTGATTGCCCCTTGTCTTCTTGGCAATCCTATCTCCGTCAGCATAGAAGGATTGGGGCCCCTCTTATGGAATGACTTGAAATACATACAATGATCCCATAGGGTTACGTTGGAACCCTTAGGGTTTGGGTAGGTTTAATGAAATGGAGAGTAAACTTGATGTCACTCTTTTTGGGTTGATCATATGCATGGAGATGTAGTGACTTGAGTTACTTTGAAACTCTTGTCTTGATATAGAATATTGAATGCATCAATATGGATGCAAAGAGCGTAAGGAGAGAGAATACAATTGAAGTAAATGTATGCATGAACAATTAGACATATAATACAACAATAAGAGTACAGTTATTATAACAACATGAATAAATAGATATAGAGGAAAGTAAATGCAGTCATCCTTTTCTCCATGGTTTTGGAAAACGGTGTGCGTGTCTTAAATTCAGCAGAAGTTCAGCTATGCATGGTGTCCATATGAGCATGAGGTTGAGGGTTTACTAATGCGTCCTAAAAGGCTCGGTTCCCGAATCTTCAAACCTAGGCTCACTCCCTAAGGTGGTGCCATGATCGGTTGGTAATTTGAGCAGGGGAACCATCAAGAGGCCATAGGCAAAGAAACTGACATAACATCTTGTCCACAACCAATATACCGTTCCCCCTTCTAACTAGAAGGGATATATCAGGGTAGAGAATACAAATATACAGAATGCAAGTGCATGTGCAGTACGTGTGTGATTTTTGAAAGCGAAGGAAAGGGTCCAACAACTCCCATCCATCCTATTCATTCCTTTCATTCTTGCATAGTACTTAGTATGACATAAAACAATAATGCAATCAAAAGCCCACCTATAAAACAAAAATACAAGAGTTAGTATTGTAAGCACCCCATTTTTTACCGCTCGGCAATCTACACTCCGTCCAGACTTGTGTTCAAGTCATTGTGGGCATATTCCTATCGAAACCAACATTGTAAGTTCAAATCCCGTCTGTCCATCGCTTCGCGGGCCTGTCAGGCCCAAATAGAGGCAAAATAACCAAAATGCCCTTAGGGGCATTGTCCTTTCCTTTTCGGTTCCCATCTCACTCTCGAGACAGTTTATTCCTCGAGACGGTTCCACTCCAAGCACGTCTCTTCGGAGATGATAAGTCCCCTTTCCAATCCCACTCTCGAGATAGTTTATTCCTCGAGATGGTTCCACTCCAGGCACGTCTCATCGGAGACGATAAGTCCCCTTTCCAATACCACTCTTGAGACAGTTTATTCCTCGAGACGGTTCCAATCCAGGCACGTCTCTTCGGAGACGATAAGACCCTTTTCCAATCCCACTCTCGAGACAGTTTATTCCTCGAGACGGTTCCAATCCTAGGCACGTCTTTTCAGAGACGATAAGACCCCTTTCCAATCCCTCTCTTGAGATAGTTTATTCCTCGAAATGGTCCGAGTAGCGAAACTACTCACAAAACCGTTAGAGTAGCGGAAATACTCACAAATAAGTCAATATAGGGAATTGCCAACAAACCCCTGTGTCACGAGGACCGCCGTTAGAGTGGCGGAAACATTCAAAACCCAGGTCAACACCAATGTCTGTCAGCCCACTTTGGTGAAAAATGACCAAACTGCCCCTTGGACCTTTTTTGAGACTTTTCGGTCAAGATGACCATTTTGCCCCTAGGCATCCGAATGCCCCGGGAACCACACCGGCTCTGGGTATCAAACCGGTAATTTCCCGAGAATACTTTCTATAGTGTTCTCAACCTCCTTTTACCTTTCCGGATCATTCCGAGTCAGTTCCGGCCAACCCGGTGCAAAATGACCGTTTTGCCCCTGGTGGGCCAGTCTCCTTTTCCGACTACGCCGGCTCTGGGAATCAAATCGGTAACCTCTGGGAACATTCTAAATAATGTTTCCAGATCCCAAGTCTTCTTCCGGCACAGTCCGAGTCTGGCCCAGCAGCTTCCCGATCTGATTGACCGTTTTGCCCCTAAGGGCCCGATCAACCTTTCTGAGCCATCTTATCCTCATTTCTCAAGTCAAATACCTCCAGGACACTATTTTAAGTGTTCCTGCTCCTTTCCGGCCTTTCGGGTCATTTCCTACTCCTTCAAATCATTCCCGGACTTTTTAGAGTCACTCCTAGTGAAGCCAGGTTAAAAATTGCATGGTAGTCACTAGTACAGGCGCCCAAATCTAGTCAAAGATACGTTGCTTACCGACCTTAAACATTTCCTAAATGGCTGGCGCCACTAGTAGTGGTGCTAAGCCAAAAAATGGCCTGGTGCCACTACAACAGGCGCCAGTGTTGTCCAACCTCTATAAATATAGAGCCCCCTCCAACGTGAAAAGGATCCGCAAACTCAACTTAAAAATCATATAATTCGATATATAGAGCTCGAGCACCTCCAAAACCCTAGCTTCCCTAGGTTTTCCAAACCCTAGCCTCCTATACACTCATACACACCCCCATACGCTCATACACTAACCTTCAACCCTCCTTCGAAGACTTGAAGAGTTGTAATCTGAAGTTTGAAGCTTGAAGACAACTCTTAAAGATTGAAGATGAAGATAAAGACGAAGACCGAAGACCGAAGACAAACAAGGCGCGCAAAATAACAAGACATATGGTAGGCTCCCTATTTAAATTTCTACAGTTTCCCCCTCTCTTCTCTCTGCTAACCCACTTGGATTTTCTCTATTTTAATCTCACATCTCTTTCCCCCCTTTCTTTGCATGCTTGAAACAAGGGGATCCCTGGTCCATGTGTAGGATTGGGCTACTGGAGAGTCACCGTGTCGGGGGCTTTCTTCTACTCTAACTAGAGACCACGTGGGTCCGGCCCCCTTGATTATGTGGTGAAGCCTTAGCCTTGTATGTTCACGACCCCAAAATTGCATTATCGATATCATGATCTTGCATCTTCCAAAATTCGTTTTCAAACTCATTTTCAAAACCGTTTTCAAACTTGTTTTCAAAATTGCATCAAAATCTCTTTTTCAAAAACTTGTTTTCAAAACCACAATTCTAGGGTGATTCTAGCCTTTCCATGGCTAGGGTTACTTTAGGAAAGTGTTACATTAAAAGTGACTTTTATGGTCCATATTTTCAAATCTTATTGTTTTTCAAAACCACTTTCTTAAAGTGGTTCTAGCCTTCTCATGGCTAGAATCGCTTTAGGAAAGTGAGATGTCTTTACACCTTCTAAAAACTCTCTTTTCAAAAGTCTTTGTTCCTAAAATCTCTTTTTCAACATGCTTTCCTAAAACTTTCCTCTCCAAAAGTGTTTTCTAAAAACTCTTTCCAAAATCTATTTTTCAAAACTCCCTTTTTCAACTCCTTTCCAAAATCCTCTCCCCAAAATCCACTTTCTAAAAACGTTCCCCAAAAATCTTTTCAAAAACTCTCTTCAACAATCTTCTACCAAAAACCTTCCTAGAAAAACGTTCCCTAAAAATCTTTTCAAAAACTCTCTTTCCAAAATCTTCCTTCTAGAAATTCCCCTTTAGGATTTCCCTTCAAAATCTTTGTTTCCACAAACATACTTTCCAAAAACTCTTTCCTTGAAGCCCAAGTCAGGCCCTAGAACTCACAATTAGGAAACCCTAATTTTCTTTCCAAAAACATGGTTTTCAAACCTTACCCCAAACCTAGGTTTCCAAAATCTCTTGTTTTCACATCCAAACTATACACATTTCCAAAACCTCTTTTCTATGTTAAAATTCCACACTTTCAAATCTAGGGTTTCTAGAATCTCCCTTTCCAAATCCTGGCCAAATCCTATCTTCCCTTTAGGAAACCAAATCCAATCCTCCGTTTTTGGAAACAAAATCAAACCTTACCTTTTAGAAACAAAATCCAATCATTTCCTAATCCAACTTTTTCTTAATTCAAATCCTTCCTAAACTTCCACTTTCCTAAACCTTAAGTTTCCAAAGCTTGAACATAAAAATCTTTCCTAAATTTTAAAACTCAACTTTCGAATATTTCCTAATTTAACCCTTTCCTAATTCTACCTTCTTTTCAAACCTTAACTTTTCAAACCTAAGTTTTCAAACCTTTCCTGATTTCAAGATTTTCTAAAACTCAAACTCTAAAACTCTCCAAATCTTAAACTTTCCAAATTTCAAGTCTTTCCAAATTCTAAGCTTCCAAAATTCAAAACTTTCTTAACTTGAAACTTTCTAAATTCTAAGTCTTTCTTAAACTAAACTTTCCTAATTCAAAAAATTTCTAAATTCAACATTTCTCAATTTCAAAACCTTTCTTAAAACGAAACTTTCCACTTTTCAAAACTTCCCTATTTCAAAAACTTTCCTAAAATGAAAACTTTCCTAATTTCAAGACTTTCCTAATTTGGGAACTTTCCTAATCTGAAAACCTTTCCTTTTTTGAAAACTTTTCTAAACTCGAAACATTACAATTTCAAACCTTTCCGAAAATCGAAACTTTCCAAAAATGACACTTTCCTAATTCGAAACTTTCCTAATCCAAATCTTTCCTAAATTCCAAGTTTCCAAATCTACCAAGATCTTTTTCAGATCTAACATTCCAATCTAATCTTTCTTAATCTCAAGTCTTTCCTAGGTCTCCTATATTTCCTAAGTTTAGGTTTCCTAAACTTCCATCTTTTCAAAACCAAGTCTTTCCAAAATCAATCTTTCCAAAGCAAGTCCAATCTTCTCAATTTCAATTTCCAATCTCCTCTTCTAATCTCAAATCAAATCCAATCTTCAATTTAATCTCTTTCTGCCAATCCAATGTCTCTCTTTAAATCAATCTCTTTTTAATCGGAGTCCGATCCGAACTACGACTGACCTGATTCCCCAAAGGGATACGTAAGCAACCTTCATAGGTGCGGTCACAACACTTTTCAAACTTTCAATTCCACCATCATGGGTGCGGTTTCCAAAATCTTTCCAAATCTCAAATTCCAATCTATTTTCAAAATTCCAATTTCAAAATTTCTATTTTCAAAATTCTATTTCCAAATTTTCAAACTTTCCAATTTCAATTCCATCTCTTCAAATCTATTTTCAAATCAAATCAATCTTTTTCCAAATCTATTTTTTCATTCTCTTTCCTTGCACTTACATATCATGTATCATGTTAGTTTCTTTTCAAGCATTGTTTTTCAAAGTGGATAGGACTGGCCAATAGTTAGTTGAAGACTCTCATAGGTGAACTTATGGTAGATTGACATGTAGGTATCGAAAGTGCGGTGTAGGATGATGGCTTAGTGCGGTGTAGGATGATGGCTTAGTGCGTCTTCCCTACACGTAACCAACCTCTGAATTTAGAATCACTGATTTCAAAGACCAAAAAGAGTTATTTTTCAAAAAGGGCTAAATGTTTTTCAAAGGTTGCCAAACAACCTGTTTTCCTTAAAAACCCTCTCTTGAGGAGATATTTTCAAATCGTTTTCCAAAAACCCTAAGTGTAGTCTTCGGATTATTCTTAGTTTTTAGGTGACCTAACTCACCTTAAACAAATTAGGTGGCGACTCCGAATCTTTTTCAAAAGCCCTTTATTCAAACCTATTTTCAATTCAAACCCAGTCGCACTCATTTTTCTAGGAGGGTGAGTTCTAACGAGAGAGTACAATGTTTTTCCCACTTGGGTGAGTATTCCTCGAGTGCGAAAAATCTGGGCACGACAAGTATGTGGATGGCAAACTTAATGCAAGATAATATGAATGGAGTTAAATTCATGTTTTTTGAAAACAACTTTGAAAATTTAATTTTAAAATTTTGAAGTGGATAGAATTTGACAAATTAATCAAAGACTCCAAACGAGTAAGGGTGAAAAGACATGATATTGGTCTAACCCTTGAAGTGTTCCCAGCAGAGTCGCCAGCTATCGCATCCAGATTTTTTGCACTCGAGGAATACACACAAGCGGGAAAAATACTGTATTCTCTCGTTGGAACTCATTCTCATAGAAGGATGAGTGCAACTAGGTTTGAATTGAAAATTGATTTGATTAAGGGTTTTGAAAAACAATTTGGAGTCACCACATAACTTGATTAAGGTGAGTTAGGTCACCTAAAAACTAAGCACAATCTGAAGATTACACTTAGGGTTTTTTAAAAATGTTTTTTTTTAAATACTTCCTCAAGTGAGGGTTTTTAAGAAAATAGGTTGTTTAGCAACCTTTGAAAATATTTAAGCCCTTTTTTGAAAATAACTCCATTTGGTCTCTGAAAGCAGCGATCTAGGTTCAGAGGTTGGTTACGTGTAAGGAACACGCACTAAGCCATCACCCTACCCCGCCTTTGCAGTATCTACATGTCTATCCACACTAGATTCACCCATTAGAGTCTTCAACTAATACATGTCCAAAACTATCCACTTTAGAAAAGAATTTTTAGAATGAAATTGACATGATGCATGATATGCAAGTGAGAGAATAAAACTTTGATTTTGAAAATTGAATTGAAAAGCAGAATTGAAGTTTGAAATTGGAAAGAAAGTTTTGGAAATTAAAATTGAAGATTAGAAAATAGACTTTTGGAATTAGAAACTTGAAATAGATTATGGAATTGGAAGTTTGAAAATAACGTTATGAAATTGGAACTTAAGAAGAGTTATGGAATTGGAGGTTTGAGAAAAGTTATGACCGCAACCAATAGGGTTGCCTACGTATCCCTTTGAGGAATCAGGTCAGTCATAGTTCGGACAAGAGTCCGATAGAAAATAGAAGGTTTGATTTGAAAAAGAGATTTTGACTTGAAAAAGGGTTTCATTTGAACTTAGAACAGAATATTTGAAATTGGAATTTTGAATTGAAAAGATTGGACTTTGATTTGGAAAGATAGAATTTGGAAGAAGGATTTGGACTTGTTTTGGAAAGATTAAGATTTAGGAAACCTAGACTTAAGAAAGATAGGATTTAGGAGGGACTTGAGATTAAAAAAGATTTGACTTGACTTGGAAGAGATTTAGAAAAGATTTGACTCGAATGTTGGACTTGAAAAATTAGGGAAGTTGAAATTTAAGAAAGATTGGATTTAGGAAAGGTTCGAATTAGGAAAATTTCAAAATAGGAAAGTTTCGTTTTAGGAAAGTTTCATTTTAGGAAAGATTTCAAATTAGGAAAGTTTAAAATAGGAAAGGTTTTGAAATTGGAAATTTTTGAATTCAGAAAGTTTTAGATTTGGAAAGATTTGAAATTTAGAAAGGTTTGAATTTAGAAAGATTAGAAGTTTGTGTTTTAGAAATACTTGACATTAGGAAATGTTTGAGTTTAAGAAAGATTTGAGAATTTAGATTTGGAAAGTTGAAATTTGGAAAGGTATGGAATTAGGAAGATTAAGAAGCTTAAAGTTTAAGTTTTGGGAACTTAAGGTTTAGGAAAGTATGAGATTGGGAAGGATTGGATTAGGAAAGACTTGGATTGGGAAAGATTTAGATTTCTATTTCCTAAAACAAAAGATTAGATTTTGTATGTAAAAAGAGGTGATTTTATTTTATTTTCAAAAGTGGAGGATTGGATCTATTTTCCTAAATGAGAGATTTTGATTTGGCATGGAATTAGAAGGGAAAGTTTTAGAAACCCTAGATTTGGAAGTCTATAATTTGATGTAGGAAATATGTTTTTGGAAATTTATGATTTTGATATAAAAATGTTTTAGGAAAGAAAATTAGGGTTTCCTAATTGTTGGCTCTGGGGCTTGACTTGGGCTCTAAGGCAAAGAGTTTTTAGAAAGTGTGTTTTTGGAAAGGAAGATTCTTGGAAGAAAATCTTAGAAATGAGTTTTTAGAAAGTAAACTTAAAAAGAGAGTTTTTAGAAAGTGATTTTTGGAAAGAGTTTTTTAGGAATGAAACTTAAGGAGCGTTTTTACAAAGTGAATTTTGAAGAGAGCTTTTTGGAAAGGGGTTTGAAAAGAGTTTTTAGGAAAGTAAATTTTGTAAAGAGAATTTTTAGAAAGTAATTTTGGAAAGGAGATTGGGGAGAGTTTTTAAGAAGTATAATGGAGAGGAAATTTTAGAAAGTAGATGTAAAAAGAGATTTTAGGGTGGATTTAAAAAGAGGTTTTAGAAAGTAAGTTTGAAAAGCAATTCGGAAAAGGATTTGAATGTAAACTTTTGCAAGCATCTAAAAATATCTCATTTTTCTAAAACGACTCTAACCATAAGAAGGTTAGAACCATTCTAGGATTGTGGTTTTGAAAACAACAAGGATTTGAAAATATAGACCATATCGGTCACTTTAAATGTAACACATTCCTAAAGTAACCCTAACCATGGAAAGGCTAGAATCACCTTAAGATTGTGATTTTGAAAACAAGTTTTGAAGAAGAAGATTTTAACACAAGTTTTGAAAACAATTTTGATGCAAGTTTTGAAAACAAGTTTGAAAACAATTTTTGGAGAGATGCATGATCATGATATGCACAATGCCAGTTGAGGTCGTAAACATACAAGGTTAAAGGCTTCACCACATAATCAAGGGGGCCGAACCCATGTGATCTCCGGTTAGACTAAAAGAAAGCGCTCGACACGATGACTTTCAATAGCCTAATCCTACACATGAACCTGGCAGTCCCTTGTTTCAAGCATGCAAGAAGGGGGGGGGCTGTAGATTGGGGATTAAAATAGAAGAAAACCCAAGTGGGTTAGGAAAGAAAGAGAGAGGGGGGAATGGCGTAAACGCAAATAGGAAGCATACCTTGCATCTTCTTTTAGTTGCTTTGCTTTATTTGCTTTGTTTTTCATGCTTTACATCGGTCTTTGCCTTGATCTTCAAGAGCTTGTTCTGATCTTCGAGAGCTTTTACGTTGCAGCACTTCAAGTCTTCAATAGAGGCTAGTATATGAGTGTCTATGAGTGTATGTAAGCTAGGGTTTGTATATAGAGGCTATGGTTTGAAGAACCTAAAGGGAACTAGGGTTTGGGAGGACTTCGAGCTCTGTGTATCGAAGAGGAGGGTTTTTTAATTGAGTTTGCGGACCCTTTTCACGCTGGTGAAGGCTTTATATTTATCGACAGATGATTAACCTGGCGCCTGGTGTAGTGGTGCTACGTAAAATTTCCTTCTGGTGCCACGAGGAGTGGCACTAGGCTAAATTTTGGCTTGCAGTGGCGCTAGCTACTTAGGAAAGTTTTAAGGTCGACAAGCAACATATCTTCAGAAGATTTGGGCATCTATACAAGTGACTATCATGCAATTTTTAGCCTGGCTTCACTAGCTAATCTTGGGAAGCTGCTAAGTGGACTTATCACCTGAGGAATCAACTTTCTTGAAAGACATGCCAAAACAGACATTCTTCATTGGCGAGCTAGCAGGCGCCAAAGGTGGACCATTCTATCATTTCGAGGACTTGGGGTCTCGTCCTGGTCTATTGGTTTGAAGAGACTTACCATTCCGAAGAGTTCTCCCGAAAAATGTGCCAAACAGGATAGACTTATCGCCTTGAGGAATCAACTTTCTAGAAAGGCGTGCCAAATTTAATTGGAATTGGAATTAGACTTTAATTTGGATTTGAGATTAAAACGGGGACTTACCATCTTCAAAAAGACATGCCCCCTAGAATTGGACTAAACAATGCCCCAAGGGTACTTTGGTAATTTTGCCTCTACTAGGGCACAATGGGCCTGCGAAGTGATCGATTGACGAGATTATGTCTAGAAAATTGATTTGACTCTGAATATGTCCATATTGACTTAAATACAAGTCTAGATGGACTAGAGACTACCGAGTAGGCAAAAATGGGGTGCTTACAACTATAGCAGGCGCCAAGTCGGTTTAAGATGCATATAAATATAAACTCTTCCCCTACATAAAAGGGTCTATAAACTTAGTCCAAAAACTCTGCTCTTCAATATATAGAGCTCGAAGCCCCTCCAAACCCTAGCTATCTTTAGGTTCTCAAAACTCTAGCCCACATACACTAAACCCTAGCTCATATACCCTCTTATACACTCACATACAAGCCTCCAAAGCCTCCATTGAAGACTTGAAGTGCTGCAAGTTGGAAGCTCTCAAAGACCGAAGCAAAGCAAACAAAGCAAGTAAAGCAAGCAAGCAAAACAAAGAAGATACAAGGTAGGCTCTCTATTTATGTTTATGTAATTCTCCCCTCTCTCTTCTCTCTCCTAACCCGCTTGAATTTTCTTCTATTTTAATCCCCCTCTTCTAACCCCCCTTTCTTGCATGCTTGAAATAAGGGACTCCACGGTTCATGCGTAGGATTAAGCTATTGAAAGTCACTGTGTCAGGGGCTTTCTTTTAGTCTAACTGGAGATGACGTGGGTTCAGATCCCTTGATTATATGGTGAAGCCTTTAACCTTGTATGTTTATGACGCCAACTTACATTGTGCATATCATGATCATGCGTCTCTCCAAATATTGCTGTCAAACTTGTTTTCAAAACTTGCATTAAATTTTCTTTTTCCGAACTTGTTTTCAAGATCACAATCCTAAGGTGGTTCTAGCTTTTCCATGGTTAGGGTTGCTTTAGGAAAGTGTTATATTTAAAGTGGCTTTTATGGTCCATATTTTTAAATCTTTATTGTTTTCAAAACCATAATCCTAGAATGGTTCTAATGCCTTCATAGTTAGAATCATTTTAGGAAAATGGGATATTTTGAGAGATTTGTAAAAGTCCACATTCAAACCCCTTTCCAAATTACTTTTCAAGCTCACTTTCCGAAACCTATTTTTAAATCCTTTCAAAAATCTCTTTCCAAAGTTGCTTTCCTAAAAACTCTTTTCAAACTCCTTCCCAAAAGCTCTATTGAAAAATTTACTTTCTAAAAACTCTCTTCAAATTTGCATCTTAGAAATCCCCTCCAAAAGGATCTATTTTCCAAAATCCCTTTCTCTTGGAGTCAAAGTCAAGCCTTAGAGCCATGGTTAGGAAACCCTAGTTTTCTCTTCTAAAACATGATTTCCAATCTTGCCTCAAAACATAAATTTCCAAATTCTCTATCTTCTACGTCAACTATTAGAGTTTCAATATCACTTTTCCTATACCAAAACTATAGCCTTCCAAACCTAAGTTTTTCAAAATTCCTTCTTTCAAATTCGTTGTCAAATATAGTTCTCCAACTTAGGAAACTAGACCCAATCATCCATTTTTAGAAATAAAATCAAATAATCTCTTTTTGGAAATAAAATCCAATCTTTTATTCTAGGAAATTAAAATCAAATCTTTCCTAATCCAATGCTTCCTAATCTCATACCTTCGTAAATCTTAAATTTACAAAACTTAAACTTTCAAATCTTTCCTTAGATTTTAAGCTTCCTAATCTTTGTAAATCCAAACCTTTCCTAAATCCATTCATTTTCAAATCTTAACTTTCTAAAGTCTAAGTTTTCCAATCTTTCTTAAACTCAAATCTTTCCTAACTTCAAGTGTTTTCAAAACTCAAATTTTGAATCTTTCTAAATTCAAATCTTTCCAAAATTCTAAACTTTCTAAATTTCAAATCTTTCTTAAATCAAACTTTCCAATTTCAATACATTTCAATTTCAAAACTTTCCAATTTTAATTTGGAAGTTTTCTAAAATGAAACTTTCTTAATTTGGAACTTTCCTAAAATGAGAGCTTTCCTATTTTGAAACTTTCCTAATTTGAAGATTTCCTAAATCCAAGTTTTCTTAAATTCCAACTTTCCTAATCCTCCAACTCAAACTCTTTTTCAAGTCAAACCTTCTATTTTCAATCGGACTCTTGTCCGAACTACAACTGACCTAATTCCTAAAAAGGAATATGTAGGCAACCCCCATGGGTGCAATCGCAACTCTTTTTCAAACTTCTATTTCCATAACTATTTTCAAATTTTCAATCCCATAAACTTTCTCAAACTTCCAATCTCATAACTTTTCTAAAGTTTCCAATTCCATGGTTTATTTTCAATTTCTAATTCTATAATCTATTTTCAAATCTCTATTTCCAATTTCTAAAATTTCCAATTTCAAATAAAGTCTTTTCAAATTCATTTCTAAAATCAAACCAAGTTCTTTTCAAATCTATTTTCAAAATCAAACCTTCTTGTTGAATCTATTTTAAAATCAAAGTCTTTTCTAGCATTTGCATATCATGCATCATGTTAAGTTCTTTTTAAAATTCTTTTCTAAAGTGGATAGTTTTGGTCGTTTATTAATCAAAGACTCTAATGAGTGAACCTAGGGTGAATAGACATGTAGGTACCACAAGGGCGGGGTAGGGTGATGGCTTAGTGCATCTTCCCTACTCGTAACCAACCTCCGAGCCTAAATTACTATTTTCAAAGACCAAATGGAGTTATTTTCAAAAAAGAGCTTAAATATTTTCAAAGGTTGCCAAACAACCTCTTTTCTTAAAAACCTTCTATTGAGGAAGTATTTAAAAAAAAAACATTTTTCAAAAACCCTAAGTGTAATCTTCGGATTGTGTTTAGTTTTAGGTGATCTAACTCATCTTAATCAAGTTAGGTGGTGACTCCTAATGTTTTCTAAAAGCCCTTATTCAAAATCAAATTTTCAATTCAAACCTAGTCGTACTCGTCCTTGTAGGAGGATGGGCTCTAATGAGAAAGCATTGTGTTTTTCTCACTTGTCTTTTTCGGGTGCAAAAAATCATGGCGCGACAGCTGGCGACTTCGATGGGGACACTTAGAGGGTTAGGCCATTGTCATGTCTTTTCACCCTTCACCCATGTAGAGTCTTCATTTAATTTGTTCAATCCTATCTACTCTAAAATTTTCAAAATTAAAATTTCAAAGTTGTTTTAAAAAACATACATCTAATTTATTTCCATTCATATTATCTTGCGTTAAGTTTGTTATTCGCATACTAACTGTTGCATATTTATTTTGAAGGCCGATTATTATTCACGTTTTGTTTTATTTCATGCTAACTGCTCTACATATTATGAATGAATGGAATGAACAGAATCGATGGGAGTTGTTAGGCTCATTCCTTCAATTTTTAAAAATGACAAACGCACTGCACATGCACTCGCATTCTACATATTTGCATTCTCTATCCTGATATGTTCCCTCTAGTTAGAAGGGGGAATGGTATATTGGTTGTGGGCAAGATGCTGTGTTAGTTTATTTACCTATGACCTCTTGAGGGTTCTCCCGATCGGATTACTAACCGATCATGGCACCACCTCGGGCAGTGGGGCTAGGTTTGAAGATCTAGGAACCGAGCCTTCTTAGGAAGCATTAGTAAACCCTCAACCTCATGCTCATATAGACACCATGTATAACTGAACCCCTACCGGATTTAAGACGCACACCATTTTCAAAGCCATGGAGGAAATGGCGGCTGCTTTATTTTCTTTTAAATTTATCTATTCCTATTGTTATAATGCTTGTATTCCTGTTGTTATAATGCATATCTAACTGTTCATGTATCCATGTTTACTTTACAAATGTATTCTTTCTCTCTTTACTCTATGCATCCATGTTCATGCATTTAATATTCCATGTCAAGGCAAGAGTTCCAAAGTAACTCAAGTCATTGCATCTCCATGCATATGATCAATCCAAAGAGAGTGACACTAAGATTACTCTCCCTTGCATTAAACCTACCTAAAACCTAAAGGTTCTCATGTAACCCTAAGGACTCATTGCATACATTAAAAGTCATTCCATAAGAGGGGCCTTAATCCCTCTATGCTCACAGAGACAGGATTGCTAAGAAGCCAAGAGGCAATCAACCAACAAAGTCTCTCAACGACCTCCTCGACATCAAATTGAAAGAAGGCGAATCCGAAAACTCAAGAGTAGTTTAGGATTTCATATGTAAAATTAGATAGGTGGAAGTCCAAAGGAAAATGTTTCCCTTTCCCCACTATTAAAGTGTATTATGTTTCTTCTTGTATTCTAAATTCAAAGTTCCATGTATTCTTTTAATTTTCGTAAATGAACGTACGAATGAAAGAAGGCTCCCATTTGACGGTAAAGTATTTGCATAAAAGGGTAAACCCCTTATCTCCAAAAGTGAGCAAATACATCATGTTTAGTTTTTCTCTCAAGTAAGGGCACCCCTAAGACATGCATTACATAAAATTTTTTAAATCAAGGCGCTAACTTCTCTTTTGTTTTTTTATCTTCTATCCTCCCCCTCTTCATCTCCAAGCATCAAGAGAATCGAAGGCAAAAGCAAGACAAGAAGGGGGTTTTCTAAATTGTTCATTTATTGTTATCATACTGCTCCTATGTTCACTTTTATTATGCTCATGCATCTATATCCATTCGAAGACAAGAGTTCTAAGAAACTCAAGTCACTGCATTCTCATACATCTAATCAACTGTAGAGAGAAAGAAGCAATCCAATCTCATGTTAACCGAACCTGCCAAAACTTCTAGGGGTTCCTCAACCCTAGGGATTCATGGCATGCATAGAACCATATCTCTAGAGAAGCTCAAATCTCTCTCCGTCCATAGAGGTGGGATGGCCCAAACAAAGAAATGTTATCCGGTCCATGCCAAAGAGGTATTGTATTGTATAAGGGGCAAAACTCCACCTCCAAAGTAGACTCAGCATCATACCTAGACTTCCTCAAAGAAGGGACCTTCATAGGACACACATCGCATAAAACCTCTAACTCCACATGCAAATTGCGTTTTGTTTTTCTTTTCCATTTTCTAGGTTAAATAGCATATGGAACCCCTCTAACATCATGCCTAATTCAAACTCATGCAAGAAAGACCCGGCTATTGGAAGAGGTCGAACCTACATTAAGGAGCAAGAAGAGGAAGGCCTCATCGTTTGCAAAGTTGTCCATCCATCTGGAAGACATTACCACTAACCAACTACCTCCACACCGTGCCGCGACAATCACCATCAATGTAGAAGAAGGCTTCACCGTTTGCAAAGTCCTGTCAGACCCATGCATTACTACAAAAGAATCTCCTAACTTCCAAATGTATGCTAAACACTACAAAAGATCTGTCAATCCTCTGTTGTTTGGTGATACACTCAGAGAATGAAATACCAAAGAAGTTGACACAGTTTCAAAACCCTATTAGGGGTTCTCACCTAGAAGTCCACAAGAAAAGGAAGGTTTTCACAAAACTTGTCTATTTTGTTTTCGTCTTTCTATTTCTCACATATCTTCTTTAAATAAACATTGCATGCCATGAAATCATGTTTTTAAATGAAAATAGGTAGTTATCAGTTTATCCCTTTTGTCTCATACTCTTATGGATGATTATTGTTTTTAGGGATTATTTCCCATTCAGTAATGACTTAACTTAAAGAATAGGATAGCATGGGCAATCCATTTAAACAGAGGTCAAAACCTTTGAGGGACAAAGAGGGAATCAGAGATAGGAAGAAAACAGTCTCAACAAAGAGATGTGGAGTTCATCGAAGAGGCGACACTTGCATGATATCCTGGTTAAGCAATGGGCAGCTGAGTCCTCAAAATGATGAGAAGCCATTATTCTATTTATCCCAAATAAACACTATCCTTTGGTCAGCCCACTAGAGCTGTACATGATTACTTTTCAGATAACCCCAAACCAGTAACCATCCCCCACACTGGGGTAAGCACAGAGTAGTTGATTCGATAGAATATATAGTGGTTTACTTGAAAAAATGCATTATCTCTAGGGACATTGTCTAAATTTTGTACAAAGACTTTATGGACTAAGCAATTTAATTTGAAATGATAAGAGGTCCTAAATTCTGCTACCATACACGAACAAAACCCCTTTGCAAAGCCCACTTGAGCCCGTTACATATTTTCAAAAGAACCGACCAGATGGTCACCACGCACGTTAGGTTAAGGCAAAAGTCATAAGTAGGAACCAATGAGAAATAATGAAAATGGTGATTTTCAAGAAGTTATGGCGTCAAAGGCGTCTTTAGTAAAAAAGATATTGTGGTTATGGTGATCTTCAAAAGAAGATACTGTCATCTCAAAATATAAATAAAAAAGTTGGCATCTCCAAAAGTCAACTTAGCAACAAATTTCTTGATAAAAAAAAAATTAGAAAATAGAAAGCGGTCTAGAAGAACAACAAGAGTATGAAGAAAAGAAGAAAGTAGTGAATAAAAGTTAAGTTGCCAAAGGTGATCATTGGTCTTACAAAACCCCACAAGTGATAATTTTTGAGCCTTTATACCATTTCATTCATAAACCCCTTAACCTAGCCTACGTTACGGTCCATATTAAAGTCTTATCTGATCGAAGAGAATTGCTTATTCTAAATAAGCTTGAACAATACCAAGACAAGTAGGATAAGAAAGGAGAACTGGGGAGAAATGCAGGGGCAATCTCGTGCTCTAAAGTGTGCTCAGATGGTTTTGGTTTAAACAACCCACTAAAAGAAAGTCTTTGAGCCTAAATATCCCTTCATTTCTTACAACCCATAAACCAAACCTGCATTACGGCCCTAAAAGAAGTCTTTTTGGATTTAGGGCCTAGCTGTTTATTGCTTTGCAAAGGGCATGCAAGTTGTTGCTCGAGCCACGATGGCATTTTGGAAATCTGAGAGAGAAAACCAAGTGAGGTCAGAAAAACCCCAAACAGGAACCCTGTAGAAAGTAGGGATATGATAGCAAACCAAAAAGTCAAGATCCTAAAGAATGGAGCAAATGCTATCACACCTCGATGAAAATGGGACAAAACCGAATGGGGCAGGATCTTGGAAAGCAGACAGAATCCCGAGAGTATGAGCCTTGGGGCAATTATGAGACATTCTTTGTAAATAGCCTATATACATGTAGTACTAATACATCCATGACATGTATAACCTACACATCCATTAAATTCCTGTGTAGTTTGTATCTATTTATGCATTCATCAAAAAGCCTGGCATGCATTCAATTCCATTCTTGTAGGTGCATTTATCCAAAAGTATAACATGCATTAAATTTCATTCCTGTATGAACCTATGCATTCATAAACAAATATAAAAAAAAGTAGGACATGCAAAATAAGTCATACGTCTAATTCCATGTGCATTAAAAAAAAAAAAAAAGGTACAACATGCATTCACCTCTTTACTTGTGCATTCTTAGAACTAGCATAAATAAATTATTTTTGTACAAAAACTAATTCTACGTCTTTCTCTCTCTAAAATAGAAAATAAGCAATAAGGAAAAGTACAAAATGGAGCTAAAAAACCACCATGCAATTAAGTAACCTCAAAAAGTTCAAACTTCCCTATCTGACAAGAAGCAAAGAATGGGGTAATATCCTACCCTTGACCTCCTTGATCAACCTTGGACATCTCTAGAGGAGAAACATTTTTCCAGACGGAGCGCCGGATCAAGAAGACATCAACCTTGGATTTCCTCAGAGGAGTAGCATTTCGCTAGATGGAGTACCAGTTCAAGAACTATTAGACATCAACCTTGGACTTTCCCAGAGGAGCAGCGTTTTGCCAAACAGAATACCAGTTCAAGAAGTATCAGAAGCAAACCTTGGACTTTCCCAGAGGAGCAGCGTTTCGCCAAACGGAGTGCCGGTTCAAGAAGTATCAGAAATCAACCTTGGACTTCCCCAAAAGAGTAGCGTTTCGCCAGGCGGAGTGCCGGTTCAAGAAGACATCAACCTTGGACTCCCCTAGAGGAGCAGCATTTAGCCAGATGGAGTGCCAGTTCAAGAAGACATCAACCTTGGACTTCCCTAGAGGAGCAGCGTTTCGCCAGATGGAGTGCCGATTCAAGAAGTATCAGAAGTCAACCTTGGACTTCCCCAGAGGAGCAACGTTTTGCCAGACAGAGTGCCAGCTCAAGAAGTATTAGAAATCAACCTTGGATTTCCCCAGAGGAGCAGCATTTTTCCTGATAGAGTGCCGGTTCAAGAAGCGTCAATTCCCCCAGAAGAGCATTTTTCTACGAAATGGAGCGCCAATTCAAGGAGCATTAATTTTCCCAGACGACTATCATTTTACTAGATAAAATACCAAGCATCGACCATCTACTCGAGGTAACTGTTCTTTGGATATCAATTCTTCCAGTCCCTCCGATCGCGTCGTGGTCAACATATGACTCTTACTTGATTGTTTTCTATCAAATCATTTTTGCTCCCTTGGCAATCTCCGGCCCGACTAGGCTCACTTTCACACATCACATGTATATTCAGACTCTAACCCGACTTTTAAACTCCAATTTAGTCCACCGGTTGCTTCCCGGGCCCGTAGGGCTTACTTGAAGCTAAATGACCATTTTGCCCCTAGGCATCTGAAAGCCTTGAGAATCACACTGGCTTTGGGTATCAAATCAGTAACCTCCCGAGAATGCTTCTTTTAGTATTCCCGACCTTTTATTATCTTTCCAGATCATTCGAGTCAATTCCGGCAAGCTCGATGTAAAATGACCATTTTGCCCCTAGTGGGCCGGTTGCCTTTTCCAACCACACTGGCTTTGCATATCAAACCGGCAACCTCCTGTAACATTCTAGCTAATGTTTCCAAGCCTCAAGCCTTCTTTCAGGACATTCCAAGTCAATCCCGGCAATTTTCTGGCCTAATTGACCGTTTTGCCCCTAATGGCCCTATCAACCCTTCCAACACATCTTGACATCATTCTTCAAGTTTATTACCCCCGAGACGCTATTCTAAGGGTTCTTGTCCCGTTCTGGCCCTCCGGGCCATTCCTAATCTTTTAAATCATTCCCGAACCTTCTATAGTCACTTTTAGTGCAGCCAGGCTAAATATTGCATGGTAGTCACTAGGATGGGCACCCAAATCTTTTGTCTTGGGTGCCAAGGGTCAAAGATACATTTCTTACCACCTTAAAATGTTTCAAAAGTGGCTGGCACCACTACAAGCCAATATTTGGCCTGGCGCCACCAGTGTATTTTTTCGCCTGGCCAATGTATATTTTGGCCTGGCGTCACTACAACAGGGTCCAGGTCGGTTTAAGACGCCTATAAATATAAACCCTTCCCCCTACGTAAAAGGGTCTGCAAACTCAGTCTAAAAACTCTACTCTTCGATATACAGAGCTAGATGCCCCTCCAAACCCTAGCCCTCATACACTAAACCCTAGCTCATATACACTCTTATACACTCACATACAAGCCTCCAAAGTCTCTATTGAAGACTTGAAGTGCTGCAACTTGCAAGCTCTCAAAGACCGAGGCAAAGCAAGCAAAGCAAGCAAGAAAACCAAAGAAGATACAAGGTAGACTATCTATTTACATTTATGCAATTCCCCCCTCTCTCTTCTCTCTCCTGAACCACTTAGGTTTTCTTCTATTTTAATCCCCATCTTCCACCCTCCTTTCTTGCATGCTTGAAACAAGGGACTCCTCGGTTCATGTGTAGGATTAGGCTATTAAAAGTCACCGTGTCGGGGCTTTCTCTTAGTCTAACCGAAGACCACGTGGGTTCGGCCCGTTGATTATATGGTGAAGCATTTAACCTTGTATGTTCACGACCCCAACTTGCATTATGCATATCGTGATCATGCGTCTCTCAAAAAATTGCTTTCAAACTTGTTTTCAAAACTTGCATCAAAAATCGTTTTCAAAACTTGCATTAAATCTACTTCTTCCAAACTTGTTTTCAAGATCACAATCCTAAGGTGATTCTAGTTTTTCCATGGTTAGGGTTGTTTTAGGAAAGTGTTACATTTAAAGTGTCTTTCATGGTACTTATTTTCAAATCTTTATTGTTTTCAAAACCATAATCCTAGAATGGTTGTAATCTCTTCATGGTTAGAATCGTTATAGGAAAATGGGATATTTTTAGAGATTTGTAAAAGTCCATATGCAAACCCCTTTCCAAATTACTTTTCAAACTCACTTTCCAAAACCTCTTTTCAAATCCTTTTAAAAATCTCTTTTCAAATTTGTTTTCCTAAAAACTATTTTCAAACTCATTCCCAAAAGCTCTATCGAAAAATTCACTTTCTAAAAACTCCCTTCAAATTTCCTTCTTAGAAATCCCCTCCAAAAAGATCTATTTTTGAAAATCCTTTTCACTTAGAGTCTAAGTCAAGCCCTAGAATCATGGTTAGGAAATCCTAGTTTTCTCTCCAAAAATATGATTTTCAATCTTGCCTTAAAACATAGATTTAAAAAATCTCTATCTTCTACGTCAAATCTTAGATTTCTAAAATCACTTTTCTTATACCAAAACTATAGCCTTCCAAACCTAAGTTTTCTAAAATTCTTCCTTTCCAATTCCATGTCAAATCTAGTCCTCCAACTTAGGAAACTAGACCCAATCCTTCGTTTTTAGAAATAAAATCAAATCATCCATTTTTTAAAATAAAATTCAATATTTTATTTTAGGAAATAGAAATAAAATCTTTCCTAATCCAATCCTTCCAAATCTCATACCTTCCTAAATCTTAAGTTTTCAAAACTTAAACTTTCAAAATTTTCCTTAAACTTTAAGCTTCTTAATCTTTCTAAATCCAAACCTTTCCTAAATCCATATCTTTCCAAATCTTAACTTTCTAAAGTCTAAATTTTTCGATCTTTCTGAACCTCAAATCTTTCCTAACTTCAAGTGTTTTCAAAACTCAAACTTTGAATCTTTCTAAAATCAAATATTTCCAAAATTGTAAACTTTCTAAATTCCAAATCTTTCTTAAATCATCAAACTTTCCAATTTCAAAACTTTTCAATTTCAAAATGTTCCAATTTCAAAACTTTCCAATTTTAATTTGGAATTTTTCTAAAATGAAATTTTCCTAATTTGGAACTTTCCTAAAATGAGAGATTTCCTATTTTAAAACTTTCCTAATTCGAAGATTTCCTAAATCCAATTTTTCTTAAATTCCAACTTTCCTAATCTTCCAACTCAAACTCTTTTTCAAGTCAAACCTTCTATTTTCAATCGAACTCTTGTTCGAACTACGACTGACCTAATTCCCGAAAAGGAATATGTAGGCAACCCTCATGGGTGCAATCACAACTCTTTTTCAAACTTCTGTTTCCATAGCTATTTTCAAATTTTCAATTCCATAAACTTTTTCAAACTTCCAATCTCATAACTTTTCTTAAGTTTCCAATTCCATGGTTTATTTTCAATTTCTAATTCTACAATCTATTTTCAAATCTCTATTTCTAATTTCTAAAACTTTTCAAATTCATTTCTAAAATCAAACCAAATTCTTTTCAAATCTATTTTCAAAATTAAACCTTCTTGTCGACTCTATTTTCAAATCAAAGTCTTTTCTTGCATTTGTATATCATGCATCATGTCAACTTCCTTTTAAAATTCTTCTCTAAAGTGGATAGTTTTGGATGTTTATTAATCAAAGACACTAATGAGTGAACCTAGGGTTAATAGACATATAGGTACCGCCAGGGCGGGGTAGGGTGATGGCTTAGTGCGTCTTTTTTACACGTAACCAACCTCTACACCTAGATTATTGTTTTCAAACACCAAATTGAGTTATTTTAAAAAAATGGCTTAAATATTTTCAAAGGTTTCCAAACAACCTCTTTTCTTAAAAACCCTCTCTTGAGGAAGTATTTAAAAAAAATAACATTTTTCAAAAACTCTAAGTGTAATATTTGGATTGTGTATAGTTTTAGTTGACCTAACTCACCTTAATCAAGTTAGGTGGCGACTCCAAATATTTTCCAAAAGCCCTTATTCAAAATCAATTTTCCAATTCAAATCTAGTCGCACTCATCCTTCTAGGAGGATGAATTCTAACGAGAGAACACTATGTTTTTCTCACTTCTGTTTTTCGGGTGTAAAGAATTAGGGCGCAACAGTTGCCAAACAACTTATTTTCTTCAAACCCCTCTCTTGAGGAAGTTTTCAAAATATTTTCAAAAGCTCTATGTGTAATCTTTGGATTGTGATTAGTTTTAGGTGACTTAACTCACCTTAATCAAGTTAGGTGGTGACTCCAAATTGTTTTCCAAAAGCCCTTGTTCAAAATCAAATTTTCAATTCAAATCTAGTCGCACTCGTCCTTTTAGGAGGATGAGTTCTAACGAGAGAGTACTATATTTTTCTCACTTATCCTTTTCGAGTGTGAAAAATCAGGGCCCGACAAAACCTTAATTCCTTTCCTAGTGCATCTTCCTTATACGTAACCAACCTTCGAACATAGAATCACTATTTTCAAAGACCAAAAATGGAGTTATTTTTCAAAAAGGGCTTAAATCTTTCCAAAGGTTGCCCATCAACCTATTTTCTTAAAAACCCTCTATTAAGGAAGTTTTCAAAAACCATAAATTTAATCTTTGGATTGCACTTAGTTTTAGGTGATGTAACTCACCATAACAAAGTTAGGTGGCGACTCCAAATCTTTTCGAAAAGCCCTTATTCAAATCAATTTCTAATTCAAACCTTGTCGCACTCGTTCTTTTAGGAGGATTATTTCTAACGAGAGAGTACCCTGCTTTTCTCGCTTGTGTGATTTCTCGAGTGCAAAAAATCTCCAACTCCACATGCTAATTGTACTATATTTTTCTCTCTTTCTTTTTTCAAGTCAAAAAGCATAACTGAACTCATGGAATCCCTCTTACATCCCATCCCGTTCACAATTTATATGAGGACAAAACCAATTGTTTGAAGAGGCATGATCCCCTTAGAAAAATAAAAAGGGGTGGATCATCCATCCACAAGATGCTCTCTCTCTTAGCCATCACCTTAGCACCTTGTTGCCACTGCATCCAATCCTCAAGCCTAGCCACCGCTGCATAATCAGATGAAATACACGGCAATTGGAGCGTGGAGGATGCCGTCATGAGCCCAAAACCCTGTTAAAGGTTATCACCAACGGGCTCACAAGAAAAGAGAGATTTCTACAAAATTCATCTATTTTCTTTCTATCTTTCTTTTCTTACATATCTTCTTTCAACAAACATCACATGCAATGCATTCATGATTTGAAATGAAAAAGAGACGGGTCTCAGTTTATTCCCTTTGTCTCATACTCTTCTGGATGATTATTGCTTTTAGGGATTCTTTTCCATTTTGTAATAACACGACTTAAATGATGGAATAACATGGGCAACTCACTCAAAGGGGGTTAAAACCTTCGAGAGATAGAGAAATAGAGAGTGAGAGATAAGAGAAAGGTAGTCTCAACAAAGAGATGTGAATTTTATTAAAGAGGCGACACTTGAGTGATATCTTGGCTAAGCGATGGGCAGCGGAGTCCTCAAAATCATAAGAAGCCATCATTCTATTTATCCAATATGAAATAAACACTACCCCTTTCTCAGCCCACTCTAGCCGTAAGTGATTTCTTTTCAAATATCTCCAAACCAAGAACCATCCCCCACATTGGGGTAAGCACAGAGTAGTTGATTTAATAGAATATATGGGGGATACTAGCAGAAACACACTATTTTTTTTAAGAACATTGTCTAAATTTTGTATAAATGCTTTATGGACTAAACAATTCAATTCGAAATGATGAGAGACCCTCAATTATGCTACCATATACAAAAAATTTCTTTGCAAAGCCCACTTAAGCCAGTTACAATTTCTCAAGAAAATTGACCAGATGGTCACCGCCCACACTGGGTTAAGGCAAAAATCATATGTAGGAACTAATGAGTAATGATGAAAAGGGTGATTTCCAAGAAAATATAATGAGCAACGATGAAAATGGTGATTTTTAAGAAGTTATGGCATCAAAGGCGTCCCTAGTAAAGAAGATATTGTGTTCGTGGTGATCTTCAAAAGAAGATATTGCATTCCAAAATATAAATAAGAAAGTTGACATCTCCAAAAGTCAACTTATCAACAAATTTCTTGATTAAAAAAAAAGGAAAGAAATCTTAAATTTGAAGGCAAAAAGCGGTCTAAAAGAACAACAAGAGTATAAAGGAAAGAAGAAAGCAGTGAATAGAAGTTAAATTGCCAAATGTGATCATTAGCCTTTTGAAACCCCACAAGTGATAATTTTGAGCCTTTATACCATTTCATTTATAAACCCCTTAACCTAGCCTACGTTACAGTCCAAATTAAAGTCCTCTCTGATCGAAGAAAATTGCTTAGTCCACATAAGTTTGAACAATACCAAAACAAGTAGGATAAGAAAGGAGAACTGGAAATGAATGCAAGGGCAATCTTATGCTCTAAGGTGTGCTCAGATGGTTTTGTTTTAAACAACCCACTAAAAGAAGATCTTTGAGCCTAAATATCCCTTCGTTTATTACAACCCCTAAACCTAACCTACATTACGGTTCTAAAAGAAATCTTCTCGGATTGAGCGCCTAGCTGTTTATCGCTCTGCAAAGGGCATACAAGTTGTCACTCAAGCCATGGTGGCATTTTAGAAATCTGAGAGAGAAAACCAAGTGAGGTCAGAAAAACTCCAAACAACAACCTTGTAGAAAGTAGGGATAGAATAGCAAACTAAAAGGTCAAGATCCCCTGAGGAATGGTACAAATGCTATCCCATCCCGATAAGAATGGGACAAAACTAAATGGCACAAAATCCTAGAAGGGGAGTATGAACCTTGGGGCAATCTTGGGACATTCTTCATAAATAGCTTATATACATGTAGTACTAATACATCCATGTCATGCATAACCTACACATCCATTAAATTCCTATGTAGTTTGTATCTTTTCATGCATTCATAAAAAAAAATAAGATATGCATTTAATTCTATTTCTGTATATACATTCATCAAAAAGTATGATATGCATTCAACTCCATTCCCATATGTGCATTCATCGAAAAGTATAACATGCATTCACCCATTTACCTATACATTTTTAGAATTGGTATAAATAAACTATTTTCGCATAAAAATTTGCCTTATGTCTTTCCCTCTCTCTCTCTCTCTCCAATAGGAAATGAGGAAAGGGGCAAACTACAAAAAAAAGCTAAAGTTATCCTGCGACCAAGCAAACTACGACATCACCAACATTGGAACACGTGTCCAAAGGCTCAGACTTCCATAGCGAAAAAGAAACAAAATGAGGCAATGGCCCTCCCTCGACCTCCCCAATTAACCTTGAACTCCCCAAAGGAGCAGCATCTCGCCAGATGGAGTGTCGGTTCAAGAAGTATTAGAAATCAACCTTGGATTGCCCTAGAGGAGCAGCATTTCACCAGATGGAGTGCCGGTTTAAGAAATATCAAAAATCAACCGTGGACTTGGTTCAAGAAGTATCAAAAATCAACCGTGGACATCTCCAGAGGAGTAGCATTTAGCCAGACAGAGTGTCAGCTCAAGAAATATCAGAAATCAACCTCGGACTTCCCCAGAGGAGCCGTATCTCGCCAGACAAAGTGCCAGTTCAAGAAGTATCAGAAATCAACCTTGGACTGCCCCAGAGGAGCAGCATTTCGCCAAACGGAGTGTTAGTTCAAGAAGTATTTGAAATCAACCTTGGATTTCCCTAGAGAAGTGGCGTTTTGCTAGATGGATTGCCAGTTCAAGAAGTATTAGACATCAACCTTGGACTTTTGTCGCGCCCAGATTTTTCGCACTCGAGGAATACTCACCTAAGCAGGAAAAATACTGTACTCTCTCGTTAGAACTCACCCTCCTAGAAGAATGAGTGCGACTAGGTTTGAATTGAAAACAGGTTTGAATAAAGGGCTTTTGAAAAAGATTCGAAGTCGCCACCTAACTTGATTAAGGTGAGTTAGGTCACCTAAAAACTAAGCATAATCCGAAAACTACACTTAGGGTTTTTGAAAAACGATTTTTGAAAATATCTCCTCAAGGGAGGGTTTTTAAGAAAAACAGGTTGTTTGACAACCTTTGGAATACATTTAGCCCTTTTTTTGAAAAATAACTCCTTTTGGTCTTTGAAATCAATGATCCTAAGTTCGGAGGTTGGTTACGTGTAGGGAAGATGCACTAAGCTATCACCCTACCCGCCCTTTCGGTACCTACATGTCAATCTACCCTAGATTCACCTATGAGAGTCTTTAACTAACCCGTGTTCAATCCTATTTCACTTTAGAAAAACAATGTTTGAAAAATATAATACATGATATGCAAGTGCAAGTTAAGAGAATTGGAAAATAGAAATTAATTTGAAAAGAAATTGATTTGATTTGAAAATAGATTTGAAGAGATGGAATTGAAATTGAAAAGTTTGAAAATTGAAAGTAAAAATTTGAAAATAGAAATTTTGAAAGTAGATGGGAATTTGAGATTTGAAAAGATTTTGAAAACCGCACCCATGAGAGTGGAATTGAAAGTTTGGAAAGTGTTGTAACCGCACCTATGAAGGTTGCCTACGTATCCCTTTGGGGGAATCTGGTCAGTCGTAGTTCGGACCGGAGTCCGATTGAAAAGAGCTTGATTTAAAGAGAGATTGGATTGGAAGAAAGAAATTGAATTGAAAATTGGATTTGATTTGAGATTAGAAGAGGAGATTGAATTTGAGAAGATTGGACTTGCTTTGGAAAGATTGATTTTGGAAAGACTTTAGTTTTAGGAAACCTAGACTTAGGAAAGATAGAAGACCTAGGAAAGACTTGAGATTAAGAAAGATTGGATTGGAATGTTGGATTTGGAAGATTTGGAAAGATTTGGAAACTTGAAATTTAGGAAAGATTTGGATTAGGAACGTTTCGAATTAGGAGAGTGTCATTTTGGAAAAGTTTCGAAACTAGGAAAGTTTTAGGTTTAGGAAAATTTTAAAATTAGGAAAGTTTTAGGTTTAGGAAAGTTTTGAAATTAGGAAAGTTTCATTTTTGAAAAGTTTTGGAATTAGGAAAGGTTAGAATTAGGAAAGTTTTGAATTAAGAAAGTTTTGAGTTTTGGAATGTTTGAAAAAGGGAAGTTTTGAATTTGGAAAGTTTTGAAAACAAGGAAGTTTTGAAAATAAGAAAGTTTTGTTTTAGGAAAGGTTTGAAAAAGGAAAGTCTTCGGTTTAGGAAATGTTTGAATTAAGAAAGTTTTGAATTTAAAAAAGCCTTAGATTTAGGAAGATGTTGAAGTTTAAGAAGGTTTAGAATTTAGAAAGATTTGAAATTTGGAAAGTTTAAGATTTAGAAAGTTTTAGAGTTTGAATTTTAGAAAATCTTGAAATTAGGAAAGGTTTGAGTTTAGGAAGAGTTTGAAAACTTAGGTTTGAAAAATTAAGATTTGAAAAGAAGGTAGAATTAGGAAAGGATTGTATTAGGAAAGATTTTTATGTTCAAGTTTTGAAAACTTAAGGTTTAGGAAAGTAGAAGTTTAGGAAGGATTTGAATTAGGAAAGAGTTGGATTTTGAAATTTAAAGAAAGATTTAGAATTTAGGTTTAGGAAACTTGTGGTTTAGGAAAGTAGGAAATTAGGAAGAAGTGAAATTAGGAAAGGTTTGGGATTTGTTTCCAAAAACGGAGGATTGGATTTAGTTTCCTAAACGGGGAGATTTGATTCGGTTTCCTAAAGGGAAGGTAGGATTTGGAAAGGGAGATTCTAGAAACCCTAGATTTGGAAAATTGTAGTTTTGACGTAGGAAATAGGTTTTGGAAACATGTATAGTTTGGATGTGAAAACTAGAGGTTTTGGAAACCTAGGTTTGGGGCAAAGTTTGAAAACCATGTTTTTGGAAAGAAAATTAGGGTTTCCTAATTGTGGGTTCTAGGGCTTGACTTGGGCTCTAAGGAAAGAGTTTTTGGAAAGTGCGTTTTTGGAAACGAAGGCTTTCTAGAAGGGAATCCTAGGGAGGAGTTTCTAGAGGGAAAAGTTTTTGGAAAGTAAATTTGAAGAGAGTTTTTGGAAAGAGATTTTAAAGAGAGAGAGTTTTTGGAAAACATGTTTTTGGAGATGTAGATTTTAGAAGGAAAATCCGAAAGGGGAATTTCTAGAAGGAAGATTTTGGAAAGAGAGTTTTTTAGAAAGATTTTTGGAAGAGGTTGTTGGAGAGAGTTTTTAGGAAGGTGAATTTAGGGAGTGTTTTTAGAAAGTGAATTTTTAGGAGAGAGAGTTTTGGGAAAGGAGTTGAAAAAGGGGGTTTTGAAAAATAGATTTTGGAAGGGAGTTTTTGAAAACAATTTTGGAGATGAGAGTTTTAGGAAAGTATGTTGAAAAAGAGATTTTTAGGAAGGGATTTTTGAAAAGAGAGTTTTTAGAAAGTATGAAATCGTTTCACTTTCCTAAAGCGATTCTAGCCATAAGAAGGCTAGAACCACTTTAAGAAAGTGGTTTTGGAAAACAATAAGATTTGAAAATATAGACCAAAAAGGTCCCTTTTAATGTAACACTTTTCTAAAGCAACCATAGCCATGGAAAGGCTAGAATCACCCTAGAATTGTGGTTTTGAAAACAAGTTTTTGAAAAAGGGATTTTGATGCAATTTTGAAAACAAGTTTGAAAACGATTTGAAAAACAACTTTGAAAACTGTTTTTGGAAGATGCAAGACGATGATATGCACAATGCATATTGGGGTCGTGAACATACAAGGTTAAGGCTTCACCACATAATCAAGGGGGCCGGACCCACGTTGTCTTTGGTTAGGCTAGAAGAAAGCCCCCGACACGGTGACTCTCCAATAGCCCAATCGTACATATGGACCAGGAATCCCCTTGTTTCATGCATGCAAAGAAAGAGGGGGAAAGAGATGGTGGATTAAAATAGAGAAAACTCAAGTGGGTTGGAGAGAGAAGAGAGAGGGGTGAAGTGCAGAAAATTAAAGAGAAAGCCTACCGTATGTCTTCTTTATTTTGCGCGCCGCGTTGTCTTCGATCTTTGTCTTGATCTTCACCTTTAGTCTTCAAGAGTTGTCTTCAAGCTTTGGATGGCAGCTCTTCAAGTCTTCAAAGGATGGTTAAAGGCTAGTGTATGAGTGTTTGGGGGAGTGTATGAGTGTATAGGAGGCTAGGGTTTGTGTATAGTGGCTAGGGTTTGGAAAAACCTAGGGAGGCTAGGGTTTTGGAGGTGCTCGAGCTCTGTATATCAAAATATAGGATTTTTAGGTTAAGTTTGCAGACCCTTTTCACGCTGAATGAGGCTCTGTATTTATAGAGGGAGGAATACACTGGCGCCTGTTGCAGTGGCGCCAGGCCAAAATTCCTTCCGGCGCCACTAGGAGTGGCGCCAGGCCAAATATTGGCTTGGCGCCACTAGTAGTGGCGCCAGCCAATTAGAAAACTATTAAGGTCGGCAAGCAACGTATCTTTGACTAGACTTGGGCGCCTGTACTAGTGACTACCATGCAATATTTAGCCTGGCTTCACTAGAAGTGACTCCGAAAAGTCCAGGAATGATTTGGAGGAGCCGGGAATGACCTGGAAGGCCAGAAAGGAGCAGGAACACTTAAAATAGTGTCCTGGAGGTATTTGACTTGAAAAGTGAGGATAAGATGTGTCGGAAAGGTCGACCGGGCCTTTAGGGGCAAAACAGTCAACCGGACCAGAAAATTGCCGGGACAAACTCATATTGTCTTGGAAAAAGACTTGGGATCTGGAAATATTATTTAGAATGTTTCCAGAGGTTGCCGGTTTGATTCCCAGAGCCGGCAAGGTTGGAAAAGGAGACCAGCCCTCTAGGGGCAAAACGGTCATTTTGTACCGGGTTTGCCGGAACTGACTTGGAATGGTCTGGAAAGGTAAAGGAAAGTTGAGAACACTATAAAAAGTATTCTCGGGACATTACCGGTTGTCGCGCCCAGATTTTTTGCACTCAAGGAATACTCACCCGAGCGGGAAAAATGTTGTACTCTCTCGTTAGAACTCACCCTCCTAGAAGAATGAGTGCGACTAGGTTTAAATTGAAAATTGGCTTGAATAAAGGGCTTTTGAAAAGATTCGGAGTCGCCACCTAACTTGATTAAGGTGAGTTAGGTCACCTAAAAACTAAGAATAATTCGAGGACTACACTTAGGGTTTTGAAAAATGATTTTTGAAAATATCTCTTCAAGAGAGGGTTTTTAAGAAAAACAGGTTGTTTGGCAACCTTTGGAAAGCATTTAGCCCTTTTTAGAAAAATAACTTCTTTTGGTCTTTGAAATCAGTGATCTAGGTTCGGAGATTGGTTACGTGTAGGGAAGACGCACTAAGCTATCACCCTACCCTGCCCTTTCGGTACCTACATGTCAATCTACCCTAGATTCACCTATGAGAGTCTACAACTAACTAAATGGTTCAACCCTATTCACTTTGAAAAAAAAATATTTGAAAACTAACATGATGCATGATATGAAAGTGCAAGTTAAGAGGATTGGAAAATAGAAATTGATTTGAAAAGAAATTGATTTGATTTGAAAATAGATTTGAAGAAATAGAATTGAAATTGGAAATTTTGAAAATTTGAAAATAGAAATTTGAAAATGGAAAGTTTGAAAGTAGACGGGAATTTGAGATTTGAAAAGATTTTGGAAACCGCACCTATGAGGGTGGAATTGAAAGTTTGAAAAGTATTGTGACCGCACCTATGATGGTTGCCTACGTATCCCTTTGGGGGAATCAGATCAGTCGTAAATCGGACCGGAGTCCGATTGAAAAGAGATTGTTGGATTGGAAGAAAGAGATTGAATTGGAAATTGAATTTGATTTGAAATTAGAAGAGGAGATTGGAAATTGAAATTTTGGAAAAGATTGGACTTTGATTTGAAAAGATAGATTTGGATTTGTTTTGGAAAAGAGAAGGTTTAAGAAAACCTAGACTTAGGAAAGAGAAGAGACCTAGGAGAGATTTGACTTGGCTTGGAAGATTTGGAAAGATTGGATTTTAGGAGAAGTTTGAATTAGGAAAGATCCGATTTAGGAAAGTTTTGAATTAGGAAAGTTTCATTTTTGGAAAGTTTTCGATTAGGGAAGTTTTGAAAATTGGAAAGTTTTGAATTTAGAAATGTTTTGAATTAGGAAAAGTTTAGTTTAAGAAAGACTTAGAAAGTTTCAAGTTAAGAATGTTACGAATTTTGGAATGTATTGAAAAAGGGAAGTTTTGAATTTGGAAAGCTTTGAAAACAAGGAAGTTTTGAAAATAAGAAAGTTTCGTTTTAGGAAAGGTTTGAAAAAAGGAAAGTTTTCAATTTAGGAAATGTTTGAATTAAGAAAGTTTCAACTTAAGAAAGTCTTAAATTAAGAGAGTTTTGAGTTTAGAAAAGTCTTAGATTTGGAATGATTTGAAGTTTAAGAGAGTTTAGAATTTAAAAAGTTTTAGGGCTTAGAAAGATTTAACTTAAGAAAGTTTTGAATTTAGGAAGCTTAGAACTTTAGAAAGATTTGAAATTTAGAAAGTTTAAGATTTAGAAAGTTTTAGAGTTTGAATTTTAGAAAGTCTTGAAATTCGGAAAGGCTTGAATTTAGGAAAGGTTTTGAAAACTTGTATTTGGGAAGTTAAGATTAGAAAGGGGGTAGAATTAGGAAAGGGTTGAATTAGGAAAGATTTTTATGTTCAAGTTTTGGAAACTTAAGATTTAGGAAAGTGGAAATTTAGGAAGGATTTGAATTAAGAAAGAGTTGGATTTTGAAATTTAAGAAAAGATTTAAAGTTTAAGTTTAGGAAACTTATGGTTTAGGAAGGAATTGAATTAAGAAAGGTTTGGATTAGGAAGGGATTGGATTTGGTTTCCTAAAGATAGGATTTGGCAAGGATTTGGAAAGGGAGATTCTAGAAACCCTAGATTTGGAAAATTATAGTTTTGACGTAGAAAATAGGTTTTGAAAACGTGTATAGTTTGGATGTGAAAACAAAAGGTTTTGGTAACCTAGGTTTGGTGCAAAGTTTGGGAAACCACATTTTTGGAAAGGAAATTAGGGTTTCTTAATTGTGGGCTCTAGGGCTTGACTTGGGCTCTAAGGAAAGAGTTTTTGGAAAACACGTTTTTGGAAACGAAGGTTTTCTAGAAGGAAATCCTAGGGAGGAGTTTTTGGAAAGTGTGTTTTCGGAAACATAGATTTTGGAAGGAAATCCTAAAGGGGAATTTCTAGAAGGGAGATTTTGAAAAAGAGAGTTTTTTGAAAGATTTTTTAGGGAGCGTTTTTAGAAAGTGAATTTTTAGGAGAGAGAGTTTTGGAAAGGAGTTGAAAAAAGGGGGTTTTGAAAAATAGATTTTGGAGGGGAGTTTTTGAAAACAATTTTGGAAATGAGAGTTTTAGGAAAGTATGTTGAAAAAAAGATTTTTAGGAAGAGATTTTTTAAGAGAGAGTTTTTGGAAAGTATAAAAACATCTCACTTTCCTAAAGCGATTCTAGCTGTAAGAGGGCTAGAACGACTCTAAGAAAGTGGTTTTGAAAACAATAATGTTTGAAAATATAGACCAAAAGGTCACTTTTAATGTAGCACTTTCCTAAAGCAACCCTAGCCATGGAAAGGCTAGAATCACCCTAGAATTGTGATTTTGAAAACATGTTTTTTAAAAAGAGGTTTTGATGCAATTTTTTAAACAAGTTTGAAAACAATTTTGAAAAGAACTTTGGAAATGAATTTTGAAAGATGCAAGATTATGATATGCAAAATGCAATTTGGGGTCGTGAACATACAAGGCTAAGGCTTCACCATGTAATCAAGGGGGCCGGACCCACGTGGTCTTTGGTTAGACTAGAAGAAAGCCCCCGACACGATGACTCTCCAATAGTCTAATCCTACACATGGACCGGGAGTCCCCTTGTTTCAAGCATGCAATGAAAGGGGGGGAAAGAGATGGGGGATTAAAATAGAGAAAACCCAAGTGGGTTGGAGAGAGAAGAGAGAGGGGGGAAGTGCAGAAAATTAAAGAGAAAACCTACCGTATGTCTTCTTTATTTTGCGCGCCGCGCTGTCTTCGGTCTTCGGTCTTTGTCTTGATCTTCACCTTCAGCCTTCAAGAGTTGTCTTCGAGCTTTGGATGGCAGCTCTTCAAGTCTTCCAAAGATGGTTGAAGGCTAGTGTATGAGTGTATGAGGGAGTGTATGAGTGTATAGGAGGCTAGGGTTTATGTATGGTGGCTAGGGTTTGGGAAAAATTAGGGAGGCTAGGGTTTAGGAGGTGCTCGAGCTCTGTATATCAAAATACATGATTCTTAGGTTAAGTTTTCAGACCCTTTTCACATTGAATGAGGCTCTGTATTTATAGAAGGAGGACAAACCTGGCACCTGTTGCAGTGGCGCTAGGGTAAATTTTATACTGGCGCCACTAGGAGTGGCGCCAGGCCATTTTTTGGCTTGGCACCACTACTAGTGGCGCCAGCCAATTTGGAAAGATTTAAGGTTGGCAAGCAACGTATCTTTGACTAGATTTGGGCGCCTGTACTAGTGACTACCATGCAATTTTTAGCCTGGCTTCACTAGGAGTGACTCCGGAAAGTCCGGGAACGATTTGAAGGAGGCGAGAATGACCCGGAAGGCCGAAAAGGAGCAGGAACACTTAAAATAGTGTCCTGGAGGTATTTGACTTGGAAAGTGAGGATAAGGTGGGTCGAAAAGGTTGGTCGGGCCTTTAGGGGCAAAACGGTCAATCGGACCGAAAAACTGCCGGCGCGAACCCGAATTGTCCCGAAAAAAGACTTGGGATCTGGAAACATTATTTAGAATGTTCCCAGAGGTTGCCGGTTTGATTCCCAGAGCCGGCGTGGTCGGAAAAGGAGACCGGCCCACCAGGGGCAAAACGATCATTTTGTACCGAGTTTGCCGGAACTGACTCGGAATGGTCCGGAAAGGTGAAGGAAGGTCGAGAACACTACAAAAAGTATTCTCGGGACATTACCGGTTTGATACCCAGAGCCGGTGTGGTCGAAGAAGGAGACCGGCCCTCCAGGGGCAAAACGGTCATTTTTTACCGGGTTAGCCGGAACTGACTCGAAATGATCCGAAAAGGTAAAGGAAGGTCGAGAACACTATAAAAAGTATTCTCGGGACATTACCGGTTTGATTCCCAGAGCCGGTGTGGTTCCCGGGGCATTCGGATGCTTAGGGGCAAAATGGTCATCTTGACCGGAAAGTCTTGGAAAAGGTCCTAAGGGTAGTCTGGTCATTTTTCACCGAAGTGAGCTAACAGACACGGGTGTTAACCTAGGTTTTGAGTGTCTCTGCCACTCTAACAGTGTGAGTATTTTCGCTACTCAGACGGGGTTGATGATTTGTGAGTATTTCCGCTACTCGGACGGGGTTGATGATTTGGGAGTATTTCCGCTACTCTAACGGGGTTGATGATTTGGGAGTATTTCCGGTACTCGGACGGGGTTGATGATTTGGGAGTATTTCCGATACTCGGACGGGGTTGAGTATTTTCGCTACTCTAACAGTTTTGTGAGTAGTTTTGCTACTCTGACTGTCTCGAGGAATAAACTGTCTCGAGAGAGGGATTGGAAAGGGGTCTTACCGTCTCCGAAGAGACGTGCCTGGATTGAAACTGTCTCGAGGAATAAACTGTCTCGAGAGTGGGATTGGAAAGGGGTCTTACCGTCTCTGAAGAGATGTGCCTGGATTGAAACCGTCTCGAGGAATAAACTGTCTCGAGAGTGGGATTGGAAAGGGGTCTTACCGTTTCCGAAGAGACGTGCCGGGATTGTGAGTGTTTCTGCCACTCTAACGGTTTTGTGAGTACTTCCGCTACTCTAACGGTTTTGTGAGTATTTTCGCTACTCTAACGGTTTGGTGAGTAGTTTGGCTACTCGGACCGTCTCGAGGAATAAACTGTCTCGAGAGAGGGATTGGAATTGGAATAAGGAAGGATAATGCCCTTAAGGGCATTTTTGGTCATTTTGCCTCTATTTGGGCCTGACAGGCTCGCGAAGCGAAGGAAAGACGGAATTTGGACCTAGAAGATTGGATTCGATAGGAATATGCCCAAAATGACTTGAAAACAAGTCCGTACGGAGTGTAGACTGCCGAGCGTCAAAAATGGGGTGCTTACAGCTGCCCCTCTTTTTCTGTCTTTGCTTGTCAAAGACAGAAAATGATAAGAGTAAGAGTCCCATGTTGACCGCGAGGCCGTCAGAGGGACGGACACCGGAAATCTTTCGACAACGGGGGTCGAAAACGGATAACAGGCCAAAAAGGCCTTCGAAAACGAGTTTTGGCGGGAAAAAGGGCAAAACTGCCCAGAATTTAAAACTGATGCCACTAGTAGTGGCGCCTTTGGCAGAAACCAACTGGCACCGCTGCTAGTGGCGCCAGGCCTAAAGCTTAAAACCAGAAAATTTCTGGTTCGAACACTTACGGGATTTGAAGAGTTTTTGGGGAATCTGAGAGTCTTCAAGTGGAAATTGGCTTGAACCTTGAAGGAGCACTCCTTGGGGACCATGGGTGATTGCCGGAAGGAGTCCACGTTGCCGAAAAAGCCGCCGGAAGTGAAGATTTCGCCAGAGAACTTCCAAAAGGTAAGTTTTAAAATTTTGTTGATTTTAATGTGTAGAACTTCGTTTGAATCATGTGAACAGTGGAAATCGATGTTTTGATATGCTTTGAACACTTTGGTGATATTGTTTTTGCATTTTGATGCTTGTTTGATTGAATTTGAGTGATTTTTCATGATTATGCGAAGAGGGTTTTCTGCAGGACTAGGGGATTTGTTCCTACAGGCATGGGTAATGGGTTTTCTGGCTATGTTTTTGTGCAATGTGCCTTAGAAAAATGTGTTTAACAATCATATGAAGTTTCGTGATTTTTTGAAAACTCGGTGAATTTTTGATTTTTTGAAAAATAGAAAAATATTTAGAAAATTAGAGGAAATTAGAAAATTCAAGAAATTGATGAAATTTTTTAAGTTTGAAATTTAAAAAAATGTACGAATATTTTGAAAACATTTGAGGTGATTTTGAAAAATTTTGGGAACCTTTTGAAAACCATTGATTTATTTGAAAAATAAAACATGAGTTTTGGAAATTTTGAAAAATTTTGAAAAGTGTGGACGGGTGCCGTTGTCATGTGATTGTTGGAAAGTGCACATTTTGCATTTTGTGTTGGTGTCATGGGCGTTGTAGGGGCCATTTTTAAACGGGACTCTGCCGAAATTTTTAGAAATTATGGAAAGAGTTGGTTAAAATCTTAGAAATAAAATCTTTTTGAAGGGAAATGGCAGAGAACCCTTGAGATGTGATTTGGAGTTGGAAAACCAAGATATGTGAAAATTTTGTTTTTAATTTGTTATTCAAAATCCTTTATTTGTTTTGTGTTATTTGTTTGTTTTATTTTACTGTCATTTAAACTGTATGAATGGTATATTAACATCACTTACTTTGGCTTACCTTTTCAGGATGGCAGATGTAGGTGATGACGGTTCCGAGAGGAGACGCCGCTCGGGGAAGGCGGCCCGAATTGATTCTGCTGGCGGTTCTAGTCGATCTAGAGGTAGTCGACGATCCACCGGACGATCCTCATCCAGCCAGAGCGGGCAGGGGAGTAGGCTACCTGTCGACCCTTTTCCTCTGGTTGAGCAGGCTTTTGCTGAGGAGGTTGATGCTGAGGAGGAGGTACTGGGCCTTGGGGACCAGGTGACCGGCTATGGGAGAGCTTCTTCCAGGCATAGGCAGACAGACGCTGACTTGGGAGATTTGCAGATACCAGATGTCCCACCTCTTGGGGATCTGGCCTATCATCCTAGTGTATACTCCAGACAGCATTTGCCACCTCCGCGGGTACATACAGCTTTCCGAGGGGCTGTTCATCAGGTTTTTGTGACCATGCAGCAGGCTGCCCCATCATACCGCGCCTTCTTGGCAGAGATCGGATTCGGCGCTTTCATGGGATTACAGGCGAACCGCCTGAACCGGCATTTGGTACTAGCACTTGTTGAGAGGTGGTTCGGGGAGACTGGGACCTTTCATTTTGTCGGCTTTGAGTTAGGCCCCACTCCTTTAGATTATGCGATTATTACAGGACTCTCCTTTGTCAGCCGGCGGATCACCCTGCACCCGGTCAGCAGGGACGAGGCCTGTTTGCTGTTGGATTTGCCTCAGCCTGAGCATTCTGCCTTCCCAGTCTCTTGGATTAGTCAGGGTGAGCGTACTTTTGCTACCGAGCCATCGCCTGCCCGGCGGGACATCATGAGATGGCGACTTGTGTTGTCTATCATCTTTAGCTGCTTCTGCAACAACAACAAGTCACTCGTGCTGTGCCGTTTGGTGAGTATAGTAACCAATCTAAGAGCTTTGTTTGAGTTGGACTGGGGGTCCTTTTCTTTTGGCTGCTTTCTTCGATCGATGCGGGTTCGGACTTCTTCTCGCTGGGGCAACATGACTAGCTTTTGGCCCTTCCTTGTCTGGTGGAGTTACGAGTACCTGCCAGTGCGTCGCCCCGTAGTTGTTGAGGATGATCTCTATCCTCGTGCTTTGAGGTGGGCTCGTGACCGGGTAGGCCAGCGATTGGAGATTACTGACTTCGTGACGCTCCGAGCTAACTTGGAGTTGATTGAGGCGAGGGATGTGACCTGGCGGCCCTTCATTGGATCAGTCCATTACGAGACAGTCCGGTACCTAGTCCCGTTGTCCTTATCGAGAGCTGCTTTTCTCAGTGATGACACTTGGGAGTCCTATCTTGGAGAGCGGCATTGGTGGCAGTTTCACGAGGAGTTTCGATCAGCAGAGGCTCCCCCAGAGTATATGTTTGGAGCCCTGGTGGCGGGAGTGCTCATCCCTTATCAGGAGCGTCAGCCGGGTGCCGAGTTCTTGCTTCCTCCGGATACGGATTATGTCGCGCACTTCGGGGCCCATTCGGTTGGTGCCTTCACCCAGTTTGAGGTAGTAGTCGGCGGGTATGCAGTTGGCCAGAAGGTGGTTGACTTGTGTCGCCGTGCTGGAGGATATGTGCCCCAGGCCGAGTTTACTGCTGTGAGAGACCAGAGAGATCGGTACCAGATGGAGCGGGACCAGTACCAGGCCGAGGTAGCTTCCTTGACGGCTCGGTTATCTCAGATGGGTGGTGGGGGGGTAAGTTATTCTTTCTTTACTCCTTATTGCTCTGCCGTTGCTTAGCTCCTTTTGCTTGCGGCTGATTTTGGTTCTATCTTCCCTGTAGGATGGCGATGCTTCGAGTAGTTATCCTCCTCCTCCGATGCCAGGTTTTGGGGATTTTGATCCAGATGATATTGACTTCGACCTGTGAGAGATGCCCCTTGTAGAGATTCTGATTCCTCTTTTGCCCCTGGTTCCTGAGATGTATTGATGTTAGACAGTTTTATTTTGCATAGTTTTGTATAAGGATGGATGTTTATGGTACTTAGATGCACAGATAGACATATACATATGATCAGAGGCATGTGATGTATGATGATGTTAGATGTTTATTACATGAGTAGATATTGGTGATTTCTATTTCTACAGGGAGTTATGTCTTATATATGCAAAGCTCATCCTGATTTTATTTTTTTTTTAACATATGCACAAGTTAGAAATATGTTAATAGAATGACACAGGGTGCTGTTAGACTTGTAGCCTTGGGAATGGTAACTCCCTCTTCTTCAGGGGTTTAGCCTCTCCTCTAGCTCAACCTTACCTCGATGGGATGATAGCATTTCGTACTTTACTCAACCTCTTGATCGCCCCCAACTCTTTTGTCTTAGGGTTAGTGTATAGGGTTATTGGGCTGAGACTCTCGACTCTCGGGGTCTTAGCAACAACTTACCTGGCCTCTGGCAGAGCGATAAGTGGCCAGTCATTTCAATCCGAGAAGACTTTGTTTAGGATCGTAATATAGGCTAGGTTATGGGGTTTTAGAAACAATGGGATATGTAGGCTCAAATTCAATGTTGTTTTCAGCAGGGTTTAGATCCAAACTATCCTTAACCGTTTTTCAGTAGGATTAGCATCCATTTTTTTTCTAACTCATTTAGATCAAACAATCTTTTTTCAATCAGAGGGGACTTTAATAGGGTTGTAATGTAGGCCATGGTTTCGGAGTTTTGCAAGAAAAGGTAAAGGTTCAAACCTATTGTACCTACTGGGTTTCCTTGTAACTTAGGATCACCTTTAAATTTCCTTCTTGCTTTTGGCCATATATTTCTCAGGGTGAAAATAACCTCGTTCTTTCACCCTTTCCATGTACTTCTTGAGATAAACATGATTTTCTTTTCTATGCCTTTGAAGTTAACTCAATCACAATTTTCTTCAGGCCTTTCTTTAGAATCATGGTTTCTTTTTTTTCTTTTTTTTTTTTTTGGCCTCTTGCCCCTTGGCAACTCCTTTCTTTTGCTTTTCCTTTCTATTTCTTTTCTTTTCTTTTGTGAAACGAAACAATTCTTTAACCCTTTCCCCTTAAATCTTTTCCTTTGAAGTTCAATATACCCAGTGTGGGCGGTGATCCCTAGGTTGGGGTTTTGTTAAGAAAGGATAAGTGGCTCAACGGGTTTGGCAAGGGGTTGCTTTTGACTGTATGGGAAATGAAATGAGGGCCTCTCTTCACTTTGAATTAAATTGCTTGATCCATAGAGTTTTTCAACACTATCCTAGCATGATAGAGGTGGACACCACTCCTACAGTTCTCAACTATTATCTGCCCCAATGTGGGGAGGACAGTCTTGGATCAGGGTTAACGAAGAAAATTTTCGCTTTTTGCGAGGACTAGGGGTTAAGCAAAGGGAATATGAGCACATTTAGTTATTTATTCAGTTATTTATTCTTTATATGTGGGGGAATGAAAGATGGCTCCTCTTCCTCTTGATCAACTGGCCACCCATCGCTTAGCCTCAGAGTCTTGCAAGTGCTGCCTTTGGGTAGTATCCTCACTCATCCTTATTCTCTCTCTCTGTGGAAGGCTGATCATTTGGCGAGTGGTTAACTCATGCTATCATCCCTTCAAGTTGGATCATTCCATAAGACAAACCATGCCCCTTGCGTAGAGAGTAGTCACTATTCCCAGGGAAGACAAGACAACAACAATGGAATAAAAGACTATTATTTGATTATTATTATTATTTTCACGGAAAGCATAAAATTCTTAAACAATAAGAACATGTAATCATGAACTTAAAGACAGGAAGTAAGAGGGGTAGAAAGAAAGTGGGCGACAACACCCCTCTCTTGTACGCTCTTACAAGGAATCCATTTTAGTACGGCCTTGGGACAATCCCCACGTCTTTGATGCTCCATTTGCGACCCGGATCCTCTGCCAATGCGAGATAAGCAAAGGCTTCCCCTAGAGCTCCACAGGCGTTGACACTGTTGATGCGGTTGTCAGCCTCCCTCTTATTTTGTGTAGCGGGTTCTTCTGTAAATAGGGTGACCAGCTCACCCCCTTCCAATTCGAATGGCTCTGCTCATTCTCTTGACTCTTCTAGTCCCCAACCCATGTCTTCATAGTTGTACTCAGTTATGAGCCAAGGGTTTTCCAGCAAGTGACTTTCAGCTGCGACATACTTCGGGTGTGGAAATTCATCACTCCATCCATCAGCAGCCATGTTTTTAGTAGTCTCATCTCCCAAGAACATTGGCTCCTCAATGGGCCAGTCGGAAGCATCAAGCACTGCATCAGGGTTATGGAGATAGATTGGGTATAATGGGAGATCCTCCTCCCAGTCATCTTCTTCCTCGGTCTCCTAATCGTCCTTATAGTCCTCGGCCTCAGGCTCATCAAATACTCCCTCGCCCTCCATTTCTACTAGTATCATATTGACAGTGTGATCTGGCAGAGGGTTAGCAGTTACATTAGGAGTGGGAGCAGGTTTTACCAGCTGCAAATCGATGGTCTTATTGTCGATCAGGTCTTGGATCTTGTGCTTGAGAGCAAAGTAGCTTTCGGTGTCATGCCCCTGGCCACCTGAATGATATTCACATGTAAGAGCGGCATTAAAGGTCGGGGGCAAAGGGCTTGGCAACGGGTGAGCAGGGATGGGCTTTAAGATATTGTTCTTTAGAAGGCTATGGTAGGCCTCGGTTTGGGTGCAGGCTAAGGCATCGAAGGTGCGGATACGTCGAGCAGGTCTATTGAAGTTGGGTCGTGCCCCAGCAGGACCATAGTTTGCGGTTGGAGCAGGCATGGTCAAGGTGGGCAAGGGCAGTACTGGGGGTGATTGTAGCGGAGGTCGGTATTGAGGTGGTTGGCTAGGCAGAATAGCAGACACTTCGCTTTCCTTCCTGATTGTGCCCCTTGTAGTAGCCACCTTCTTAGCTATGTTGGTGGTATTTTCTCCAGTCTTGGCATAGGGATCTGTGATTCTTCCTGTCTTGAGGCCGTTTTCTATCATTTCCCCTTGCATGATGAGTTTGGAGAAGCTTTTTCCCACGCTTGTGCAAAGTTTCTCATAGAATATACCTTCAAAAGTATGTATAAATAGTTGTACATACTCCTTTTCTTCCAATGGGGGATTAACTTGTGCAGCGGCCTCCCTCCATCTTAGGGCGTATGCTTTAAAACTCTCCTTCTCACCTTTGCTCATCGTCATCAAGGACCAGCGATCGGAAGTAAGATCGATGTTGTGACGGTATTGGGCTTTGAATATATTGACTAACTCCATCCAGGTTGTGATCTTCCTTAAGTCCAGATGAGCGAACCATTGTAGAGCCGACTCGGTGAGGCTGTGTTGGAATAACTGCATAAGGAGCTTCGGCTCGTTGCCATGTCCACTTAGTGCTCCAGCATATAGACGAAGATGAGCAACAGGGTTACCGGTACCGTCATACTTCTGGAAGTCAAGCATTTTAAACTTAGCAGGCCTCGGGTGGTCAGGAAAGAAACATAGCTCATTATAGGAAGTGAATCAGTAAGCATCATGGCCATGGAGACTTCGCAACGAATCCTCTAACCCTTGGATTTTCAGACAGAGAGGGTCTAAAGGGGCCTTCTTCGTAACAGGTGAAAGCAATATGGTCTCCTCTTCTTCAATATTGACCCTTTTGGCATCTTCTTTGGTTTTCCCAGCATTGTTAGACTGAAGCAAGATCCTCGGATTAGCGGGTTCAAGGTCTTTAGATGAAGTCGTTGATGATGATAGGACCGCAGTAATATCCTTCATGGCCAGAGTTTGAATGAGTTTGAGCATCTCATCCATCTTAGTCCTCATTTCATTAACTTCCTCTCGAGAGACTTGAGAGGATTCTTCAGGGTTAGCAGCCATCAATGATGCTCTTTGTCGAGTGATAATAGGATCCCTTGGTGGATGTTGCCCCTTTTTGGGAGCAATGTTGACTCAGTGCGAGGTGACGTCTATAGATAGAAATAAAAAGGAAAAAAGAAAAAGATAAAAACACAAGTCACAAGTTAGTTTTTGGTTTTTAGAGAACTTTATGCAATGCATGTCCTAGGGTTGCCCCTGCTTGAGAGGGAAACTAATAATGATGTATCGGCTCACTTTTGGAGATAGGTGGTTTGCCCCTGTATGCAGACACCTTACCTTCAGGTAGGAACCTTCAATCATCTATGCATTCATTCATAAAAATAAAGAAGTACATTAAATTTTGTGTTTGAGATACAAAAGAATTGAAATACATTTTAATAGGGGGAAGTGGAACATTTTCCTTAGGACTTCCACCTATCTATTTTTACAAAAGGAAACCCTAAACTACTCTTGAGTCTTCGGATTCGCCTTCCTTGGATTTGATGTCGAGGAGGTCGCTGAGAGACCTTATTGATTGATTGCCCCTTGTCTTCTTGACAACCCTATCTCCGTGAGCATAGAGGGATTGGGCCCCTCTTATGGAATGAATCGAGATGCATGCAATGAGTCCTTAGGGTTACGTGGGAACCCTTAGGGTTTGGGTAGGTTCAATGCAAGGGAGAGTGACATTGGTGTCACTCTCAATGGGTTGATCATATGCATGAGAATATAGTGACTTGAGTTACTTGGAACTCTTGTCTTGACATGGAATATTGAATGCATGAACATGAATATGCAAAAAGTATAAGGAGAGAAAGTACATGCATGCATGAGCAGTTAGACAAGCATTATAACAGTATAAACACAAGCATTATAACAGCAGGTATAAATGAAAGTAAAAGCAGTCGCCCTTTCCTCCGTGATTTTGAAAACGGTGCTCGTGTCCTAAATCCGGCAGAGGTTCGGCTATGCATGGTGTCTATATGAGTATGAGGTTGAGGGTTGACTAATGCGTCCTAAAAAGGCTCGGTCCCCGGATCTTCAAACCTAGGCCCACTCCCCGAGGTGGTGCCATGATCGGTTGGTGATCCGAGCGGGGGAACCATCAAGAGGTCGTAGGCGAAGAAACTGACACAGCATCTTGCCCACAACCAATATACCGTTCCCCCTTTCTAACTAGAAAGGATATATCAGGGTATGCAAGTATGCAGAATGCAAGTGCACATGCAGTGTGTGTGTGATTTTTAAAAGTGGAGAAAAGGGCCCAACAACTCCCATTCATCTTGTACATCACATTCATGCAAAGCAGTTAATAAAATTTAAACAAAACGTGTACCTACAAAACAAAGATGCAAGTGTTAGTATGTGAATGACAAACATGATACAAGATAATATGAATAAATGCATGTTTTTTTTTTTTGAAAACAATTTTGAAAATTTAGTTTGGAAAATTTAAAGTGAATAGGATTGAACCAAGTAAATTGAAGACTCTACATGGGTAAAGGGTAAAGAGACATGACTACGGCCTAACCCTCTAAGTCTCCCTAGTGGAGTCGCCAGCTGTCGCGCCCAGATTTTTCGCACTCGAGGAATACTCACCCAAGCAGGAAAAATGCTGTACTCTCTCATTAGAACTCACCCTCCTAGAAGAATGAGTGCGACTAGGTTTGAATTGAAAATTGGCTTGAATAAAGGGCTTTTGAAAAAGATTCGGAGTCGCCACCTAACTTGATTAAGGTGAGTTAGGTCACCTAAAAACTAAGAATAATCCGAGGACTACATGTAAGCACCCCATTTTTGACCGCTCAGCAGTCTACACTCCGTCCAGACTTGTTTTCAAGTCATTATGGACATATTCCAATCGAAACCAATCCTTTAGTCCAAATTCCGTCTTTCCATCGCTTCGCGGGCCTGTCAGGCCCGAATAGAGGCAAAATGACCAAAATGCCCTTAGGGGCATTATCCTTTGTTATTCCAATTCCAATCCCTCTCTCGAGACAGTTTATTCCTCGAGACGGTCCGAGTAGTAAAACTACTCACAAAACCGTCAGAGTGGCGGAAACACTCACAAAACCGTCAGAGTGGCGGAAACACTCACCAAACCGTCAGAGTGGCGGAAACACTCACACCGTTAGAGTGGCGGAAACACTCAAAACCCAGGCACTTCTCTTCGGAGTCAGTAAGACCCCTTTCCAATCCCTCTCTCGAGACAGTTTATTCCTCGAGACGGTTCCAATCTAGGCACGTCTCTTTAGAGACGATATGACCCCTTTCCAATCCCTCTCTCGAGACAGTTTATTCCTCGAGACGGCCCGAGTAGCAAAACTACTCACACAACCGTTAGAGTAGCGGAAATACTCACAGACCCGTTAGAGTAGCGGAAATACTCACAGACCCGTTAGAGTAGCGGAAATACTCACAGACCTGTTAGAGTAGCGGAAATACTCACAAAGCCGTCCGAGTAGCGGAAATACTCAACCATTAGAGTAGCGGAAATACTCACAGAACCGTTAGAGTAGCGGAAATACTCACACAACCGTTAGAGTAGCGGAAATACTCATAGAACCGTTAGAGTAGCGGAAATACTCACAAATCATCAACCCCGTCTGAGTAGCGGAAATACTCTCAAATCGTCAACTCCGTCCGAGTAGCGGAAATACTCAACCCCGTCCGAGTAGCGGAAATACTCAACCCCGTCCGAGTGGCGGAAACACTCAAAACCTAGGTCAATACCCATGTTTGTTAGCTCACTTCGGTGAAAAATGACCAGACTACCCTTAGGACCCTTTTCGAGACTTTTTGGTCAAGATGACCATTTTGCCCCTAGGCATCCAAACCCCCCGGGACCCACACCGCCTCTGGGTATCAAACCGGTAATGTCCCGAGAATACTTTTTATAGTGTTCTCGACCTTCCTTTACCTTTCCGGACCATTCCGAGTCAGTTCCGACAAACCCGGTACAAAATGACCGTTTTGCCCCTGGTGGGCCGGTCTCCTTTTCCGACCACGCCGGCTCTGGGTATCAAACTGGTAACCTCTGGGAACATTCTAAATAATGTTTCCAGATCCCAAGTCTTCTTCCGGGACAGTTTGAGTCTGTCCCGACAGTTTTTCGGTCCAATTGACCGTTTTGCCCCTAAAGGCTCGATCAACCTTTCCGACACATCTAATCCTCACTTTTCAAGTCAAATACCTCCAGGACACTATTTTAAGTGTTCCTGCTCCTTTCCGGCCTTCCGGGTCACTCCCGGCTCCTTCAAATCATTCCCGGACTTTCCGGAGTCACTCCTAGTGAAGCCAGGCTAAAGTTTACATGGCAGCCACTAGTACAGGCGCCCAAATATAGTCAAAGATACGTTGCTTGCTGACCTTAATTGTTTCCTAAATTGCTGGCGCCACTAGCAGTGGCACCAAGCCAGAAAATGGCCTGGCGCCACTCCTAGTGGCGCCAGTATAAATTTTGCCCTGGCGCCACTGCAATAGGCGCCAAGCTTGTCCTCCCTCTATAAATACAAAGCCTCGTTCAACGTGAAAGGGGTCTGCAAAATTTTAGAAACCAAATCCAATCCTCTCCTAATCCAAACTTTTCTTAATTCAATTCCTTCCTAAACCATAAGTTTCCTAAACCCAAACTTTAAACCTTTCCTTAAATTTCAAAATCCAACTCTTTCCTAATTCAAATCCTTCCTAAACTTTCACTTTCCTAAATCTTAAGTTTCCAAAACTTGAACATAAAAATCTTTCCTAAACTTTAAAACTCAACTTTCAAATCTTTCCTAATTCAACCCTTTCCTAATTTAACCCCCCCCCCCCCCCCTTTCCAGATCTTAACTCTCCAAATTCAAGTTTTCAAACTCTTCCTAAACTCAAACCTTTCCTAATTTCAAGATTTCCTAAAACCCTAAAACTTTCTAAATCTTAAACTTTCTAAATTTCAAATCTTTCTAAATTCTAAACTTTCCAAAACTTCAAAATCTTCTCAAATCTAAAACTTTTCTAAACTCAAAACTTTCTTAATTTAAGACTTTCTTAAGTTGAAACTTTCTTAATTCAAACATTTCCTAAACTGAAAACTTTCCTTTTTCAAACCTTTCCCAAAACGAAACTTTCTTATTTTCAAAACTTTTCTTGTTTTTAAAACTTTCCAAAATCAAAACTTCCCTTTTTCAAACATTTCGAAATTCAAAACTCTCCTAATTTGAAAACTTTCCTAATTCAAAACTTTCCTAAACCTAAAACTTTCCTAATTCAAAACTTTCCTAATTTCAAAACTTTCCAAAAATGAAACTTTCCTAACTCGGAACTTTCCTAAATCAGACTTTTCCTAATTCGAATCTTTCCTAAATCCAATCTTTCTTACTCTCAAGTCTTTCCTAGGTCTCCTACCTTTCCTAAGTCTAGGTTTTCTAAACCTCCATCTTTCCTAAAACCAAGTCTTTCCAAAATCAATTTTTTCAAATCAAAGTCCAATCTTCTTCTCAATTTCAATTTCTAATCTCTTATTCTAATCTCAAATCAAATCCAATTTTCAATTCAATCTCTTTCCTCCAATCCAATCTCTCTCTTCAAATCAATCTCTTTTCAATCGGACTCCGGTTCGAACTACGACTGACCTGATTCCCCTAAAGGGATACGTAGGCAACCTTCATAGGTGCGGTCACAATACTTTTCAAACTTTCAATTTCACCCTAATGGGTGCGGTTTTTAAAATCTTTTCAAATCTCGAATTTCAATTTCAAAGTTTCTATTTTCAAATTTCTACTTTCAAACTTTTCAATTTCAAATCTTTCCAATTTCAAATCTATTTTCAAATCAAATCAATTTCAAATCAATCTCTTTCCAAATCTATTTTTTCAATTTTCTCTTATCTTGCACTTGCATATCATGCATCATATTTTTCAAACCTTGTTTTTCTAAAGTGAATAGGGTTGAACACATGTTAATTAAAGACTCTCATAGGTGAATCTAGGGTAGATTGACATGTATGTACCGAAAGGGCAGGGTAGGGTGATAGCTTAGTGCGTCTTCCCTACACGTAACCAACCTCCGAACCTAGATCACTGATTTCATAGACCAAAAGGAGTTATTTTTCTAAAAAGGGCTAAATGTTTTCCAAAGGTTGCCAAACAACCTGTTTTCTTAAAAACACTCTCTTGAGGAGATATTTTTAAAAATTATTTTTCAAAAACCCTAAGTGTAGTGTTCGGATTATGCTTAGTTTTTAGGTGACCTAACTCACCTTAATCAAGTTAGGTGGCGACTCCAAATCTTTTTCAAAAGCCCTTTATTCAAACCTGTTTTCAATTCAAACCTAGTCGCACTCATTCTTTTAGGAGGGTGAGTTCTAACGAGAGAGTACAGTAGTTTTCCCGCTTGGGTGAGTATTCCTCGAGTGCGAAAAATCTGGACGCGACACTACACTTAGGGTTTTGAAAAATGATTTTTGAAAATATCTCCTCAAGAGAGGGTTTTTAAGAAAAATAGGTTGTTTGGCAACCTTTGGAAAGCATTTAGCCCTTTTTAGAAAAATAACTCCTTTTGGTCTTTGAAATCAGTGATCTAAGTTCAAAGGTTGGTTACGTGTAGGGAAGACGCACTAAACTATCACCCTACCCTGCCCTTTCAGTAGCTACATGTCAAGCTACCCTAGATTCACCTATGAGAGTCTACAACTAACTAAATGGCTCAACCCTATTCACTTTGAAAAATAAATGTTTGAAAACTAACATGATGCATGATGTGCAAGTGCAAGTTAAGAGGATTGGAAAATAGAAATTGATTTGAAAAGAAATTGATTTGATTTGAAAATAGATTTGAAGAAATAGAATTGAAATTGGAAATTTTAAAAATTTGAAATAGAAATTTGAAAGTAGACAAGAATTTGAGATTTGAAAAGATTTTGGAAACCGCACCCATGAGGGTGGAATTGAAAGTTTGAAAAGTATTATGACCGCACCTATGAAGGTTGCCTACATATCCTTTTGGAGGAATCAGGTCAGTCGTAGTTCGGACCGGAGTCCGATTGAAAAGAGATTGTTGGATTGGAAGAAAGAGATTGAATTGGAAATTGAATTTGATTTGAAATTAGAAGAGGAGATTGGAAATTGAAATTTTGGAAAAGATTGGACTTTGATTTGAAAAGATAGATTTGGATTTGTTTTGGAAAAGAGAAGGTTTAAGAAAACCTAGGCTTAGGAAAGAGAAGAGACCTAGGAGAGATTTGACTTGGCTTGGAAGTTTTGGAAAGATTGGATTTTAGGAGATGTTTGAATTAGGAAAGGTCTGATTTAGGAAAGTTTCATTTTTGGAAAGTTTTCGATTAGGGAAGTTTTGAAAATTGGAAAGTTTTGAATTTAGAAATGTTTTAAATTAGGAAAAGTTTAGTTTAAGAAAGACTTAGAAAGTTTCAAGCTAAGAAAGTTTGGAATTTTAGAATGTTTTGAAAAAGGGAAGTTTTGAATTTGGAAAGCTTTGAAAACAAGGAAGTTTTGAAAATAAGAAAGTTTCGTTTTAGGAAAGGTTTGAAAAAAAGAAAGTTTTCAATTTAGGAAATGTTTGAATTAAGAAAGTTTCAACTTAAGAAAGTCTTAAATTAAGAGAGTTTTGAGTTTAGAAAAGTCTCAGATTTGGAAAGATTTGAAGTTTAAGAGAGTTTAGAATTTAGAAAGTTTTAGAGCTTAGAAAGATTTAACTTAAGAAAGTTTTGAATTTAGGAAGCTTAGAACTTTAGAAAGATTTGAAATTTAGAAAGTTTAAGATTTAGAAAGTTTTAGAGTTTGAATTTTAGAAAGTCTTGAAATTCAGAAAGGCTTGAATTTAGGAAAGGTTTTGAAAACTTGTATTTGGAAAGTTAAGATTTAGAAAGGGGTAAGAATTAGGAAAGGGTTGAATTAGGAAAGATTTTTATGTTCAAGTTTTGGAAACTTAAGATTTAGGAAAGTGGAAATTTAGAAAGGATTTGAAGTAAGAAAGAGTTGGATTTTGAAATTTAAGGAAAGATTTAAAGTTTAAGTTTAGGAAACTTATGGTTTAGGAAGGAATTGAATTAAGAAAGGTTTGGATTAGGAAGGGATTGGATTTGGTTTCCTAAAGGGAAGATAGGATTTGGCAAGGATTTGGAAAGGGAGATTCTAGAAACCCTAGATTTGAAAAATTATAGTTTTGACGTAGAAAATAGGTTTTGAAAACGTGTATAGTTTGGATGTGAAAACAAAAGGTTTTGGAAACCTAGGTTTGGGGCAAAGTTTGGAAAACCACATTTTTGGAAAGAAAATTAGGGTTTCCTAATTGTGGGCTCTAGGGCTTGACTTGGGCTCTAAGGAAAGAGTTTTTGGAAAACGCGATTTTGGAAACGAAGGTTTTCTAGAAGGGAATTCTAGGGAGAAGTTTTTGGAAAGTGTGTTTTTGGAAACATAGATTTTGGAAGGAAATCCTAAAGGGGAATTTCTAGAAGGGAGATTTTGAAAAAGAGAGTTTTTGGAAAGATTTTTTAGGGAGCGTTTTTAGAAAGTGAATTTTTAGGAGAGAGTTTTGGAAAGGAGTTGAAAAAAGGGGGTTTTGAAAAATAGATTTTGGAGGGGAGTTTTTAAAAACAATTTTGGAAATGAGAGTTTTAGGAAAGTATGTTGAAAAAAAGATTTTTAGGAAGAGATTTTTGAAGAGAGAGTTTTTGGGAAGTATAAAAACATCTCACTTTCCTAAAGCGATTGTAGCCGTAAGGGGGCTAGAACCACTTTAAGAAAGTGGTTTTTGAAAACAATAATGTTTGAAATATAGACCAAAAGGTCACTTTTAATGTAACATTTTCCTAAAGCAACCCTAGCCATGGGAAGGCTAAAATCACCCTAGAATTGTGATTTTGAAAACATGTTTTTGAAAAAGAGATTTTGATGCAATTTTGAAAACAAGTTTGAAAACAATTTTGAAAACAACTTTGAAAACAAATTTTGGAAGATGCAAGATTATGATATGCACAATACAATTTGGAGTCGTGAACATACAAGGCTAAGGCTTCACCACATAATCAAGGGGGCCGGACCCACGTGGTCTTTGGTTAGACTAGAAGAAAGTCCCTGACACGGTGACTCTGCAATAGTCTAATCCTACACATGCACCGGGAGTCCCCTTGTTTCAAGCATGCAAAGAAAGGGGGGGAAAGAGATGGGAGATGAAAATAGAGAAAACCCAAGTGGGTTGGAGAGAGAAGAGAGAGGGGGGAAGTGCAGAAAATTAAAGAGAAAACCTACCGTATGTCTTATTTATTTTGCGCGCTGCGCTGTCTTCGGTCTTCGGTCTTTGTCTTGATATTCATCTTCAGCCTTCAAGAGTTGTCTTCGAGCTTTGGATGGCAGCTCTTCAAGTCTTCCAAAGATGGTTGAAGGCTAGTGTATGAGTGTATGTGGGAGTGTATGAGTGTATAGGAGGCTAGGGTTTATGTATGGTGGCTAGGGTTTGGGAAAACCTAGGGAGGCTAGGGTTTAGGAGGTGCTCGAGCTCTGTATATCGAAATATAAGATTCTTAGGTTAAGTTTTCAGACCCTTTTCACGTTGAATGAGGTTCTGTATTTATAGAAGGAGGACAAACCTGGCGCCTGTTGCAGTGGCGCTAAGGCAAATTTTATACTGGCGCCACTAGGAGTGGCGCCAGGCCATTTTTTGGCTTGGCACCACTACTAGTGGCGCCAGCCAATTAGGAAAGATATAAGGTCGGCAAGCAACGTATCTTTGACTAGATTTGGGCGCTTATACTAGTGACTACCATGCAATTTTTAGCTTGGCTTCACTAGGAGTGACTCCGGAAAGTCCGGGAACGATTTGAAGGAGGCGGGAATGACCCGGAAGGCCGGAAAGGAGCAGAAACACTTAAAATAGTGTCATGGAGGTATTTGACTTGGAAAGTGAGGATAAGGTGGATCGAAAAGGTGGACCAGGCCTTTAGGGGCAAAACGCTCAATCGGACCGGAAAACTGCCAGGGCGAACCCGGATTGTCCCGGAAAAAGACTTGGGATCTGGAAACATTATTTAGAATGTTCCCAGAGGTTGCCGGCTTGATTCCCAGAGCCGGCGTGGTCGGAAAAGGAGACCGGCCCACCAGGGGCAAAACGATCATTTTGTTCCGGGTTTGCCGGAACTGACTCGGAATGGTCCGGAAAGGTGAAGGAAGGTCAAGAACACTATAAAAAGTATTCTCGGGATATTAACGGTTTGATACCCAGAGCCGGTGTGGTCGAAGAAGGAGACCGGCCCTTTAGGGGCAAAACGGTCATTTTGTACCGTGTTAGCCGGAACTGACTCAGAATGATCCGGAAAGGTAAAGGAAGGTCGAGAACACTATAAAAAGTATTCTCGGGACATTACCGGTTTGATACCCAGAGCCAGTGTGGTTCCCGGGGCATTCGGATGCTTAGGGGCAAAATGGTCATCTTGACCGAAAAGTCTCGGAAAAGGTCCTAAGGGTAGTCTGGTAATTTTTCACCGAAGTGAGCTAACAGACACAGGTGTTGACCTAGGTTTTGAGTGTCTCCGCCACTCTAACCGTGTGAATATTTCTGCTACTCGGACGGGGTTGAGTATTTCCGCTACTCGGATAGGGTTGATGATTTGGGAGTATTTCCGCTACTCGGACAGGGTTGATGATTTGCGAGTATTTCCGCTACTCGGACGGGGTTGAGTATTTCCGCTACTCTAACGGGGTTGATGATTTAGGAGTATTTCCGCTACTTGGACGGGGTTGATGATTTGGGAGTATTTCCGCTACTTGGACGAGGTTGAGTATTTCCGCTACTCTAACGGTTTTGTGAGTAGTTTTGCTACTCGGACCGTCTCGAGGAATAAATTGTCTCAAGAGAGGGATTGGAAAGGGGTCTTACCGTCTCCGAAGAGACGTGCCTGGATTGAAACCGTCTCGAGGAATAAACTGTCTCGAGAGTGGGATTGGAAAGGGGTCTTACCGTCTCCGAAGAGACATGCTTGGATTGAAACCGTCTCGAGGAATAAACTGTCTCGAGAGTGGGATTGGAAAGGGGTCTTACCGTCTCCGAAGAGACGTGCCTGGATTGTGAGTGTTTCCGCCACTCTAACGGTTTTGTGAGTAGTTTTGCTACTCAGACCCTCTCGTAGAATAAACTGTCTTGAGAGTGGGATTGGAAAGGGGTCTTACCGTCTCCGAGGAGACGTGCTTGGATTATGAGTGTTTCCGCCACTCTAATGGTTTTGTGAGTAGTTTTGCTACTCGGACCGTCTCGAGGAATAAACTGTCTCTAGAGAAGGATTGGAATTGGAATAAGAAAGAACAATGCCCCTAAGGGCATTTTGGTCATTTTGCCTCTATTTGGGCCTGACAGGCCCGCGAAGCAATGGAAAGACGGAATTTGGACCTAGAGAATTGGTTTTGATTGGAATATGCCCACAATGGCTTGAAAACAAGTCTGGACGGAGTGTAGACTGCCGAGCGGTCAAAAATGGGGAGCTTACAACTTTCCCAAAGGAGCAACATTTTGTAACACAAAGTGCCGGTTAAAGAAGTAGCTGGCATTAACCTTGGACGTCCCCAAAGGAGCAGCATTTTGCTAGACAGAGTGTCGGTTTAAGAAGTATAAAAAATCAACCTTTGACTTCCCTAGAGGAGTAGCATTTCGCCGTACGAAGTGCCGATTCAAGAAGTATCAAAAATCAACCTTGGACTTCCCCAGAGGAGCAGCATCTCGCCAGACGAAGTGCCAGTTCAAGAAGTATCATAAATCAACCTTGGACTTCCTCAAAGGAGCAGCGTTTTGTCAGATGGAGTATCGGTTCAAGAAGTATCAAACATCAACCTTGGACATCCCTAGAGGAGTAGCATATTATCAGACGGAGTGCCAGTTTAAGAAGTATCAGACATCAACCTTGGACTTCCACAGAGGAGCAGCGTTTCGCCAGATAGAGTGCCGGTTCAAGAAGTATCAGACATCAACCTTGGACTTCCCCTGAGGAGCAGCGTTTTACTAGACGGAGTGTTGGCTCAAGAAGTATCAAACATCAACCTAGGACTTCCTCAGAGGGGCATCGTTCTGCCAGATGGAGCGCTAGTACAAGAAGCATCAATTTTCCCAGAGGAGTATCATTTTACTAGATGAAATATCAAGCATCAATCATCTACTCGAGGTAAATGTTCTTTGGATTTCAATTCTTCCGGTCCCTCCAATCACCTCGCGGTCAACATAGGCCTCTTACTTTATCGTTTTCTATCTTTGCCAACCAAAGAGAGAAAAAGAGGGGTAGCTGTAAGCACCCAATTTTTGCCTACTCGATAATCTCAGGCTTGACCGAGTTCACTTTTACACATCACATGCATATTCAGACTCTAACCCGCCTTATCAACTCCAATTTAGTCCACCGGTCGCTTCCCAGGCCTGTACGGCCCACTTAAAGTTAAATGACCATTTTGCCCCTAGGCATCCAATTGCCTCTGGGAACGACCTCGGCTCTCGATATCAAACCGGTAACATCTCAGGGATACTTCTCAAATTATTCCCAACCTTCTAATGCATTTTTGGATCATGCTGAGTCAATTTTGGCAAGCCTAGTGCAAAATGACTGTTTTGCCCCTAGTGGGCCGGTTGACTATTTCAACAATCCTGACATTCTTTTTCAAGCTTGTTATACTATTCTAAGGGTTTCTACCCATTTCCAGCCTTTTGGACCCTTTCTGGCCTTCTAGAACATTCCCAAACCTTCTGAAGTCACTTCTAGTGGAGCTAGGCCAAAAATTGCATGGTAGTCACTAGGACTGGCATCCAAATATTTTGCCTCGCGTATCAAGGGTCAAAGATATATTTCTTTCCGCCTTGAAAAGTTTCGTAAGTGGCACGAGCCACTAGTGGTGGTGCCAAGCTAAAAAATGGCCTAACGCCACTCCTTATGGCTTCAGTGTATTTTTAATCCTAACACCACTGCAACAAGTGCTAGGTCAGTCTTTTGTCTATAAATGCAGAGCCTCCCTCTACGTGAAAAAAGTCGACAATCTAACTCTAGAAATTGTCTCTCGATATACAGACTTCGAACTCTCTTCAAACCTTAACTCTCTTAGGCCTCTTCAAACCCTAACCCCCATGCACTTTAACTCTAGCATACATACACTCAATACACGCCTATACGAGCCTCCAAGCCGACCATTAAAGACTTAAGGTGCTGCAATCTCAAAGCTCTTGAAGATTAAAGTGATGTAAAGCAAATAAAGCAAGCAAATCAAAAAAGACACAAGGATGGTTTTCTCTTCACGTTTATGCAATTCCCCCCTCTGTCTTCTCTGTCCTAACCCACTTGAGTTTTCTTCTATTTTTATCCCCTATCTTCTTCTCCACTTTCTTGCATGCTTGGAACAAGGGAATCCCTGATCCATGTGTACGAAGAATAGTTGAAAGTCACTGTGTCGGGAGCTTTCTTCTAATTCAACCTTAGGTCATGTGGATTCAGCCCCCTTAATTATGTGGTGTAGCCTAAACCTTGTATGTTTATAAACCTATTGCATTCTGCATACTATACTCATGCATCTCCTCAAAGTCGTTTTCTAAACTTGTTTTCAAAACTTGCATCAAAATCTTTTTCAAAACTTGTATTAAAAATCACTTCTTTCAGATTTATTTTCAAAATCACAATCTTAAGATGATTGTAACCACTCCATGCCTAGGGTTTTTTTAGGAAAGTGTTAAATAAGTTTTGGGTGTAAATCCTAAAATTGTTTTTGTTAAAATCACAATCCTAAGGTGATTCTAGCCATTCTATGGTTAGGGTTACTTTAGAAAAGTTTTATATTTGATGGGACCAATATGGTCCACATTTTCAAATCCTTGTTGTTTTCAAAATCACGATCTTAAAATGGCTCTAATCTTCTTATGGTTAGAATCGTTTTAGAAAAGTGAGATATTTTCAGAGGCTTGCAAAAGTCTACATTCAAATTCCTTTCCAAATTGCTTTCAAACTTATTTTCCAAAACCTCTTTTTTAAATTCTCTCCAAAATCTATTTTCAAAATCCACTTTCTAAAACCTCTTTTCAAATATACTTTCTAAAAACTCCCTCTAATCTCTTTTGCAAAATTACTTGCTAAAAATTACTTTCTAAAAATTCTCTCCAAATCTTCTTCTTAAAAATCCCCTTTTCAAAAGTCTTGCTTTTCAAAATCTCTTTTTCTTGGAGTCCAAGTCAAGACTTAGAATCCATGATTAGGAAAATGTAATATTTACTTCCTATTTTTGTCCCAAAACTTAGGTTTTCAAAATTCTCCTCTTTTCATGTAAATCATAGATTTCCAAAATTCTATTTTCTACATGAAACTCTTAGATTTCCTAAACCTCTTTTTTTATGTTAAATCATATTTTTCTAAATCTAAGATTTCCAAACCTTCATCTTTCCAATTCTATCTCAAATCTAATCTTCCAACTTAGGAAGCCAAATCCCATCTCCAATTTAGGAAACCAAATCAAATCCTCCCTAAATCAAACATTTCCTAATTCCAATCTTCCTTAATCCTAAACCTTTCCTAATCTCAAATTTCTAAATTCTAAATTGTCAAATCTTTCTCAAACTAGAATCTCTCTTAACTTAAAGTATTTGCAAAACTCAAACTTTCAAGTCCTTCTTAATTTCCAATCTTTCTAATTCAAAACTTTCTAAATTCAAATCTTTCCAAAATCAACTCTTTCTTAAAAAGAAAGCTTTCTCAATTCAAAACTTTCCTAAAGTAGAGCTTTCTTAAGGTAGAGTTTTCCTAATTCGAAACTTTCTTAAAATGAAACTTTTTTAAAATGGAACTTTCTTATTTTGAAACATTCCTAATTCAAAGTTTTCTATAATATAATATTTCCTAAACCCTAACTTTCTAAATCATTCCAAGTCAAGTGTTTTCAAATCAAATCTCTTTTCAAATCTTCTTTAAATCTGACTTTCTCAAGTCGAACCTTTCCTAAATCAAACTTTCTAATATCAAACTTTTCAAATCTAAATCAAATCTTTTCCAATTCAACTATATGTTCCAATCTTAGGTTACCTAAACCCTAGGAGTCCTAAATCCTAGTTCAACCCCAACCCTAAAAGTTATGAAGTTTCAACTCTTTTCTAAAACTCTTTTTCTAGACCAATATGGTTTTCCAATTTCAAACCTCAAAATATTTTCAAAACTCAACTCTATTTTTCCAAATCTAGTCCAAGTTCTTCTTCAAGAGTCAAATCCTCTTTGAAGTTCAATTTTATGTCTAAGTTCAATCTCGGTTTCAAATCTTCTATTCTAAAGTTCAAATCAAATCTTTTTTCAAATCGAACACTTTTCAAATCAAATCCTTTTTAAATCAAAACCTCAAATTATCTATTTTCAATCGGGCTCTTGTCCGAACTACTATAAGCACTCCATTTTTTACTGCTCGGCATTCTATAGTCCGTTCAGACTTGTATTTAAGTCAATGTGGACATATTTTGAGTCAAATCAACTTTTCAAGTCTAATCCAGTCTATCCATCGCTTCGCAGGCCCGCCAAGCCCAAATAGAAGCAAAATGACCAAAATTCCATTAGGGGCGTTGTTCGGTCCATCTTCCTATAGGCGCGTCTTTTTGAAGACAGTAAGTCCCATTTCCATATGCAATAGGCGCATATTTTCGAAGACAGTAAGTCCCCTTTCCAATTCCAATAGGTGCGTCTTTCCGAAGACGGTAAGTCCCGTTTCCAACCCGTTTTGCAATTCCAATTCAAATTCCAATCCCTCTCTTGAGAAAGCTGATTCCTCGAGACAGTAAGTCTATCCAATCCGACACGTTCTCTGGAAAAAGTTTCATCAGAATTGTAAGTCCCTTTAAACCTGTCGACCGGGACAAGACCCCAAGTCCCCGAGATGGTAGAACGGTCCACCTATGGCACCTACTAGCCCGCCAATGCGGAAATGTCCATTTCGGCACGCCTTCTGAGAAAGTTGACTTCTCAACCGCTAAGTCCCTTTAGCAGCTTCCCAAGATTAGGCAGTCTCGGGAATGATCACGAACTGTTAGAGTAGCGGAAGTACTCGCAGACATCGTAACCATCAAAGTAGTAAAAATACTCACAAACAAGTCGATATAGGGAATTGCCAATAAACTCCTGTATCACGGGACCGCCATCAGAGTGGTGGAAACACTCAAAACCCAGGTCAACACCAATACCTGCTAGTCCACTTCGATGAAAAATGACCAAACTGCCCCTAGGGCCATTTTTGGCACGTTTCTCAAGAACATACTGAAGTGCTTAGAATGGTATCAAACCATTTTTGGGTCGGTTGCCTTTTTCTAGCCACACTGGCTCTATATATCAAACGGGTAACCTCCTGGGACATTCTAAAAAATGTTCCCAAACCTTGCATCTTCTTTTGGGACATTTTGAGTCCGTCTCGGTAGGTTTCCGGCCCGATTAACCGTTTTTCCCCTAATGGCCTGGTTAATCTTTCCAATAATTCTTGTCGTCCTTTTTTTTAAGGTCAAATACCTCTACAACCCTATTCTGAGGGTTCCTGCCCTTTTTCGGCCTTCCAGGCCGTTCTCGGTCTCTTAAATCCTTCCTAGAGCTTTCGGAGTCACTCTTAGTGATGTCAGGCTAAAAATTGCATGGTAATCACTAGTACAGGCACCGAAATCTTCTCAAGATATGTTGTTTGCCGACCTTAAAACTTTCCTAATTGGCTAGTGCCACTACTAGTGGCGCCAATGTAAACTTTGGCCTGGCGCCATTACAACAGGCGCCAGGTCATTCCTTTGTCTATAAATATAGAGTCTCTTCTAGCGTGAGAGAGGTTCGCAAACTCAGTCTAAAAACCTTACTTTTCGATATACAAAGCTCGTAGCCTTTCTAAACCTTAGTCTCCTTAGGTTCTCCAAACCCTAGCCTCTATAGACAAATCTTAGCCTCCTATACACTCACATACACCTTTACACACTCATACACTAGCCTTCAAAACCTCCATTGAAGACTTGAAGTGCTGCAATCTGAAACTCTTGAAGCTCGAACCAAATACTCGAAGATCAAGACGAAGACTGAAATGAAGTCCGAAGCAAGACAAGCAAAGCAAAGCACGCAAAGCTAAGCAAAATAAAAAAGACACAAGGTAGGCTTCTTATTTACGTTTACGCATCTTCCCCTTCTCTTCTCTCTCGTAACCCACTTAGGTTTTCTTCTATTTTAATTCCCCATCTTCTTCCCCCCCTTTCTTGCATGCTTGTAACAAGGGAATTGTTGGCCCTTGTGTACGATTAGACTATTGGAGAGTTACCATGTGGGGGGGTTTATTTTAGTCCAACCGAAGACCACGTGGGTTCGGCCCCCTTGATTATGTGGTGAAGCCTTTAACCTTGTATGTTCACGACCTTCTTTATATTGTGCATATCATGATCTTGCATTATTTCAAAATTCGTTTTTAAACTTGTTTTCAAAGCTTGCATTAACATCGTTTTCAAACTTGCATCAAAATCTTCTTTTTCAAAACTTGTTTTCAAAATCACAATCCTAAGGTGATTCTAGCCTTTTCATGGCTAGGGTTGCTTTAGGAAAGTGTTACATTTAAAGTGACTAATACGGTCTATATTTTCAAATCCTTGTTGCTTTCAAAACCACTATCTTAAAGTGGTTCTAATCTTCTTATGGTTAGAATCGCTTTAGAAAAGTGAGATATTTTATATACATTCTAGAAATCTCTTTTCAACTATTTGTTTCTAAAAATCTCTTCTCCCAACATACTTTCTAAAAAACTCTCTCCAATCTCCTTTCCAAAATTGTTTTCAAAAACTCCCTCCAAAAATTTATTTTTCAAAAACTCATTTTCAACTCCTTTCCAAAACACTCTCTTCAAAATTTCTTTCCAAAAAACACTCCCTAGGTTTCCTTCTTAGAAAACTCTCTCCCTAAATCTCTTTCCTAAAAACTCTTTCCTAAAAGCTTCTTCCAAAGTCTTTTTTCTAAAACTCCTCTCGAATTCACTTTGTAAAAACTCATCTCTAGGATTTCCTTCAAAAAATCTCCCTTTCAAAAAACTTACTTTCCAAAATCTCTTTTCTTAGAGCCCAAGTCAAACCCTAGAACCCATTATCAGGAAACCCTAATTTTTCTTCCCAAAAACATGATTTCCAATCCCTTATTTTGGCTTCAAAACCTAGATTTCCAAAACCTCTTGTTTTCTACATCAAAAGTATATATATTTCCAAAACTTATTTTCTACATCAAAACTATAGTCTTCCCAAATCTAGGATTTCCAAAACTCCATCTTTCCAATTCCATGTCAAATCCTATCTTCCCTTTAGGAAAGGAAATCCAATTTTCCCCCTTTAGGAAACTAGATCCAATCCTCCGTTTTTGGAAACAAAATCATAGCATCTCTTTTTAGAAACAAAATCCAATCCCTTGTTTTAGGGAATAGGAATCTCAATCCTTCATAGTCTAAACCTTTTCTAATTCACTCTTTCCTAATCTCATACATTCTTAAACCTTAGGTTTCCAAACTTTAAGCTTCCAAATCTTTCTTAATTTAACCCTTTCCAAATCTAACTTTGCAAATCTTTCTAAATTTCCAAACTTTCTAAATTTCAAATCTTTCCAAATTCAAAACTTTCCTAAAATAGAAACTTTCCTGAATTGAAACTTTCTTAAAACAAAATATTTCCTATTTCAAAACCTTTCTAAACCGAAACTTTCCTAGAACGGAACATTCCTAAAACGAAACTTTCCTAAATCGGACCTTTCCTAATTCAAACCTTTCCTCAATCCAATCTTTCTCCAATCTTCCAAGTCCAATATTCGAGTCAAATCTTTCTTAAACCTCAGGTCCTTCCTAAATCCTATATTCCTAAGTCTAGGTTTTCTAAATCTCAATCTTTCCAAAACAACTCCAAATCCCTCTTCCAATTTATATCTTTCCAAATCAATTTCCTAATCCTTCAATTTCCAATCTCCAATTCCACAAGCTGACTGCATTCTGTTTTTCTTTTTCTTTTTGTAGGTCAAAGAGCACAACTAAATTTATGGAACCCCTCTAGCATCATGCCCAATTCAAACTTATGCAAGGATAAGCCAGGCTATTGAAGGAGGCCGAACCTACATGAAGGAATAAGAAGAATTAACCATCCATCCGCAAGACATTATCTCTATACAACTACCCTCGCGCCATGCCAAGACAATCACTATCCATGCAGAAGAGGACCTCACCATTTGCGAAATCTTAGCAGACCCATGCATTGCAACAACACATCCTCTAACTTGCAAATGCATGAAAAGTGTCGTGAACTCGCCCTCCATTGATACACCCGATGAATGAAGCACCAAGATGTTAATGTAGTCCCAAAACCCTATCGAGGGTTCTCACCCAAAGACCCACAAGAAAAGGGAGGTTTGCATAAAATTCATCTGTTTCCTTTTTATCTGTCAATTTTCTTGCATATCTTATTTAAATAAACACACATGTCATGCATTCATGAGTTGAAATGAAAAAGATGAAGTTTCCAATTTATCCCCTTTGTCTCGTACTCTTGTGGACGATTATTACTTTTAGGGATTCTTCCCCATTTGGTAAATGACTCGCATTTAAGGATGGGATAGCATGGGCAACCCATTCGAATAGGGGTTAAAACCTTTGAGAGACAAAGAGAGAATGAGAGATAGGAAGAAAGTAGTCTCAACAGAGAGGTGTGGAGTTCAACGAAGAGGCGACACTTGCATGATATCCTGGCTGGGCGATGGGTAGCCAAGTTCTCAAAATGATGAAAAGCCATTGTTCTATTTATCCCAAATAAACACTATCCTTTGCTCAGCCCACTAGAGCCGTACATAATTTCTTTTCAGATATCCCCAAACCAAAAAGCATTCCTCATGTTAGGTTAAGCATAGAATAGCTGATATGATAGAACATGTAAGGGTTCACTAACAGAAGCATATCACCCCTATGAATATTGTCTAAATTTTGTACTTAGGCTTTATGGACTAGGCAATTCAATTTGAAATGATTAGAGGCATCAATTCTGTTACTATACACAAAAATATCCCCTTTGCTTAATGCACTAGTGCCTCGCAGAAACCGAAAGATTTTTTTGTCAACCCTAATCCGAAACCATCCCCCCACATTGGGGCAAACAGGCAACAGGAGATCTGGTAGAGAATGTCATCGACCATCAAGCTGAAGTAACGTGAAGGCTCTATGGATCAAACAATCTTATTCAAAATGAAGAGAGGCCCTCATTTCGTTTCTCATATAGTTAAAGGCAATCTTTGTCAAACCCGTTGAGCCAGTTACCTTTTTCTTTATAAAGAAACCCCAACTTAGGGATCACCACCCACAATAGATTAAATTAAAATGATAAGGAAAGGACATGAGAGAAAGAAGTTGTGGAAATGTTCGTCTCACAGAAAGCAAAAAGAAAGGATGAAATAGAAAAGCAAAGAGAAAAAGCTACCACGGGACAAGTCAAAAAAAAAAAAAACAGAGAAAGAAAAAAAATGAAAGGGCAACTCCGTTAGAAGTTCAAGGATCAAACTACAAGAAAGCTGAATTCCTTGAAGAATATATAGTTATTTAAAGGTGATCCTAGGCAACAAAGAAGCCTAGTAGAAGCAATAGGTTCAAGCCTTTACCCTTTATTGTAAAAACCCAAAACCGTGACCTACATTACACCCTGTTAAAGTCCTCTCCGATTGAAAAGGATTGCTTGATCTAAATGAGCCAGACGTGTTTTTGAAACTAGAGGAGGATATCAGGGGACGAAACCCCACTGGAAGACCGACTAAGGATGGTGTGGATCTAAACCCTACTAGAAAAAACATAAAATTTGAGGCTGCACATCCTTTTCATTCATAAACCCCTTAACCTAGCCTATGTTACGGTCCAAATTAAAGTCCTCTCTGATCAAAGAAAATTGCTTAGTCCAACTAAGCCTGAACAATACCAGACAAGTAGGGGTGAGAAAGGAGAACTGGGGAGGAATACAGGGGCAATCTTATGTTCCAAAGTGTGCTCAGATGGTTCTGGTTTAAGCAACCCACTAAAAGAAAATCTTTGAGCCTAAATATCACTTTGTTTCTTACAACCCCTAAACCTGACCTACATTAAGATCCTAAAAGAAGTCTTCTCGAATTGAGGGCTTAGCTGTTTATCGCTCTGCAAAGGGCATGCGAGTTATCGCTTTAGCCACGGTGGCATTTTGGAAATCTGAGAGAAAAAAAGCTAGTGAGGTCAGAAAAACCCCAAACAACAACCCTGTTGAAAATAAGGATAAGATAGCAAACCTAAAATGTCAAGATCCCTGAAGAATGGTGCACATGCTATCACACCCTGATGAGAATGGGACAAAACCGAATGGGGCAGAATCTTGGAAGGGAAACAGAATCCGGTGAGTATGGGCCTTGGGGCAATCCTGGGACATTCTTTGTAAATAGCTTATATACATTTAGTACCAATGCATCCATGACGTGTATGACCTGTACATCTATTTAAATTCCTATGTAGTTTGTATATATTCATGCATTCATCAAAAGCATGGCATTCCATTCCTATATGTACATTCATCCAAAAGTATAACACGTATTAAACTCCATTTTTGTATAAACCTGTGCATTCATAAAAAAAAATATATATATATATATAAAGTAGGACATGCAAAATAAGTTATACATCTAATTCCACGTGCATCATAAAAATAAAAAAGGGATATAACATGCATTCACCCCTTTACCTGTGCCTCTTTAGAACTAGCATAACTAAACTGTTTTTGTACAAAAATTAACTCTATGTCTTTTCCTCTCCCTCAAATAAGAAACAGAGAACAAGGTAAAATGCAAAAAGAAGCTAAAGCCACCACTCAGACATCTACAACACCATTACACACCTCAAAAAGCTCAGATTTTCATAACTGACAAGAAACAGAGGATGGGGCAATGACCCACCCTCGACCTCCTCAATCAAATGACCTCCGACTCGGGATACCATGCATACTGAAAAAGATAAGTAACAAATAGTTGTCTGATCTCCCGAAGATGAATAGTGAAGAACATCCCCAAAAATGTGCGTTGGCCCCCTAACAAAGTCTAGTAAGGCTCACGAAGGTCTCCTCCACAACTATAGGAGTATATGAGTGCCCCTCATGAATCTTGGCAAGCAATACACGTAATCGGCGGTCAACCACGTCATTCCCTCAAGGAGAAACACCCAGAATGTTAAGAAGAGCAAAGTTGGGGCCACCATGTGAGAGACTAACCCTATCCGTCGCAAGCTCAAAATGAGAGAAACAAGAACTTCATTGGGACATAAGGAAACTGGGGCAGCAGATCAGAAGAAAAGGCCGCAAAATGGAGCCCAAGCTAAAAAGAGACAATCGTGATGCAGCCATTAGGAAAAGTAGGTCCCATAATGTCAGCTGAACCATCTCGAAGACCTGGGAGGAAGCCATTCTCATGGGGAGTAGGGGCAAGCTCACATTTCCCAAAACAGAAGAAAGACAAGTGAAGTGGCCAACAGTGGGAAACCTCGACATCCATCTCCTCTTCAAAGGTTGGCTTGACTGAAAGGAAGGGGTCGCGTGGAGGCCTACTCCCCCTTCCCTTCTGGATAGAAAATGCCTTGCTAGCTGATTTGTGACTACCCTCGAATCGACTGGAGTTGCTAATAGAATCTATACGGGCTGCCTTCCCAGAGCGGCGTCTCTTCTTGGAACCATCATCACCCGCATCTGCCATCCTAGAAAGGTAAGCAAGGTAAGAGGTGTTAATATATAGTACATGTAGTTAAAAATAATAATAAAATGAAATAAATAAATAACCAAAAAAAAACAACAAATAGAAAAAAAAAAAAAGGTTTTCAAATGATAAGTCAAAATGAATTTCCTATACATTTTTATTTTAATTCCAACTCTAAGTCAAAATGATTTTTCGACACATTTTCATTTAAAATGTCAAGTTTTGAGTCAAAACGAATTTCCTACACATTTTGATTTTTCAATTTCAAGTCAAAACGGGTTTTCTAAAATTTGAAGGGTTTTTTTTTTTTTTTTGTCTTTTTCCTTCAAAAAAATTTTATTCAAAACATTTTCTAACTCATTTCCTTGATTTCTAAAAATTTTGGCAGAGTTTTGTTTAAAAATAGTCATTACAACACCCACAGTATCAACACAAAATACAAACCGTGCACTTCACAACGTTACAATCGCATAACATCAACATTCCCGCACACTTTTTAATTTTTCAAAATCTTCAAAACCTATGTTTTATTTTTCCAATAAATCAATGGTTTTCAAAGTTATCTGAAAATTTCTCAAAATCATTTCAAATTTTTTCTAAAATATTCCTACATTTTTTAAAATTTTAAACTCTAAAAATTTCATCAATTTCTTGAGTCTTCCCATTTTCCTAATTTTCTAAGTCTTTTCCTATTTTTCAAAAATCAAAAATTCACCAAGTTTTCAAAAAATCACGAAACTTCACACGGTTGTTAAACACTTTTTTTTAAGGCACATGGCGCAAAAATCTAACCAAAAAACCCAATGCCTAAGCCTATAGGAACAAACCCCTAATTTCTGCAGAAAACCCTCTTCACATAATCACGTAAAATCATTTAAATGCAGTTCAACAAGCACCAAAATGCAAAACTAATATCACCATAATGTTCAAAACATGTCAAAACATCAATTTTCACTGTTCACACAACTCAAACAGAATTCTACATGTCGAAATCAACAAAAAATTGAAAACTGACCTCTTGGAGGTCTCCGACGAAATCTTTTCTTTCAGCGGCTTTTTCAGCGACGTGGTCTACTTCTGGCAATCACCCGTGATCCCTAAGAAGTGCTCCTTCAATGTCTAGGTCAGTTTCCTCACAATGTCTTTCGATTTTTCACAAACTCTTCAAAATCCAGCGGGTGTTCGAACTAGAAAATTTTCTAGTTTTGTTCCTCGGCCTAGCGCCACTAGCAGTGGTGCCAAGCCAACTTTGCCAAAGGAGTGGCGCCAGTTGCCAATTCTGGTCAGCTTTGCCCATTTTCACGCCAAAACTCATTTTCGAAGGCCTTTTGGGCCCAATATCTATTTTCGAACCCTCGTTGTCGAAAAAATTTTCAAAGTTCGTCCCTCCGACCACCTCATGGTCAACATGGGACTCTTACTTTATCGTTTTCTGTCTTCAACAAGCAAAGACAAAAAAAGAGGGGCAGCTGTAAGCACCCCATTTTTTTTCTGCTTGGCAGTCTACAGTCCATCCAGACTTGTATTCAAGTCAATGTGGACATATTTTGAGTCAAATCAACTTTCCAAGTCTAATTCCGTCTATCCATCGCTTCGCGGGCCCGCCAACCCCAATTAGAAGCAAAATGATCAAAATACCCTTGGGGCATTGTTCGGTCCATATTCCTATAGGTGCATCTTTCCGAAGACGGTAAGTCCCCTTTTCATATTCCAATAGGCGCATCTTTCCGAAGACGGTTAGTCCCCTTTCCAATTCCAATAGGCGCGTCTTTCCGAAGACGGTAAGTCCCCTTTCCAATTTCAATTGGCACGTCTTTCTAAAGACTGTAAGTCCCCCTTCCAACCCCTTTTCTTCTTCCAATTCCAATCCCTCTCTTGAGAAAGCTGATTCCTCGAGACGGTAAGTCTATCCAATCCGGCACGTTTTCTAGAGAAAGTTTCTTTGCAACGGTAAGTCCCTTTAAACCTGTCGACCGGGACGAGACCCTAAGTCCCCGAGATGGTAGAACGATCTGCCTTTGGTGCCTACTAGCCCGCCAATGTAGAAATGTCCGTTTCGGCACGCCTTCTGAGAAAGTTGACTTCTCAGGCGCTAAGTCCCATTGGCAGCTTCCCGAGATCAGGCAATCTCAGGAATGATCGCGAATTGTCAGAGTAACGAAAGTACTCTCAAACATCGCAACTGTCAGAGTAGCAGAAATACTCGCAAACAGGTCGATATAGGGAATTGCCAACAAACCCTTGTATCATGGGACCGCCGTCAGAGTGGCGGAAACACCCAAAACCCAGGTCAACACCAGTGCCTGCTAGTCCATTTCGATGAAAAATGACCAAACTGCCCCTAGGGCCATTTTTTGCACATTTTTCAAGAACATACCTAAGTCCACAGAACGGTAAGTCCACCTTCCATGATTGTCTTAAAATCAATCCGACATGATTAGGTGCCTTCTAGTCTGTTTCGAGCCAAGTCCGAGACTTTCTGATCATGATGACCATTTTGCCCTTAGGCATCCAGACGCCCCGTGGGCTACACCGGCTTTGGGTATCAAATCAGTAATCTCCCAAGAATACTTTTTATAGTAGTTTGGGCCTTCCTTTATCTTTTCAAATCATTCCGAGTCAGTTTCGGTACACCTGGTGCAAAAATGACTGTTTTGCCCCTGGTGGGTCGGTCGCCTTTTTCTAGCCACACTAGCTCTAGATATCAAACCGGTAACCTTCTGGGACATTCTAAATAATGTTCCCAAACCTTGAGTCTTCTATTGGGACATTCTGAGTCTGTCTCAGTAGCTTTCCTGCCCGATTGACCGTTTTGCCCCTAATGGCCCGGTCAACCTTTCCAACAATTCTTGTCATCCTTTTTTTTCAAGTCAAACACCTCTGCGACCCTGTTCTAAGGGTTCCTGCCCTTTTTTGGCCTTCCAGGCCATTCTCGGTCCCTTAAATCCATCTTGGACCTTCCGAAGTCACTCCTAGTGAAGTCAAGCTAAAAATTGTATGGTAGTCACTAGTATAGGCACCCAAATCTTCTCAAGATACATTGCTTGCTGACCTTAAAACTTTCCTAACTGGCTGGCACCACTACTAGTGGCGCCAATGTAAACTTTGGCCTGGCACCACTGCAATAGGCGCTAGGTCATTCCTTTGTCTATAAATACAGATTCTCTTCTAGCGTGAGAGAGGTCCGCAAACTCAGTCTAAAAATCATACTTTTTGATATAAAGAGCTTGTAGCCTCTCTAAACCTTAGTCTCCTTAGGTTCTCCAAACTCTAGCCTCTATACACAAACCCTAGCCTCTTATACACTCATATACGCTTCTATACACTCATACATTAGCCTCCAAAGCCTTCATTGAAGACTTTAAGTGCTGCAATCTGATGCTCTTGAAGATCGAAGCAAACACTCAAAGATCAAGATGAAGAATGAAGTGAAGACCGAAGCAAAACAAGTAAAGCAAAGCGCACAAAGCTAAGCAAAATAAATAAGACACAAGGTAGGCTTTTTATTTACGTTTACGCATCTTCCCCTTCTCTTCTCTCTCCTAACCCACTTGAGTTTTCTTCTATTTTAATCCCCTATCTTCTTCCCTCCCCCCCCCCCCCCCCCCCCCCCCTTTTCTTGCATGCTTCAAATAAGGAAATTCCCAGTCCATGTGTACGATTAGACTATTGGAGAGTCACCGTGTGGGGAGCTTTATTTTAGTCTAATTGGAAACCACGTGGGTTCGACCCCCTTGATTATTTGGTGAAGTCTTTAACCGTGTATGTACACAACCTTTTTCGCATTATGCATATCATGATCTTGCATTCTTCCAAAATTCGTTTTCAAACTTGTTTTCAAAGCTTACATTAACATCGTTTTCAAACTTGCATCAAAATCTTCTTTTTCAAAACTTGTTTTCAAAATCACAATCCTAAGGTGACTCTAGCCTTTTCATGGCTGGGGTTACTTTAGGAAAGTGTTACATTTAAAGTGACCAATACGGTCTATATTTTCAAATCCTCGTTGCTTTCAAAACCACTATCTTAAAGTGGTTCTAATCTTCTTATGGTTAGAATTGCTTTAGAAAAGTGAGATATTTTATATACTTTCTACAAATCTCTTTTCAAATATTTCTTTCTAAAAATCTCTTTTCCCAACATACTTTCTAAAAAACTCTCTCCAATCTCTTTTCCAAAATTGTTTTCAAAAGCTCCCTCCAAAAATCTATTTTTCAAAAACTCCTTTTCAACTCCTTTCCATAAAACTCTCTTCAAAATTCCTTTCCTCAAAACACTCCCTGGGTTTCCTTCTTAGAAAACTCTCTCCCTAAATCTCTTTCCTAAAAACTCTTTCCTAAAAGCTTCTTCCAAAGTTTTCTTTCTAAAACTCCTCTCGAATTCACTTTCTAAAAACTCCTCTCTAGGATTTCCTTATAAAAACTTACTTTCCAAAATCTCTTTTCTTAAAGCCCAAGTCAAACCCTAGAACCCACGATTAGGAAACCCTAATTTTCCTTCCCAAAAACATGATTTCCAATCCCTTATTTTGGCCTTAAAACCTAGATTTCCAAAATCTCTTGTTTTCTACATCAAAATTATATATATTTCCAAAACCTATTTTCTACATCAAAACTATAGTCTTCCCAAATATAGGATTTCCAAAACTTCATCTTTCCAATTCCATGTCAAATCCTATCTTCCCTTTAGGAAACCAAATCCAATTTTTCCCCTTTAGGAAACTAAATCCAACCTTCCGTTTTTGGAAACAAAATCACTCCATCTCTTTTTAGAAACAAAATCTAATCCCTTGTTTTAGGAAATAAGAATCTCAATCCTTCCTAGTCTAAACCTTTTCTAATTCACTCTTTCCTAATCTCATACCTTCTTAAACCTTAGGTTTCCAAACTTTAAGCTTCCAAATATTTCTTAATTCAACCCTTTCCTAGTTCCATCCCTTTTGCAAATCTAATTTTTCAAATCTTTCTAAATTTCCAAACTTTCTAAATTTCAAATCTTTCTAAATTCAAAACTTTCCTAAAACGGAAACTTTCCTAAATTGAAACTTTCTTAAAACAAAATCTTTCCTATTTCAAAACCTTCCTAAACCAAAACTTTCCTAATTCGAAACTTTCCTAAAATGAAACTTTCCTAAATCGGACCTTTTCTAATTGGAATCTTTCCTCAATCCAATCTTTCAAGTCCAATATTGGAGTCAAATCTTCCTTAAACCTCGAGTCCTTCTTAAATCCTATCTTCCTACGTCTAGGTTTCCTAAATCTCAATCTTTCCAAAACAACTCCGAATCCCTCTTCCAATTTCTATCTTTCCAAATCAATTTCCTAATCCTTCAATTTCCAATCCTCTATTCTAATTTCAAATCAAATCCAAATTCCAATTTAGCTTCTTCTTTCATATCAAATCTTCTATTTTCTATCGGACTCTTATCTGAACTACGACTGACCTGATTCCTCCAAAGGGAAACGTAGGCAATCCTTATGGGTGCGGTCACAAACATTTTTCAAATTTCTATTTCCACAACTTCTTTCAAATCTCCAATTCCACAACATTTTTCAAGTTTCTAATTCCATAATTTATTTGCAAGTTTCCAATTCCAAAAATCTATTTTTAAATCTATATTTCTAATTTCTAAAACTTTCTAAAATCAAATCTAGATTTTCAATTTTTTTTTAAATCAAATCAATTTCTTTCCAACTCTCTTTTCATGCACTTACATATCATGCATCATGCATTATGCATCATTCTTTTATACATTCTTTTTCTAAAGTGAATAGGATTGGACATTTGTTAATTGAAGACTCTCATAGGTGAATTTAAGGTAACTAAACATGTAGGTACCGCAAGGGCGGGGTAGGGTGATGGCTTAGTGCGTCTTCTCTACACGTAACTAACCTCCGAACCTAGAATCACTGTTTTCAAAGACCAAAATGGAATTTATTTTCAAAAAAGGCTTAGTTATTTTCCAAAGGTTGCCAAACAACTTGTTTTCTTCAAAACCCTCTCTTGAGGAGACATTTTCGAAATCATTTTCTGAAAACCCTAAGTGTGATCCTCGGATTATGCTTAGTTTTTAGGTGACCTAAATTACCTTAATCACATTAGGTGGCAACTCCAAATGTTTTCCAAAAGCCCTTTATTCAAATCTATTTTCAATTCAAACCTAGTTGCACTCATTCGTTTGGGAGGGTGAGTTCTAACGAGAGAGTATAGTATTTTTCCTGCTTGTGTGTGTATTCTTGGAGTGCGAAAAATCTGGGCGCGACAACCACTATTGACCTGATTCTCAAATTGAGATACGTAAACAACCCTCAGGGGTGTGGTCACAACCTTTTTCAAGCTCTAATTCCATAACCTTTTCCAAGTTTCTAATTCCACAACCTTTTTCGAATTTCCAATTCTATCTCAAAGTTCTAATTCTAAGATCTATTTTCAAATCTACAATTCTGATTTCTAAAAACCTTCTTTCAAAATCAAATCAAGTTTTTAAATCAAATTACTGCACTTGCATATCATGCATCATGTCAAACATTCTTTCAAAATTATTTTCTAAAGTGGATAGATTTTGAACATTTATTAATCAAAGACTTCAAGTGAGTGAACCTAGGGTGAATAAACATATAGGTACCACAAGGGTGGGGTAGGGTGATGGCTTAGTGCATCTTCTCTATACGTAACCAACCTCCGAACCTAGATCACTGTTTCCAAAGACCTAATGGAGTTATTTTCAAAAAAAGGCTTAAATATTTTCAAAGGTTGCCAAACAACCTATTTTCTTAAAAACCACCTCTTGAGGAAGTTTTATAAATATTTTCAAAAGCCCTAAGTGTAATTTTCGGATTGTGCTTAGTTTTAGGTGGCCTAACTCACCTTAATCAAGTTAGGTGGTGACTCCAAATTGTTTTCCCAAAGCCCTTGTTCAAAATCAAATTTTCAATTCAAACCTAGTCGCACTTGTTATTTTAGGAGGATAAGTTCTAACGAGAGAGCATTGTGTTTTTCTCACTTGTCTTTTTCGAGTGCAAAAAATTAGGGCACGATAAAACCCTAATTGCTTTCCTAGTGCGTCTTCCCTATACGTAACCAACCTTCGAACCTAGAATCACTATTTCCAAAGGCCAAAAAACGAAGTTATTTTTCAAAAAGGGCTTAAATTTTTCCAAAGGTTGCCAAGAGACCTATTTTCTTAAAATCCCTCTATTAAGGAAGTTTTCCAAAATCTTTTCAAAAACCTTAAGTTTAATCTTTGGATTGCACTTAGTTTTAGGTGACATAACTCACCTTGACAAAGTTAGCTAGCGACTCCAAATCTTTTCCAAACGCCCTTATTCAAATCAATTTCTAATTCAAACCTATTCGCACACGTCCTTGTAGGAGGATTATTTCTAATGAGTGAGCACCCTACTTTTCTCGCTTGTGTGTTTTCTCTAGTGCGAAAAATCAGGATGCGACAGTGTTGAAAGAGGCAAATTTTGTTTTAGGAAAGTTTTGAAAAAGGAAAGGTTTGTTTTAGGAAGGTTTTGTAAAAGAAAAGGTTTTACTTTTGGAAAGATTTGGATTATTTCCAAAAATAGATTGATTTGATTGTGTTTCTAGAAGTAGGAGATTGGATTTGGTTTTCAAAATAGAAAGATTTGATTTTGTTTTAAAAAATAGAAGATTGGATTTGATTTCTAAAATAGAAAGATTTGATTTGATTTGCAAATGGAATATTTGAGTTGACTTGAAATGGGAAGGATCTGACTTGGAAAAGGTATGTTTTTTTGTAAAATCTTTTGGTTTGAAAAGCTATAATTTTATTTGGCATCAGTTTGGAAACAACTCAAGATAGTTATGCGCTTTTTTAGAAAACATGATGTAACAATGATTCGAAAAACGTTTTGATGCAATGAATGCAAGAATGAAGGTCGTGGACAAAACTAAGGTTTCATAAGGCATGATATCTTAAGGCTTCAAGAAGAAAACTTTTGGACCAATTTTGAAAAAAAGCCTTTGAATGTGGAATTTAAAGAGGTTTAAAGACTAATTTTGAAAGAGATGTTTAAGGGCTTAAAACCCTAATGTGGCCATTAGAGGCCACTTTGAATATGTCACTTTCCTAACGTGACCTTAATCATAGAAATGCTATAATCACTCTAGGGCAGCTATTTTAAAAAACAAGTTAGGGCTTGAAACCTTAATGTGAACCTTGGTGGTCATTTTGAATATGTCACGTTTTTAGGGAAACCCTTACTTTGAAGAGATTAGAATCATCCTAAGCTTGTGAGCTTAAAGATAAAAACAATGGATGAACATGACAATAATAATGCAATACAGGCATGAACATACAAGCTTGAAGGCTTTATCATATTCCAAGAGCCCTCTAGACCATACCATGATTGGTTAGGCTAATTGAAGACCTCCGACATGGTGATCTCACCAAAGCTTCACTTAGGCATGGACCAAAGGTCCTCTTGTTTCAAGCATGCAAGAAGAAAGGGTAGAAGATATGGATTAAAAGAGAAAATCACCCAAGTGGACTAGAAGAGAGAAGTGAGAGAGGGGGAAAGCATAAATTTAAAAAAAAAAAAAAACCCTACATTTATATTAAAGTTTCTTCGAGCTTCAATAGGAGATCTTACTTCAACTTCAAGAGGTCTTCAATGGCTTCAAGGACTAGAAGTAGTCTTCAACGAGTGAGGCAGACTAGGGTTTTGAAGAGTATAGGTTAGGGTTTGAATGAATGAGGCTAGGGGGCGAGAGGCTTGGATAGGACTAGGGTTTTTAGAGGATTTTGGAGGCTGTAGAGAGTTTGACAAAGCTTTGTTGTAATTTTTTGGAGCTAGAATATGCTAGGGGTGCACTGTATTTATAGGTAAAAAATCAGAGGAGGTGGCGCCACTAGGAATGGTGCTAGGCCAAAATTTAGCCAGGTGCCACTAGCATATGCGGCAGGCCAAACTTTAGCCAGGCACCACTAAAACATGCGTCAGCCTCTAAATTCTTTGGAGATTTGATTTGATTCAACCTTGAGCTATAAGGCAAAGATTTGGGCACTAGTTCTAGTGGCTCCCAGCCATTTTTTAGCCTAGCTCCATTGTGAGTGGCTCTAGTTTGATCTGGAAAGCTATCGGGCTGCGGTGCCCAGCTGGAAAAGAGATAAAGGCACCAGGAGCTCCCCAGGGGTTTTTGGTTAGATACCTAGGGCCGAAATAATTAAAAAGGATGACCGGTCCACTAGGAGTAGAATGGTCATTTGGACAGGGGTATACTAGAATGGACCCAGAATGGATCTTGATGGCACTTGGAGATTAGGGATACTTGTGGGAGTGTCCCGGGGATCTACTGGTTTGATACTTAGAGCCGGTGTGGTTGAGAAAAATGATCGACCCACTAGGGGCAAAACGATCATTTGAACTGGGAAACACTGAAATTGGTTTGGAGTCAACCAAGATGGGATTCGAAGGCAAGGAACACTAGCAAGAGTGTCCCAGGGGGTTACTGATTTAATACCTAGGGTCGACGTGGTTAAAAGGGATGACTGGCCTATGAAGGGAAAAATGGTTATTTTAACTTGAAAAAATAGAAACGGGTCTGAAATTGGTTTGAATGGCATTCTGAGCATGCCAAATTGTTTGGGGATAGTCTTGGAATGATGGCCTTACTACTCTTAGGTACTTTCTATAGGAGCGTGCTGATTTCGAACTTGACTGGGTGGACTCCAGTCTTTGAGAAATTTTGTACTTTTTGAAAGACATGCCAACAGTGGACATTCTACATTGGCAGGCTTGTAGGTGCCAAAAATGATCTGCTTGACATGGTGTTGCTTCCTAAGACTGCCCAGTCTCAGAAAGCTACCGGTTTGGTGATGGTCCTCTAGACTACCCAGTCTTGAAAATCTACTTGATTGGTGGTGGTCCTCGAGACCACTCGGTCTCAGAAATCTACTTGTTTGATGATGGTCCCTAAGATCGCCCGATCTAAGAAATCTACCTATGTGGTGATGGTCCCCGAGATTGCTCAGTCTTGAAAATCTACCTGTATGGTGATGGTCCCCTAGTTTGCCGGGTCTCGAAAATTTACATATTTAGTGATGGTCCTCGAGATCACCCGGTCTTGGAAATGTACCTATGTGGTGATGGTCCCTGAGATCCCCTGGTCTCGAAAATCTACCTGTGTGGGGATGATCCCCAAGACCTCCTAGTTTTGAAAATCTACCAGTTTGGTGATGGTCCCCAAGACCGCCCGATCTTGAAAATCTACTTGTGTGGTGAAGGCCCACAAGACCATCCGGTCTCGAAAATCTACCTGTGTGGTGATGGTACTCAAGACCGCCCAGTCTAAAAGATCTACCTATTTGGTGATGGTTCTCTAGACTGCCCAGTCTAAAAAATTTACTTGTTTGGTGATTGTCCTCAAGACTGATCGGTCTTGAAAATCAACCTAAAGGGTGTTCTTCCCTGAGACCGCCCAGTTTAAAAAATCTACCTGTATGGTGATGGTCCCCTAGTTTTCCAAGTCTCGAAAATTTACATATTTAGTGATGGTCCTCGAGATCACCTGGTCTTGGAAATGTACCTATGTGGTGATGGTCCCTGAGATCCCCTGGTCTCGAAAATCTACCTGTGTGGGGATGGTCCCCGAGACCTCCTAGTTTTGAAAATCTACCAATTTGGTGATGGTCCCCAAGGCCACCCAATCTTGAAAATCTACTTGTGTGGTGAAGGCCCACAAGACCATCCAGTCTCAAAAATCTACCTGTGTGGTGATGGTACTCAAGACCGCCCAGTCTAAAAAATCTACCTATTTGGTGATGGTTCTCGAGACTGCCCAGTCTAAAAAATTTACTTGTTTGGTGATTGTCCTCGAGACCGATCGGTCTTGAAAATCAACCTATATAGTGTTCTTCCCTAAGACTGCCGAGTTTAAAAAATCTACAAGTTTGGTGGTGGTTCTTGAGACCGCGTAGTCTCGAAAATCTATATGTGGGGTGATGTCCCCGAGACCGCCCAGGCTTGGTCATATACCTGTGTTGTGTGGGATGCCAAGGTGGCATTCTAGCCATTTAGCTCTAATTGGGCCCGGGAAGCAATTGCTTAACTGAACTGGAGTTTGAAAAGCATGTCTACGTAGTAATGTGCTGTGATGCTTGAATGCGAGTCCAGTTTGGCGAGAGATTGCCGAGTGGGAAAAAATGGGGTGCTTATAGTTGCTATTCTTTTTTTGTCTTTGCTTGTCAAATGTCGTGTCCCGATTTTTTGCATTCGAGAAAAGAAAGTAACAAAAACACAGTACTCTCTTGTTAGAACTCATCCTCTTAGAAGAACGAGTGCGACTAGGTTTGATTCAGAAATTGATTTGATTAAGGGCTTTTGGAAAAGATTTGGAATTGCCATCTAACTTGATTAAGGGAAATTAGGTCACCTAAAACTAAGTATAATTTGAAGATTATACTTAGGGCTTTTGAAAAGATTTTGAAAGCGTTTAGAAAATAGGTTGTTTGGCAACATTTGAAAAATATTTATGTCCTTTTTAAAATAACTCCATTTGGTCTTTAAAAAATTGATTATAGGTATAAAGGTTGGTTACGTGTAGAGAAGATGCACTAAGCCATCACCCTACCCTACCCTTGCGGTACCTATATGTCTATTCACCCTAGGTTCACTCATTCAGAATCTTTGATTAATAAATGTCCAATTATATCCACTTTTGAAAAGAACTTTTAGAAAGAAGTTGACACGATGCAGGATATGCAAGTGCAAGAATTTGATTTGATTTGGAAAATAGATTTGAAAAGAACTTGATTTGATTTTGAAAATAGATTTGAAGAGATAGATTTGATTTGAAATTGGTTATAGAAGAAAGATTTTATTTTTGAAAGAGATTTGAAAAAACTTGATTTGAAATTGGCAAGAAGGTTTTAGAAATTGCAATTGGAGATTTGAAAATAGATTTTGAAATTGAAAATTTGAAATAGCTTAAGGAATTAGAAACTCGAAAAAATGTTATGGAATTTAAAATTTCAAAATAGTTTGAAAAAGATGTGACCGCACCTATGAGGGTTGCCTATGTATCCATTTGTGGGAATTAGGTCAGTCGTAGTTCAGACAAGAGTCCGATTGAAAATAGACACTTCGAGGAATCGAAAGGTTTGATTTGAAAAGATCGATTAGAAAAAGAGTTTGATTAGAACTTTGAATAAGAGACTTGAAATTGAAGTCCGAATAGAACTTGAGGATTTGCAATTGATTTTGATTTGAAAAGATTTAACTTGGACTTGATTTGGAAAGATTGAGATTATGAAAACATTTTGACTTAGTTTGAAATTGGAAAACCGTCTTAGTTTAGAAAAGAGTTTTAGAAAAGGGTTAAAACTTCCTAACTTTAGGGTTAGGGTTGAACCAAGATTTAGGCCTCCTAGGGTTTAGGTTACATAGGTTTGAAACATGTAATTAAATTGGAAAGGATTTGATTTAAATTTGAAAAGTACAATTTTTGAAAGTTAGATTTAGAAAAGGTTTGAATTAGTAAAGTTGGATTTAAGGAAGATTTGAAAAGAGATTTGATTTGATTTGATTTGATTTAGAAAGACTTGACTTAATCACTTGATTTGAATGGATTTAGAAAGTTAGGGTTTACGAAAAACTAGATTTTAGAAATCTTTGCATTTAGAAAAGGTTCAAAAAAGGAAAGCTCCATTTTAGGAAAGTGCCAAATTGGAAAAGTTTTGATTTTAGGAAAGTTTCATTTTATGAAATATTCATTTTAGGAAAGTTTTGGATTTGTAAAGATTGAACTTAGGTAAGTTTTGAAGTTAGAAAGATTTGATTCTTGTTTCCTAAAGTAGAAGATTAGATTTTATTTCCACAAAGAGATGATTTGATTTGGTTTCTAAAATCGTAGGATTTGATCTAGTTTCCTAATTTGAAAGATTGGATTTGACATGGAATTGGAAAGGTTGAATTTTGAAAATCTAGGATTTGGAAAGCTATGATTTTGTATAGAAAAAGAGATTTTGAAAATCTAAAATTTCATGTAGAAAATAGAGGTTTTGGACATCTATAATTTAAGCCAAAATTGAAAGTCATGATTTTAGGAAAGAGAATTAGGGTTTCCTAACCATGGAATCTTGGGATTGACTTGGACTTCAAGAAAAAGAGCTTTTAAAAAGAGTTTCTAGGAAGGAAACTTGAAGAGAGTCTTTAGAAAGTGAATTTTTTAAGAAAGCTTTTAGAAAGTATTTTGAAAAGCAATTTTGAAAGGGGTTTGAATATGGACTTTTGAACACTTTTTGAATGTCTCACTTTCCTAAAACAATTCTAACCATGAAGAGATTAGAACCATTCTAAGTTGGTGGTTTTGAAAATAATATAGATTTGAAATATGGACCAATATAATCCCATTGAATATCACACTTTCCTAAAACAACCCTAACCATGGAATGGCTAGAATCATCTTAAGATTGTGGTTTTGATAAAAACCAAGTTAGGGTTTGCACCCAAAATATGGACCATGATGGTCACAATGAATATAACACTTTCTTAAAGCAACCCTAACCATGGATTGGCTATAATCACTCTAGAAGCGTGATTTTGAAAATAAGATTTTAAATGCAAGTTTTAAAATATAATTTTGATGCAAGTTTTGAAAACAACTTTTGAAAACACTTTTAAAGACGTGAATGAACATGATATGCATAATGCAAGTAAGGTCGTGAACATACAAGGTTTAGACTTCATCACATAATCAAGAGGGCCAAACCCATATGGTCTAAGGTTGAATTAGAAGAAAACCCCCAACACGGTGACTTTCAATAATCCTTTATACACATGAATCGAGGATTCCCTTGTTCTAAGCTTGCAAGAAAAGGGGGTGGGGGAGAAGAAGATAGGGGATTAAAATAGAAAAAACCCAAGTGGGTTAGGAGGAAGAAGAGAGAGAGGGAAGCCTACCTTGTTTTCTTCTTGTTGTGTTTGCTTTATTTGTTTTGCTTTACTTGATCCTTAAGAGCTTCCAAGTTGTAGCACCTTGAGTCTTCAATGGAGGCTTTGGAGGCTTGTGTTTAGGTGTATGGAGCATGTATAAATATTCGAGTTGAGTGTATGGTGGTTAGGGTTTGAAGAGAATAAAGAGGCTAGGGTTTTAGAGAGACTTCGAGCTCTGTAATTCAAAGAGCAGAGTTTTTGGATTGAGTTTGCAGACCATTTTCACATAGGAGGATGCTCTGTATTTATAGATAGAAATTCACCTAGCGCCTGTTGCAATGGCCCTAGGGTAAATTTCCTTCAAGCGCCACTCAGGCCAATTTTTGGCTAGACGCCACTGCTAGTGGCACCAGCCACTTAGAAAAGTTTTAAGCTCGGCAAGTAACGTATTTTTCAACCCTTGATACGCAAGGCAAAAGATTTGGGCACTTGCATTAGTGACTACCATGCAAGTTTTAGGTTGGCTTCACTAGATGTGATTCCGGAAGGTTCATGAATATTTCGGGAGGCCGAGAATGGTTTGGAAGGTCGAAAATTGGTAGAAACCCTTGAAATAGTGTCTTGGGGGTAACGAGTTTGAAAAACAATGTCGGGATGATCAACCGAGCTATTAGGGGCAAAATGGCCAACCAGACCAAGAAAGCATCGAAATGGACTTGGAACGACTCATGAGAGGACTTGAAGGTTGGAAACACTAACTAAAGTATTCCAAGGGATTGCTAGTTCGATACCCAGAGCCAGTGTGGTTGGAAAAGGTGGTCAGCTCACTAGGGGTAAAATAGTCATTTTATACTAGGTTTGCCAGAATTGACTCAGAATGTTCCGAGAAGGTGCTAGAAGACTGAGAATGCTATTAAAAGCATCCTTAGAAGGTAACTGGTTTAATACCCAAAACCGGTGTTGTTCACAGAGGCACTCGGATGCTTAGGGGCAAAATGGTTATTTTGATCGGATGGTCCCAAAATTGGTCTGAAACCGACTAGAAGGCATCTGAACATGCCGGATCATTTTTGGGATGATCTTGGAAGGGTGGACTCACCGCTCTAAGGACTTAGGTACTTTCTCAAGAGGCATGCCGAAAAAGGCATAAGAGGCAGTTTGGTCATTTTTCACCAGAGTGGGCTAGCAGGCACTGGTGTTGACCCTAGTTTTGAGTATTTTCGCCACTCTGACTGTTTGTGACGAGTTGGTTTTCAAAGGTATCTCATCCTTTGATAAATACGTCACGACCAAGAGGCGAGTTCGGTCCCGTGACATAGGGGTTTGTTGGCAATTCCCAATGTCGACCTGTTTGCAAGCGTTTCCGCCACTCTGACGGTTGTGATGTTTGCAATTGTTTCTGCCACTTTGACGGTTTGCGTTCATTCCAGAGACTACCTGATCTTGGAAAGCTGCTATATGGACTTATTGTCTAAGGAATCAACTTTCTCGAAAGATGTGCCAAATAATGAATATTCTTCATTAACGGGCAAGCAAGCACCAAAGGTGGACCATTCTACCATCTCGGAGACTTGGGTTCCATCTCGATTGATGGGTTTGAAGAGACTTACCGTTTTGAAAAGTTTTGTTAAAAAACGTGCTGGACTAGATGGTCTTATCGCCTGAGGGTTTAACTTTCTTGAAAGGTGTGTCGAATTTGATTTGAATTGAACTTGGATTTGAAATTGAATTTGAGATTGAAATGGGGACTTACATTCTCTAGGAAGATGTGCCAAATAGAATTGGACCGAGCAATGCCCCAAGGGCATTTTGGTCATTTTGTCTATGTTAGGCCCGGCGGGCCTGCGAAGCGTTTCATTGATTGGATTGAGTCTGGAAAGCTGGTTCTAACTTGAATGTGTCTGTGTTGGTTTGAACATAAGTCTGGAAGGACCGGAGATTGCCGTGCTGGCAAAAATGGGGTGGTTATTGGTGCCCCTCTTTTTTTGTCTTTGCTTGTCGAAGACAGAAAATGATAAAATAAGAGTCCCATGTTGACCGCAAGGCGATTGGAGAGATAGACTTTAGAAATTTTGAAAACTGAAGTAGTTGGATAATGAATTTTGAGTTTGAAAACTGGACTGTCTTGATTTTTGAAATCCAAAATTTTGAAAACTTGATTTTGAAATTGAAGTTGATTGTTTGAATAGATTTTGAAATCATTTTTTGAAACCCGATTAAACTTTTTGAAGGAAAATGTTTTTGAAGAACCGAGGAAATGATTTTGAAACAAAACCTTTTTTTATTATTATATATATATTTTTTTAATTTTTGAAGAAAGGAGTTAGAAAGCCTAGAACGGTGTTTTTGAAATCAAAAGTTTTGAAGAAAAAAGTTAAGAAAGCCTTGAGAGTGGGGCTTTTTTGGCACAGAAGACCTTGATAACCTCGAACAAAATTTTTGAAACAAGGAAAGAGTAAGAAATTTTTGAAATAATATATTTTCGAATGAAAAATGTATAAAATCTTTGAGGGTGGGGCCTTTTTGGCTGAGAAGGCCCCAAGAAACTCAGGAAAGCCTAAAACTATTAAAGGAAAAACTTAGGAAGAATTTTTGAAAATGGAATTTTGAATAAAACTTTTAAGACAAACACTTAGGAAATTTTTTGAAAATGGATTTTGGGGTTTAGAGAACTTTGAAATTGATAAGAACATTGGTAGGAAGAAATTTTGAGAATTTGAAACATTGAGAATTTTGAGGATTGATTTTGAAGAAGACTTTTTGGAGGAAGAATTTTTAGAAATCCTTGAAACTTGATTTGAGTAGAAATTTTTTGAAGAAGAAACTTAGAAAGTTTTGAGATGGACTTTGATTGAAAATTTTTGAGATTTGATTTTCAAAATGAACTTTGGTTTTGGATTTTGAAATAACCTTGGAAAGAGAAGGTTAAAAAATCTTGGAATTGATTTTGAGATGAACTCTAAGAAGGAAAAAGATAAGAAACTATTTTGATCTGACACTTGAACAAAATGTGTAGAAAATTAGTTGACTCAAAACTTGAATTTTCTTTTTTTTACGACAAAATGTTTAGGAAATTTATTTACACCTGAAACTTGAATTTTTGAAGACAACATATGTAGAAAATCTATTTTGACTTGAAACTTAAAATTTTTTAAGACAAAATGTATAGAAAATTCATTTTGACTTGAAACTTGAACTTTTAAAGACAAAATGTGTAGGAAATTCATTTTAACTTGAAACTTGAAATTTTTTTAATACAAAATGTGCAGAAAATTCATTTTGACTTGAAATTTAAACTTTTTGAAGACAAAACGTATAGAAAATTCATTTTGACTCGAAACTTGAACTCTTTGAAAACAAAATGTATGAAAAAATCATTTTGACTTGAGATTTGAACTCTTTGAAAGGGGATGGTTTAGAAAAATTATTTGAAATTGAAAGTTAAATTTTTTGAAGAAACAGTGTAGAAAATTCATTTAAGCTTGAAACTCGAGATTCTTTTCTTCCTTTTTTTTTCCTCTTTTCTTTTTCACTTTTTTTATTTTTTGATTTTTCTTCTTTCTTTCTTGTTTTCTTTTTTGTGCATTTTCCTTTTTTCTATCTTCCTTCTCTCTTTTTTTTCCCTTTCTTTCTTTTTCTTTTTTTATATACATATTCTTCGTGTTCATGAGTTCTTACTTTTCCCCTTCTCCTCTACCTTACCTTCTAGATGATTGATGCGGGAGAGGTCGCCTTACTGACTAAGTCTAGAGTTGAGGGACACGACTGAAAGCTAAACTAACTACAACGAGAGCTACTCTGGCCGAGGAGTGGACTACTACTGTTGATGCCTAGGCTGAAAAGGATGATTGGCACGCTCGGATGACCACTTTAATTGATGTTGAATTTGAGCTGGGGCTTGCCTGGGTGGCTGATGCAAGAGACAACTATCTACGCTGAAGGCAATTTATGAGATTTGATTTGGTCGAGTAGAGGACTAATGCTACTGACGGGGAGAGGGTGGCCTTGCTAGGGCTATAGAAGGTACCCCAGATGAGGCTGTTGGAGATATTGAGACTACCTTTGTCGGAGTTGATTACTAAGGTTGAGGTTAAGGTAGCTTTTTGAGGAGGCCCTATGGTCGATATCTGGCATTTCATCTGATGGAATAATACTCTTCTTGGGGAATTGATGCTCTGTCTTGCAAAATGATACTCTTCTATGGATATCCAAGATTGATGTCTTGAAACTACTACTTCTTGAACCAACATTCCATCTTGCGGAATGATGCTTTTATAGAGAAAGTCAAAGGTTGATGTCTTGAAACTGCTACTTCTTGAACCAAAACTCCGTCTTGCAAAACAATGCTCCTATGGGAAAGTCCGAGATTGATTGGGGAGGTCGAGGGTGGGTTGCCTGTTCTCTGTTTTTTGTCAGCTATGGAAGTTTTAGCTTTTTGAGGTGTATGTTGGTGTTGGAGATTTCTGAGGTTACTTGGTTGCGGGGTGGCTTTTTAGCTCCTTTTTGTGCTTTGCCTAATTCCTTGTTTCCTATTTGAGAAAGAGAGAAAGAGAGAGACATAGAATAAGTTTTTGTGCAAACATAGTTTACTTATGCCAATTCTAAAAATGCACAGGTAAAGGGATGAATGCATGTTTATACTTTCTTTCTTTCCTCTTTTTTTATTTTTTATTTTTCTGAATGCCCTATACAGGAATTGAATTGAATGCATATCATAGTTTTCGATGAATGTACATGTTTATATAAGAATTGAATTGAATGCATGTCATACTTCTTCTTCTTTTTTTCGTGAATGCATAGGTTCATACAGCAGTGGAATTGAATGCATGTTATGCTTTTTGATAAATGTATGAATAGATACAAGCTACACAAGAATTTAATAGATGTACATGTTATACATGACATGGATGCACTAGTACTATATGTATATAGGTTACTTACGAAGAATGTCCCAAGATTGCCCCAAGGCCCATATTCTTGGGATTCTGTTTTCCTTCCAAGATTCTGCCCTTTTGGTTTTGTCTTATTCTTATCGGGTTGTGATAGCATTTGCACCCTTCTTAGGGAATCTTGACCATTTGGTTTGCCTGTTGGTATCTTATCCCTACTTTCTATAGGGTTTGATATTTGGGAATTTTTTGTCCTCATATGGTTTTCTCTCTTAGATCGTCAAATACCACCGTGGCTTGATTGACAACTCGTATACCCTTTGCAGAGCGATAAGCAGCTTGGCCCTCACTCTGAGAAGACTTCTTTTAGGACTACAGTGCATGCTGAGTTTAGGGGTTGTAAGAAATGAAGGGATAATGAAGCTTAAAGATTTTCTTTTAGTGGATTGTTTAAACCAAAACCATCTTACCATCCTCCGTGTCTTTTTTTCTTTTTTTGTTTAACTACTTGTCATGACCTTGTTTAGGCTTATTTGGACTATGTAATTTTCTTTGATCAGAGAGGACTTTGATTTGGACTGTAACGTAGGCTAGGTTAAGGGGTTTATGAATGAAAGGATATAAAGGCTCAAATTTGATGTTACTTTCAGTAGGGTTTAGATCCACACCATCCTTGGTTGTTCCTCCGTCAGGGTTTGGCCCCTTACCATCCTTCTTCAGCTTCGGTAACACGTCTAGCTCATTTAGATTAACCAATCTATTTTCAATCATAGTGGACTTAAATAGGGTTGTAATGTAAGCCATGGTTTTGGTGTTTTACAAGAAAAGGTAAAGGCTCGAACCTATAGCTTCTATTGGTCTTCTTTATCACCTAGTTTTTCCTTTTTGACTTTACTATATATTTTTCAGGATGCCATGCAATGACTCTTTTCTCTTCTAGCTTTTACTATAAGCTTTTCAAGATGGCACAAAATAACTTTCTTACAACCTTCTCTTAGATATGCTCTTTTTTTTTTTTTTTCTTTTCAGCCTCTTGGCAACTTTTTGCTTTCCTTTTTCTTCCCTTCCTTCGTTTTTTCTTTTCATGAGATGAACACTTCCATAACTTTTTTTTTCTGTTAGATCTTTGCCTTAATGTTTCATCCTAACCCATTGCGGGCAGTGATCCCTAGGTTGGGGTTTTCTTAAAAAAAAAAAACAGTAAACAGCTCAATAGGTTTGACAATGGTTACGTTTGATTATATAGAGAATGAAATGAGGGTCTCTCTTCATTTTAAACCAGATTGCTTGATCCATAGAGACTTCACGTTGCTTTAGCTTGGTGGAAGATGACAACATTCTTTGGGGAGACCTCAGCTATCTGTCTGCCCCAGTGTGGGGGGATGGTGTTGGACTAGGGTTGATAAGAAATCTTTCGCTTTCCGCAAGGCATTAGTGGGTTGAGCAAAGGGCTATACATTTTTTTTTTGTATGGTAGCAGAATTGATGGCATCTCATCATTTCAAATTAAATTGCTTAGTCCATAAAGCCTTTGTACAAAATTTAGACAATGTTCATAAAGATGGTATGTTTCTACTAATAGACCCCTATATATTCTATCAAATCAACTACTCTGTGCTTACCTGAATGTGGGGGATGGTTTTTGGTTCGGGGATATCTTAATAGAAATCACTTGCAGCTCTAATGGGCTGAGCAAAGGGTAGTGTTCATTTCTTTTTGGATGAATAGAACAATGGTTTCTTATCATTTTGAGGAGTCGGCTGCCCATCACTTAGCTAGGATATCACTCAAGTGTTGCCTCTTCAATAAGTTTCGCACCTCTTTGTAGAGTCTGTTTTCTCCCTCTCTCTCCCTCTCTCTTTTTCTTGCAAAGGTTTTAACCCCCCATTGAATGGGTTGCCCATGTTATCACATCCTTCGAGTCATTACAAAATGGGAAAGAATCTCTAAAAGTAATAATCATCCATAAGAGTATGAGACAAAGGGGATAAACTGAAAACTAATTCTTTTTCATTTCAAATTATGATGGTATGATATGCAATATTTATTTAGAGGAGATATGCAAGAAATAGAAAGGTAAAAAGAAAATAAACAAATTTTGTGAAAACCTTCATTTTTTTGTGGGCCTTTTGGTGAGAACCCTTAATAGGGTTTTGGGACTATGTCAACCTCCTTGGTGCTTCATTCGCCAGATGTATCAATGGAGGGCGAATTGACAAATCTTTTACGGCATTTGGCACGTATTTGGAAGTTAGAGAATTTTGTGGTGGCAATGCATAAATCTGATAGGACTTTGCAAATGATGAAGTCCTCTTCTGCATGAATGGTGATTGTTGTTCCATGGTGTGAAAGTAGTTGCTTAGAGGTAATGTCTTGTTGATGGATTGTTACTTTCTTTTACTCCTTAATGCAGGTTCAACCTTTTCCAATAATCGGGCTTATCCTCGCATGAGTTTGAATTGGGCGAGATGCTAGAGGGGTTCCATGAGTTCAATTATGCTCTTTGACCTGAAAAAGGAAAGAAAAACAAAACACAGTTAGCATGTGTAGTTGAAAGTTTTATGGATGCATGTCCTATGGAGGTCCTTTCTTTAAGGGAATCTATGCACGATGCTAGGTCCATTTTGGAGACAGGGTTTTACCCCTATATACAGTGCAATACCTCTTCGACATAGGTTGGTTGATATTTCTTTACTTTGGCAATCCCACCGCCACAGACGAAGATGGATTTGGGCCCCTTTCGAGATATGGTTCTATGTATGCCATGAATCCTTAGGGTTGAGGAACCCTTAGGAGTTTTGGTAGGTTCGATTAACATGAGATTGGATCACTCCTTTCTCTCTATGGTTCATTAAATGCATGAGAATGTAATGACTTGAGTTTCTTGGAACTCTTGTCTTGGAATAGATATGGATACTTGAGCATAATAAAAATGAATATGTGAGCATCATGATAATAGTAAATGAATGGTTTAGAAGAGCCCCTTCTTGTCTTGCTTATGCTTTTGGTTCTCTTGGCGCTTGGAGAGAAGGGGGTGAGGATAGAAGACAAGAAACAAGGGATAAGTTAGCGTCTTAGTTTGAAAGTTTTTATACAATGTATGTCCTAGGGGTGCCTCTACTTTGAGATAAAAACCAAACATAATGCATTTGGCTCGCTTTTAGGAGATAGGGGTTTTACCCCTGTATGCAGATACCTTACTATTTGAGTGGGAACATACATTCATTCATTAATTCATGAAAACTAAAGAAGTATATTGATTTTTGGAGCTTAAATATAATGGAATTGAAATATATTTCAATAGGGGGAGAGGGAATAATTTTCTTGGGACTTCCACATATCTACTTTTACATTTGAAATCCTAAACTGCTCTTGAGTCTTCAGAGTTGTCTTATTTGATGTTGATGTCAAGGATGTCATTGAGAGACCTTGTTTGATTGCCTCTTGTCTTCTTGGCAACCCTATCTCCGTGAGCATAGAAGGATTGGGGCCCCTCTTATGCAATGAGTTAACATGGATGCTATGATTCCTCAGGGTTACATGAGAACCCTTAGGATTTTGGTAAGTGTAATGCAAGGGAGAGTGAACTTGATGTCACTCTCTTTGGGTTGATCATATGCATAAAGAGGCAATGACTTGAATTACTTTGGAACTCTTGCCTTGACATGGAATATTGAATACATGAACATGGATGCATAGAGTAGAGAGAGAGAATGCAATTGTAAGGTAAACATGGATGCATGAGCAGTTATACAGGCATTATAACAGCAATAATACAAGCATTATAACGACAGGAATAGACAAACTTAAAATAAAGTAAAGCAGTCACCCCTTCCTCCATGGTTTTGAAATCGACATGCGTGTCTTAAATTCAACAGAGGTTTGGCTATGCATGGTGTCTATATGAGCATGAGGTTAAGGGTTTACTAATGCTTTTTAAGAAGGTTTGGTTCCCAGATCTTCAAACCTAGGCCCACTCCCCGATGTAGTGCCATTATTGGTTGGTGATCCGAGTAGGGGAACCATCAAGAGGTCATAAGCAAAGAAACTGACACAACATCTTACCCACAACTAATATACCGTTCCCCCTTCTAAATAGAAGGGACATTTCAGGTAAAGAATGCAAATATGCAAATGCTTGTGCACAATGTAGTGTATGTGTGAAATTTTGAAAAGTGGAGGAAATGGCCCAATAACTCCCATCCATCCTATCCATTCCATACATTCATTCATACATGGCAGTTAATATATCTCGCACCTTAATTTTTTGCGCTCGAGAAAAATAAGCATAAGTGGAAAAATCGCGGTACTCTCTCATTAAAACTCATCCTCCTATAAGAACGAGTGCAACTAGGTTTGGATTTGAAAATTGATTTGATTAAGGGTTTTTGGAAAAGATTTGGAGTTGCCACCTAACTTAATTAAGGTGAGTTAGGTTACCTAAAACTCAGCATAATCTGAAGATTACATTTAGGGTTTTTGAAAACTTCCTTAAGAGAGGATTTTTAGAAAATAGGTTGTTTGGCAACCTTTGAAAAGATTTAAGCTCCTTTTTTAAAGTAACTCCATTTGGTTTTTGAAAGTAGTGATTCCAAGTTTGGAAATTGGTTACGTGTAGGGAAGACACACTAAGCTATCACCCTACCCCGCCCTTACAGTACTTACGTGTCTATTCACCCTAAGTTCACTCATTCGGAATCTTTGATTAATAATTGTCCAAAACTATCCACTTTTGAAAATAACATTTTAAAAGAAGTTGACATGATGCATGATATGCAAGTACAAGAATTTGATTTTATTTTGAAAGTAGATTTGAAAAGACTTGATTTGATTTTGAAAGAATGTTTTAGAAATTGAAATTTGAGATTTGAAAATAAACTTTAGAATTAGAAACCTGAAATAGATCATGGAATTGAAAGTTTGAAAAAGGTTGTGAGCGCACCCATGAGGGTTGCTTACATATCCTTTTTTGGGAATTAGGTCAGTCGTAGTTCGGACACCAGTCCGATTGAAATTAGACCCTTTGAGATTTTGAAAATTTTTATTTGAATTAGAAAAATAGTTTGATTTAAACTCTTAATAAAAGATTGAAAATTGAACTTGGAATTGATTTGAAAAGATTAAGATTTGATTTGATTTAGAAAAACTTGACTTGGAATGGATTTCGAAAAGCCTTGATTTGAATGTTTGATTTAGAAAATTTCGAAAGTCAGAGTTTAGGAAAGATTAGATTTAAGAAATCTTGGAATTGGGAAAGTTTCATAATGGGAAGGTTTCATTTTAGGAAAGTTTAAAATTAGGAAAGTTTCGAATTTAGAAAGTTTTAAATTAGGAAAGTTTTGAATTTAGAAAGTTTGAAATTTGAAAGTTTGAAATTAAAAAAGTTTCCTTTTAAGAAAAAGTTGATTTTGGAAATATTCGAATTTGGAAAGCTAGAATGAAGAACGATTTAGAATTTAGAAAGATTTGGATTTTGGAAAGTCTTGCATTTAAGAAAGTTTGAATTTTTGAAAGATTTGGAATTTAGAAAGTTTAGAAATTAGGAAAGGTTTAAATTTAGAAATATTGAAAATTTTGAAATTAGGAAAGATTTAATAGTTTAAAATAGGAAAGGTTTGAAAGTTTGAGTTTTGGAAAGGATTGGAATTAGGAAAGGTTTAGATTAGGAAATATTTGAAATTAGAAAATGTTTGATTTCTACTTCATAAAATAAAAGATCGGATTTTGTTCCCAAAAGAGATGATTTGATTTTGTTTCAAAAAATGGAGGATTGAATTTGGTTCCCTAAGTTGGAGATTAGATTTGATATGGAAATGGAAGGGATGAGATTTGGAAAACTTTGAATTTAGAAAATATAATTTGATAGGAAAAAGTGCCTTAGGAAACCTATGATTTTTAATGAAGAAAATCGAATTTTCTAAATCTAGGATTTTGACATGAAAAGGAAATTGACCAGTAAGGTTTCCTAACCATGGGTTCTAGGGTTTGGTTTGGACTCCAAGAAAAAGAGATTTTTGGAAAGTAGACCTTTGAGAGAGTTTTTGGAAAGAGAGCTTTTGAAAAGACGACTTTTTAGGAAAGGGATTTTTGAAAAGAGTTTTTGAAAGTAAATTGGAAAAAGCGATTTTAGAAAGTAGATTTGAAACGTGATTTGGAAAGGGATTGGAATATGCACTTTTGCAACTTTCTAAAAATATCTCACTTTCCTAAAACTATTCTAACCATAGGATTAGAACCATTCTAAAATTGTGACTTTGAAAACAATAAGGATTTGAAAATATGGACCATGATAGTCACTTTAAATATAACACTTTCCTAACGCGACCCTATAAGTTTCCCATTTTGGCCCGCTTGGCAATCTCCAGCCCCACCAGATTTAGTTTTCAAACATCACAACACATGCATGCTCAAGACGGGCCTTTCAAACTCCAATCCAGTCAACTAGTTGCTTCCCGGGCCCACAAAGCCCAAGTGAAGCCATAAACATCATTCCAGGTAGCTTTTCGAGACCGGGTGATCTCAGGGACCAACACCTTATCAAATTGTAGACAGTTCACTTCTGGCGCCTTCTAGCCCGCCAATGTAGAATATCCGTCATTCGGTAGTTCTTCGAGACCAAGCGTTCTCGAAGACCAACACTGCCATCACAAGTAGCTTTCTAAGACCAGGCGTTCTCAAGAACCAACACCACCCTACAGGTAGTTCTCTGAGACCGGATGGTCTTAGGGACCAACATTGCATAGGTAGTTTCCGAGGTCGAGCGGTCTTGGGAACTAACACCTAGGTCAACACCAGCGCCTGCTAGCCGACTCGGTGAAAAATGACCAAACCTGCCCCTTGGGCCTCCAGGCACGTTTTGAGAAAGTTCAAAATCCTTCAAAATGGTAAGTCTACCCTTCCGAAGTGCTACTAAGTGTAAGCACCCCATTTTTGACCACTCGGCAGTCTACACTCCGTCCAGACTTGTTTTCAAGTCATTGTGGGCATATTCCTATCGAAACTAATTCTCTAGGTCCAAATTCCGTCTTTCCATCGCTTCGCGGCCCTGTCAGGCCCAAATAGAGGCAAAATGACCAAAATGCCCTTAGGGGCATTGTTCTTTCTTATTCCAATTCCAATCCCTCTCTCGAGACAGTTTATTCCTCGAGACGGTCCGAGTAGCAAAACTACTCACAAAACCGTTAGAGTAGCGGAAACACTCACAATCCAGGCACGTCTCCTTGGAGACGATAAGGCCCTTTTCCAATCCCACTCTCGAGACAGTTTATTCCTCGAGATGGTTCCAGGCATGTCTCCTCGGAGACGGTAAGACCCCTTTCCAATCCCACTCTCGAGGCAGTTTATTCCTCGAGACGATTCCAGGCACGTCTCCTTAGAGACGGTAAGACCCCTTTCCAATCCCACTCTTGATACAGTTTATTCCTCGAGACGGTTCCAATCCAAGCACGTCTCCTCGAAGACGGTAAGACCCCTTTCCAATCCCTCTCTCGAGACAGTTTATTCCTTGAGACGGTTCGAGTAGCGAAACTACTCGCAAAACCATTAGAGTAGCGGAAATACCCACAAAACCGTTAGAGTAGCGGAAATACTCACAAAACCATTAGAGTAGTGGAAATACTCACAAATAGGTCGATATAGGGAATTGGCAACAAATCCCTGTGTCACAACGACCGCCGTTAGAGTAGCGAAAACACTCAAAACCCAGGTCAACACCATTGTCTGCTAACCCACTTTGGTGAAAAAGGACCAAACTGTCCTTTGGACCTTTTCCGAGACTTTCCGGTCAAGATGACCATTTTGCCCCTAAGCATCCGAATGCCCCGGGAACCACACCGGCTCTGGGTATCAAACCGGTAACCTCCTGAGACTACTTTTTCTAGTATTCTCAATCTTCTTTTACCTTTCCAGATCATTCCGAGTCAGTTCCGGCCAACCCGGTACAAAATGACCGTTTTGCCCCTGGAGGGCCGGTCTCCTTCTTCGACCACACCGGCTCTGGGTATCAAACCGGTAATGACCCGAGAATACTTTTTATAGTGTTCTCAACCTCCCCTTACCTTTCCGGACCATTCCGAGTCAGTTCCGGCAAACTTGGTACAAAATGACCGTTTTGCCCCTAGTGGGCCAGTCTCCTTTTCCGATCACGCCGGCTCTGGGAATCAAACCGGCAACCTCTGGTAACATTCTAAATAATGTTTCCAAATCCCAAGTCTTTTTCCGGGACAATCCGAGTTCGCCCCGGCAGCTTCCTAGTCCGATTGACCGTTTTGCACCTGAGAGCCCGGTCAACCTTTCTGACACATCTTATCCTCACTTTTCAAGTCAAATACCTCAAGGACATTATTTTAAGTGTTCCTACTCCTTTCTGGCCTTCCGGGTCATTCTCGGCTCCTCCAAATCATTCCCGGACCTTCTGGATTCACTCCTAGTGAAGCCAGGCTAAAGATTGCATGGTAGTCACTAGTACAGGTGCCCAAATCTAGTCAAAGATATGTTGCTTGCCTACTTATAAAGTTTCCTAAGTGGCTAGCGCCACTAGTAGTGGCGCCAAGCCAAGAATTGGCCTGGCGCCACTCCTAGTGGCGCTAAGAGCAATTTTGCCCTGGCGCCACTACAACAGGCGCCAGGTTTGTCCAACTTCTATAAATATAGAGCCTCATTCAACGTGAAGGGGGTCTGCAAACTTAACCTAAAAATCCTATATTTTGATATACAGAGCTCGAGCACCTCCAAAACCCTAGCCTTCCTAGATTCTCCCAAATCCTAGCCACTATACACAAACCCTAGCCTCCTATACACTCATACACTCCCCCATACACTCATACACTAGCCTTCAACCATCCTTTGAAGACTTGAAGAGCTGCCATCCAAAGCTTGAAGACAACTCTTGAAAACTGAAGGTGAAGATCAAGACAAAGACCGAAGACCGAAGACTGCACGGTGCACAAAATAAATAAGACATACGATAGGCTTTCTATTTAAATTTTCACACTTCCCCCTCTCTCTTCTCTCTCCTAACCCACTTGGGTTTTTTCTATTTTAATCCCCCATCTCTTTCCCGCCCTTTCTTTGCATGCTTGAAACAAGGGGACTCCCGGTCCATGTGTAGGATTGGGCTATTGGAGAGTCACCGTGTCGGGGGCTTTCTTCTAGTCTAACCAAAGACCACGTGGGTCCGGCCCCCTTGATTATTTGGTGAAGCCTTAGCCTTGTATGTTCACGACCCCAAATTGCATTGTGCATATCATAGTCTTGCATCTTCCAAAAACCGTTTTCAAAGTTATTTTTCAAAACATTTTCAAACTTGTTTTCAAAATTGCATCAAAATCTCTTTTTCAAAAACAAGTTTTCAAAACCACAATTCTAGGGTGATTCTAGCATTTCCATGGCTAGGGTTGCTTTAGGAAAGTGTTACATTAAAAGTGACCTTTTTGGTCTATATTTTCAAATCTTATTGTTTTCCAAAACCACTTTCTTAAAGTGGTTCTAGCCTTCTTATGGCTAGAATCGCTTTAGGAAAGTGAGACGTTTTCATATTTTCTAAAAACTCTCTTTTCAAAAAATCTCTCTTCCTAAAAATCTCTGTTTCAACATACTTTCCTAAAACTCTCCTCTCCAAAATTGTTTTTAAAAACTCCCCTCCAAAATCTATTTTTCAAAACCCCCCTTTTCAACTCCTTTCCAGAACTCTCTCTCCTAAAAATTCACTTTCTAAAAACGCTCCCTAAAAATCTTTCCAAAAACTCTCTTTTCCAAAATCTCCCTTCTAGAAATTCCCCTCTAGGATTTTCCTTCTAAAATCTACATTTCTAAAAACACACTTTCCAAAAACTCTTTCCTTAGAGCCCAAGTCAAGCCCTAGAACCCACAATTAGGAAACCCTAATTTTCTATCCAAAAACATGATTTTCAAACTCTGTCCCAAACCTAGGTTTCCAAAACCTCTTGTTTTCACATCCAAACGATACATGTTTCCAAAGCCTCTTTTCTACGTTAAAATTCCGCACTTTCAAAACTAGGGTTTCTAGAATCTCCATTTCCAAATCCTTGCCAAATCCTATGTTGCCTTTAGGAAACCAAATCCAATCTTCCGTTTTTGGAGACAAAATCAAACCTTTGCTTTTAGAAACCAAATCTAATCCCTTCCTAATCCAAACCTTTCTTAATTCAATTCCTTCCTAAACCATAAGTTTCCTAAACTTAAACTTTAAATCTTTTCTTAAATTTCAAAATCCAACTCTTTCTTAATTCAACCCCTTCCTAATCTTTTACTTTCCTAAATCTTAAGTTTCTAAAACTTGAACATAAAAATATTTCCTAAGTTTTAAAACTTAACTTTCAAATCTTTCCTAATTCAACCCTTTCCTAATTCTATCCCTTTCCAAATCTCAACTTTTCAAACCTAAGTTTTCATACCTCTCCTAAACTCAAACCTTTCCTAATCTCAAGATTTTCTAAAACTCAAACTCTAGAACTTTCTAAATCTTAAACTTTCTAAATTTTAAATCTTTCCAAAATCAAAACTTTCTAAATTTGAAACTTTCTCAAGTTAAATCTTTCTAAACCTCCAAACTTTCTAAATTTTAAACTTTCCAAAACTTCAACATCTTTCCAAATCTAAGACTTTTCTAAACTCAAAACTTTCTTAATTCAAACATTTTCTAAACTAAAAACTTTCCTTTTTCAAACCTTTCCCAAAACGAAACTTTCTTATTTTCAAAACTTCCTTGTTTTCAAAACTTTCCAAATTCAAAACTTCCCTTTTTCAAACATTCCAAAATTCAAAACTTTCTTAACTTGAAACTTTCCAAATTCTATACCTTTCTTAAACTAAACTTTCCTAATTCAAAACATTTCTAAATTCAACACTTTCCTTTTTCAAACCTTTCCTAAAACGAAACTTTCCAATTTTCAAAACTTCCCCATTTCAAAACTTTCCTAAACCTAAAACTTTCCTAAATTCAGAACTTTCTTAGTTTGAAACTTTCCAAAAATGACACTTTCCTAATTCAAAACTTTCCTAATCTAAATTTTTCCTAAATTCCAAGTTTCCAAATCTTTCAAGACCTTTCCAAATCCAACATTCCAATCTAATCTTTCTTAATCTCAAGTCTTTCCTAGGTCTCCTATCTTTTCTAAGTCTAGGTTTCCTAAAGCCAAGTCTTTCCAAAATCAATCTTTCTAAAGCAAGTCCAATCTTCTCAAATTCAATCTCCTCTTCTAATCTCAAATCAAATCCAGTTTTCAATTCAATCTCTTTCTTCCAATTCAATTTCTCTCTTCAAATCAATCTATTTTCAATCGGACTTCGGTCCGAACTACAACTGACCTGATTCCCCCAAAGGGATACGTAGGCAACCTTCATAGGTGCGGTCACAATACTTTTCAAACTTTCAATTCCACCCTCATGGGTGCGGTTTCCAAAATCTTTCCAAATCTCAAATTCTAATATATTTTCAAACTTCCAATTTCAAAATTTCTATTTTTAAATTTCTATTTCCAAATTTTCAAACTTTCCAATTTCAATTCTATCTCTTCAAATCTATTTTCAAATCAGTCAATTTCCAAATTTATTTTTCAATTCTCTTAACTTGCACTTGCATATCATGCATCATGTTAGTTTCTTTTCAAGCATTGTTTTTCAAAGTGAATAGGATTGGCCAATAGTTAGTCGAAGACTCTCATAGGTGAATCAGGGGTAGATTGACATGTAGGTATCGAAAGGGCAGGGTAGGGTGATAGCTTAGTGCGTCTTCTCTACACGTAACCAACCTCCGAACCTAGATCACTGATTTCAAAGACCAAAACGGAGTTATTTTTCAAAAAGGGCTAAATGTTTTCCAAAAGGTTGCCAAACAACCTGTTTTCTTAAAAACCCTCTCCCGAGGAGACATTTTCAAATCGTTTTTCAAAAACCCTAAGTGTAGTCTTCGGATTATTCTTAGTTTTTAGGTGACCTAACTCACCTTAATCAAGTTAGGTGGCGACTCCGAATATTTTTCAAAAGCCCTTTATTTCAAATCAAATTTTCAATTCAAACCTAGTCGCACTCATTCTTTTAGGAGGGTGAGTTCTAACGAGAGAGTACAGCATTTTTCCCGCCTGGGTGAGTATTCCTCGAGTGCGAAAAATCTGGGCGCGACACTAAGCAGTTAGGCGTACTCTACACGCCATTCGGCCCAATTCTGGTCCTATTCCGGCTGACTCCAGTCAAAATGATCGTTTTGCCCCTGAATGCCTCGACACTCCACAGATCCCACCAAACATTAAATGATTCTCCTAGGATCATCCCTGAACGACACTGCACGCTTAACATAGCACTACGATCCATTCTTGACCGTTTCCAACCAAACCCGATCAAAATGACCATTTTGCCCCTAACAACTGAACGCACCCCAAAATAACACTGGTCTTAGGATATTGAACAGCGGGTCTTGTCACACACCCCTGTTTAACCTAAGAAGACCTTACAATGCTAAACACCCATGACTCGATAAAAGTTCTCTGAAGCATCTCGTAGACGCTACGCCAAAATTACTTTTTCTCTCGATTCCCTAGTTATAACGCACCGTCAAATGACTTGAGAAATGCGTAAATTAGGAAATTCCTGAAAGTTCGTTCATAGATCTTTCTATCGATACGGCTCGATCGCTTCTCAAAGATCTTCATCACATGGCTCGAACACTACTACTTTCAGTAACCCCTGGAGCGTCTCACAGATGCTTGTCGCGCCCAGATTTTTCGCACTCGAGGAATACTCACACAAGCGGAAAAAATGTTGTACTCTCTCGTTAGAACTCACCCTCCTAGAAGAATGAGTGCGACTAGGTTTGAATTGAAAATAGATTTGAAATAAGGGCTTTTGAAAAAGATTCGGAGTCGCCACCTAACTTGATTAAGGTGAGTTAGGTCACCTAAAAACTAAGAATAGTCCGAAGACTACACTTAGGGTTTTTGGAAAACAATTTTGAAAATATCTCCTCAAGAGAGGGTTTTTTAAGAAAACAGGTTGTTTGGCAACCTTTGGAAAACATTTAGCCATTTTTTAGAAAAATAACTCCTTTTGGTCTTTGAAATCAGCGATCCTAGGTTCGGAGGTTTGTTACGTGTAGGGAAGACGCACTAAGCTATCACCCTACCCCGCCCTTTCGGTACCTACATGTCAATCTACACTAGATTCACCTATGAGAGTCTTCAACTAACTATTGGTCAATCCTATCCACTTTGAAAAGCAATGCTTGAAAACTAACATGATGCATGGTATGCAAGTGTAAGGAATGAGAATTGAAAAATAGATTTGAAAAGAGATTGATTTAAAATTGATTTGATTTGAAAATAGATTTGAAGAGATAGAATTGAAATTGAAAAGTTTGAAAATTGAAAGTAGAAATTTGAAAATAGAAATTTTGAAATTGGAATTTTGAAAATAGATTAGAATTTGAGATTTGAAAAGATTTTGGAAACCGCACCCATGAAGGTTGGAATTGAAAGTTTGAAAAGTATTGTGACCGCACCTATGAAGGTTACCTACGTATCCCTTTGGGGGAATCAGGTCAGTCGTAGTTTGGACCGGAGTCCGATTGAAAATAGATTGATTTGAAGAGAGAGATTGGATTGGAAGAAAGAGATTGAATTGAAAACTGGATTTGATTTGAGATTAGAAGAGAAGATTGAAAATTGAAATTGAGAGGATTGGACTTGCTTTGGAAAGATTGATTTTGAAAAAACTTGGTTTTGGAAAGATGGAGGTTTAGGAAACCTAGACTTACGAAAGGTAGGAGGCCTAGGAAAGACTTGAGATTAAGAAAGATTAGATTGGAATGCTGGATTTGGAAAAATCTTAAAAGATTTGGAAACTTGAAATTTAGGAAAGATTTAGATTAGGAAAGTTTCGAATTAGGAAAGTGTCATTTTTGGAAAGTTTGAAATTAAGAAAGTTTTAAATTAAGAAAGTTTTGAAATTAGGAAAGTTTTGAAATTGGAAAAGTTTAACTTAGGAAAGTTTTGAATTAAGAAAGTTTCAAATTAGGAAAGGTTTTAGGTTTAGGAAAGTTTTCACTTTAGGAAAGTTTTGAAAATCGGAAAGTTCTGAAAATTGAAAAGGTTTGAAAAAGGAAAGTTTTGAGAATTGGAAAGTTTCATTTTAGGAAGTTTTAGATTTAGAAAGTCTTAACTTAGGAAAGTTTTGAATTTAGAAAGCTTAGAATTTTAGAAAGATTTGAAATGTGGAAAGTATTGAATTCAAAAATGTTTTGAATTAGGGAAGTTTCAACTTAGGAAAGTGTTGTTTTAGGAAGGTTTCAGAATTAAGAAAGGTTTTGAAATTAGCAAAAGGCTTGAATTTAGGAAAGGTTTTGAAAACTTGAATTTGGAAAGTTAAGATTTAGAAAGGGGGTTAAATTAAGAAAGGGTTGAATTTTAGAATTTAAGAAAGATTTTTATGTTCAAGTTTTGGAAACTTAAGGTTTAGGAAAGTGGAAGTTTAGGAATGATTTGAATTAGGAAAGAGTTGGATTTTGAAATTTAAAGAAAAATTTAGAGTTTAGGTTTAGGAAACTTATGATTTAGGAAGGTAGGAAATTAGGAAGAAGTTGAATTAGGAAAGGTTTGGGATTTGTTTCCAAAAACGGAGGATTGGATTTAGTTTCCTAAACGGGGAGATTGGATTCGGCTTCCTAAAGGGAAGGTAGGATTTGGCAAGGATTTGGAAAAGGAAATTCTAGAAACTCTAGTTTTGAAAAATTATAATTTTGACGTCGAAAATAGGTTTTGGAAACATTTATAGTTTGGATGTGAAAACAAGATGTTTTAGAAACCTAGATTTGGGGCAAAGTTTGAAAATCATGTTTTCGGAAAGAAAATTAAGGTTTTCTAATTGTGGGTTCTAGGGCTTAACTTGGACTCTAAGGAAAGAGTTTTTGGAAAGTGCATTTTTGGAAACGAAGGTTTTCTAGAAGGGAATCCTAGGAAGGAGTTTTTGGAAAGTGAATTTGGTAAGAGAGGTTTTGCAAAAAGATTTTTGGAAAGAGGGAGTTTTTTGGAAAGTGTGTTTTTGGAAACATAGATTTTGGGGAGGAAAAATCCTAGAGGAGAGTTTCTAGAAGGAAGATTTTTGGAAAGAGAGTTTTTTAGAAAGATCTTTGGAAGGAGATTGTTGGAGAGAGTTTTTTAGGAAAGTGAATTTAGAAAGTGTTTTTAGAAAGTGAATTTTGAGGAGAAAGAGTTTTTGGAAAGGAATGAAAAAAGGGAGTTTTGAAAAATAGATTTTGGAAGGGAGTTTTTAAAAACCATTTTGGAGAGGAGCGTTTTAGGAAAGTATGTTGAAAAAGAGATTTTTAGGAAGGGATTTTTGAAGAGAGAGAGTTTTGGAAAGCATGAAAACGTCTCACTTTCCTAAAGCGATTCTAGCCATAAGAAGGCTAGAACCACTTTTAGGAAAGCAGTTTTGAAAACAATAAGATTTGAAAATATAGACCAAAAAGGTCACTTTTAATGTAACACTTTCCTAAAGCAACCCTAGCCATGGAAAGGCTAGAATCACCCTAGAATTGTGGTTTTGAAAACAAGTTTTTGAAAAAGAGATTTTGAAAACGATTTTGAAAACGAGTTTGAAAACGAACATTGGAAGATGCAAGACTATGATATGCACAATGCAATTTGGGGTAGTGAACATACAAGGTTAAGGCTTCACCACATAATCAAGGGGGCCGGACCCACATGGTCTTTGGTTAGACTAGAAGAAAGCCCCCGACACGGTGACTCTCCAATAGCCCAATCCTACACATGGACCGGGAATCCCCTTGTTTCAAGCATGCAAAGAAAGCGGGGGAAAGAGATGGAGGATTAAAATAGGGAAAACCGAAGTGGGTTAGGAGAGAGAAGAGAGAGGGGGAAAGTGCGGAAATTTAAATAGAAAACCTACCGTATGTCTTTTTTATTTTGCGTGCCTTGCTTGTCTTCAATCTTCGATCTTCGTCTTGATCTTCTTCTTCAACCTTCAACGATTGTCTTCAACCTTTAGATGGCAGCTCTTCAATTCTTCAAAGGATGGTTGAAGGCTAGTATATGAGTGTATGGGGGAGTGTATAAGTGTATAGGGGCTAGGGTTTGGAAAACCTAGGGAGGCTAGGGTTTAAGAGGTGCTCGAGCTCTGTATATCGAACTATAGGATTTTTAGGTTAAGTTTGCAGACCCCCCTCACGTTGAATAAGGCTCTGTATTTATAGAGGTTGGACAAACCTAGCGCTTGTTGTAGTGGCGCTAGCCACTTAGGAAACTTTATAAGTCGGCAAGCAACATATCTTTGACTAGATTTGGGTGCCTGTACTAGTGACTACCATGCAACTTTTAGCCTAGCTTCACTAGGAGTGACTCCAGAAAGTCCGGGAATGATTTGAAGGAGCTGGGAATGACCCGAAAGGCCAAAAAGGAGCAGGAACACTTAAAATAGTGTCCTGCAGATATTTGACTTGAAAAGTGGGGACAAAATGTGTCGGAAAGTTTGACTAGGCCCTTAGGGGCAAAACCGTCAATCGGACCGGGAAGCTGCCGAGGCGAACCTAGATTGTCCCGGAAGAAGACTTGGGATCTAGAAACATTATTTGGAATGTTTACAAAGGTTTTCGGTTTGATTTCCAGAGCCGGCGTGGTCGGAAAAGGAGACCGGCCCACCAGGGGCAAAACAGTCATTTTGTACCGGATTTATCGGAACTGACTCGGAATGACCCGAAAAGGTAAAGGAAGGTTGAGAACACTATAAAAAGTATTCTCGGGAGGTTTCTGGTTTGATACCCAGAGCCGGTGTGGTTGGAAAAGGGGACCGGCCCACCAGGGGCAAAACGGTCATTTTGCACCGGGTTGGCCGGAACTGACTCGGAATGATCCAAAAAGGTAAGGGGAGGTTGCGAACATTATAAAAAGTATTCTCAGGTCATTACCGGTTTGATACCCAGAGCCGGTGTGGTCGAAGAAGGAGACTGGCCCTCCAGGGGTAAAACGGTCATTTTGTACCATGTTGGCTGAAACTGACTCGGAATGATCCGAAAAGGTAAAGGAAGGTTGAGAATACTATAAAAAGTAGTCTCAGGAGGTTACTGATTTGATACCCAGAGCCGGTGTGGTTCCCGGGGCATTCGGATGCTTAGGGGCAAAGTGGTCATCTTGACCGGAAAGTCTCGGAAAAGGTCCAAAGGACAGTTTGGTCATTTTTCACCAAAATAGGCTAACAGACACTGGTGTTGACTTGGGTTTTGAGTGTTTCCGCCACTCTAACGGCGGTCATCGTGACATAGGGGTTTGTTGCCAATTCCCTATATCGACCTATTTGTGAGTATTTCCGCTACTCTAACGGTTTTGTGAGTATTTCCGTTACTCTAACAGTTTTGTGAGTATTTCCGCTACTCTAAAGGTTTTGTGAGTATTTTCTGCTACTCCAACGGTTTTGTGAGTATTTCTGCTACTCCAACGGTTTTGTGAGTAGTTTTGCTACTCGAACCGTCTCGAGGAATAAACTGTCTCGAGAAAGGGATTGGAAAGGGGTCTTACCGTCTCCGAAGAGACGCGCCTGGATTGGAACCGTCTCGAGGAATAAACTGTCTCGAGAGTGGGATTGGAAAGGGGTCTTACCGTCTCTGAAGAGACGTGCCTGGATTGGAACCGTCTCGAGGAATAAACTGTCTCGAGAGTGGGATTGGAAAGGGGTCTTACCGTCTCCGAAAAGACGTGCCTGGGTTGGAACCGTCTCGAGGAATAAACTGTCTCGAGAGTGGGATTGGAAAGTGGTCTTGCCGTCTCCGAAGAGACGTGCCTGGGTTGGAACCATCTCGAGGAATAAACTGTCTCGAGAGTGGGATTGGAAAGGGGTCTTACCGTCTCCGAAAAGACGTGCCTGGGTTGGAACCGTCTCGAGGAATAAACTGTCTCGAGAGTGGGATTGGAAAGGGGTCTTACCGTCTCCGAAGAGACGTGCCTAGGTTGGAACCATCTCGAGGAATAAACTGTCTCGAGAGTGGGATTGGAAAGGGGTCTTACAGTCTCCGAAGAGACGTGCCTGGGTTGGAACTGTCTCGAGGAATAAACTGTCTCGAGAGTGGGATTGGAAAGATTTTGGAAAGGACAATGCCCCTAAAGGCATTTTGGTCATTTTGCCTCTATTTGGGCCTAACAGGCCCACGAAGTGATGGAAAGACGGAATTTGGACCTAGAGAAATGGATTCGATTGGAATATGCCCACAATGACTTGCAAACAAGTCTGGACGGAGTGTAGACTGCCGAGCAGTCAAAAATAGGGTGCTTACAATGCTCCGCCAAGATTGACTTTTTCTCCAATTCCCTAGTTATAACGCACCTTCAAACGACTTGAGAAATGTATAAATTAGGGAATTCTTAAAAGCATTTCCAGAGTACTTTCCATCGGTACTGCCCGATCAGTGAGATCGCTTCCCGAAGGCCTCGATCATACGACACAAAAACAGCTACTGTCGAACCCCTGCATAACGTATCATAGATGCTCTACAGAGATGCAATTTTATGCACATTTCCTATCCCACACTTCTGAACACCATTCCAACTTCTTGAAAACACGAAAGTCCACGAGAAACCCTAGGAGAACACCCCGAGTGCAACCGATTCCTTTGGAATCTTCCCGGTTGGCTCAATTATCGAGGCAAAGTTTAAACGAACACTCCCGGTGGTGGAGCGTATGCTACATGCTTTTAGATTTTGATCAAATTGACCAAAGTTTGATCAATAGTCAAGATTTGGCCAGTACAATGGATGCCACGTTGCATTTTGGAAATGGAACAGTATTGGCACATGTGCTACATGTGCTAGGGCCAATTTTGGCTAGGCGCATGTAGCACATGTGCTAGGCTTCTCCCAAGTTGCCTATAAATACTGGCCTCCCCCTTTGCATATTTCAGAACCAAAAATTGATGTGAAACTCTACTGAAATTACTCCAGAACCTTGAATTTCTATATACATCCCACTCCTCTAACGCCTAGGCTTGATTCCACCTCCCCCTAACCCATACACTTCACCTACATAGTCCTATAGACCATAAAACTCCACCTTCCAGCCCCTCAAGTACACTTAAACCCCTTATAGCTCATATCCAAGCATCCATTGAAGTTTACAAGTGTATTGAAGGCAAAATGTGGTATTCCTTTTATGTTTTTGTCTTCCCCCACTCCTCTCTTCTCCCTCATAGCCTACTTAGTCTATTCTCTATTTTAATTTGCATCTTCTACCCCCTTTTCTTGCATGCTTGAAGCAAAAGGGCTCTTGGTTCATGCCTAGCTAGTGGGAGCCACTTGTAGGGGGATCTCACACTAGCTTACTTTAAGATGGTATGGCTTAGGATGCCCTTGATTATGTGGTATAGCCTAAAACCTTGTGTGTATTCATGACCCCTTTTGCATATTGCTATCTTGTTCATGTCTTGTGTGCTTGGCTTTATTTTTCATGTTTATAACTATGTTTCACAAAATCTACACTATTTACATTTTCATGCCATTTTCAAGCTCAATATTCCCTTTTAAAATGGTTCTAAGAGTTGGTCCCTTGAAGTTTAGGATAAAACCTTAGAAATCATGCATTAGAAAATCCCCCATTAACCCCTAACTCACACTTTTACATCCTTGCATTCCAACTTGCATGAAAACGGTTTTCAAACTCTCTAAATCCTAAGGTTTCTATCATCTCAAGTTTAGTGGTTGAAATGGCCCCATGGAACCCTCTTTTGAGTGGTCTCCCTTTACATTAGCCATAGGAATCTTAACTTATTAGAATAGTTCCCTTTGAAAAATGGTTTTCAAAATATTTTTTTGAAAAATGGTTTTCGAAGATTCATCCTCTCCATCTTTGTATTAAAAGTGGTTTTCCAAAGGTTGTCACCATTGTGTTGATTCTTGAAATTCATACTATGGTCAAGATAAATGTTATAATGGTCCCAAAGAAACCTTCTTTGGAATGGTTTTCAAACACCAACCATATAAACCATACTCTTGCCTAGAGTCAAATTTTCATGGAAATGATCTTAAAAAAGGGTTGTCTACCAAAGTTCTTAGCATAACATGATTTGTTTTCCAAAACTTTTTCTAAAAATGCATAAAACCACCTTTCAAAACCAATCTCCAATCCAACCCTAGGTTAACTTGACCTTAGTTGTCCAACCCTAGGTTTACTTAACCCTAGTTGTCCAATCCTAGGTTAACCAAACTCTAGTTGATTAACCCTAGGTCACCTCAACCCTAGGTTGACCTAACCCAAGCTAGTTAACCTTAGGTCACCCCTAATCTTAGGCCAACCCAACCTAGGTTAGTATATTTTAAGGTTCCAACTCATAGACCCCTTTTAAATGATCTTTCTATTTAAAACTATTCCCATAACCCATTTTTTCCAAACCTCCTACTCTCTTGAGATCTCAAAAACCAACTTCATAACCTTTTCATATATCCCTACACTCCATCGTTGAAGTATTTCCAAAAACATTTTCAAGAACTCACAATCCTAAGGTGTCCCTACCCCTTTTATGGTCAGGGATTCCGAAGAAAGGTGATATATCAAGAGCAACCCTCAAGGTTATCCATATTAGGGTTCGACAAACCACTTTCAAAAGCATTTCCAAAACTCCCTCGAGTTGTTCCAAATACATTTCAAAACACTTCAAAACCCCCTTTTCGAAAGATTCAAAGGTCTATTTCAAAACACTCTGACACCCGATTTCAAATCAAAACTCTCAAGTTCCCTTTTTTCAAAGACCACAAAGTGTCTTCAAACTTTTTCAAAAACTCCAAAGTGTCTTCAAACTTTCCAAAGACCTCAATGTGTCTTCAAAATATTCCCAAAGGCCCTAATGCTCCTATTTTCCATCGGGCTCTTGTCCGAACTATGAATGACTTGATTCTCACCAAATGAGGTACGTACACAACCTAAAATGGTGCGGTCATAACTTCTATTGCAACCCCAATCCTCTTTTCAAAGGTTTCTATCAATTCAAAGTTCCTATCTCAAACCCCTTTAAAACTCCCATGTTTCCAAACTTCTTCCAAAATTTGCATCATGCGTCATTCATCTTAAAACTGATGACTAAACCCTGTTTTCAAAATTCTAAAGTGGATATTAAGTGGATAAGAATAACCGGTTATTCTAGTGAGTGAACAAAGGGTGATTAGACATGTAGGTACCGAAAGGACGGAGTAGGGTGATAATCTTAGGATATCTTCCCTACACGTAACTAACCCCCGGACCATAGATTTTTGTTTTTGAAAAACCAAAATGGAGTTATTTTCGAAGAGGGCTTAAAAACTTTATAAAGGTTGCCAAACAACCTATTTTCTTGAAAACTATCTCGAGAGATATTTTTTCATAACATTTTTCAAAAACTCTAAGTTTAATCTTTGCATTATACTTAGTTTTAGGTGCCCTAACTCACCTTAATCAAGTTAGGTGGCGACTCCTGTTTTTCTTAAAAGCCCTTAATTAAACCAATTTCAAGTTTCAACCTAGTCGCACTAGTCCTTTTAGGAGAATGAGTTCTAATGATAGAGTTTTGTGCTGTGTTCCAAGCCGAAAAGACTTGGACCCAAAAACCGGGGCACGACAAACCCTAACCATGGAATGGCTAGAATCGCCTTAGGATCATGATTTTGACAAAAAAAATTTAGGGTTTACACCCAAAACTTGTTTAACACTTTCCTAAAACAATCCTAACCACGGAGTAGCTAGAATCATCTTAAGATTTTGATTCTTGAAAACAAGTTTGGAAGAAGAAGATTTTAATGCAAGTTCTGAAAGAGATTTTGATGCAAGTTTTGAAAACAATTTTGAAGAGATACATGAATATGATATTCATAATGCAATAGGGTCGTAAACATACAAGGTTTAGGCTTCACCACATAATCAAAGGGGCCAAATCCACTTGGTCTAAGGTTGAATTAGAAGAAAGCCCCTGACACGGTAACTTTCAACCATTCTTCCTACTCGTGAATAAGAAATTCCCTTGTTTTAAGCATGCAAGAAAGGGGGGAAGAAGATAGGGGATTAAAATAGAAGAAAACCTAAGTGGGTTAGGAGGAAGAGGGGAAAGGGAGGAATTGCGTAAACGTAAATAGAAAACCAACATTGTGTCTTCTTTGTTTTGCTTGCTTTATTTGCTTTACCTTGCTTGGACTTGGAGAGCTTCGAGATTGTAGCAACTTGACTCTTTAATGGCCGGCTTGGAGGCTTGTATATAAGTGTATAAAGTGTATGTATGCTAGCATTAAAGTGTATGGGGGCTAGGGTTTGAAGAGGCCTAAGAAAACTAGGGTTTTGAGAGAGTTCGAGGTCTGTATATCGAGAGACAGAGTTTCTGGACTTAGATTGCTGACCCTTTTACGCAAGAGGAAGGGTCTGTATTTATAGGCAACTTACACTAACCTGGTGCCTATTGTAATGGTGCCAGGCTAAATAATACACTGGCGCCACTCCTAGTGGTGCCAAGCGAAAAATTAGACTGGCTCCACTAGGAGTGAAGCCAAGCCAAAAAATACACTGGCGCCAGGCCAAATATTGGGTAGTGGCACCAACCATTTAGGAAACCTTTTAAGGCAATGAGAAACGTATCTTTGACCCTTAGCACGCAAGGTAAAAGATTTGGGCGCTTGTCTTAGTGACTACCATGCAATTTTTGGCTTGGCTCCACAACGAGTGACTCCGAAAAGTCTGAAAATAATCTGGGAGGTTAGGAATGGGCCAGAAGGCCAGAAATAGGTAGAAACCCTTAGAATAGTATCTCGAGGGTGGTAGACTTGAAAAACAACGTCAAGATTGTTGGAAAGGTCGAATGGGCCACTAGGGGCAAAACGGTCAATCAGATTGAAAAACTATAGGGATGGATTCGGAATGTCCCGAAAAAAGGCTTGAAGCTAGAAAACACTACCTAGAGTGTTTCAAGAGGTTGCTGGTTTGATACCCAGAGTCGGCATTGTTGGAAAAGGCAATTGGCCCATTAAGGGCAAAACGATCATTTTACAACGAGCTTACCGAAATTGACTCGTAATGATCTGAAAAGTATTAGAAGGTCGGGATTAATATTAGAAGCATCCCCGGGAGGTTACCGGTTTGATACCTAGAGCCGGTGTGGTTTCCAGAGGAACCTGGATGCCAAGGGGCCAAATGGTCATCTTGTTCGAATGGTGTCAAAATTGGTTCGAAACAGACTGGAAGGCATTTGAACATGCCAGATCGTCTTTGGGACAATCTTAGAAGGGTGAACTTACTACTCTGAGGACTTAGGTACTCTCTCGAGAAGCGTGCCGGTAAAGGCCCAAGGGGTAGTTTGGTAATTTTTCACTGGCGTGGGCTAGTAGGCACTAGTGTTGACCCAGGTTTGAGTGTTTCCGTCACTCTGATGGTCTGTGATGAGTTATTTTCCAAAGTTATCTCGTCCTTTGCTAAACGTATCATAGCGAAGAGGTGAATTCGATCCCGTGACATAGGAGTTTTGTTGGCAATTCCCAATGTCGACCTATTTGCGAGTGTTTTTGCCACTCTGACGGTTGCGAAGTTTGCAAGTATTTTCATTATTCTAACTGGTCGCGTTCATTTCGGAGATTGCCTAATCTCGAAAAGCTATTAGGTGGACTTATTTTCTAAGGAATCAACTTTCTCAAAAGACATGCCGAATGACGGACATTCTACATTAGCAGGCTAGCCGGCACCAATAGTGAACCGTTCTATCATCTCGGGGACTTGAGGTCTCGTCTCGGTTGATGATTTTTAAAGGACTTACCATTCTGAAGAGTTTTCTGAAAAAACATGCCAAACTAGATGGGCTTACTGCCTGAGGGATCAACATTCTCGAAAGACGTGCCATATTTGATTTGACTTAGAATTGAGATTGAAATGGGGACTTACCGTCTTTAGGAAGACTTGTCATTTGGATTTGGACCGAGTAATGCCATAAGAGCATTTTGGTCATTTCACCTTTATTAGACCCAGCGGGCCCGCGAAGTGAATGATTGATTGATTGATTGGATTGAGTCTACAAAATTGATTTGGACTTTGAATATGTCTGTGTGGATTTGAATGTGAGTCTAGATGGACCGAAAATTACTGAGCGAGCAAAAATGGGGTGCTTACAATATAACATGAAATAAATTTGAACAAAGGTCCACCTACCAAAATAAAGATGTAAAAATCAGTACTTGAATGAAAAACTTAATGCAAGATTGAATAATTAAATATGAATTGAATGCATGCTATGACATGTTTTTGAAAGCAACATCGATAGGTTGACATTGAACGTTTGAAATGGATAGAATTGGACAAATTAATCAAAGACTCCAAATGAGTGAGGGTGACGAGACATGACAATAGCCTAACCCTCTAAGTGTCCACAGTGGAGTCACCAGCTGTCGCTCCTCTCTTATTCGCACTCAAGAAAAATAAGTGAGACAAACACAATGCTCTCTCGTTAGAACTTATCCTCTTAGAATGATGAGGGCGACTAGGTTTGATTTAGAAATTGATTTGATTAAGAGCTTTGGGAAAAGATTTGGAGTCGCTACCTATCTTCATTAAGATGAGTTAGGTCACCTAAAACTAAGCATAATCCGAAGATTACACTTAGAGTTTTTTCGAAAAGATTTTGAAAGCTTCCTCAATAGAGGGTTTTCAAAAAATAGGTTGTTTGGGAACCTTTGGGAAAATTTAAGCCCTTTTAAAAATAAATCCAGTTGGTCTTTCAAAACAGTAATTCTAGATTCAGAGGTTGGTTACGTGTAAGGAAGACGCACTAAGCCATCACCCTACCCTACTTTTACGATACCTACATGTCTATTCATTCTAAATTCACTCATTTAGAATGTTTGATTAATAAATATCCATTTATATCCACTTTTGAAAATAACTTTTACAAAGAAGTTGAAATCATTCATGATATGCAAGTGCGAGAATTTGATTTGATTTGGAAAGTAGAGTTGAAAAGAACTTGATTTTATTTTGGAAATAGATTTGAAAAGATAGATTTGATTTGAAATTGGTTATGGAAGACATATTTGATTTTTGAAAGAGATTTTAAAAGACTTTATTTGAAATTAGAAATAAGGTTTTAGAAATTGAAATTGGAGATTTGAAAATAGATTTTGGAATTGAAAACTTGAAATAGCATAAGGAATTAGAAACTTGAAAAATGTTATAGAATTGAAAATTTGAAAATAGTTATGGAATTGGAAGTTTGAAAAAGGTTGTGACCACACCCATGAGGGTTGCCTGCGTATCTCTTTTTGGGAATCAAGTCAGTCGTAGTTGGGACTACAGTCTGATTGAAAACAAATGCTTTGAGGTTTTGAAAAGTTTGATTTGAAAAGATCGATTAAAAAAAGAGATTGATTTGAACTTTGAATAAGAGACTTGAAATTGAACTTAGAATAGAACTTGAGCATTTGAAATTGATTTTGATTTGAAAAGATAGAACTTAGACCTGATTTGAGAAGATTGAGATCTTTAAAACATTTTGACTTAGATTGAAATTGAAAACCCATCTTAGTTTAGAAAGGAGTTTTAGAAAAGGGTTGAAACTTCATAATGCTAGCGTTAGGGTTGAACTAGGGTTTAGACCTTCTAGGGTTTAGGTTACCTAGGTTTGGAACTTGTAGCTAAATTGGAAATGATTTGATTTAGATTTAAAAAGTTTAATTTTTGAATGTTGGATTTAGGAACGGTTCGGCTTAGGAAAGGTTCGAATTGAGAAAGTTGGATTTAAGGAAGATTTGAAAAGAGATTTGATTTAATTTTGAAAGACTTGACTTAATCACTTGATTTGAATGGATTTAGAAAGTTAGGGTTTAGGAAAGACTAGATTTTAGAAATCTTTGCATTTAGAAAAGTTTAAAAAAAGAAAAGCTCCATTTTAGGAAAGTGCCAAATTAGGAAAGTTTTGACTTTAGGAAAGTTTCATTTTAAGAAAGTTTTATTTTAGGAAAGTTTTGAATTTAGAAAGATTCATTTTAGGAAAGTTTTGGATTTGGAAATATTGAACTTAGGAAAGTTTTAAAGTTAGAAAGATTTAATTCTTGTTTCTTGAAGTAGAAGATTAGATTTTATCTTAAAAAAAAAAAACATATGATTTGATTTGGTTTCTAAAATTGAAGGATTTGATCTAGTTTTCTAATTTGAAAGATTTGATCAAGTTCCCTAATTTGAAAGATTGGATTTGACATTGAATTGGAAATGTTGAATTTTGAAAATCTAGGACTTGAAAAACTATGATTTTGTATAGAAAAAGAGGTTTTGGAAATCTAAGATTTGATATAGAAAATAGAGGTTTTGGACATCTATGATTTGAGACAAAATTGGAAGTCATGATTTTAGGAAAGAGAATTAGGGTTTCCTAACCATAGAATCTAGGGCTTGACTTGAACTTTAACAAAAAGAGTTATTTAGAAAGTAGACATTTTGAAGAGAGTTTTAAAAAGTGAATTTTTTAAGAGAGTTTGAAGAGAGTATATTGAAAAGAAATTTTGAAAGGGGTTTGCATATGGACTTTTGAACACCTTTTGAACGTCTCGCTTTCCTAAAATAATTCTAACCACGAAGAGATTAGAACCATTTTGAGTTGGTGGTTTTAAAAACAATATGGATTTGAAATATGGACCAATATGACCCATTGAATATCATTCTTTTCTAAAACAACACTAACCATGAAATGGCTAGAATCATCTTAAGATTGTAGTTTTAATGAAAAACAAGTTAGGTTTTGCACCCAAAATATGAACCTTGATGGTTATAATGAATATAACATTTTCCTAAAGCAACCCTAACCATGGATTGGCTAGAATCACTCCAGGAGGATGATTTTGAATGAGAGTTTTGAAATATGATTTTGATGCAAGTTTTGAAAATAACTTTTGAAAACACTTTTGAAGACGTGTATGAACATGATATGCACATTGCAAGTAAAGTCATGAACATACGAGATTAAGGCTTTACCATATAATGAAGGAGGTCGAACCCACATGGCCTAAGGTTGAATTAGAAGAAACCCCCTGACACGGTAACTTTCAACAATTCTTCATACACATAAATCGAGGACTCCCACGTTCCAAGCATGCAAGAAAGGGGAAGAACAAGATAAGGGATCAAAATAGAAGACAACCCATGTGGGTTAGGAGGAAGAAGAGGGAGGGGAAAATATGTAAACATAAAAAGAAAGCCTACCTTGTTTTCTTCTTGTTTTATTTACTTTATTTGCTTTGCTTTGCTTGATCCTTGAGAGCTTTCAAGTTGCAATACCTTCAGTCTTCAATGGAGACTTTGGAGACTTGTGTTTAGGTGTATGGACTGTGCATAGATATTAGGGTTAAGTGTATAGTGGCTAGGGTTTGAAGAGACTAGAGAGGATAGGGTTTTGGAGAGACTTCAAGCTCTGTAATTCGAAGAGAAAAATTTTTGGACTGAGTTTGCGAACCCTTTTCACATAGGAGGAGGCTCTGAATTTATAGAAAGAAGATTGACCTAGCACTTATTGTAGTGGCGCCACGGTGAATTTCCTTCTTGCGCCACTCAAGCCAATTTTTGGCTTGGCGCCACTGCTGGTGGCGCCAACCACTTAGGAAAGTTTTAAGGTTGGTAAGCAATGTATCTTTCAACCCTTTATATGCAAGGCAAAAGATTTAGGCACCTGTATTAATGACTACCATGCAATTTTTTGCTTGGCCTCACTAAGAGTGACTCGAAAAGGTTGGAGAATGTTTTGGGAGGTTGGGAATGGTATGAAAGGCCGAAAATGGGTAGAAACCCTTAAATAGTGTCCCAAGGGTAACGGGTTTGAAAGACAATGTTGGGATGGTTAACTGAGCTATTAGGGGTAAAACGGTTAACCAGACCAAAAAACCATCGGAATGGACTTGGAACGACTCGTAAGAGGACTTAAAGGTTGGAAACACTAACTAAAGTGTTCCAAGGGATTGCCGGTTTGATACCCAGAGCCGGTGTGGTTGGAAAAAGTAGTTGGCCCACCAGGGATAAAATGGTCATTTTGTACCGGGTTCTCCGAAATGGACTCAGAATATTCCAAAAAGGTGCTAGAATATTGAGATTTCTATTAAAAGGATTCTCAGAAGGTAACCGATTTAATAGCCAGAGCCGGTGTTGTTCCCGAAGGCACTCGGATGCCTACGGGCAAAATGGTCATTTTGACTAGATGATCCTGGAATTGGTCCAAAACCGAGTGGAAGGCATCTAAACATGCCAGATCGTATTTGGGACGATGTTGGAAGGGTGGACTTACCGCTCTTAGGTACTTTCTTGCGAAGCGTGCCGAAAAAAGCCCTAGGGACAATTTATTCATTTTTCACTGAAGTGTGCTAGCATGCACTGGTGTTGACCTGAGTTTTGAGTGTTTCTGCCACTATGACAGCTTGTGACGAGTTGGTTTTCAAAGGTATCTCGTCCTTGAGTAAACGTGTCACGGTCAAGAGGTGAGTTCGGTTCCATGACATAAGGGTTTGTTGGCAATTCCCAATGTCGACCTATTTGCGAGTGTTTTCGCTACTCTGATGGTTCACGTTCATTCCAGAGATTGCATGACCTCGGGAAGCTGCTGTATGGAGTTATCATCTGAGGAATCAATTTTCTCGAAAGTCGTGCCGAATAACAAACATTCTTCATGGGCGGGCTGGCAAGTGCCAAAGGTTGACCGTGCTACCATCTCAAGGACTTAAGTTCCATCCCAGTCGATGGGTCTGAAGGGCATGCTGTTCCAAAAATTTTTCTTGAAAAGCTTGCCGAAGTGGATGGTCTTACTACTTGAGGGATTAACTTTTTCAAAAGGCATGCCAAATTTGATTTGAATTGGACTTGGATTTTGAAATCGAATTTGGGATTGAAATGGGGACTTACTGTCTCTATGAAGACGTTCCAACTGGAACTGGACCGAGCAATGTCCCAATGGCACTTTTATCATTTTGCCTCTGTTGGGCTCGATAGGCCCACGAAGCGTTTGATTGATTGGATTGAGTCTAGAAAGCTGGTTTTGACTTTAATGTGTCTGTGTCGGTTTGAACATAAGTCCAGACTAACCGGTGATTGCCTAGCTGGCAAATATGGGGTGCTTACATCAAAGATAGAAAATGATAAAGTAAGGCAATTAGAGGGATTGGAATATTTGAAATTTAGTTATCTTGAGTTGACATTTCAACCGATGGAACAACACTCCTTTGGGGAAGCTCAAGGTTTTGAAACTGATTTTGTTTTTGATGATTTTTGAAGCCACTTATTTGAAATGATGGCATTCTGCAAAGGATTGATCTGGATTTATATTTAAATTTTTGGAATATCTTTGAACCTTGGAACAAGACTTCTAAGGAAAAAAGTTTGAAAACCTATAAATCAATTTGGGATGAAACTTTTTTCAATGAAAATTTAGAAAACCTAGAGATTGTCTGGAATTGAAGCTTTTTGAAGGAAAAAGTTTAGAAAACTTTGAATTTGATTTGAATTGAAATCTTTTGAAAACCATTTTAACCACGTATGTTTCTTTGAAAAATAAAGCTTTTGGAGGAGAAAGCTCGGGAAACTAAAACTTTGTTTTGAAATGGAGCTTTTGAAGGGAAAGCTCGGGAAACTAAAATTTGTTTTGAAATGGAACTTTTTGAGGAGCAAGTTATAAAACCTTTTTGAAATATTTAGAAAATTCTTTTTGGAGGAGAGCATGAATTTTTGTCTTCGAAATTGGGTTGAAATTGGAAATTGAAACTTTTGGTGGAAATAGTTTTGAAAAATGGTTTTTACTTTTGAAAGAAAGCAAGAGTTTCAATCTTTTAAATTTGAAACTTTGTGTGGAAATAATTTTGAAACCAATTTGGGTATTTTGAGAATTGATTTTTGAAATCGACAAAAAATGATTTTGAAATTGAAATTTTTTTAAAAATCTTTGAATGTGAGAGAAATCAAGGGCTTTTATTTATTTATTTTTAAAAATTCTTATTTTATTTGGTAAGAATTGTACCCTTGCCTTGAGCATAGGGTGCCACAGAAAATTGCTTCAGGCTTTGTGATTCTTTTGTCTTGAAGTTTGAAGGTGAGGTCATTTGTCTGTCTTTTTTTGCTATCTCTGGAGGTTGGTATGCATGGTATTTGCTTGATTATCGGGTTCCATTTTTTCTTGGCATGACAAGATTCTTGTTGAGATATCTTCTGGAGGCTTTTGCTTCTCTGAATTCGAGTCTCTTGAGTTGATTTTTGGAGGGAAATGTATGCACCTATTTTTGCGCACTTGGTAGTCTCCAGTCCGTCCAAACTTGAATTCAAGTCAATATGGACATATTCTGGTTTAAATCAGCTTTCCAAGTCTAATCCCATCAAGCAATCGCTTCACGGGGCCTTTGGGCCCAAATAGAGGCAAAATGACCAAAATGCCCTTGGTAGCATTACTCGGTCCAATTCTAGTGGGCACGTCTTCTTGAAGATAGTAAGTCCCCTTTTCAATCCAATTCCAATTCCAATTTCAAATCCACTCTGGCACACCTTTCGAGATAGTTGATTCCTCAATGTGGTAAGTCCATCCTGTCCGGCACGTTTCCAAGAAAACTCTTTGGAATGGTCAGTCCCTTCAAACCTGTTGACCAGGACGAGACACCAAGTCCCCTAGATGGTAGAATGGTCCACCTTTGGTGCCTGCTAGCCCACCAATAAAGAAATATCCATTTCAGCACGCCTTCCGAGAAAGTTGATTCCTCAGGCGCTAAGTCCACCTAGCAACTTCCCTAGATCAGGCAATCTCTGGAATGATCGTGACCTGTTAGAGTAACGGAAATACTTGTAAACATCACAATCGTCAAAGTGGCAGAAACACTCGCAAACAGGTCGATGTAGGAAATTGCCAACAAACCCCTATGTCACAGGATTGCCGTTAGAGTGACAAAAACACTCAAAACCCAGGTCAACACCAATGCATGCTAGCCCACTTCGGTGAAAAATGACCAAACTACCCCTAGGGCCATTTCTGGCACGTTTCTTGAGAAAGTACTTAAGTCCTCAGAATGGCAAGTTCACCCATCCAAGATTATCTCAAAGATAATCTAGCATGATTAGGTGTCTTCCAATCAGTTTTGGGCCAATTCTGATACTTTCCAATTAAGATGACCATTTTGCCCCTAGGCATCTGAGCGCCCCGGAAACCACACCGGCTCTGAGTATCAAACCGAAAATCTCCCAATAATGCTTCTTATAGTATTCCTGACCATCAATTATCTTTCTAGATCATTCCGAGTCAGTTCCGGCAAACCTGGTGCAAAATGTCCGTTTTGCCCCTAATAGGCCGGTCACCTTGTCTGACCACACCGGCTCTAGCTATCAAACTGGTAACCTCCTAGAACATTTTAGTTAATGTTTTCAAGTTTTCAGTCTTCTTCTGGGATATTCCGAGTCCATCCCGGTAGCTTTACGGCCTGATTGACCATTTTGCCCATAATGGCCCGGTCAACCCTTCCAACACATTCTGTCATCATTCTTCAAGTCTACTACCTCTGATACATTATTCTAAGGGTTCTTATTCCATTTCGACCTTCCAGGCCATTTTCAGCCCTTTAAATCATTCTCGAACCTTCCGGAGTCACTCCTAGTGAAGCTAGGCTAAAAATTGCATGGTAGTCACTAGTCGAGGTGCCTAAATCTTTTGAAGATACGTTGCTTGCCGACCTTAAAACTTTCCTAAGTGGTGCCAAAAGGAATTTTTGCTTAACGCCACTACAACAGGCGCTAGGTCAATCCTCTCTCTATAAATATAGAGCCTCTTCTAACGTGAAAATGGTTTTCAAACTCAGTCTAAAAACTCTCATATTTGATGCACAGAACTCGTAGCCTCCCCAAACCCTAGTCTTCTTTAGGTTTTCCAAAACCCTAGCCTCCATACACAAACCTTAGCTCTCATGCAGTCACATACACCCTTATACACTCCTACACTAGCCTCTAAAGCCTCCATTAAAGACTTGAAGTGTTACAACTCTGAAGTTTCCGAAGATCCAAGCAAGCTCTTGAAGATCAACGTGAAGACCGAAGCAAAGCAAGAAGAACGAAGTGAATAAAATCAAGCAAATAAAAGAAGACACAAGGTAGGCTTCCTATTTACGTTTACGTAATTCCTCCCTCTCTCTTCTCTCTCCGAACTGTCGCGCCCAGATTTTTCGCACTCGAGGAATACTCACACAAGCGGAAAAAATGTTGTACTCTCTCGTTAGAACTCACCCTCCTACAAGAATGAGTGCGACTAGGTTTGAATTGAAAAATTGGTTTGAATAAAGGGCTTTTGAAAAAGATTCGGAGTCGCCACCTAACTTGATTAAGGTGAGTTAGGTCACCTAAAAACTAAGAATAATCCGTAGATTACACTTAGGGTTTTTGGAAAACGATTTTGAAAAACATCTCCTCAAGAGAGGGTTTTTAAGAAAACAGGTTGTTTGGCAACCTTTGGAAAACATTTGGCCCTTTTTTGAAAAATAACTCCTTTTGGTCTTTGAAATCAGTGATTCTATGTTCGGACGTTGGTTAGATGTAGGGAAGACGCACTAAGCTATCACCCTACCCCGCCCTTTCGGTACCTACATGTCAATCTACCCTAGATCTACCTATGAGAGTCTTCGACTAACTATAAAACGAAACTAATATGATGCATGATATGCACGTGCAAGATGAGAGAATTGGAAAATAGAAATTGATTTGAAAAGAAATTGATTTGATTTGAAAATAGATTTGAAGAGATGGAATTGAAATTGGAAAGTATGAAAATTTAAAAATAGAAATTTGAAATTGGAAGGTTGAAAGTAAATTGGAATTTGAGATTTGAAAAGATTTTGGAAACCGCACCCAGAAGGCTGGAATTGAAAGTTTGAAAAGTATTGTGACCGCACCTATGAAGGTTGCCTAGGTATCCCTTTGGGGGAATCAGGTCAGTCGTAGTTCGAACAAGAGTCCGATTAAAAAGAGATTGACTTGAAGAGAGAGATTGGATTGGAAGAAAGAGATTGAATTGAAAATTGGATTCGATTTGAGATTAGAAGAGGAGACTAGAAATTGAAATTGAGAAGATTGGACTTGCTTTGGAAAGATTGATTTTGGAAAGACTTGGTTTTCGAAAGATGGAGGTTTAGGAAACCTAGACTTAGGAAAGGTAGGATACCTAGGAAAGACTTGAGATTAAGAAAGATTAGATTGGAATGTTAGACTTGGAAGATTTGGAAAGATTTGGAAACTTGGAATTTAGGAAAGATTTAGATTAGGAAAATTTCTAATTAAGAAAGTGTCATTTTTGGAAAGTTTGAAATTAGGAAAGTTTCATTTTTGGAAAGTTTTGAAATTAGGAAAGTTTGGAATTTAGGAAAGTTCGGAACTTAAGAAAGTTTCAACTTAGGAAAGTTTTGAAAATTGGAATGTTTCGTTTTAAGAAAGGTTTTGAAATAGGAAAGTATTGAATTAGGAAAAGTTTAGTTTAAGAAAGGCTTTGAATTTAGAAAGTTTCAAGTTTAGAAAGTTTTGAATTTTGGAATGTTTTGAAAAAGGGAAGTTTTGAATTTGGAATGTTTTGAAAACAAGGAAGTTTTGAAAATAAGAAAGTTTCATTTTGGGAAATGTTTGAAAAAGGAAAGTTTTCAGTTTAGGAAATGTTTGAATTAAGAAAGTTTTGAGTTTAGAAAAGTCTTAGATTTGGAAAGATTTGAAGTTTAAGAAAGTTTAGAATTTAGAAAGTTTTTAGGTTTAGAAATATTTAACTTAAGAAAGTTTCAAATTTAGAAAGTTTTGAATTTGAAAAGATTTGAAATTTAGAAAGTTTAAGATTTAGAAAGTTTTAGAGTTTTAGAAAATCTTGAGATTAGGAAAGGTTTAAGTTTAGGAAAAGTTTGGAAACTTAGGTTTGAAAAGTTATGATTTGGAAAGGGGGTAGAATTAGGAAAGGGTTGAATTAGGAAAGATTTGAAAGTTGAGTTTTAAAACTTAGGAAAGATTTTTATATGCAAGTTTTGGAAACTTAAGATCTAGGAAAGTGGAAGTTTAGGAAGGATTTGAATTAGGAAAGATTTGGATTTTGAAGGGATTGGAGTTGGTCTCTAAAAGAAAAGATTTGATTTTGTTTCCAAAAACGGAGGACAGGATCTAGTTTCCTAAACAGGGAGATTTGATTTGGTTTCCTAAAGGGAAGATAAGATTTAGAAAAGATTTGGAAAAGGAGATTCTAGAAACCCTAGGTTTGGAAAATTATAGTTTTGACATAGAAAAGAGGTTTTGGAAACATGTATAGTTTGGATGTGAAAACAAGAGATTTTGAAAACCTAGGTTTGGGCAAAGTTTGAAAACCATGTTTTTGGGAAGAAAATTTAGGGTTTCCTAATTGTGGGTTCTGGGGCTTGACTTGGGCTCTAAGAAAAGAGTTTTTGGAAAGTACGTTTGTGGAAACAAAGATTTTGGAAGGAAATCCTAGAGATGAATTTCTAGAAGGAAGATTTTGGAAAGAGAGTTTTTGGAAAGATTTTTGAAGAGAGTTCTTCTAGGAAGGTTTTTGGTTGAAGATTGTTGAAGAGAGTTTTTGGAAAGATTTTTGGGGAACATTTTTAGAAAGTGGATTTTGGGGAGAGGATTTTGAAAAGGAGTTGAAAAAGGGAGTTTTGAAAAACAGATTTTGGAAGGGAGTTTTTGAAAACAACTTTCGAGAGGAGAGTTTTAGGAAAGTATGTTGAAAAAAAGATTTTTAGGAAGAGATTTGGAAAAAGAGTTTTTAGAATGTATAAAAACATCTCACTTTCCTAAAGCAATTCTAGCCATAAGAAGGCTAGAACCACTTTAAGGAAGTGGTTTTTCAAAAACAATAAGATTTGAAAATATAGACCACGAAAGGTCACTTTTAATTTAACACTTTCCTAAAGCAACCCTAGCCATGGAAAGGCTAGAATCACCCTAGAATTGTGATTTTGAAAACAAGTTTTTGAAAAAGAGATTTTGATGCAAGTTTGAAAACGGTTTTGAAAACGAGTTTGAAAACGAATTTTGGAAGATGCAAGACTATGATATGCACAATGCAATTTTAGGGTCGTGAACATACAAGGTTAAGGCTTCACCACATAATCAAGGGGGCCGGACCCACGTGGTCTTTGGTTAGACTAGAAGAAAGCCCCCGACACGGTGACTCTCCAATAGCCCAATCCTACCATGGACCGGGAATCCCCTTATTTCAAGCATGCAAAGAAAGGGGGGAAAGAGATGTGGGATTAAAATAGAGAAAACTCAAGTGGGTTAGGAGAGAGAAGAGAGAGGGGGAAGTGCAGAAATTTAAATAGGGAGCCTACCGTATGTCTTGTTTATTTTGCGCGCCGTGCTGTCTTCGGTCTTTGGTCTTCGTCTTGATCTTCACCTTCAGTCTTCAAGAGTTGTCTTCAAGCTTTGGATTGCAGCTCCTCAAGTTTTCAAAGGATGGTTGAAGGCTAGTATATGAGTGTATGGGGGTGTGTATGAGTGTATAGAAGGCTAGGGTTTGTGTAGGGTGGCTAGGGTTTGGAGAAACCTAAGGAGGCTAGAGTTTTTGAGGCGCTCGAGCTCTGTATATCGAAATATAGGATTTTTAGGTTAAGTTTGTTGATCCCTTTCACGTTGAATGAGGCTTTGTATTTATAGAGGTTCGACAAACCTGGCGCCTGTTGCAATGGCGCTAGGGCAAAATTGCTCTTGGCACCACTAGGAGTGGTGCCAGGCCAATTCTTGGCTTGGCACCACTAGTAGTGGCGCCAGCCAATTAGGAAACTTTATAAGTCGGCAAGCAACGTATCTTTGACTAGATTTGGGCGCCTGTACTAGTGACTACCATGCAATTTTTAGCCTGGCTTCACTAGGAGTGACTCCAGAAAGTCCGGGAATGATTTGAAGGAGCCGGGACTGACCCGGAAGGCCGAAAAGGAGCAGGAACACTTAAAATAGTATCCTGGAGGTATTTGGCTTGAAAAGCGAGGACAAATGGGTCGGAAAGGTTGACCGGGCCCTTAGGGGCAAAACGGTCAACCGGACCGGGAAACTGCCGGGACTGACTCGGACTGTCCCTGAAGAAGACTTGGGATCTGGAAACATTATTTAGAATGTTCCCAGAGGTTGCCGGTTTGATTTCCAGAGCCGGCATGGACGGAAAAGGAGACCGGCCCCCTAGGGGCAAAACGGTCATTTTGTACCGAGTTTGCCGGAACTGACTCGGAATGATCCGAAAAGGTAAAGGAAGGTTGAGAACACTATAAAAAGTAGTCTTAGGAGGTTACCGGTTTGATACCCAGAGCCGGTGTGGTCGAAGAAGGAGACCGGCCCTCCAAGGGTAAAACGGTCATTTTGTACCGGGTTGGCCGGAATTGACTCGGAATGATCCGAAAAGGTAAAGGAAGGTTGAGAATACTATAAAAAGTATTTTGGGGACATTACCGGTTTGATACCCAGAGCCGGTGTGGTTCCTGGGGCATTCGGATGCTTAGGGGCAAAATGGTCATCTTGACCGGAAAGTCTCGGAAAAGGTCCAAACGACAGTTTGGTCATTTTTTACCAAAGTGGGCTAACAGACACTGGTGTTGACTTGGGTTTTGAATGTTTCCGCCACTCTAACGACAGTCGTTGTGACACAGGGGTTTGTTGCCAATTCCCTATATTGACCTATTTGTGAGTATTTCCGCTACTCTAACGGTTTTGTGAGTAGTTTCGCTACTCGGACCGTCTCAAGAAATAAACTGTCTCGAGAGAGGGATTGGAAAGGGGTCTTACCGTCTTCGAGGAGACGTGCCTAGATTGGAACCGTCTCGAGGAATAAACTGTCTCGAGAGTGGGATTGGAAAGGGGTCTTACCGTCTCCGAAGAGACGCGCCTGGATTGGCACCGTCTCGAGGAATAAACTGTCTCGAGAGTGGGATTGGAAAGGTGTCTTACCATCTCCGAAGAGACGTGCCTGGATTGGAACCGTCTCGAGGAATAAACTGTCTCGAGAGTGGGTTGGAAAGGGGTCTTACCGTCTCCTAAGAGACGTGCCTGAAGTGGAATCGTGTTGAGGAATAAACTGTCTCGAGAGAGGAATTGGAAAGGGGACTTATCGTCTCCAAGGAGACACGCCTGGAGTGGAACCGTCTCGAGGAATAAACTGTCTCGAGAGTGGGATTGGAAAGGAAAGGACAATGCCCCTAAGGGCATTTTGGTCATTTTGCCTCTATTTGGGCCTGACAGGCCCGCGAAGCGATGGAAAGACGGAATTTGGACCTAGAGAATTGGTTTCGATAGGAATATGCCCACAATGACTTGAAAACAAGTCTGGACGGAGTGTAGACTGCCGAGGGGTCAAAAATGGGGTGCTTACACGAACCCACTTGGGTTTTTTGCTATTTTAATCCCCCATCTTCTTCCGCCCCTCTATTGCATGCTTGAAACAAGGGACTCCCTAGTTCATGTGTAGGATTAGGCTATTGGAAGTCACCGTGTCGGAGGGCTTTCTCTTAGTCTAACCAGAGACCACGTGGGTTTGGCCCCCTTGATTATGTGGTCAAGCCTTTAACCTTGTATGTTCACGACCCCAACTTGCATTGTGCTTATCATGATCACGCATCTCTCTAAAATTTGTTTTTAAACTTATTTTCAAAACTTGCATCAAAACTGTTTTCAAAACTTGCATCAAAACTGTTTTCAAAACTTGCATTAAAATTTTCTTCTTTAAAATTTATTTTCAAAATCACAATTCTAAGGTGATTCTAGCATTTTCATGGTTAGGGTTGTTTTAGGAAAGTGTTACATTTAAAGTGAATAATATGGTCCATATTTTCAAATCATTATTGTTTTCAAACCACAATCCTAGAATGATTCTAATCTTTTTATGGTTAGAATAATTTTAGAAAAGTGTGATATTTTTAGAGGCTTGCAAAAGTCCATATTCAAATCCTTCTCGAGAATCTCCTTCTAAACTTACTTTCCAAACCTCTTTTTAATTCCTCTCCAAAATCTTTTTTTTACATCTACTTTCTAAAATCTCTCTCCAACCTCCTTTCCAAAATTGCTTTCTAAAAATTTCTTTCATCAAACTTACTTTCCTAAAAACTTATTTTTTTAAACTTCTTTCCAAAATGCTCTCTTCAAAATTCACTTTCTAAAAATTCTTCTTAAGTTTCCTTCCTAAAAACTCTTTCCAAAAACTCTCTTTTCAAGTTTACTTTCTAAAACCTCATTTCTAAGATTTTCTTGCAAAAATCTTCCTTTTCAAAAGTTTCACTTTCTAAAAAACTCTTTACCTTGGAGCCCAAGTCAAGCCCAAGAGCCAATGATTAGGACGTCCTAATTTTCTTCCCAAAACATGATTTTTAATCTTGCCTCAAACTTTAGGTTTCCAAATCCCATTTTCTATATCAAAACTATGTATTTCCAAAACCTATTTTCTATCCCAAAATCTAGGATTTCCAAAACTTCATCCTCTCAATTCCATGTCAAATCCAATCTTCCTTTTAGGAAACGAAATCCTATCTCCCCATTTAGAAAACTAGATCCAATCCTCTGTTTTTGGATATAAAATCAAAACACCACTTCCTAGAAACAGAATCCAATCTTTCGTTTTAGGAAATAGGAATCTCAATCTTTCCTAATCTAAACCTTTCCTAATCCACTCATTCCTAATCTTATACTTTCCTAAACCTTAAGTTTCTAAAACTTGAACTTTTAAATTTTTCCTTAACTTTAAGCTTCTTAATCATTCCTAATTCCACAGCTTTCCAAATCTAAATTTTCAAATCTTTCTTAAACTCAAACTTTTCTTAATCTCAAGTATTTCTTAAACTCAAACTTTGAATTTTTCTAAAATTCTAAACTTTCTAAATTCAAAACTCTCTAAAATCAAAACTTTCTAAATTTGAAACTTTCTTAAGTTAAAAGTTTCTAAATTCTAAACTTTCCAAACTCCAAATCTTTCCAAAAATCAACACTTTCTCAAAAAGAAGACTTTCCAATTTTAAAACTTTTCTAAATCCAAAACTTTTCAATTTTAATTCTTCCCTAATTCAAAATTTCCCTAAAACCAAACCTTCTTATTTCAAAACATTCTAATTTCAAAACTTTCCAATTTTAATTCTTCCTTAATTCAAAACTTTCCTAAATTGAAACTTTCCAAAAATGAAACTTTCCTAAACTAAAACTTTCCTAAAACAGAACTTTCTTAATTCGAACCTTTCCTAAATCCAACTTCCCTAATCTTCCAAGTCCAACATTCGAGTCAAATCTTTCTTAAACCACAAGTCTTTCCTAAATCCCATCTTTCCCAAAACTCTATCTTTTCAAATATAGTCTGAGTTCTCTTCCAAGTGTCAAATCCTCTTTTAAGTTCAACTCTAGGCTTAAGTTCAATCTTGATTTCCTAATCTCCCAATTCAAATTCCAAATCGAAATTTCCTTCTTCTAATCAAAATCTTCTATTTTTAATCGGACTGTTGTCTGAACTATGGCTGACCTGATTCCTCAAAAAGGATACGTAGGCAACCCTCATGGGTGCGGTCATAAATTCTTTCAAATCTCCAATTCCACAATCTTCTTCGAGTTTCCAATTCCATCATCTATTTCAAATTTCTAAATTCTAAAAATATATTTTCAAATCCCTATTTTCAATTTCAAAAACTCTTCTTTCGAAGCACAACTTTTCTTTTCAAATCCAATTTCAAATCAAGTATTTTCAAATCATAAATTTATTTTCTAAGTCTATTTTAAAGTTAAACTCTTTTCTTGCACTTACATATCATGCATCATTCTTTTAAAAATTATTTTCTAAAGTGGATAGTTTTGGACATATATTAATTGAAGACTTTAATGGGTGAATCTAGGGTGAATAGACATGTAAGTAGCGCAAGGGCGGGGTAGGGTGATGGCTTAGTGCGTCTTCTCTACACGTAACCAATCTTCGAACCTAGAATCACTATTTTCAAAGACCAAATGGAGTTATTTTCAAAGAAGGGCTTACATATTTTCTAAAGGTTGCCAAACAACCTATTTTCTTAAAAACCCTCTCTTGAGGAAGTATTTTTAAAAATCATTTTCAAAAACCTTAAGTGTAATCTTCGGATTGTACTTAGTTTTAGGTGACCTAAGTCACCTTAATTAAGTTAGGTGGCAACTCGAATTGTTTTCCAAAAGCCCTTTACTCGAATCAATTTTCAATTCAAACCTAGTCGTACTAATTTTCTAGGAGGATGAGTTATAACGAGATAGTACAATATTTTTTTCGCTTGTGTGTGTATTCCTCGAGTGTGAAAAATTTGGGTGAAAGAGCCCTCTTTTGAGGTATCTGGAAGGTCGAACATATTTGGCCGGTTTGTCTTGTTTGAACAGTTTGAATTGAATGGGAGGTGCATGGTGCGGTATTGCCCTAATTTTCATGGTTTGAAAAGGGCTGAATCAGGTTTATTCAAGGTTGGTTAGGATATTAGGGGTGGTTTCCCTATCTCTATGATGTTGAAAGGGAAGGATTGTATCATGGCTTAACGGTCTTGACAAGAAGCCTTCCTTTTTTAGTGGAGTGCTAGAACCAATACAATAGCTCTAACTTGCTAAAGGTTTGATTATCATTCATCTTTTTTTCTTCCTACACTTGTTTGGCATGCCTAGTGACTTGTAGATCCCACAAAGCTACATTGCTAGGGTAGGTGAAGACTAAGGATCACTACCTTTGAGTTCCTTTTGAATGAAATTGCCCCTAGTGTAAAGGTAAAGGCTGTTAGTGCTAAATGTCCATCATCAATCCAGGAGGACTTTAATTTGGACAGTAATGTGTGTTAAAAGGTCGAGAATGAAAGGGTAAAAGGCTCAAATTTCTTTGTTAAGGGAGTTATTTTACCAAGAATCATATTTGGGAATCTATTCTTCCGATCAATCCCATAGCTTGGCAAACACTTCTGAGATGCCCATCTTTTTTAGAAGCTTTTTGGATTTTGCAATTCTTTTTAATTAGAGAGGGCTTGAATTTGGACCATAATGTAGTCGAGGTATTGGTTTAAGAGATGAAGGGCACATTAGGCTCAAATTTCGTCTATAAAGGGTTTTTAGAACCCGCGATCACCTTTTGAATTGCTCCTTCTCTTTCTCTTTGTTTTTTTTTTTTTTTTTGGTTTGGTTTTGTTTTGTTTTTCGTTTGTTTTGGAGCTTATGATATTTTTAAATTAACCTAGTGTGAGCAATGATCATCAAGTGGGGTTAACACGAAAAACCTTACACTAGCTCAAGGGGCATCCGAGGGATAAATAAGTTCTTTCTTTTTCTAGATAGAAGAATTGATGGCTACTCCTTATTTCAAATTAAATTGTATAGTCCACAAATCTTCACAAAATTTAACAATCGAGAGGCTCCTCTTGCGAGTTGTTGCTAACCTATACTTGTACCAAAGAATGCTCCATTGCATGGAAAGCCTTGTTCACCGCCCTTTGGTTCGGTAGGTCGAGTTGACTGATCCCATTATTGCCCCATTCTAGGGGATGATTCTAGGTGGGGTTTGTAAAAGAAATTTTATGGCTCAACAGGTTTAGCAAAGGTTATATCTCTTGGTTTTAACAAGATAGTTGAAATGATGGCCCCCTATCATTTTGATTTGAGACTTTTAGCCATTAGAGGTTTCAACCGCCTACATTAGGGACTTGAACTTGTCATCCTACCCCAGTGTGGGGGTGTGATCCTTAGTAGGTTGTTTTGAAAGAATTGCAATACAGGCTTAATGGGTTTTTTAAAGGAATTATATAAATCAAATGGAAGATAACAGAAATGAATGCCACTTACTGTGTCAGTTTTTTATCCATTAATCTTGTAAGCTCATGCCGTGTTCTAGAGACCTTTTATAGAAGTAAGGTGGTTGCTCTTTCCCCATTGGTTTTGAAATCGATGCGTGTGTCTTAAATTCAGCAGAGGTTCAGCTATGCACGGGGTGCTACATGAGCATAAGATTGGGGGTTACTAACGCTTCCTAAAAAGCTCGATTCTTGAACCTTCAAATCTCTAGCATCCACCCCCAAAAGGGCGAACCCCATCTGTGGTTAGTGGTTCGTCTGTGGGGAGCATCATTAGGCCATAGACTAGAAAGCTGACACAACATCCTGCCCACAACCAAAGTACCATCTCGCCTTCTAACTAGAAGGGTAGTAACTAGGCAATAATGTAAGCATGCAAATGCAAATGACTGTGTGCCTAATGCGCTTTATTGGAACTCGCTCTCCTAAGAAGGACGAGTGTGATGGGGTTTGAACTTAAAATGCATTTGATAAAGGGCTTTTTGAAAAAGGTTTGGAGTTGTCACCTAACATGGTTAAAGGTGTGTTAGGTCACCTAGAACTAAGTGTAATCCGAAGATCGAACTTAGTTTTTTTGAAAATGGTTTGAAAATGTCCTCTTGGGAGGTGTTTTGGAAAAAAAGGTTATTTGGCAACCTTTGAAAATGTTTTTAGCCCTTTTGAAAAATGACTCTCTTTGAAACAGCAATCTATGGTCTGGTGGTTGGTTACATGTAGGAAAGATGATTGAAGACTATTACCCTACCTCGGCCTTGCGGTACTTACATATCTATTCACCCTAGGTTTCACTCACTTGAATCTCCGGTTCCTAATTGTCCACTTATGTCCACTTTAAAAAGATTTTGAAAAAGGATTTATCATCACAATTGGGATGAATGATGCATGATGCAATTTGAAAAAGAGTTCCAAAGAGACTTGGGATTGGTTTTAAAAAAAAGTAGTATTTGAGCTTAAAAAGGGGTTATGACTGCACCTATGAAGGTTGCCTACATGTCTCGGTTGGCGAGAATCAGGTCAGTTGTAGTTCGAACTCGGGATTCGATTGAAAAGAGAATCACGGGAGTCATGGAATGTTTTGAAACTTGAATTCAAGAGAGTTTTGATTTGAAATTGGATTTTTTAGTGTTTTTTAAAGTGCTTTTGAAATGGGATTCCAAAGGGGATTTGGACTTGTAAAAGCTCTTGTGAATTTACCTTGAAAAGGTTTTCAGAAATAGTTTTTATGTACCTTATGAAAGGTATGTTTATGTTTCATTGCCTTTGAGAGATTAGAGTAAGCACCCCATTTTTGCCCACTTTGTAATCTCTAGCCCAACCAGACTCACATTTAAACTTCGTAGACACATTCAAGCTCCAACCAACTTTCCATACTCAATCTAGTCAATCAACCACTTCATGGACCCATTAGGCCTAATAGAAGCAAAATGACCAAAATGCCCTTAGGCCAATGCTCGATCCAATTCTAGTTGGCACGTTTTCTTAAAGGCTGTAAGTCCATATTTCTACCTCAATTCCAGTTCCAATTCTAGTCTAAACCAATCAAACTCAATCTAGCATATCTTTCAAGAAATTTAATCCTTGAGACAGTAAGTGCATCTATTATGGCACGTTTACCAAAAGATCCCTTGAAATAATAAGTCCCTTCACACTTATCGATCGGGATGGATCCCAAGTTCCCGAGATGGTAGAGTGGTTCACTTTTGGCATCTGCTAGCCTACCAATATAGAATGTTTGTTATTCAGCACGTCGATTAGGAAAGTACCTAAGGCCCTGAGATAATAAGACTATTCAGTAGCTTCCCGAGATTAGGTAGTCTCTGAAATGAATGCGTATCGTTAAAGTGACGGAAACACTTACAAACATTGCAACCGTCAGAGCAATATAAACACTCGTAAATAGGTCGACATAAAAAATGCCAAAAAACCCCATATGTCAAGGGACCGAACATGCTTCTTGGCCGTGACTCGTTTACCGAAGGACATGATACCTTTGGAAACCAACTCGTCACACATAGCCAAAGTGGCAAAAACACTCAAAACTCGAGTTAACACCAGTGCCTACTAACTTACTCCGATAAAAAATTACCAAACTACCCCTTGGGCCCTACTGGCATGCTTCACGAGAAAGTACCTAAGGTCTCGGAGTGGTAAGTCCATCATTCTAAGATTGTCCCAAAGATAATCTAGCACACTATAGTGCCTTCTAGTCGCTTTTAGATCGATTCCAAGAGCATCCGATCAAAATGACCATTTTGCCCCTAGGCATCCAATCGCCTCCAAGAACCACACCGGCTCTAGCTATTAAACCAATTACCTTCGAAGGATGCTTCTAATAGTATTCCCCAACCCTCTAATATCTTTTTTAACCATTCTAAGTTCGTTTTCAATAAACTCGAAGTGAAATAACTATTTTAACCCTAGTGGACTGGTCACCTTTTCCAACCACACCGGTTCTGGGTATCAAATCAATAATCCCTTAGAACATTCTCAATAGTGTTTTCAACCTTCAAATCTTCTTACAGATCACTTTGGGCCGATCTCGGCATTTTCCCAATTCAAATGATCGTTTTGCCCCTAGAGGGCCGGTCTCTCTTTCTAACTTTTCTGCCTCTAATCATCAAGCTAGTTACCTCTAATGCACTCTTTAAAGGGTTTTCATCCATTACCGGCTAAGTTTGGTTACTTGGGACCTTTCAGATCATTCCTAGACTTTTAGAGTCACTTTTAGTAAAGCCAAGCTAAAGATTGCATGGTAGCCACTAAAATAGGCACCCAAATCTTCTGCTTTGTGTCCCAAGGATTAAAGATATTTTTCTTGTCGACTTAACAACTTTCCTAATGGGGTGGCATCACTATCGAGTAGTGGTGCCAAGGCAAATTTAAGTGTGGTGGCACTACTATAGGTGATAGGGTCAGTACGATTGCTTATAAATACAAGTCACCTCTACATATTCAAGGTCTACAAAATCACTCTAGAAACTCTGCCTCTCTGAAGACAAAGCTCAAATTTCCTCAAAACCCTAATTATTTCAAGCCCCCTCAAACCTTGGCTTCTATATACTCAAACCCTACCCTCCATATAATCTATACCCTCAAATCCTTGCCTCCAAGGATCCATTGAAGGTCAACTCTAGCCCTTAGAAGCTCTTGAAGATCAACTCAAAGTCTAAGCAAAGTCCATTATCAGAGCATCAAAGCATAGAAGAAGACAAGGTGGGTTCTTATTTAAATTATGCAATCCCCCTCTCTCTCTTCTCCCTCTTAACTTGGGTTTTCTTCTATTTTAACTTCCATCTTCTACCTCCTCTTCTTGCATGCTTGAAACAAGGGACCTCCCGGTTCATGCCTAGGAAGGCCTTGGAGGGAATCACCATGTCCGGGATTCTCTTTGAATTCTACATAAGACGGTGTGGGTTCAGCCCCCTTGGTTATGTGGTGAAACCCAACCTTGTATGATCACGTCCATATTGCATTATTATTATCATAATCATGCATTCAAAGGTATTTTCAAACTTGAATTAAAAGTTGCTTTCAAAACTTGCCTTCAAGAACCCTTTTCTTCAAGGTTGTCTTCAAGTCTTAAATATTTTATAAGAAATCACAACTCTAAGATGATTCTACTCATTCCATAGTTAGGGTTGTTTTAGGAAAGTGTTACATTCAAAGAAACCATCAAAGTCCATATTATGGTTTCAAACCCTAGTTATTTTCAAAATCACAACCCTAGAATGGTTCTAGTCTTCTCATTATTAGAATTGTTTTAGAAAAATGAGATATTTGAGAGACTTTAAAGAAATTCGATATTGAAACCTTTCTAAAACTAGTTTTTTCAAATCGACTCTCTAAAAATCGTCTTCAAAGATTTACTGTCCAAAACTCTTTGTCTTAAGATCCAAGTCAAACTCTAGAGTCCATGTTTAGGAAGCCCTAGTTTGTTCTACGTAAAATCATAGGTTTCTAAATTATTTTCCATATAAAATCATAGGTTTCCAAAACTATTTTCTACATAAAATCATAGATTTTCTAATTCCAAAATCACATAAAGTGATAGATTTTTAAAACTAAAGCTTTCAAATTTCAAGTCAAACCAAATCCTTTTAAAATAGGAAACCAGATCAAATCATCTATTTTTAGAAATAAAATCTAATATTCAACTTTAGGAAATAGAGATAAATATTTCCTAAGTTTAAACTTTCAAATCTTTCCTAATTCTAATTTTTTCTAATATCAATTTTTCCTAGTTTCAAAACTTTCTAAAAGCCAAACTTTCATTTTTCAATTGAACTCCAATGTTTCCAATTCAAATTCATTGCATAAACCATAGGTCCTAGATTGCTTAAATCTCAAGTCATCTTAAACCTAGATCAAACCTCTTCAAACTCAAATTTCCAAATTCAATGTTTCTTTTAAATCAAATCTTTCCAAATCATGACTTTCAAAATTTTAAATTCCAGCCTTTCTTAATTCAAATCTTTCATAAAATGAAAACTTTTCTAAAATAGAATTTTTTCTAATTTGGAACTTTTCTAATTCAAAACCTTTCTAAAAGCAAGCTTTTCCAAAATCAAACTTTTCAAGTGCATGTTTAAACCATAGGTTACATTGATCCTAGGAGGCCAAAGCCCAAGTTCAACCCCTAACCCTAAGTTACAAAACTTCAACTCTTTTCTAAACTAAGATACTTTTCAAACTCCAATTAAAGTCAAGATGATTTCAAAGTTCAACTCAAACTTTCAAAAATAAGTCCAACTTCTACTTCAAAGTTTAATTTCAAATCAAAGTCAATTTCAAATTAAAGTTCAAATCGAACTCTTTTCAAAACAAACTTTCTAAAGGCCTCAAAGTGTCTTTTCAAATCAAACAAGACCCCAAAGTGTCTATTTTCAATCGGACCCCGAGTCTGAATTAAGATTGACCTGATTCCCAACAAAGAGATACGTAGGCAATTATCATGGGTGTGGTCAACACCTTTTTCAAGTTTTCAATTTTCATAACCTTTTCAAAATTTCAATTCCCTTTTCCAAAATCTCTTTTCAAATTCTTTCATGCATTTGTATATCATGCATCATATTATCTCTAAAGTGACAACTCAAATATATTTTCAAAATTCTTTTCATATATTTGCATATCATGCATAATATTATCTCTAAAGTGACGACTCAAATCTCTTTTCAAAATTCTTTTCAAAGTGGATACAAATGGACATTGGATAATCAAAGATTCTAAATGAGTGAACCTAGGGTGATAAGAAATGTAAGTACCGAAAGGGCTGGATATGGTGATAGCCTAGTGCATCTTCCTTATATGTAACCAACATTCGAACTTGGCAACATTCAAACTTGGAATCACTGTTTTCAAAAGACTAAAATAGAGTTATTTTCAAAAAGGGCTTAAATCTTTTCAAAAGTTGCCAAACAACTTCTTTTCTCCAAAAACCCTCTCTTAGGGATGTTTTTCCAAAAGCTTTTCAAAATTTATGAGTTTGATCTGTGAATTGCATTTAGTTTTAGGTGACCTAACTTACCTTAACAAAGTTAGGTGGTAACTCCAAACCTTTTTCCAAAAGCCTCTATTCAAGTAAATTTCGATTCAAACCTAGTCACACTTGTCCTTCTAGGAGTATGAGTTCTAACGAAAGAGTATCATATGTTTCTCACATATCCTTTCGATGGCGCAAAAAATCAGGGTGCGATAATTAGCTATGTGGGAACCAAATTGCTTCAAGGCTATGAGTTTTGGAAAATATTTTTAGGAAAAGGGGCTAGAAACTTCCCTTGTTTGAATATATCATTTGATCTTAGACAACATTAACCATATAAGGTCTAGGGTTGTTTCAAGAATGTGATGATCGAAAATAATTTTTTAAAATAGGTTTTGTAAAATATTTTGGGTTTGAAACCCTAATGTGAATCTTATAGGTTTCATTTGAAATATCACTTTTCTTTTGGAAACCCTAACCAAGAAAAGGGTTAGGATCGCCTGAAGGATGTGAGTTTTTTAAGTCGTTTTAGAAATAGTTTTTGAAAACTGAGAAGTTTCTAGCCTTTTTTGGACTGAGACAACCTTGAGAGAGCTTTTTAAAACATTTTTGGGTTAGAGTTGGAGTTTGAAAAAGAATCCGACAGTTACAGTCTTTGAGCCTCCTAACCTAGGTTAAGTGAATTAGGGTTAAAGTAACCTAGGGTTAGGTTGACAATGGATCGGACCAACTGGGGATGCAGGTCACTTAGGGTTTAGGAAGAATTCCTTGAAGTAAAAAACATTTGATTTGGTGCAATATGGAAAGATATGATTTCTAGTTGAAAAAGGGAACTTTTATTTTTAGAAAATTTTGAAAAGGAAAGTTTTGAAAAAGTAAAGTTTTATTTTAGGAAAGTTTCAAAAAAGGAAAGTTTTAAGTTTGTTTCCCAAAATATAACATTTGATTTTGTTTCCAAAAATAGAAGATTGGATTTTGTTTCCCAAATTAGAAGATTTGATTCAGTTTCTAAAATCAAAAGATTTGATTTGCTTTAAAAAATGGAAAGGTTTAATTTGTTCCAAAACGAAAAGATTTGATTTAGAATTAAAAATAAAGTAAGATTTGAGTTGAAAATATTTTGATTTTATATGTGACCTTTGGGAAACAACTCAAGTAAGTTATGCAATTTTTTAAAATATGATGCAATAATAATGTTGAAAACCATTTTGAATGCAAGGATGCAAGAATGAATGGTAGAGGGCAAAAATAGGCTTCCTAAAACATGGAGTTCTAGGGCTTCAAGAAAATAACTCTTAGACCAATTTTTAAAAAATCATTGGAGCATAGAATTTTGAGGTGTTTGAAAACTAAAGTTTGAAAGAGAGGTTTTAGGGCTTAAAACCCTAATGTGGCCTTTGAAGGCCTCTTTGAATATGTCACTTTCCTAAAGTGATCCTAACCATGAAAAAACTAGAAACACTTTATGGTCGTGATTTTGAAAACAAGTTATGGTTTGAAACCCTAATGTGCACCGTCATAGTTGTCGCGCCCAGATTTTTCGCACTCAAGGAATACTTACACAAGCGGAAAAAATGTTGTACTCTCTCATTAGAACTCACCCTTCTAGAAGAATGAGTGCGACTAGGTTTGAATTGAAAAATTGGCTTGAATAAAGGACTTTTGAAAAAGATTCAGAGTCGCCACCTAACTTGATTAAGGTGAGTTAGGTCACCTAAAAACTAAGAATAATCCGAAGACTACACTTAGGGTTTTTGAAAAAAAGGTTTTGAAAATATCTCCACAATAAAGGGTTTTTAAGAAAACGGGCTGTTTGACAACCTTTGAAAAACATTTAGCCCTTTTTAGAAAATAACTCATTTTGGTCTTTGAAATCAGTGATCCTAGGTTCGGAGGTTGGTTACGTGTAGGGAAGACACACTAAGCCATCACCCTACCCCGCCCTTTCGATACCTACATGTCAATCTACCCTAGATTCACCTATGAGAGTCTTTAATTAACCAATATCCAATCCTATTCACTTTGAAAAACATTGTTTGAAAAGAAACTAACATGATACATGATATGCAAGTGCAATAGAAGAGAATTGAAAAATAGATTTGGAAAGAGATTGATTTGAAATTGATTTGAAAATAGATTTGAAGAGATGAAATTGAAATTGGAAAGTTTGAAAATTTGGAAATAGAAATTTGAAATTGGAAGTTTGAAAATAGATTGGAGATTTGGAAAGATTTTGGAATTTGAAATTTGGAAGACATGGAGGGATTTAAAATTTGAAAGAAGCTGTGACCGCACCTATGAAGGTTGCCTACGTATCCTTTTGGATGAATCAGGTCAGTCGTAGTTCGGACAAGAGTCCGATTGAAAAGAGATTGTTGGATTGGAAAAAAGAGATTGAATTGGAAATTGAATTTGATTTGAAATTAGAAGAAGAGGTTGAAAATTGAAATTGAGGAGATTGGACTTGCTTGGGAAATATTGATTTTGGAAAGACTTGGTTTTAGGAAACCTAGACTTAGGAAAGAGAAGAGACTTAGGAAAGATTTGACTTGACTTGGAAGGTTTAGGAAATTAGGGAAGATTGGATTTAGGAAATGTTCGAATTAGGAAAGGTCTGGTTTAAGAAAGTTTCGAATTAGGAAAGTTTCATTTTTGGAAAATTTCGAAATTAAGAAAAGTTCAACTTAGGGAAATTTCCAAATTAAGAAAGTTTCGAAATTAGGAAAGTTTTAGGTTTAGGAAAGTTTTGAAATGGAAAAGTTTGAAATTTAAGAAAGTTTGGAAATTGGAAAGTTTTGAATTTAGCAAGTTTTGAAATAGGAAAATTTTAACTTAGGAAAGTTTTGAATTAGGAAAGTATCAACTTAGGAAAGTTTTGAATTTGGGAATGTTTTGAATTAATAAAGGTTTTAAAATAGGAAAGTATTGAATTTAGAAATGTTTTGAATTAGGAAAGGTTTGAAAACTTAGGTTTGAAAAGTTAAGATTTGAAAAGAAGATAGAATTAGGAAAAGATTGAATTTTAGAATTTTAGGAAATATTTTTATGTTCAAGTTTTGAAAACTTAAGGTTTAGGAAAGGAGAAGTTTAGGGAGGAGTTGAATTAGGAAAGAGTTGGATTTTGAAATTTAAATAAAGATTTAAAGTCTAGGTTTAGGAAACTTATGGTCTAGGAAGGAATTGAATTAAGAAATGTTTGGATTAGGAAAGGTTGAATTTTGTTTCCAAAAACGGAGGGCGAAATCTAGTTTCCTAAACGGGAGATTTGATTTGGTTTCCTAAAGGGAAGATAGGAATTGGCAAGGATTTGGAAAGGGAGATTCTAGAAACCCTAGTTTTGAAAGTGTAGAATTTTAACGTAGGAAAGAGGTTTTGGAAACGTGTATCGTTTGGATGTGAAAACAAGAGGTTTTGGAAACCTAGGTTCGAGGCAAAATTTGAAAATCATGTTTTTGGAAAGAAAATTAGGGTTTTCTAATTGTGAGTTCTAGGGTTCGACTTGGGCTCTAAGGAAATAGGATTTTTGGAAAGTGCGTTTTTGGAGACGAAAGTTTACTAGAAGGGAATCCTAGGGAGGAGTTTTTGGAAGGTGAATTTGAAGATAGAATTTTTGGAAAAAGATTTTCAAGAGAAGGAGTTTTTGGAAAACATGTTTTTGGAAACGTAGATTTTAGAAAGAAAATCCTATAGGGGAATTTCTAGAAGGAAGATTTTGGAAAGAGAGTTTTTAGAATGATTTTTGGAGAGAGTTTTTCAAGGAAAAGTTTTTAGAAAGTGGACTTTGGGGAGAGGATTTTGGAAAGGAGTTGAAAAATGGAGTTTTGAAAAATAGATTTTGGAAAGAGTTTTTAGAAAACACTTTTGGAGAGGAGAGTTTTAGGAAAGCATGTTGAAAAAGAGATTTTTAGGAGGAAGGATTTGGAAAGAGAATTTTTAAAAGGTATAAAAATGTCTCATTTCCCTAAAGTGATTCTAGCCATAAGAAGGCTAGCACCACTTTAAGAAAGTGGTTTTGGAAAACAATGAGATTTAAAAATATGGACCATAAAAGTCACTTTTAATGTAACACTTTCCTAAAGTAACCCTAGCCATGGAAAAGTTAGAATCACCCTAGTATTGTGATTTTGAAAACATGTTTTGAAAAAGAGATTTTGATACAATTTTGAAAACAAGTTTGAAAACGATTTTGAAGACAACTTTGAAAACGGTTTTTGGAAGATGCAAGATCATGATATGCACAATGCAATTTTGGGGTCGTGAACATACAAGGCTAAGGCTTCACCATATAATCAAGGGGGCTGGACCCACGTGGTCTCTGGTTAGACTAGAAGAAAGCTCCCGACACGGTGACTCTCCAATAGCCCAATCTTACACATGGACCGGGAATCCCCATGTTTCAAGCATACAAAGAAAGGGGGGGAAAGAGATGGGGGATTAAAATAGAGAAAACCCAAGTGGGTTAGGAGAGAGAAGAGAGAGGGGGAAAGTGCGAAAATTTAAATAGGGAGCCTACCGTATGTCTTGTTTATTTTGCGCGCCTTGCTTGTCTTCGATCTTCGGCCTTTGTCTTGATCTTCGTCTTCAATCCTTAAGAGTTGTCTTCAAGCTTTGGATTGCAGCTCTTCAAGTCTTCAAAGGATGGTTGAAGGCTAGTGTATGAGTGTATGGGGATGTATAAGAGTGTATATGAGGCTAGGGTTTGTGTATGGTGGCTAGGGTTTGGAAAACCTAGGGAAGCTAAGGTTTTGGAGATGCTCGAGCTCTGTATATCAAAATATATGATTTTTAGGTTGAATTTGCGGACCCTTTTCACGTTGAATGAGGCTCTGTATTTATAGAGGTTGGACAACATTGGCGCCTGTTGCAGTGGCGCTAGGCCAAATTTTACATTGGCACCACTAGGAGTGGGGCCAGGCCATTTTTTGGCTTGGCGCCATTACTAGTGGCACCAGCCATTTAGGAAATGTTTAATGTCAGCAAGCAACGTATCTTTGACTAGATTTGGGCGCCTGTACTAATGACTACCATGCAATTTTTAGCCTGGCTTCACTAGGAGTGACTTCGGAAAGTCTAGGAATCATTTGAAGGAGCCAGGAATGACCCGGGAGGCCGGACAGGAGCATGAACACTTAAAATAGTGTCCTGAAGGTATTTGACTTGAGAAATGAGGATAAGAGGGGTCGGAGAGGTTGATTGGGCCTTTAGGGGCAAAACGATTAATCGGATCGGGAAACTGCCGGGACAGACTCAGACTGTCCCGGAAGAAGACTTGGGATTTGGAAACATTATTTAGAATGTTCCCAAAGGTTTCCAGTTTGATACCCATAGCCGGTGTGGTCGGAAAATGTGACCGGCCCACTAGGGGCAAAACGGTAATTTCGCACCGGGTTTGCCGGAACTGACTCGAAATGATCTGGAAAGGTAAAGGGAGGTTGAGAACACTATAAAAAGTAGTCTCAGGAGGTTACTGGTTTGATACCCAGAGCTGGTGTGGCCGAAAAAGGAGACCGGCCCACCAGGGGCAAAACGGTCATTTTGTACCGGGTTGGCCGGAACTGACTCGGAATGATCCGGAAAGATAAAGGAAGGTTGAGAGTACTATAAAAAGCAATCTCAGAGGGTTACCGGTTTGATACCCAGAGCCGGTATGGTTCCCGGGGCATTCAGATGCCTAGGGGCAAAATGGTCATCTTGACCGAAAAGTCTCGGAAAAGGTCCAAAGGCCAGTTTAGTCATTTTTCACCGAAGTGGGCTAACAGTCACTGGTGTTGATCTGGGTTTTGAGTGTTTCCGCCACTAACGGTGGTCGTTGTGACACAGGGGTTTGTTGCCAATTCCCTATATCGATCTATTTGTGAGTATTTCCGCTACTCTAACGGTTTTGTGAGTAGTTTCGCTACTCGGACCGTCTCAAGGAATAAACTGTCTCGAGAGAGGAATTGGAAAGGGGACTTATCGTCTCTGAAGAGACGTGCCTGAGTTGGAACCGTCTAAAGGAATAAACTATCTTGAGAGAGGGATTGGAAAGGGGACTTACCGTCTTCAAAAAGACGTGCCTGAGTTGGAACCGTCTTGAGGAATAAACTGTCTCGAGAGAGGGATTGGAAAGGGGACTTACCGTCTTAGAAAAGACGTGCTTGGGTTGGAACCGTCTCAAGGAATAAACTATCTCGAGAGTCGGATTGGAAAGGGGACTTATCGTCTCCGAAGAGATGTGCCTAGAGTGGAACCGTCTCGATGAATAAACTGTCTCGAGAGAAGGATTGGAAAGGGGACTTATCATCTCCGAAGAGACGTGCCTGGAGTGGAACCGTCTCAAGGAATAAACTGTCTCGAGAGTGGAATTGGAAAGGGGACTTACCGTCTTCGAAAAGACGCGCCTGGATTGGAACTGTCTCGAGGAATAAATTGTCTCGAGAGTAGGGTTGGAATCGGAAAGGAAAGGACAATGCCCCTAAGGGCATTTTCGTCATTTTGCCTCTATTTGGGCCTGACGGGCCCGCAAAGCGATGGGAAGACAGGATTTGGACCAAGAGAATTGGTTTCGATAGGAATATGCCCACAATGACTTAACACGAGTCTGGACAGAGTGTAGACTGCCGAGCGGTAAAAAATGGGGTGCTTACAATAGTCACTTTGAATATATCACTTTTCTAGGAAAACCCTAACCATAGGGAGGTTAGAATCACCCTAGGATTTTGAGTTTGAAAATAAGAACAATGCATGAACATGATAAGTATAATGCATTGAGGTCCCAAACATACAAGATTGAAGGTTTCACCACATTGCAAGGGGCCTTAAGACCATACCTTGATTAGTTAGGCTAAAGGAAAATTTATGACATGGTGATCTACTAAAGCTTCCCCTAGGCATGGACCTAAGGTCCTCTTGTTTTAATCGTACGCAAAGAGGGGGTTTGGAGATAGGGATTAAAATATAATGATAGTCTAAGTGGACTAAGATGGAAAACAGATAGAGGGGGATTATAGAAAAGTAAAATAGGAACCCTAACTTATCTTCTTGTTAGCTTGAATGCTTCGATAGAGGACTTACTTGGATCTTACAATGGCCTTTAAGAACTTCCAAGCGCTGGACTTGATCTCTAATGGTGTAAGGAAGCTAGGATTTCCATATTAGGGCTAGAGGGGCCTAGGGCTTGAGAGAGCCTTGAGAGAATTAGGGTTTTGGAGGATTTCAGGGAATTTCTTGAGAGATGCAGCATTTATTTGCAATTTTTTAAACCTGAAATACACTGGGGGTGGTCTATAGTTATAGGTAAAATTTTGAGGAAGTGCTGCCCCTTCTAGCCAAATTTTGGCTTGGCACCACTACTAGTGGCGCTTAGCCAATTTTTGGTTTGGTGCCATTAGAAGTGGTGCGACCTCAATATAGAAGTGATCTTGCAGATTTGATTCGACCTTAGGCTGCAAGGCAAAGATCTGGGCGACACAACTAATGGCTCTCAACCATTTTTTGTCCGAGCTCTACTACAAGTGGCTTCGATTTGATTTGGAAAGCTGTCAAGGTATGGGTCAAATTGAAAAAGAGATAAGGGCACTTGGGAGTGTCCCGATAGTTATCAGTTTGATACTCGAAGCCGGTATAGTTGAAAAGGATGATTGGCTCACTTGGAGCAAAATAGCCATATGAATCAAGAAATACCAAAATGAACCGATATGGCACTCAGAGATTGGGGATATTCATGAGACTGCCATGGGGGATTACCGGTTTGATACCTAGAGACGATATAGTTGAAAAGGATGACCGACCCACTAAGGGCAAAATGGTCATTTGAATCGAGAAACATTGGATTGGTTTAGAGTTGTTCAGGATGGGATTCAAAGGTTGAGAACACTATAAGGGGTGTCCTAAGGGATTTTTGGTTTGATACCCAGGGCTGGCGTGGTTGAAAGGGATGATCGGGCCACTAGGGTCAAAATGGTTATTTTGATTGGGAAACATTGGAATGGGTCCAAAATTTACTAGAATGGGATATGGAGATGGGAGATACTCATGGGAGTGCCCTTGGAGGTTTACCAGTTTGATACCTAGAGCCAATGTGGTTGACAAGGGTAATCGGAGCGCCCAAGGGTAAAATGGTCATTTTGACCAAGAACCAACAGAATGGGTCAGAGATTGGTTTGAATGGCATTCTAAGCAAGTCAATTTGTTTCAAACAATCTTGGAAGGGATGGAAATATTGCTCTAAGGATTTAGGTGCATTCTGAAAGAGCGTGTTAGATTGAATTAGACTTGATGTTGCCTCAAGGGCATTTTGGTCATTTGGCTTCAAGTAAGCCCGACGAGCTAGGAAAGCGATTGGTTGACTCGATTGGAGTCGAGAAAGCTGATTTAGGGTAGAATGTGTTGTGATGCTTGAAATGGATAAGCTTTAAAGAGAGAGAGAGAGAGAGAGAGAGAGAGGAGGAGGAGAGAATGGTTAGAAAAGTGAAGGGGGCGACCCTAATTTATAGACAGTTTTGTCATGCCAGTTCAATGCCGTTGCAAAATTTTTTGCCCACTCGACAATCTCTGGCTCGACTGGACTCACATTCAAAGCCAGACTGGCTTTGTCGACTCAATCCAATCAATCAACCGCTTCGCGGGTTAGCTAAGCCCAATAAAAGTGAAATGACCAAAAAGCTCTTGGAGCATTATTTGGTCCAATTCCAGTTGGCACGTCTTCTTAAAGATGATAAGTCCCTATTTCAACCTCAATTCCAATTCCAAATCCAAATTCTCGTCCATAGTCAATCAAACTCAATTTAGCCCGTCTTTGGACAAAATTGATCCCTCAAATAGTAAACCCATCCAACATTGAACATTTACGAAGAAAACTCTTAAGAACAGTGAGTCCCTTCAGACTTGTCAATCAGGACAGAACCCAAGTCCCTGAGATGGTAGAGCAATTCGCTTATGGCACTTGCTAACTCGACAACTTTGAATGTTCGATATGCGGCATGTCGATTGGGAAAGTACCTAAGGCCTCAAGATGATAAGACTATTCAGCAACTTCTTGAGATTAGTCAATCTCTAGAATGAGCGCGCACCATTAGAGTGATGAAAACACTCACAAGCATCACAACCGTCATAATGGCAGAAACACTCAGAAACAGGTCGACATTGGGAATTGCCAACAAACCCCCTATATCACAAGACTGAACTTATTTCTTGGCCGTGACACATTTACCAAAGGATGAAATACCTTTGGAAACCAACTTGTCACACACTATCAAAGTGATGAAAACACTCAAAATCCAAGTCAACACTAGTGCCTACTAATCCACTCTGGTAAAAAATTATCACATTACCCCTTGGGCTCTATTAGTACGCTTCTTGATAAGGTACCTAATTTCTCAGAGCGGTAGGTCTACCCTTGTAGGATCATCCCAATGATAATATGGCACGTTCAAGTGCCTTTCAGTTGCCTACAGATTAATTCTAATGGTATCTAGTCAAAATGACCATTTTGTCCCTAAGCATCTAATTGCCTCTGAGAATCACACTAGCTCTGGGTGTCAAACTAATTATCTTTTAGGAATGCTTCTAATAGTATTCCTAATCCTGTAGCACCCCTCTAGACCATTTCGGGTTCATTCCAGTAAACTTGGTGCGAAATGACTATTTTGCCCCTAGTGATCCGTTCATTCTTTCCAACCATACTGGCTTTAGTTATCACTCTAGCTATATTTGGGACACCCTTGAGGGGTTTCTGTCCATCCTTGGCCTTTCAAATCATTCTCAAACTTCCCAAAGTCACTCTTAGTGGAGCCAGGTTAAAAATTGCATAATAGTCACTAAGACAGGCACCTAAATCTTCTACCTTGCATCCCAAGGGTCAAAAGATCTGTTTCTTGCCACCTCAAAAGTTTCCAAAAGAGACTGGCACAACTGTAATAGATGCCACGCCTCATTCTAGCTGCCTATAAATACAGACCACCCCTTGCCTAAAAAAGGATATGTAAACTCGCTCTAGCAACGATGCCTTACTGAAAATAGGCCTCGAAACCCTTATTTTCTAAAGTCTCCATCAAACCTTAGCTTCCTTTCAATCGATACACTTGTTAGCACCCCATTTTGGTCACCCAGTGATCTCTAACTCGATCAGAAGCACCTCCAAATCAACATAAGGATACTCAAGCTAAACTGGCTTTCTAGATCAAATCCAATTTATTGACCACTTTACGAGCCTAGAGACGCAAAATGACCAAAATGCCCTGATTGCATTAGTCAATTAAATCTAGATCGACACGTCTTCTATAAGACGATAAGTCCTTCAAATCCAAAATCAAATCCTATTATCCCGTCATTCAAGAAAGTTGATCCCTCATTGATGGTAAGAGCATCCAATCCAACATGGCATGGTCATCAAGAATATTTATTCCTCAGATCGGTAAAGCCCTATTAACACTCATCTTCAAAAAGTACCTAAGTCCCCGAGATGGAAGAGCAGTTCACTTGTGACGCCTGCTAGCCCGCCAATGTAGAATGTCTGCTAATCTAGCTTGTTCTTTGAGAAAGCACAAACCCCTCAAGAATGGAAAACTGTCCAAGTCCAACATGTTCTTTGAGAAAGCAAAAACCCCTCAAGAATGAAAGACCATCCCAATCCTGCACGACCTTTGAGAATGTTTATCCTTCAAGGTGGTAAGACCCTTTAAAGCCTGTCCACCGAGAAAATATCAATTCCTTAGACCGAAGTCCAAACCAGATCTAGACCGGTCAACACTGACACTTGCCTTCCCGTCCCAATGAAAAATGACCATTTTGACCCCAACGGGCCCAACACGTTCTTCAAGAAAGTATCAAGTCCTCAAAACAGTAGGACCACCCTCTAAAGCCGTCCCTAGATGGCCTAGAATGTCTAGTGCCATCCAGTCAACAACGGTCCTTTCCCAAAGATTCCCTGGTCAAAATGACAATTTTGCCCCTACGTATCCAAATGCCCTAGAGAACCACACTGGCTCTAGGTATCAAACTGGCAACACCCTAGTCAACTCTGGTCAACTCCAATCAACCCCAGTCAACTCTGGTCTGCCCCTCTAGTCAACCCGGTCAACCTGGTCAATCTTGGTCAACCCTAAAACTTTTAAGATGAGGTGACTGCCATCCAGTCACTCTCTTTAACTATACCGGCTCTAGGAATCAAACTGGCAACCTCTGGGATGCTTTCTAGAGTATTCACTTCCACTTCTAGCAGGGCCCTGTCGTTCGGCACCCTTTCTTTTCAAACCAGAACCTCCTTGCTCCACTTTGGGTGAAGCATGACCATTATTTAGCTGTGTGCCACTAGTAGTGGTGCATAACCCCCCAAAATAAATTACTAATCGACCAGCCCTGTATCTAGCATTTTTTTAAGCCCTCATTAAACCTTCCCGCGCCACTCTTAGTGGCGCATGGCCAATATCATGCCATGCGCCACTAAGAGTGGCGAACCACTCTCCCATTTTGGTACTATAAATACAGACCTCCCCCCTCACTATTTTGGGTCAAAATTTTTATCCCAAAACTCTCCCCCTCTATTCCAGACAGCTCCTGGAGTCCTCTCTCTATCTCTCTCTCAAAGTCCCGCCAATCGAGTTCGGATCTAAACTTCCAGAGGCCTAGCTTTCGAGCTCCATCGTAGGTCCAACCCGTCGTCCGGAAGCTCCCGGAGTCTCCCGAAGTCCAAGGCCTAAGCCTTCATCAAAGAAAGAAGAAATGAGACAAGGTAATCCTCTATTTACCTTTTCATATTCCCCCACTCTCTCTTCTCCCTCCGAACCCACTTCAATTTTTCTCTTTTTTAATCCTCCATCTCTAAACCCCAATTTCTGGCATGCTTGGAATAAGAGGACATTAAGTCCATGTCAAGAGTGAACAAGAGAAGATTACTGACCGGGACTCTCTTTTTGGCTCTCACTTGCTTCATGTTTAGCCCTTTTTGAAAAGTAACTCCTTTTTTGGTCTTTGAAATCAGTGATCCTAGGTTCGGAGGTTGGTTACGTGTAGGGAAGACGCACTAAGCCATCACCCTACCCCGCTCTTTCGGTACCTACATGTCAATCTACCCTAGATTCACCTATGAGAGTCTTTAACTAACTAATGTTCAATTCTATCCTCTTTAGAAAACAATGTTTAGAAAAACATGATGCATGATATGCAAGAAAAGAAAAGAAAGTTGAAAAATAGATTTGGAAAGAGATTTGAAAAGAATAATTTGACTTGATTTTAGAAGAGATTTGAAAAAATAGAATTGAAATTGGAAAGTTTTAGAAATTGGAAATAAAGATTTGAAAATAGATTTTTGGAACTAGAAACTTGAAATAGATTTGGAATTGGAGATTGAAGAGGATTGTAGAATTGGAGATTTGAAAAATGTGGAGACCGCAGCCAAGAGGTTTGCCTACGTATCCTTTTGGAGGAATCAGGTTAGTCGTAGTTCGGAAAAGAGTCCGATAGAAGATAGAAGGTTTGATTAGAAAAAGAAGTTGAATTGGAATTTGGATTTGATTTGAATTTAGGATAGAAAATTGGAATTTGAAATTTGGAATTGAAATGGTTGAATTTTAATTTGAAAAGATAGAACTTGAAAGAAAGATTTAGACTTATTTTGGAAAGATGGAGGTTTAAGAAACCTATACTTAGGAAAGATTTTGGAAAATAATTGACTTGAATATTGGACATGGAAGATTAGGAAGGCTTGGAACTTAGGAAAGATTCGGATTAGGAAAGTTTCGAAATAGGAAAGTGTCATCTTAGGAAAGTTTTGGAATTAGAAAAGTGTTGGATTAAGAAAGTTTTGAAATAGGAAACATTTCGTTTTAAGACGGTTTTGAAATTAGAAAGTTTTGAATTTAGAAAGTTTCAACTTAGGAAAGTTTTGAATTAAGAAAGGTTTTAGATTTAGAAAGATTTGAAGTTTAGGAAAGTTTAGAATTTTGGAAAGATTTGAAATTGGAATGTTTAGAATTTAGAAAGATTTAACTTAAGAAAGTTTCAAATTTATAAATTTTTTAATTCGGAAAGATTTGAAATTTAGAAAGTTTAGGATTTAGAAAGTTTTAGAGTTTGAGTTTTAGAAAATATTGAGATTGGAAAAGGTTTGAGTTTAAGAAAGATTTGAAAATTTAGATTTGGAAAGTTAAGATTTGAAATGGCTGAATTAGGAAAGATGTGGAAGTTGAGTTTGAAAATTTAGGAAATATTTTTATGTTCAAGTTTTGAAAACTTAAGATTTAGGAAAGTAGAAGGTTAGGAAGGATTTAGATTGGGAAAGATTTGGATTAGGAAGGAATTGGATTTTGTTTCTAAAAGGGAAGGTTTGATTTTGTTTCTAAAAACGCAGGATATGATCAAGTTTCCTAAACGGGAAGATTTCATTTGGTTTCTTAAAGGGAAAATTTGATTTGACAAGGATTTGGAAAGGAGACGTTTTTGAAATCCTAGATTTGGAAGGCTATAGTTTTGACATAGAAAAGAGGTTTTGGAAATGTGTATAGTTTGGATGTGAAAACAAGAGGTGTTGAAAACCTAGGTTTTAAGGCAAGTTTGAAAACCATGGTTTTGGAAAGAAAATTAGGGTTTCCTAATTGTGGGTTCTAAGGCTTGATTTGGGCATCAAGAAAAGGGATTTTTGGAAAGTGCGTTTTTGGAAACAAAGATTTTTAGAAGAAAAATCCTAGAGGGGAGTTTCTAGAAGGAAGATTTTGGGAAGAGAGTTTTTAGAAAGATTTTTGATAGAAAATTATTGGAGAGAGTTTTTGGAAAGATTTTTAGGGAGCGTTTTTAGAAAGTGGATTTTGGGGAGAGTATTTTGGAAAGAAGTTGAATAAGGGAGTTTTGAAAAATAGATTTTTGGAAGGAGTTTTTGAAAACAACTTTGGAAAGGAGAGTTTCAGGAAAGTATGTTGAAAAAGAGATTTTAGAAAAAGAGATTTTTGAAAATAAAGTTTTTTGGAAAGTTTAAAAATATCTCACTTTCCTAAAGCGATTCTAACCATAAGAAGGCTAGAACCACTTTAAGAAAGTGGTTTTGAAAACAATAAGGGTTAAAAATATGGACCATATTGGTCACTTTGAATGTAACACTTCCCTAAAGCAATCCTAGCCATGAAAAAGTTAGAATCACCCTAGGATTGTGATTTTAAAAACATTTTTGAAAAAGAGGATTTTGATGCAATTTTGAAAACAAGTTTAATGCAAACTTTGAAAACGAGTTTGAAAACAACTTTTGAAATATACAAGATCATGATATGCACAATGCAAGTTTGGGATCGTGAACATACAAGGTTAAGGTTTCACCACATAATTAAGGGGGCCGAACCCACGTGTTCTCCGGTTAGACTAAAAGAAAGCCCGACACGGTGCCTCTCCAATAGTCTAATCCTACACATGGACCGGGAATCCCCTTGTTTCAAGTAAGCAAAGAAAGCGGGGGAAAGAGATGGGGGATTAAAATAGAGAAAACCCAAGTGGGTTAGGAGAGAGAAGAGAGAGGGGGAAGTGCAGAAACTTAAAGAGAAAGCCTACCGTATGTCTTGTTTATTTTGCTTGTTTTGCGCGCCTTGCTTTTCTTTGGTCTTCGTCTTGATCTTCGTCTACAATCTTCAAGAGTAATATTCAATTTTCAAAACTTCATATTGCAACTCTTCAAGTCTTCAAAGGAGGGTTGGAGGCTAGTGTATAAGTGTATGAGGGTGTGTATGAGTGTATAGGAGGCTAAGGTTTAGTGTATGGTGGCTAGGGTTTGGAAAGCCTAGAGAAGCTTGGGTTTAAGGAGTGTTCAAGCTCTATATATCAAATATTGGTGTTTTTAGATTGAGTTTACGGACCCCTTTCACACTGGACGAGACTCTGTATTTATAGAAATAGGATAGACCTGGCGCCTGTTGCAGTGGCGCTAGGCCAAAAATGCTTCTAGCGCTACTAGGAGTGGCGCTAGGCCAAATATTGGCTTGGCACCACTATTAGTGGCACCAACCAATTAGGAAACTATTAAGGTCAGCAAGCAACGTATCTTTGACTAGATTTGGGCGCCTATACTAGTGACTACCATGCAATTTTTAGCTTGGCTTCACTAGGAGTGACTCCGGAAAGTCCGGGAATGATTTAAGGGACCGGGAATGACCCAGAAGACCAGAAAAGAGCAAGAACAGTTAAAATAGTGTCCTGGAGGTATTTGACTTGAAAAGTGAGGATAGGATGTGTCGGAAGGGTTGACCAGGCCTTTAGGGGCAAAACGGTCAATCGGATTGGGAAGTTGTCGGGATGGACTCGGACTGTCCCGGAAGAAGACTTCAAACTTGGAAACATTATTCAGAATATTTCCAAAGGTTTCCGGTTTGATACCCAGAGCCGGTGTGGTCGGAAAAGGTGACCAGCCCACCAAGGGCAAAACGGTCATTTCGCACCGGGTTTGCCGGAATTGACTCGGAATGATCCGGAAAGATAGAGAAAAGTCGGGAATACTATAAGAAGTATTCTCGGGAGGTTACCGGTTTGATACCCAGAGCCGCTGTGGTCCCCGGGGCGTTCGGATGCCTAGGAGCAAAATGGTCATCTTGATCGAAAAGTCTTGGAATTGGCCCGAAACTGACTAGAAGGCACTTAATCCTGCCGGATTACTTTTAAGACAATCTTAGACTGTTGGACTCACCATTCTAAAGACTCAGGTGTGTTCTCGAGAAACGTGTCAGAAAAGGCCCAAGGGGCAGTTTGGTCATTTTTCACTGAAGTGGGCTAGCAGGCACCGGTGTTGACCTGGGTTTTGAGCGTTTCTGCCACTCTGACGGTAGTTGCGTGATACAGGGGTTTGTTGGCAATTTCCTATATCGACCTATTTGCGAGTATTTCCGCTACTCTGACGGTTGTCATGTTTGCGAGTATTTTCGCTACTTTGACGGTTCACAATCATTCCCGAGACTGCCTGGTCTCAGAAAGCTGCTAAAGGGACTTAGCACCTGAGAATCAACTTTCTCGAAAGGCGTGCCTAAACAGAAATTTCTGCATTGGCGGGCTAGTAGGTGCCAAAGGTGGACCATTCTACCATCTAGAAGACTTGGGGTCTCGTCCCGGTCGACAAGTTTAAAGGGACTTACCATTTCGAAGAGATTTTATTCAAAAAACATGTCGGATCGTCTCGAAGATATCAACTATCTCGAGAGAGGGATTGGAATTGAAAAGGGGCCTTATCGTCTTCGGAAAGACGCGCCTAATTGGAGTAGATTTACCGTCTCGAAAGAGGGATTGGAATTGGAAAGGGGTCTTACTGTCTTCGGAAAGACGTGCCCGATTTGGAATTGGAAAGGGGACTTACCGTCTTCGGAAAGACGTGCCTGGTGGGATTAGAACGAATGATGCCCCTAGGGGCATTCTGGTCATTTTGCCTTTATTTGGGCCCGGTGGGCCCACTAAGTGATGAATTGACAGGATTAGACTTAGAAAGTTAATTTGACTCGAAATATGCCCTTAACGACTTGAACACAAGTCTGGACGGACCGTAGACTGCCGAACACTAAAAAATGGGGTGCTTACACTTAACTAGACTCAATTTTCATGGAAATGATCTTTAAAAGGGTTTGTTTATAAGAGTCCTTTGCATAATAGGATTTGTTTTCCAAAACCCCTTTCAAAATGCATAAAACCACCTTTCAACCCTAGGTTAACTTGACCCTAGTTATCCAACCTTATGCCAACCAAACCTTAGGTTAACCTAACCATAGCTAGTTAACCCTAGATAACCTAACCTTAATTAATTAATCCTTGGTCAATCCAACCCTAGTTATCCAAACCCTAGATTAACCCAACCTTAGCTAGTTAACCTTAGGCCACCTTAACCCTAAGTTAACCTAACCCAAGTTTGTTAACCTTAGGCCATCCCCAATCTCAAGTCAACCCGACCTAGGTTAGTATGCCTCAAGGTTCCAACTCAAGGACCCCTTTTCAAATGATCTTTCAATTCAAAACTATTCTTATAACCTATTCTTCAAAAACCTCCTACTCTCTTGAGACTGCAAAATTCAACTCTAAACTCTTTTACAATGCCATCATACTCTTTCTTTAAAAACACTCCCAAGAAGTTCTCTGAAACCCCATTTTCGAACCCCATTTTCAAGATGTTTTCAAGAACTTATAACCCTATAGTGTCTCCAATCCTTTATGGTTAGGGATCTCAAGGGTAAATGATACATTAAGTACAACCTTCAAGATTGTCCATATTAGGGTTCCAAAAACCACTTTCAAAAGTTTTTCGAAGACAAATTTATTAAAACACTACAAAACCTTACCTCCAAGGTTTTGAAAACTAGACTTCAAAACTCTCTTGAGTTATTTCAAAGTACTTCCAAAACTCCCTCGAGTTGTTCTAAAAACATTTCGAAACACTTCAAAATCCTATTTGAAGAGCGCTTTTCAAAAACCTTAAAGTTCTATTCCAAAAACACTCCAACATCCGACTTCAAATCAAAATTCTCAAATCTTCTTTCCAAAGACCACAAAGTGTTCTCAAACCATTCCAAAGACCTCAAAGTATCTTCAAACATTCTAAAGACCTTAATGTGCCTGCTTTCTATTGGGCCCTTGCCCGAACTATGAATGACCTGATTCTCGTCAAATGAGATACGTAGGCAACTTAAAATGGTGCGGTCATAACTTTTATTTAAACTCAAGTCCTTTTCTTCAAAACTCTCTATCAATTCAAGATTTCAATTTCAAATTCCTTCAAAGCTTTCATGTTTTTGAATATTTTTTCTGAAACTTGCATCATGCATTATTCATCCAAAAAATGATGACTGTCGCGCCCAAATTTTTCGTACTTGAGGAATATACACACAAGTGAAAAAAATGATGTAGTCTCTCGTTAGAACTCACCCTCGTAGAAGAATGAGTCCGACTAAGTTTGAATTGAAAATTTGATTTGAATAAAGGGCTTTTAGAAAAAGATTTAGAGTCGTCACCTAACTTGATTAAGGTGAGTTAGGTCACCTAAAAACAAAGCATAACTCGAAAACTACACTTAGGGTTTTGGAAAAACGATTTTGAAAATATCTCCTCTAGAGAGGGTTTTTAAGAAAACAGGTTGTTTGGCAACCTTTAAAAAACATTTAGCCCTTTTTGAAAAATAACTCCTTTTGGTCTTTAAAAACAGTGATCCTAGGTTCGGAGGTTAGTTACGTGTACGGAAGACGCACTAAGCCATCACCCTAACGCGCCCTTTCGGTACCTACATGTCAATCTACCCTAGATTCATCTATGAGAGTCTTCAACTAACTATTGTTCAATCCTATTCACTTTGAAAAAATGAATGTTTAAAAATAAATTTAACATGATGCATGATATGCAAATGCTAGAAAAGAATATTGAGAAATAGATTTGGAAAGAAATTGATTTGATTTTAGAAAATATTTGAAAAGATATATTTGAAATTAGAAAGTTTGAAAAATTAGAAATAGAGATTTGGAAATAGAAATTTGAAATTGGAAGTTTTGAAAATAGATTGGAGATTTGAAAAGATTGTGGAATTTGAGATTTGAAAAAGAGTTGTGGAAATAGAAACTTGAAAAATGTTGTGAAATTTGAGATTTGAAAAATGTTGTGACCGCACCCATTAGGGTTGCCTACGTATCCTTTTGGAGGAATCGGGTCAATCATAGTTCAGACAAGAGTCCGATTGAGAATAGAAGAGTTGATTTGAAAGAAAGAGGTTGAATTGGAAATTGGATTAGAAGATTGAAAGATTGAACTTAGAATAGAAGATTGAAAATTGGAATTTAGAATTCTGGAATTGAAGAGATTGGATTTTGATTTGAAAATATAGAACTTGGAAGAAAGATTTAGACTTGTTTTGGAAAGATGGAGGTTTAGGAAACCTAGACTTAGGAAAGATAGGAGACTTAGGAAAGACTTGGGATTTAGAAAGATTTGACTCGAATGTTGGACTTGGAAGATTTGAAAATATTGGATTTTAGGAAATGTTCGAATTAGGAAAGGTCCGATTTAGGAAAGTTTCACATTAGGAAAGTTTTTATTTTAGGAAAGATTCCGAATTAGGAAAGTTTTGAATTAAGAAAGTTTTAACTTAGGAAAGTTTTGAATTAAGAAAGTTTTGAGTTTAGAAAGCTTTGGATTTGGAAAGATTTAAAGTTTAGGAAAGTTTAAGATTGAGTTTAGGAAAGTTAAGATTTAGAAAGGGGTAAAATTAGGAAAGGGTTGAATTAAAAAAGATTTGAAAGCTTAATGTTTAAGGAAAGATTTGGAAATTTTAGGAAACTTATGGTTTGGAAGGGTAGGAAATCAGGTGAGAGTTGAATTAGGAAAGATTTAGATTTTGAGTTTTAAAATTTAGGAAAGATTTTTATGTTCAAGTTAAGATTTAGGAAAGAGTTGGATTAGGAAGGGATTGGATTTTGTTCCTAAAAGAGAAGGTTTGATTTTGTTTCCAAAAACGGAGGATTGGATCTAGTTTCCTAAACGGGGAGATTGGATTTGGTTTCTTAAAGGAAAGATGGGATTTGGTTTCCTAAAGGAAAGAAAAGATTTGGTTTCCTAAAAGGAAGATTGGAATTGACAAGGATTTAGAAGGAAGGTTTTAGAAACTCTAGATTTGGAAGGCTATAGTTTTGACGTAGAAAAGAGGTTTTGGAAATATGTATAATTTTGATGTGAAAACAAGAGGTTTTGAAAACTTAAGTTTTATAGCAAGTTTGAAAACCATGTTTTTGGAAAGAAAAAATTGGGTTTCCTAATTGTGGGTTCTAGGGCTTGACTCGGGTACCAAGAAAAGGATTTTTGGAAAGTGCATTTTTGAAAATGAAGATTTTTAGAAGGGAATCCTACAGAGGAGTTTTTGGAAAGTGAATTTGAAGATAGAGTTTTTGGAAAGAGATTTTAAAGAAAAGGAGTTTTTGAAAGGTGTGTTTTTGGAAATGAAAATTTTTAGAAGGTAATCCTAAAGAGCAGTTTTTTAGAAGGAAATTTTGGGAAGAGAGTTTTTAGAAAGATTTTTGGAAGGAGATTGTTGGAGAGAGTTTTTAGGAAAGTGAATTTAGGGAGTATTTTTAGAAAGTGAATTTTGAGGAGAGTATTTTGGAAAGGAGTTGAAAAAAAGAGCTTTGAAAAATAGATTTTTAGAGGGAGTTTTTGAAAACAACTTTAGAAATGAGAGTTTTAAGGAAGCATGTTGGAAAAGATATTTTTTAGGAAGAGAGACTTTTGAAAAAAAAAAAGTTTTTAGAAGGTATAAAAATGTCACACTTTCTTAAAGCGATTTTTACCATAAGAGGGCTATAACCACTTTAGGAAAGTGGCTTTGAAAATAAAAAAGGTTTGAAAATATGGACCGTGAAAGTCACTTTAAATGTAACACTTTCCTAAAGCAATCCTAGCCATGGAAAAGCTAGAATCACCCTAGGACTGTGATTTTGAAAACATGTTTTGAAAAAGAGATTTTGATGCAATTTTGAAAACAAGTTTAATGCAAATTTTGAAAACAAGTTTGAAAACGATTTTTGGAAGATGCAAGATCATGGTATGCACAATGCAAGTTTCGGGTCGTGAACATACAAGGTTAAGGCTTCATCACATAATCAAGGGGGCCGAACCCATGTGGTCTCCAGTTAGCCTAAAGGAAAACCTCCGACACGGTGACCCTCCAATAGTCTAATCCTACACATGGACCGGGAGTCCTCTTGTTTTAAGCATGCAAAGAAAGAGGGGAAAAGAGATGGGGGATTAAAATAGAGAAAACCCAAGTGGGTTAAGAGAGAGAAGAGAGAAGGGGAAGTGCAAAAATTTAAAGAGAAAGCCTACCGTATGTCTCGTTTATTTTGCCCGCCTTACTTGTCTTCGGTCTTCGCTTCACTTCAGTCTTGATCTTCGAGGGCTCGTCTTTGATCTTCAAGGCTTCGGTTTGTAGCTCTTCAAGTCTTCAAAGGAGGATTGAGGCTAGTGTATAAGTGTATGGGGATGTGTATGAGTGTATGAGTGTATAGGAGGCTAGGGTTTAGTGTATGGTGGCTAGGGTTTGGAAAACATAAGGAAGCTAGGGTTTAGGGAGTGTTCGAGCTCTGTATATCGAATATTGGGGTTTTCAGACTGAGTTTTCAGACTCCTTTCACGCTGGAGGAGGCTCTGTATTTATAGTGATGGGATAGACCTGGCGCCTGTTGTAGTGGCGCCAGGCCAATTTTCCTCTTGGCGCCACTAGGAGTGGCGCCAGGTAAATTATTGGCTTGGCGGCACTAGTAGTGGAGCCAGCCAGTTAGGAAAGTATTTAGGTCGGCAAGCAACATATCTTTGACTAGATTTGGGCTCCTGTACTAGTGACTATCATGCAATTTTCAGCCTGGCTTCACTAGGACTGACTCTAGATAGTCGGGGAAAGAGTTTGGGAGACTGGGAAGGACCCAGAAGGTCGAAAAAGAGCAGGAACACTTAGAATAGTGTCCCAAAGGTATTTGACTTGAAAAATGAGGATAGGATGTGTCGGAATGATTGACCAGGCCTTTAGGGGCAAAACGGTCAATCAAATCGGGAAGCTGCCGGGACGAACTCGGACTGTCCCGAAAGAAGACTCGAGATTTGGAAACATTATTCAGAAAGTTCCCAAAGGTTGCCGGTTTGATACCCAGAGCCGGTGTGGTCGGAAAAGGCGACTGGCCCTCTAGGGGCAAAACGATCATTTTACACCTGGTTTGTCAGAATTGACTCAGAATGATCCGGGAAGGTAGAAGAAAGTTGAGAATATTATAAAAAAGCAATCTCGGGAAGTTACCAATTCGATACCCAGAGCCAGTGTGGTCGGAAAAGGTGACCGGCCCACTAGGGGCAAAACGGTCATTTTGTATCGGGTTTGTCAGAACTGAGTCGGAATGATCCGGAAGGATGAAGAGAGGTTGAGAATACTATAAAAAGCATTCTCAGGAGGTTTTCGGTTTGATATCCAGAGCCGGTATGGTTCCCGGGGCATTTGGATGCCTAGGGGCAAAATAGTCATGTTGACCGAAGAGTCTCGGAAAAGGCCCAAGGGCCAGTTTGGTCATTTTTCACCGAAGTGGGCTAGCAGGCACCGGTGTTGACCTGGGTTTTGAGTGTTTCCGTCACTCTGACAATGGTTGCATGATATAGGGGTTTGTTGGTAATTCCCTATATCAATCTGTTTGCGATTGTTTCTGCTACTCTGACGGTTTGCGATCATTCCCGAGACTGCCTGATCTCGGGAAGCTGCTAAAGGGACTTAGCGCCTGAGAAGTCAATTTTCTCGGAAGGCATGCCTAAACAAACATTTCTGTATTGGCGGGCTAGCAGGCGCCAAAGATGGACCGTTCTACCATCTAGGGGACTTGGGGTCTCGTCCTGGTCGACAGGTTTAAAGGGACTTACCGTTTTGTAGAGATTTTCTTTGAAAAACGTGTCAGACCGTCTCGAGGAATAAACTGCCTCGATAGAGGGATTGGAATTGAAAAGGAGTCTTATTGTCTTCGGAAAGATGCACCTAATTGGAACCGTCTCGAGGAATAAACTATCCCGAGAGAGGGATTAGAATTGGAAGTCTTATCATCTTCGGAAAGACGTGCCTGATTTGGAATTGTCTCAAGAAATAAACTCTCTTGAGAGAGAGATTGGAATTGGAAAGGGGTCTTATCGTCTTTGGAAAGACGCACCTAATTGGAACCGTGTCGAGGAATAAACTATCCCGAGAGAGGTATTAGAATTGGAAAGGAGTCTTATCATCTTCGGAAAGATGTGCCTGATTTGGAACCGTCTCGAGGAATAAACTGTCTCGAGAGAGGGATTGGAATTGGAAAGGGGTCTTATCGTCTTCAGAAAGACGTGCCTAATTTGGAATTGGAAAGGGGACTTATCGTCTTCGGAAAGACGTGCCTGGTTTGGAATAGATTTACCGTCTCGAGGAATCAACTGTCTCGAGAGAGGGGTTGGAGTTGGAATTGGAAAAGATAATGCCCCTAAGGGCATTTTGGTGATTTTGCCTCTATTTGGGCCTGTGGGCCCGTGAAGGGATGGATAGACGGGATTTGGACTTAGAGAGTTGGTTTTGATTGGAATACGTCCATATTGGCCTGAGTACAAGTCCGGACGGAGTGTAGACTGTTGAGCGGTCAAAAATGAGGTGCTTACAATGACCAAACCCAGTTTTCAAAATTCTAAAGTGGATATTAAGTGAAAAATAGTAACCAGTTATTCTAGTGAGTGAACAGATTAGACGTGTAGGTACCGAAAGGGCGAGGTAGGCTAATGATCTTAGGATATCTTCCCTATAAGTAACCAACCCCCAAACCACAGACTTCTGTTTTCGAAAGATCAAAATGGAGTTATTTTCAAAAAGGGCGTAAAACTTTCCAAATGTTGCCAAATAGCCTATTTTCTTAAAAACTCTCTCTTAAAGAGGTTCCCCTTAACGCCCAAGCGCCGTATAAACCCCATCGAACGGTAAAAGAGTCTTTCAAAACCATCCCTGAATGACCCGGCACATTTAACATGACACTCTAATCCATTCCTGACCATTTTGCCCCTGACAACCCAAACGTGCCCCAAAGCAACACTGGTCCTAGGATATTGAATGGCGAGTCTCGTCACACACCCCTATTTAACCTAAGGAAGACCTCACGATGCTGAACACCCACGACTCAATAAAAGTTCCCTGAAGTGTCTCGCAGATGCTCCTCCAAGGTTGACTTTTCCCCCAATTCCCTTATATAACGCACCATCAAATGACTTGAGAAATGCGTAAATTAGGAAATTCCTGAAAGTATTTCCAGAGCACTTTCCATCGGTACGGTCCGATAGAAGAGATTGCTTCCCGAAGGCCCTGATCATGCAACACAAAAACAATTACTTTCGAACCCTCGCAGAGCGTATCACAGACGCTCCGTAAAAATGTAATTTTGTGCACATTTCTTGAGATGATATCTCACACTTCCGAATACCATTCCAACTTCTCGAAAACACAAAAGTTCACAAGAAACTCTAGGAGAACATCGTGGGTGCAACCGATTCCCCCGAAACCTTCCCAGTTTGCTCAGTTATCAAGATAAAGTTTAAACGAACACTCCCAGTGACAGAGCGTATGCTACATGCGCCCAGATTTTGATCAAATTGACCAAAGTTTGATCAACAGTCAGGATTTAACCAGTACACTGAGGCCACGTGGCATGGTGGCAATGGAACAGTATTGGCGCATGTGCTACATACGCCAGGGCCAATTTTGGCCAGGCGCATGTAGCACATGTCCCACATATGCCAGGCCTATCCCAAGTTGTTTATAAATACCAGCCTCCCCCTTTGCATATTCCAGAATCAAAAATTGATGCGAAGCTCTGCTGAAACTACTCCAGAACCTCGAATCTCTATATACATTTCACTCCTCCAACACTTAGGCTAGATTCCACCTCCCTCTAGCCCATACACCTCACTCACATAGCCCTATACACCATTAAACTCCTCCTTCCAGCCTTTGCAGCCCACTTGAAGCCATCCAAGTTCAAGTCAAGGCATCCATAGCAGATTACAAGTGTAGTGAAGGCAAAATGTGGTATTTTTTTTACTTTTTTGTCTTCCCCCACTCTTCTCTTCTCCCTCCTAGTCTACTTAGGTTGTTCTCTATTTTCATCCCCATCTTTAACCCCCCTTTCTTGTATGCTTGAGCCAAGAGTGCTCTTAGTTCATTCTTAGAGGAAAGCTAGTGGGAGCCACTGTGTAAAGGGATCTCTCACTAGCCTACTTTAAGATGGTATGGCATAAGAGCCCCTTGTTTATGTAGTGTAGCCTAAATCTTGATATGTATTCATGACCACTTTGCATTTTGCTATCTTGATCATGTCTTGTGTGCTTGGCTTCATTTTTATGCTTATAACCATGTTATACAAAACTTACATTATTCTTATTTCCATGTCATTTTCAAGTTCAATATTCCTCTCAAAATGATTCTAAGAGTTGGTCCCTTAAAGTTTAGGATGAGACCTTAGAAATCATGCCTTAGAAAAGCCCCCACTTAACCCCTAACTCTCACTTTTGCATCATTGCATTCCAACTTGCATGAAACTGGTTTTCAAACTCTCTAACTCCCAATGTTCTATTCTTTCAAGTTTAGTGGTTGAAATGGCCCATGGAACCCTCTCTTGAGTGATCTCCCTTTTATATTGGTCATATAAGCCCTAAATTGTTAGAATGGTTCATTTCTCTTTCTATTCTTGTACAAAAGTGATTTTTAAACTTTTTAATTTCCAAGGTTTCCATTCACTCAAGTTTACTGGTTGAAATGGCCCCATGGAACCCTCTCTTGGGTGTCTCACTCCCAGATTTTTTGCACTTGAGGAATACACACACAAGCGGAAAAAATATTGTATTCTTTTGTTAGAACTCATCCTCCCAGAATAATGAGTGCAACTAGGTTTAAATTGAAATTTGATTTGAGTACAGGGCTTTTGGAAAATAATTTGGAATCGCCACCAAACTCGATTATGGTGAGTTAGGTCACCTAAAAACTAAGCACAATCCGAAGACTACACTTAGGGTTTTTGAAAATACTTCCTCAAGAGAGGGTTTTTAAGAAAACAGGTTGTTTGGCAACCTTTAGAAAATATGTAAGCCATTTTTTGAAAATAACTTCATTTGGCTTTTGAAAATAGTAATTCTAGGTTTGGAGGTTGGTTACGTGTAGGGAAGACCCATTAAGCCATCACCCTACCCCGCCCTTGCGGTACCTACATGTCTATTTACCATAGGTTTACCCATTAAGTCTTCAATTAATAAATGTCCAAAGCTATCTACTTTTAGAAAATAATTTTTAAAAGAATGATGCATGATATGCAATTGCAATGGAAAAGATTTGATTTGAAGATAGATTTGGAAAGAAGAATTAAAGTTTGAAATTGGAAAGAAAGTTTTGGGAATTGAAATTGAAGTTTTGAAAATAGATTTTTGGAATTGGAAGTTTGAAAATAGATTACGGAATTGGAGATTTGAAAAAAAAGAGTTATGGAATTGGAGATTTGAAAAACGTTATGGAATTAGAGATTTGAAAAAAGTTATGGAATTAAAGATTTGAAAAAAGTTATGACCGCACCTATGAGGGTTGCCTTCGTATCCCTTTTGAGAAATCAAGTCAGTTGTAGTTCAGACAAGAGTCTGATTGAAAATAGAAGATTTGATTTGAAAAAGAGATTTTTATTTGAAACTCAGAGTAGAGGATTTGAAATCAAGATTTAACTTAGACCTAGAATTAAACTTGAAAAAGGATTTGATTTTTGAAAGAGAACCTAGACAGGATTTGAAAAGACAGATTTTTGGAAAACCTAGACTTAGAAAAGACTCGAGGTTTAAGAAAAATTTCACTCGAACGTTGGACTTGAAAGACTAGGGAAGTTGGATTTAGGAAATGTTTGAATTAGGAAAGTTTCGTTTTAGAAAAGTTTTGAATTAGAAAAGTTTCGAAATTGAAAAGTTTTGAAATTGGAAAGTTTGATTTAGAAAGTTTTAACTTAAGAAAGTTTCGAATTTAGAAAGTTTTGACTTTAGAAAGTTTTGAATTACGAAAGTTTTGAAATTTAGAAAGTTTAGAAGTTTAGAAAGATTCGAAATTTGAGTTTTAGAAATACTCGAAATTAGGAAAGGTTTGAGTTTAAGAAAGATTTGAAAATTTATATTTAAAAAGTTGAAATTTGGAAAGGTATAGAATTAAGAAAGGATGGAATTAGGGAAGATTTAGATTAGGAAAGATTTAAGAGTTCAAGTTCTGGAAACTTAAGGTTTAGGAAGGTATGAGATTGGGAAGGATTCAAATTAGGAAAGATTTAGATTTTGTGTCTAAGAAGAAGTATTTTGCTTTTGTTTCCAAAAACGGATTATAGGATCTAGTTTCCTAAATGGGGAGATTAGATTTGGCATGGATTTGGGAAGATAAAGTTTTGTAAATCCTAAATTTGGAAGACTATAGTTTTGATGTAGAAAATAGGTTTTGGAAACTTATGATTGTCTCGCCCAGATTTTTTGCACACGAGGAATACTCACACAAGCGGGAAAAATGTTGTACTCTCTCGTTAGAACTCACCCTTCTAAAAGAATGAGTGCGACTAGGTTTGAATTGAAAATTGACTTGAATAAAGGGCTTTTGGAAAAAGATTCGGAGTCGCCACCTAACTTGATTAAGGTGAGTTAGGTCACCTAAAACTAAGAATAATCCAGAGACTACACTTAGGGTTTTTGGAAAACGATTTTGGAAAACATCTTCAAGAGAGGATTTTTAAGAAAACGGGTTGTTTAGCAACCTTTGGAAAACATTTAGCCCTTTTTAGAAAAATAACTCTGTTTTGGTCTTTGAAAACAGTGATTCTAGGTTGGGAGGTTGGTTACGTGTAGGGAAGACGCACTAAGCCATCACCCTACCCCGCCCTTTCGGTACCTACATGTCAATCTACCTTAGATTCACCTATGAGAGTTTTTACCTAACTAATATTCAATCCTATCCACTTTGAAAAAGAATGTTTTGAAAAGAAATTGACATGATGCATGATATGCAAGTGCAAGAAAAGAGACTTGATTTGGAAAAAGATTTGAAAAGAAGAATTTAATTTGATTTTAGAAGAAAGATTTGAAAGGATAGAATTGAAATTGAAAAGTTTGAAAAATAGATTAGAGATTTGGAAATAGAAATTTGAAATTGGAAGTTTGAAAATAGATTGAAGATTTGAAAAGGTTGTGGAATTTGAAATTTGAAAAAGGTTGTGGAATTTAAAATTTGAAAGAAGTTTTGACCGCACCCATGAGGGTTGCCTACGTAGCCTTTTGGAGGAATCAGGTCAGTCGTAGTTCGGACAAGAGTCTGATTGAGAAGAGATTGATTTGGAAGAAAGAGATTGAATTGGAAATTAGAAGATTGAGAGATTGAACTTTGATTGAAAGATTTGAAAAGACTTGACTTTGGAAAACTAGGTTTAGGAAACCTAGACTTAAGGACTTCAAAAAGAAGGATTGGATTTGACTTGGAAAGATTTTGAAAAAGAATTGACTTGAGCATTAGACTCAGAAGATTTAGGAAATGATTGGATTTATGAAAGGTTCGAATTAGGAAAGGTCCGATTTAGGAAAGTTTCGAATTAGGAAAGTATCACTTTTGGAAAGTTTCGTTTTAGGAAAGTGTTCGAATTGGGAAAGTTTTCATATTAGGAAAATTTCAACTTAGGAAAGTTTTTTAAATAGGGAAGTTTTGAAAATTAGAAAGTTTAGAATTTGGAAAGTTTTGAAAATAAGAAAGTTTTGAGTTTAGAAAGCTTTGGATTTAGAAAGATTTGAAATTTAGAAAGTTTAGGGTTTAGAAAATTTTATAGTTTTAGAAAATCTTGAGATTAAGAAAGGTTTGAATTTAGGAAAGGTTTGAAAACTTAGATTTGGAAAGTTAAGATTTGAAAAGAGGGTAGAATTAGGAAAGGGTTGAATTAGGAAAGATTTGGAGGCTTAATGTTTAAGGAAAGATTTGAAAGTTGAGTTTTAAAATTTAGGAAAGATTTTTATGTTCAAGTTTTGGAAACTTGAGATTTAGGAAAGTGGAGGATTAGGAAGGATTTGAATTTTGTTTCTAAAAGAGAAAGTTTGATTTTGTTTCAAAAAACGGAGGATTGGATCTAGTTTCCTAAATGGGAAGATTGGCTTCGGGCAAGGATTTGGAAAGGGAAGTTTTAGAAAGCCTAGATTTGAAATGCTATAGTTTTGACTTAGAAAATAAGTTTTGGAAATATGTATAGTTTGGATGTAGAAAATAAGAGGTTTTGGAAACCTAGATTTGGGGCAAAGTTTGAAAATCATGTTTTCGGCAAGAAAATTAGGGTTTCCTAATGGTTAGCTCTAGGGCTTGACTTGGACCTTAAGGAAAGAGTTTTTGGAAAGTCTGTTTTTGGAAACAAAGGTTTTTAGAAGGGAATCCTAGAGAGGAGTTTTTGGAAAGAGATTTTGAAGAGAGAGTTTTTGGAAAGAGATTTTAAAGAGAAGGAGTTTTTGGAAAACGTGTTTTTGGAAACAAGTTTTTTGGAAGGAAATCCTAGAGGGAAGTTTCTAGAAGGAAGATTTTGGAAAGAGAGTTTTTGGAAAGATTTTTAGGGAGAGTTTTTCTAGGAAAGAGACCTAGGGAACGTTTTTGGAAAGTGGACTTTAAAGTGAGCGTTCTGGAAAGGAGTTGAAAAAGGAGGTTTTGAAAAATAGATTTTTGGAGGGAGTTTTTGAACACAACTTTGGAAAGGAAAGTTTTAGGAAAATACGTTGAAAAAGAGATTTTTAGGAGGAGGGATTTGGAAAGAGAGTTTTTAGAAGGTATAAAAACATCCCACTTTCCTAAAGCGACTCTAACCATAAGAAGGTTAGAACCACTTTAAGAAAGTGGTTTTGAAAACAATAAGATTTGAAAATATGGACCATATTGGCCACTTTGAATGTAACACTTTCCAAAAGCAACCCTAGCCATGGAAAGGCTAGAATCACCCTAGGATTGTGGTTTTAAAAATAAGTTTTTGAAAAAGAGATTTTGATGCAATCTTGAAAACCAGTTTAAAAACAATTTTAAAAACAACTTTGAAAACGGTTTTTTGGAAGATGCAAGATCATGATATGCACAATGCAATTTTGGGGTCGTGAACATATAAGGTTAACGCTTCACCACATAATCAAGGGGGTCGGACCCACTTGGTCTCCGGTTAGCCTAAAGGAAAGCCCCCGACACGGTAAGCCTCCGATAGTCCAATCCTACACATGGACCAGGAGTCCCCTTGTTTCAAGCATGCAAAGAAAGGGGGGGAAAGAGATGGGGGATTAAAGTAGAAGAGAACCCAAGTGGCTTAGGTGAGAAAAGAGAGAGGGGGGAAGTATAAAATATTAAATGGAGAGCCTACTTTGTATCTTATTTATTTTGCGCGCCTTGCTTTCTTCGGTCTTCGTCTTGATCTTCGTCTTCAACCTTCAAGAGCCGCCTTCAATCTTCAAACTTTAGATTGCAACTCCTCAAGTCTTCGAAGAAGGGTTGAAGGTTAGCGTATGAGTGTATGAGGGTGTGTATGAGTGTATAGGAGGCTAGGGTTTAGTGTATGGTGGCTAGGGTTTAGAAAACATAGGGAGGTTAGGGTTTAGGGATTGTTCGAGCTCTGTATATCAAATTATATGATTTTTAGACTGAGTTTGGGCATCCTTTTCACATTGGAAGAGGCTCTGTATTTATAGAAGTTGGACAACACTGGTGCTTGTTGCAATGACGCCAAGCCAAACTTTACACTGGTGCCACTAGGACTGGCGCCAGGCCAGTTTTTGGCTTTGCGCCACTACTAGTGGCGCCAACCATTTAGGAAATATTTAAGGTCGGCAAGCAACGTATCTTTGACTAGATTTGGGCGCCTGTACTAGTGACTACCATGCAATTTTTAGCTTACCTTCACAAGGAGTGACTCTGGAAAGTCTGGGAATGGTTTGAAGAGACCGGGAATGACCCGGAGAGCCGAAAAAGGGCAAGAACACTTAAAATAGTGTCCCGGAGGTATTTAACTCAAAAAATGAGGATAAGATGTGTCGGAAGGGTGGACAGGACTTTTAGGGGCAAAACGGTCAATCAGATCAGGACGCTGCCAGGACGGACTTGGAATGTCCCGAAAGAAGACTTGGGATTTGGAAACATTATTCAGAATGTTCCCAAAGGTTGTCGATTTGATACCCAGAGCCGGTGTGGTCGGAAAAGGAGACCGGCCCACCAGGGGCAAAACCGTCATTTCGCATCGGGTTTGCCGGAACTGACTCAGAATGATCCGAAAAGGTAAAGGGAGGTTGAGAATGCTATAAGAAGCATTCTCGAGAGGTTACCGATTTGATACCCAAAACCAGTGCGGTTGAAAAAGGAGACCGTCCCACCAGGGACAAAACGTCATTTTACACTAGGTTGGCCAGAACTGACTCAGAATGATCCGAAAAGATAGAGGAAGGTTGAGAATACTACAAGAAGTAATCTCATCAGGTTACCGGTTTGATACCCAGAGCCGGTGTCGTTCCCGGGGCGTTCGGATGCCTAGGGGCGAAATGGTCATCTTGACCAGAAAGTCTCGAAAAAGGTCCAAGGGGTAGTTTGGTCATTTTTCTCCAAAGTGGGCTAACAGACCCTGGTGTTGACCTGGGTTTTGAGTGTTCCCGCCACTCTGACGACGGTCGTCATGACATAGGGGTTTGTTGACAATTCCCTATATTGACCTATTTGTGAGTATTTCCGCTACTCTAACGGTTATGATATTTACGAGTATTTTCGCTACTTGGACCATCTCGAGGAATAAATTGTCTTGAGAGAAGGATTAGAAAGGGGTTTTATTGTCTTCGAAAAGACGTGCCTAGTTGGAACCGTCTCGAGCAATAAACTGTCTCGAGAGTGGGATTGGAAAGGGGTCTTATCGTCTCCGAGAAGACTTACTTGAGTTGGAACTGTCTCGAGGAATAAACTGTCTCGAGAGAGGGTTTGGAAAGGGGACTTACCATCTTCGAAAAGACGTGCTTGGTTTGGAACCGTCTCGAGGAATAAACTGTCTCGAGAGAGGGGTTGGAAAGGGGTCTTATCGTCTCCGAGAAGACGTGCCTGAGTTGGAACCATCTCGAGGAATAAACTGTCTCGAGAGTGGGATTGGAAAGGGGACTTACCGTCTTCGAAAAGACATGCCTGAATTGGAACCGTCTCGAGGAATAAACTGTCTCGAGAGAGAGATTGGAAAGGGTACTTACCGTCTCCGAGAAGACGTGCCTGATTTGGAATAGATTTACCGTCTCGAGGAATCAACTGTCTCGAGAGAGGGATTGGAATTGGAATTGGAAAGAACAATGCCCGTAAGGGCATTTTGGTCATTTTGCCTCCATTTGGGCCTGGCGGGCCCGCGAAGCTATGGACAGACGGGATTTTAGACTTAGAAAGTTGGTTTCGATTGGAATATGCCCACAATGACTTGAACACAAGTCTAGACGGAGTGTAGACTGCCGAGCAGTCAAAAATGGGGTGCTTACAATGATGTAGATGTAAAAAAGGAGATTTTAAAAACCTAGGTTTTGAGGCAAGATTGGAAATCATGTTTTAAGAAAGGAGATTAGGGTTTCCTAATTGTTGGCTCTAGGGCTTGACTTAGACTCTAAGGAAAGAGATTTTGGAAAGTAGAATTTTTGGGAAAGAAAAGGTTTTCTGAAAGAGATCTTAAAAAGGAGTTTTTGGAAAGTGAATTTTGAAAAGAGAGTTTTTGGAAAGAGATTTTAGAAAGAGTTTTTGGGAAGGAAATCTAGGGAGCGTTTTTAGAAAGGGAATTTTTAGAAAGTTAAGTTTTTGAAAAGAATTTTTAGAAAGCGGTTTTGGAAAGGGGACTGGAGAGAGATTTTAGAAAGTAGATGTAAAAAGAGATTTTGGAGAGGATTTGAAAAGAGGTTTTGAAAAGTAAGTTTAGAAGGAGATTTTCGAAAAGGATTTGAATGTGGACTTTTGCAAGCCTCTAAAAATATCACAATTTCCTAAAACGATTCTAACCATAAGAATATTAGAACCATTCTAGGATTGTGGTTTGAAAACAATAATGATTTGAAAATATGGACCATATTGGTCACTTTAAATGTTACACTTTCCTAAAGTAACCCTAACTATGGAAAGGCTATAATCACCTTAGGATTGCGATTTTGAAATAAGTTTTAAAGAAGAAAATCTTAATGCAAGTTTGAAAACAGTTTTGATGCAAGTTTTGAAAACAAGTTTGAAAATAAATTTTAGAAGAATGCAAGATCGTGATATGCACAATGCAAGTTAGGGTCGTGAACATACAAGGTTAAGGCTTCACCACATAATCAAGGGGGCCGAACCTACGTGGTCTCTGGTTAGACTAAGAGAAAGCCCCCGACACGGTGACTTCCAATAGCCTAATCCTATACATGGACTGGGAAGTCCCTTGTTTCAAGCATGTAAGAAAGGGCGGAAAGAAGATGGGTGATTAAAATAGAAGAAAACCTAAGTAGGTTCGGAGAGACAAGAGAGAGGAGGGAATTGTGTAAACGTAAAAAGAAAGCCTACCTTGTATCTTCTTATTTTGCTTGCTTTTAGTTGCTTGATTTGCTTCGGTCATCGCTTTGCTTTGCATCAATTTTCAGGGGTTTGTCTTGATCTTTAGCAACTTCAGAGTTGCAGCACTTCAAGCCTTCAATAGAGACTTTGGAGGCTAGTGTATGAGTGTATAGGAGTATATGTGAGTTAGGGTTTGTGTATGGAGGCTAGGGTTTTGAAAAACCTAAAGAAGACTAGGGTTTAAAGAGTTTACGAGTTTTGTATATCGAAGAGGAGAGTTTTTAGACTGATTTTGCGGACCATTTTCACACTAGAAAATGCTCTGTATTTATAGACAGAGGAATGACTTGACGCCTATTGCAGCGGCACCAGGCAAAAATTACACTGGTGCCACTAGGAGAGGCGCTGGGCCATTTTTTGGCTTGGCACCAGCCATTTAGGAAATGTTTTAGGTCGGCAAGCAACGTATCTTTAGAAGATTTAGGCGCTTGTACAAGTGACTACCACGCAATTTTTAGCCTAGATTCACAAGGAGTGACTTCGGAAGGTCTAGGAATGATTTAAAGGGCTTGGAATGGCCTGGAAGGCCGTAAATGGACAATAACCCTTAGAACAGTGTATCGGGGGTAGTAGACTTCAAAAATGATGTCAAGATGTGACGGAGGGGTTGATCGGGCCATTAGGGGCAAAATGGTCAACCAGGCCAGAAAGCTGCCGGGATGGGCTCAGAATGTCCCGGAAGAAAACTCAAGGTTTGGAAATATTACCTAGAATGTCGCAGGAGGTTACTGGTTTGATACCCAGAGCCGGTGTGGCCGGAAAAGGAGATCGACCTACTAGAGGCAAAATGGTCATTTTGCACTAAGTTGGCCGGAACTGACTCAGAATGATCCGGAACATTAATGGGAAGTCAAGAATACTATAAGAAGCATTCTTGGGAGGTTACCAATTTGATACCCATAGCCGGTGTAGTTCTCGGGGCGTTCGGATGCCTAGGAGTAAAATGGTCTTCTTAACCGAAATGTCTCAAAATTGGCCTGAAACTAACTGGAAGGCACCTAATCATGCCGGATTGTCTTTAAGACAATATTGGAACGGTGGACTTATTGTTATGAGGACTTAAGCACTGTCTTGAGAAACGTGCCGGAAATGACCCTGGGGGCAATCTAGTCAATTTTTACCGATGTGGGCTAGCAGGCACCAGTGTTGACCAGTGTTTTGAGTGTTTTTGTCACTCTAATGGCGGTCCCGTGATATAGGGGTTTGTTGGCAATTTCCTATATCAACCTTTTTGTGAGTGTTTTCGCCACTTTGACGGTTGCGATATTTACGAGTATTTCTGTTACTCTAACGGGTCGCGATAATTCCAAAGACTGCCTAATCTCTTGAAACTGCTTGGTAGACTTAGCGCCTGAAGAATCAACTTTTTGATAAGGCATGCCAAAATGGACATTTCTGTATTAGCAGGCTTGCAAGCGCCAAAGGTGGACTATTCTTCCATCTAGGGGACTTGGGGTCTCATCCCGGTCGACGAGTTTGAAAGAACTTACCATTCCGAAGAGTTTCTTCAGAAACGTGCTAGACAGGATGGACTTACCACCTCGAGGAATTAACTTTCTCAAGAGACGTGCCAAATTTAATTACAATTAAAATTGGACTTGGAAAAACGAGGACTTACTGTCTTTTCGAATAGGACCGAGCAATGCTACTAAGGGCATTTTGGTCATTCTGCCTCTATTTGGGCCTAATGGGCATGCGAAGCGATTGATTGACGGGATTAGACTTGAAAAATTGAGTTTACTCAGAATATATCCACATTGACTTGAATACAAGTCTAAACAAACTAGAGACTGCTAAGCAGGCAAAAATGGGGTGCTTACAGGGTGGTCTCCCTTTACATTGGCCATAAGAACTTTGCCTTGTTGGAAGGATTTCCTCTAAAAATGGTTTTCAAAATCTTCTTCTCAAAAATGATTTTCAAAAATTTATTTTCTCCATCTTTGCATCAAATATGGTTTTCCAAAAGTTGTCATTATTATGTTGATTCTTGAAATCCCCACTCTTGTCAAGATAAAAGTTATAATGGCCCTAAGAAAACCTTCTTTGGAATGGTTTTCAAGCACCAACCATATAAACCATATTATTGGCTAGAGTCAAATTTTCCTGGAAATGATCTTCAAAAGGGTTGTCGACCAAAGTCCTTTGCATAACATGATTTGTTTTCTAAAACTCTTTTTAAAAGTGCATAAAACCATCTTTTAAACCATCCTCTAATCCAACTCTAGGTTAACTTAACCTTAGTCATCCAACCCTAGGTTAACCCAACCTTAGTTAGTTAACCCTAGGTCACATTAACCCTAGGTTAACCCAACCTTGGTTAGTTAACCCTAGTTCAATCCACCTTAGGTTAACTTGACTCTAGTTACCTAGCCATAGGTTAACCAAACCCAAGTTAGTTAACCATTGGTCACCTTAACCATAGGTTAACCAAACCCAAGTTAGTTAACCCTTGGTCACCTTAATCATAGATCAACCAAACCCAAGTTAGTCAACCCTAGGTCACCTTACCCTTAGCTCAACCCAACCTAGGTTAGTATACTTCAAGGTTCCAACTCATGGACCCCTTTTAAAGGTACTTCCTATTTAAAACTACTCCCATAACTCATTTTTCCAAAACCCCCTATTCTTATAAGATTCCAAAAACCAACTCCATAACCCTTTTTAAATACTCCTACACTCTATCTTTAAAAATACTTTCAACAACTCACAACCCTACGATGTCCCTACCCTTCTCATGGTTAGGGATTCCAAGGGAAATTGATATATCAAGAACAACCTCCAAGGTTGTCCAAATTAGAATTCCAAAGTCCTAGGTGTTTTCAAAAACCATTTTCGAAAACCTTTTTAACATTTCAAAATCATACCTCCTAGGTTTCCAAACAAAACTTCAAGAGATTTTCTAAACTCTCTTAAGTTATTTCAAAAGCACTTTCAAAACTCCCTTAAGTTGTTCCAAATACATCTCAAAACATTTCAAAACCCCTTTTTCAAAAGTTCCAAAGTTCTATTTCCAAACACTCCAACTTTCAATCCCAAAATCAAAACTCTCAAGCTCTCTTTTCCAAAGACCTCAAAATGTCTTCCCACCTCTCCAAAGACCTCAATGTGTCTTTAAAACATTCCAAAGGCTCTAATGTGCCTATTTTCTATTAGGCTCTTGTCTGAACTACAAATGACCTGATTCACGCCAAACGAGATACGTAGGCAAACTAAAATGGTGCAGTCATAACTTCTATTACAACTCCAATCCCCTTTTCAAAAATATTAATCAATTCGAAGTTTCTATCTCAAACACGCACAAAATTCCTATGTTTTCAAACTTCTTTCAAAACTTGTATCATGCATCATTCATCCAAAAAGTGATGACCAAACCCCGTTTTGAACATTCTAAAGTGGATATTAAGTGGGCAATGGTAATCGTTATTCTAGTTAGTGAACAAAGGGTGATTCGACATGTAGGTACCGAAAGGGTGAGGTAGGGTGATGATCTTAGGATATCTTCCCTACATGTAACCAACCCCAGGATCATAGATTTCTATTTTCGATAGACCAAAATGGAGTTATTTTTAAAAAGGGCTTAAATCTTTCCAAAGGTTGCTAAACAACCTATTTTCTTAACAACCCTCCCTTATGAGAATTTTCAAAATCTTTTCCGAAAACCCTAAGTTTAATCTTTGGATTAATACTTAGTTTTGGATGACCTAACCCACCTTAATCAAGTTAGGTGGTGACTCATATTTTTCTAAAATGCCCTTACTCAAACCAATTTTAAGATCAAACGTAGTCGCACTTGTCCTTCTAGGAGGATGAGTTCTAATGATAGAGTTTGGTGCTTTTGTCTTCGAGCCGAAAGGACCTTGGACCCAAAAACCAGGTGCGACACTAGTCGCACTCATCCTTTCAGGAGGATAAGTTCTAACGACAGACTTCTATGCTTTTTTTCGAGCCGGAAGGACTCGATAAAAAACCGAGACGCAACAGTAGGCGACTCCACTGGGGACACTTAGAGGGTTAGGCCTTTGTCATGTCTCTTCAGCCTTTACTCACCCTAAATCTCCGATTACTATATCCAGCTTTATCCACTTTTTAAATTTGTCAAAGTTTCCAAAACAAATCTTAGTTTTCAAAACGAGTTTCAAATAAGTGTCATCACTAGCATTCATTGCATACATTCGTGCTCTTGCATTAACCTTCCATTTTACCTCGCATTGAGTTTTTTTAAAAGTTACTAGCTCTTTGCATTTTTCTTTTGTAGGTGGACCTTTGTTCACATTTTATTTCATGTCTTATTTATTGCCATGTATGTGACGAATAAACAAGATGTGATGTGTGTTGTTGGGTCCTTTCATCTATTTTCAAAAACTCCACACACACTTGGTGCGCTCACTTGCATTTGCATTTTGCATATATTACCTAGTTACTACCCTTCTAGATGGAAGGGGGAATAGTATATTGATTGTGGGCAGATGCTGTGTCAATCTCGCGCCCTACGGTCTTGTGATAGTACCCCCGCTCGAACCACCAACCAAAGATGGTGTTTACCCTTCTAGGGGTGGACGGTGGGGGTTTGAAGGTTCAGGAACGGAGCTTTTTAGGAAGCATTAGAAAATCCCCAACCTCATGCTTATGTAGCACCCTATGCATAGCCGAACCTCTGCCAGATTTAGGACACACACTTCAATTTCAAAACCAAGGAGGAAAGGGAGACCACTTTATTTTCCTTTATATTCTTTTCAATTCATATTGTTATGCTATTTAATTCTTGTCATTATGTTATGTATAGACCTTTTCACATCATAACTGTTCATGCATCTGTATTCATTTAAAGACAAGAGTTTCCAAAGTAACTCAAGTCATTACATCTTCATTATTTGATTAACCCCCAGAAAAAGGGTCTAAAGGCCTTATCGCTTAAATCAAGCCAACCCAAAACTCCTAAGGGTATCAAGAGGCCCTAAGGATTTATAGCATGCATCAAAGTCATCTAATAAAGAGGGGCCCTAATTCTTTTTTGCTCATGGAGATGGGGCTGCCAAGAAGATGAATGGGTAATTCAAAATCAAAAGCCTCCCATCAACATCCATCAAAGAAGGCAAATCCGAAGACTCGATAGTAGTTTAGGATCGCACGATGTAAATATAAAATAGGCAGAAGTCCTAAGGAATATGTTCTCTCTCCCCATTTTTAATGTATTTTTTAAAATTCTATATACAAAGAGAATTCATCTTTAAAAAGTTATTATTGATGTCGAACGAATGAATGTGTGAATGGATGAATGAACAGGCTCACCCAGGTATATTATTTCATACAGGGGCAACCCCCTATCTCCAGATGTGAGCCAACACATCATGCTTAGTTCCCCTCAAAAGGCAGGGGCATCCTTAGGTCATGCATTGCATAAAATCTTTCTAATCCATAACCTAACATATAATCCCTTTGTTTTGTTTTTCTTTATTTTCTATTCCCTCCTCATCTTATCAAACGACTAGCTTTTGTGAGACTGCTTGCATTTTAGGTCACCATTGCTCCTTGAAAATGAAAAAAGAGGAACATGAGTGCCTTCTGTACTTCGAACACCAGTCTTTACCCGACAATGAGTAGCTTAAATGACGAATGAAGGCAATGCTCCTGATCAACAAAACCGTATGGAAGATGCTGCACGGATCCTCTCCATAAACAAGGGAAACAGCCAATGTAAAAGGCAATGGATCCCGTGGAAAAGACGACCATCCCACCAGCTGATCGAGCCGTCAATCTAAGACAGATAAAGGAAAAATTGGGCGACATTTCTACAACAATGAAGGCCGTGGCTAAAAAGTTACTGAAAATAGTCCAAGATGGTAGAAAAGGATGGAACCATGATAAAGCTTGGCCGACTCTAGAGCAGCCATCCAAGGGTCTTCAAGAAATCCTCATCCCTAAAGGGACCACCCTCCCAGTCAAAGTTCAAATGGCTAACCTTCCCGAGACCGCAGCACTAGAACCTTTTCTAATTATCCGGCCTATACAGACCAGTCTAACCCTAACCACTAAACCCTTACCCTACCCTTCGTACTTCCGTATCATTCTCATCCCCTACCAAGAACCAAAAGTCCCAAAGCCTATGGTTGCAATGGCTGGGTTCATCCCACACACAGTCCCTCGATGAGCCATGAGGCCTACACCTCCCATATATGTTCTCGTATCTCGAAGCATTCCTCTGTTACCTGTCACCCAACCTATCTTCCTTAAAATGGAGAAACTAGAACCTATTCCCTGCTAATACCTAGAAAGATGACCTTACCATTGCTATCCCAACCGCCTATCACCGACTTGCATATGGTACCTTGGAACTACCCCCTAACTCCTACCCAAACCACAGAGGAGTCCATTACAGAAATTGGGGGAATGACTAGGTCTGGCTAATGCTACACTTCAGAGGAGATAGAGAGGAGAAGAAAAGGAAAAGACAAGGAGGGAGAATGTTCCAACTCGTTGACAGAACACGAAATCTCTGAGTTTTCCAAAGCACTAAAGAATAACGATTACGATGTAATGAAGCAACTCAAGAAAAGCCCTTCCCACATCTCCATGTTAGGACTGCTTCTCATATCCGAAACTCATTGCAATGCCTTGCTTAAGGTTCTTAAAGAAGCCCACATACCAGACAGTTTTACCCTCGAAAATTTGCAAAATATGGTAGGACTCATCATGGCACCAAATGTTATCACTTTTACTGATGATGAGATCCCCGCGGACGGGACTGGACATACACATGCCCTACATGTGACATTCAAAACCAAAGGGATGATCGTATCAAGGGTACTGGTGGACCATGGATCTACTCTAAATATTTCCCAATACTCAACCTTGGAAAGATTTGGGATGGACCAATCTCACTTGAACCATAACAGCATTATCATGCGGGCTTTTGACGGGTCCAGATGAGAAACAATGGGGGAAATCGAGATACCTATCGAGATAGGGCATGTCACCTTCGCCATCAAATTTCAAATTCTAAAAATACCTTCAGCCTACAATATGTTGCTTGGACGACCCTGGATTCATTTAGCAGGGGCGGTGCCATCCAGTCTTCATCAGAATGTCAAATTTATAATCAAGGCTAAATTGATTTCCATCTACGCTGAAAAGGAATTCGCAATTTACAAAATCGACGTCATTCCTTACATCGAATTGGTTGCCCCATCCTGTTTCTAGTCCCTTAAGTATGTCATCGTAATACATAAGGGAGATATGGTTGAGCAAAAATATTTAGACAAAGCACAAATGATCGCGCGCTATTTTCGAAAGAATGGATATAAGCCAGGAAAAGGACTAGGGAAAAGTTTACAAGGGATGCCCGAAATTCCAGACATACCATCCCAAAAGCATACTTTCATCCTGGGATACAAGCTGACAAGAAAGGAAAGCAAGGGGCAGGTGCAGAAGAGAAAACGGCCAAGGATCGCTCAAGGAAAGCGAGAAGAGGAAGAAATGACACACCAACTCAAAGAGCTTTGCTTGACGGAAGATAACAAAGGTCTTAAGAGGGGAAAAAGGGAGACTAATGGCTGAACCAATATGTTTCAAGAAGCCCTAATGATCGATGTACCTCCACCCTCAGACATGGGAGTGCCAGTAAATAACACAATCAGGCTAGCTTTTCCGCCAGAGAATCTCGATAACTGGGACAGTGAAGACCTCCTTTGGGCACACAAGTTTTGGTACAAGTTTGCCAGGGCATTCCATGCGCTTTTGACTCTCTAAAACTTTGTCATCTGTTTATCTTTCTATTGTTGTTTCAATTTTCAATCAAAAACTGTAACAGAAATACCCACATATAGAAGGGTTACTTCTTGGCCTTCTATGATTCTCCTTGTTATTTTTAATTCGGAACCCGCATATCCAACATCTTGGGCAATTAATCAAAAGAATGTCTATTTTGATGAATTGCAATTTTGAAACTAAATTTGACTACAAGCTCTTGGGAATTGAACTTGATGTAAACAACATTGATGAGGCCCAGAAGGAGATTTTAGAGCAGTTAGAGAAGCATGATAATTACAAACTCCTAATAGCGAAGAAACAGAGACAATTAATTTGGGAAGTAAGGAATCCCCCAAAAAGGTCAAGACTGGAACTGGACTAGATCATTGGCAACACTGAGAAATGCTAGAATTACTAGCTGCTGATATTGATGTCTTTGCATGTTCTTACTAAGATATGCCAGGAATCGATGAGTCCATTGCTGAGCACTGACTGTCGCTGGATCCACAGATCAAGCCTATAAAGCAAAAGCTCTGAAGACTCAAACCTGAGTGGAGCTTGAAAGTCAAAGAGGAGTTAGTTAAGCAGTTTCATGCTAGGTTCCTACAAGTGGTCTAATATCCTCAATGGTTGGCCAATATTGTCCCGGTTTCGAAAAAGGATGGGAAGGTTCAAATGTGTATCGATTTTCAAGACCTCAATAAAGCAAGCCCAAAGATGACTTCCCCTTACCTCATATAGATATCCTGGTAGATAACACTGCAGGCCATGAGATGTTCTCTTTTATGGATGGGTTTTAAGGATATAACCAGATCACGATAGCCACAGAGGATCGGGAGAAGACAACTTTCATTACCCCATATGAAGTGTATCATTACAAGGTGATGCCCTTCGGACTGAAGAATGCTGGGGCAACCTATCAAAAAGCCATGGTCACTATCTTTCATGACATGATGCATAAAGAAGTGGAGATTTATGTGGATGACATGATAGTCAAGTCGAGAGCCCAAGAAGACCATTTGATCAATCTTTAGAAAGTATTTGATTGGCTCCGCAAGTATCAACTCAAGCTCAACCTTGCCAAGTGTACTTTTGATATTTCTTCTGGAAAATTGCTGGAGTTCATTGTCAACAAAGGGGGATAGAAGTAGATCCTACCAAAATTAAGTCGATCATTGAGATGCCACCCCCAAAAGGAGAAACTGAAATTAGATCCTTTATGGGCAAATTGAATTTTATTAGCAAATTAATTTCTCAAATGACTCACCTCTGCGAACCAATTTTTAAATTGCTCAAAAAAGATAGCTAGAAGGAATTGAACGAGGACTGCCAACAAGTCTTTGAAAAGATCAAGGAATACCTTATGAAATCCTTGATCCTGGTACTGGAAACTCTGGAGAGACCCCTCGTAATATATTTAACAGTTCTCGAGACCTCAATGGGATGCGTTTTGGGTTAGCACGATGAAACTAGGAGACGGGAGCAGGCCATCTATTATCTCAACAAAAAGTTTTTACCCAATGAGATCAATTACACTATATTAGAGAAAACTTGTTACGCTTTGGCGTGGGCAACTCATCGGCTTATGCATTACATGCTGCATCACACCACATTCCTCATGTCTCAAATAGATCCAATCAAATACTCGTTCAAAAAACCCACTCTTTCCAGTAAGGTAGACAGCTGGCACATGATTTTGGCCTAATTTCACATAGTCTTCACCACCCACAAGGCAATTAAGGGGCAAGTCATAGTAGATTACCTGGTGGAAAATGCTACCAAGGAATACCAACCTGTGCAGCCTAGTTTTCCCAATGAAGATATCTTATACACCGAATATGAGGCCAAAAAGCAAGAAGTCTGGGATGGAAGATGTATTTTGACAGCGCCTCAAACAAAAAAGGTGCTGGAATTGGGGCAATCATAGTGTCCGAGAAAGGCAATCATTACCCCATTGTATCTAAATTAAAATTTGGTCTCTGCACCAACAATATCATTGAGTATGAAGCTTGCATTTTGGGATTGAGATTGGCAGTAGAAATGAAGATTGAGGAATTGATGGTTTTCGAGGATTCCGATCGGTGATTTAGCAAACTAAGGAGGTGTATCAAACTAGTGATGACAAACTTTCCCCGTATCATCAGCAAATCAAGGACCTTTGTCAAAAGTTTTAGAAAATGGACTTCTACCATATTCCCCGGATTGAAAATAGTTTTGTTGATGCCTTGGCTACCTTGGCTGCAGCTATCAAAGTGGATGATGATTCCGAAATTCCTACCCTTGAAATCTTTGTTTGAAATACCCCTTCCCACTGCCTCAACACCTCCATCGAGTCGGATGGGCGGCCTTGGTTCTATGATATCAAAAGATATATGTAGACTGGGGAGTTCCCTGCTCAGGCTATACAACACGATAAGAAGATGATCCGGAGGTTGGTAGCCCAATATTTTCTAGTTGGAAATGAGCTATTCAAGAGATCCCCCCTAGGGCCACTAAAGTGCATTGATGCAGCAGAAGCGGAGGAAATCATGAGAGAAGTCCATGAACGGACCTGTGGACCTCACATGAATGGCCATACCCTCTCCAAAAAGATTCTCAAGATGGGATACTATTAGACCACCAGGGAAACAGATTGTGTCTGGTATGTCCTTTGGTGCCACAAGTGTCAGATACACGGGGATATAATCAAAACCCCACCTATCGAACTCCAACCAATGACGGCTCCGAGGCCTTCTTCTATGTGGGGAATGGATATGATCGGCCCGGTCTCCCCAAAAAGCCTCAAATGGACACCGATTCATCTTGGATGCTATCGATTATTTCACAAAATGGGTTAAAGCAGCATCTTCTGTCCATATCACCAAAAACGTAGTCAACAAATTCATCAAGAATCACATTTTCTATCGGTATAGGGCTCTGGAATCACTCATCACTGATAATGCTACCAACCTAAATAATGACCTAATCACCTAGTTGTGTCAAAACTTCAAAATCGCCCACCAAAATTCAGTGAGCTACCGACCGTAGATGAACGAGGCAGTGGAAGCGCCAACAAAAACATCAAGAGAATCCTTCGAAAAATGATCGACCACTACAAAGATTGGCATGGGAAGCTCCCTTTCGCACTCATGGCCTACCGAACCACAATGAGGGTCTCTACCAGTGCAACCCATTATGAGTTGGTCTACAATAATGAAGCTATGTTCCCTGTCTAGATAGAAGTTCCTTCCATGAGGGTACTACCATGAAGGTACTAATGGAGACTCAACTAGAAGAGCCAGAATGTATTAAAGACCGATACGCACAACTATGCCTACTGGATGAGAAACGGCTAGTCATTGTTTCCCACGCGCAATGCTACAAAACGAGGTTAACCAATGCATTTCAAAAGAAGTGAGACCCCGAAGTTTCCAGGCTAGCGATTTAGTGCTGAAAAAGATCATTCCCAGCCAAGAAGAAGCTCGAGGAAAGTTTGCTCCAAACTACGAGGGGCCTTTCATAGTCAAGAAGGTCTTGACAGGAGGAGAACCTATATTAGTAGAGTTGGATGGGCAAGAGTTTCCCAACCCACTAAATTTAGACGCAGTCAAGTGTTACTTTGTATAAATAAGAAGATCTTACTTTCTTTTGAGCAACAAAGAAGTCCGTTGCAATGAAGGGAGGCATGTGAACTTTTGTTAAAGGAAAAAATGTATGTGTTCCATTCGTGAATCATCGAAATTCTTGTGAAAGAACTTGTGAAGACTAGACAAGTTAAATTGATATGATGAGAGGCCATCAATTCATTTTACCTTGTACGCCACATCCCTTGCTATAACCCATTTTGAGCCGATTACATTTCTTCGATAAACTTGACCAGGTGATCACCGCCCACAATGCGCAAAAAGTAAGTTTGAAAAAAAAAGGGGGAAGGAAAAGGGGAGCATGAGGTGAAGGAAAAAAATTCCTCATACATTGAAAGAAGGAGAAAACAATGCAATATTAAAAAAAAAAAGAAGAGAAAATGAATAATGAGGCACCTTGAAAAATCAATAGACCATGCAAAAAGCAGTGTTGGGGCAAAACCAAGAGAAACAGTGAACTCTAATATAAGTAAAGAGTTCATGCAAACATAACACAAAGAGGAAGGAATGTTGAAAGAGTAATCACCGGTCCATAATAAACCAAGAAGAAGTGCAGCACTTTGGGCCTTCCATACCCTTCTGTTCAAAACCCCATAACCTAGCCTCATTACAACCTAATTTAAAAGTTCTCTCTAATCAATGGAAACCGTCTAATCTAAGCTGAGTTTGACGCAAGAAAGATGATGATTTTCAAATGGGGACGAGTATCCGGAATACTTGGGTCTCCACCTGTGCAAGTAGGTCCTCCCTTTAATTACAGGAGAATTCCATGTTACTCAAAAAAAAAAAATATGGGTATGACCCCAAGGGCGCGGCGAAAACTCGAAAGAGCATCGCGAGTAAAAAGATGGAGGCTTGGCAAGATACAAACCTGTCAGTCTAGTGAAAACCCGCAAGGGCGCCAAGATGTAAAAATGACAAAGCTAGGATTGGTGAAAACATACAAAGGCGCCGATGGCAAAAATGACAAAAAAAAAAAAAGTTCTTGTCCCCTTGTCAAGTTTATCTCAATTAACAGGTGGACCGTTCCCAGATCATGGCAAGAAAAGACGGAAAAAAATAGTAACTGTCGAAAAGGGCATTCTTTCAAAATCAATGGGCTAAGTAGAAGGAACAACGCGGGCCCCTGCCAAGAATGCCCTGATGAGTATCCCATTCCAGGGACGTAGCTCCTACCTTAAATGGATATAATTCATGCTATAATGTGTTTAAACTAACAAACTGGTGAAGGAATAGGCAGGTGATGGCATGTCCCGAAAGAAAGGTAAAATCCATTACATCAAAATCATGATAACCAAGCTGGTATAAGCATATCTACAAATGTAGGGAATCCAAGAAGAAAACCCAAATATCCTGAGGCAAGTTAATCACAATACAAAGGGAAAGGAAGACAAAATGCAAGAATTGCATCTGGAACGAGGAGCCACGATACAACGATCCACGTCCCCATTCGACGAGTCCTCATCCAAGCCCCTAGTGGCGAGACTCACAGGATTGGGGCCAGCAAGTGAAGGACCAACCTTGCCAAAGGGTGGCGTCACCAATCTCCCTCTAGAAGGGATAGCACTAGTAGAGGCCCCGAAAGATGAAGTCGATAACTGGCTCTGCCCCTATGACACTAACATCGATCAAAGAGGCGACCCCTCTCCTGTGAAAGGGTATGTACCATGTCCCTTAATAGAACTATGAAATTATCTCGTAGGTTGGCCTCCACTGAAGAAAGGGTGTGTCAGGACCCCCGGGGGCGCCTAAGTCCCCAGAAAACGTTAGCCAAATAGCAGTCTATTGCCTTGGGAGTCGCCTCAAGCTGCCTCTCCAAATCACTCACTCGTCTCCTGCTGGCCTCTAATAGAGCCTCCAACTCACCCAATCAGGCACGATAAAGTCTCCGATGGCGCCTCGCCCTAATGGTAGCATTGGCCAAAAGATCAGCATATCCCACAAAAGGCAAGGGAGACTCCGAGAGAGGATCCCTAACTGTGGCATCCCCCAGAACGTACATCTGAAATCATCTGTCGTAATCACTAGTGGCTGTCAGGACAAAGGAACACAAACCATCTAAGCTTTCTTGTGTTACCAAAGTCTGCCACAAGTGTGATAACCTGTCGCCATGGCAGTGTACGGGATGTCCTATCTTTGACCCAGCTCGCGGATAACTCGAATGCCGAAGAAGGGCGCAACACCCCTTAAGCATAGCAAGGGGATGAAAACGTAATGAGAAGTCCGTACTCGCAACGAATCAACATTACATAAACCCACAAACCACTGAACTCAATCGGATCTCCTTACCAAGAGGAATGCCATCTATGTCATGTAGGAATCAAGGCAGTCCACACCGTCAATGATCTCCTGCTGAGACCTCATCAAGGTACACATAGGGTCAACCTCTGGATGCCATATGTGACAGGTAATACGGTGAACGAATAGATGCTCAAGAGCCCACAATTAAAAAAGGGGCTGAGACCCCCTAAAGAAAGTATCATTCCCACTCTGAAGCCGAGAAGAGCTCACATAGGTCTCACCCACAGCTAACGGAGCATAAGAATACCCCTGTCGGATCGACAATGGCAAGGAGCAAAGTCTGCCATCCACCCGGCCATCTCCTCAAGAAAATACTAGAAGGCTTAACAGAATCAGGGCATGGGCATTCATCCGAGCAATGGGCCACTCCAAAGAAGTATGCCAAACACTAGAATAAGTATCCTGACCATTGTGAAACTCAAAATGATCTAGTAAAAATCCCACCTCCAGTATTGGAAAAGCAGGATGAGAGTCTGAATCCAAAATTTGGTGCCTAAGTCCCAACTGACTGGAAATAATGGACATAATGCCCTGGGGAAAGTCTGGACCCATAATTCCCTCCTGACCGCTCCTCAAGCCCAACAAACTCCCATACTCATGAGGGGTCGGTGACATCTCAAAATCGCTAAAGCAAAATAAATATAGTTCAGGGCACCAAAGGGCAGCAGAGGCCTCGACCAAGCCCGGTACCAGCCGCACAGAGATAAGTGATCCCAAATACCTGAAAGCCCTACAAAAGATCTGCCGCTCCTCCTCAGTATAGTTGTCATACCAAGCGCGGAGTCGAGACATGATGGTATCATCCTCCTTAGCTCTCGCACTCAGAGTAGCAAAAGACTGTCCCCATGTAGCACTGCCACCCTGGGCTAAGCCGCTCCTACTGCCGCTGCCCTCCCTTGGCTCAATTCGCGGTGCCTTCCCGCGGCGTCTCCTGTCAAAACCATCATCACCTGCCTCTAACATCCTGAAAAAGTAACGACATGTAGAAATTTGATCAATCATCGAATATGTATGAAAAGTAAAAAGATAAATATATCCAAAAAAAATAGAGAAAAAAATAGAGAAAAAAAAAAAAGAGAAAAAGAAAAAGAAAGAAAAAAAAGAAAAAAAGAGGAACAAAAGGAAAAGAAAAAAAAGGAAGAAAGGAAAAAGAGAGGGAGGAAGCTAAGGCCGTATCCATTCCAACTGTTTGTTTCTAAATTTCAAAGTGGTTTATCGGGCTTTATCCTTCAAAAGCCCTGTATCAACATATTTTCAATGGTTTTCCAAGCTTTTTCCTCAAAAAGTTTGTTTCTAAATTTCAAAATGGTTTTCCGGGCTTTCTCCTTCAAAAGCCCTATTCAAAATATTTTCTAACGGTTTCCAAGCTTTTTCCTCAAAAAATTTCATTTAATTTTCAAACCGGTTTCGTGGGCTTTCCCCTTCAAAAGCCCTGCTTCAAGGATTTTCTAACGGTTTTCGTGCTTTCTCCTCACAAAGTCTCATTTCAAAAATTTAAATTGGTTTCTCAGGCTTTCTCCTTCAAAAGCCCTATTTCAAAGATTTTCTAATGGTTTTTTGAGCTTTTTCCTCAAAAAGTCTCATTTCCAAATTTTAGACCGGTTTCTTGGGCTTTCCCCTTCAAATGCCTCGTCCCAAAATTTTCTATGATTTTTCAAGCCTTCAAATCGATTTCCTAGGCTTTCTCCTTCAAAAGCCCAGTTTCTAAATGTTTTCTAACAGTTTTTTGAGCTTTTTTCTAAAAAAAGCCTCATTTCAAAATTTCAAACTGGTTTATCAGGTTTTCTCTTTCAAAAGCCCCGTTCCAAACTTTTCTACAATTTTTCTAAAACTCCAAGTTGGTTTTTCGGGTTTTCTTCTTCAAAAACCCTACTCCTAAAAGCTTTATAGAATCTCGGTTTCTCCGGGTTTTCTCTTCCAAAAGCCCAATTCTCCAAAATACTTAATTTTTTCAAAAACAATTCTAAAGTTAGATGTTAAATTTCTGAAGGATTAATACTTTTTGAAATTTCTGTAGGGTTCTGCCTTAAAAAGTGACTGCCCTAACATTTAACAAGTCACAAACACAATCCTAGGACATCCCGAGCCTCCAATCACGTCAAATCCAAACCATCCCATCCTTTGTAAGACATGACACATGATTAAACACAAGTTCCAAGGCTATTTTCTCAATTTTCAAACTTTTTCGACTTCGTTTTACTTCTAAAAATTTCCCAAAAATTTTCAAAACACTCAAAAAGATCTCCACAATCTTCTGAAAGTGTCTTGCAATTTTTCCACATTTAACAGGGTAAATCCTCTAATTTTTATAATTTTTACTATTTTTCTTAATTTTTAAAATTCCAAAAATTCAAAATTTTTCAAAAAATTACGAGATTTAATACAGCTCTTCTAGACATTTTCCTAAGACTCCCAGTATAAAAATCACACCCAAATATGCAATACCCGGGCCTATAGAAATGATTTTCTCAACTCTGCAGGAAACCCGTTTTCATAAATACGCAAAATCACCCCAAACACACTCAAATCTTCACTAAATCGCAAAAACAATCCACCCATTGCATTCTAAACGTCCTAAAACATAGATTTACACTAATCATATGCGAAAAGCGGAATCAAATGCATCAAAATCGACAAAGTTTCAAAACACTAACCTTTGGGTTCTCTGGCGAGAAACAAGTTTTCCGGCGACAATGATGACCTCCAGCGAGCAATCGTTGTCTCCTGGCACTTCCCCAATAATTCCTGATCAAAATCCCTCGAAAAACACTTAGAGAAGCTCTCGAATCACTCGCAAAACTTAGAACATGCAATGAAGAACGCGAACCTGCTCTGTTTTAAAGCCCATGACCTGGCGCATGTAACAGATGCGCCAGAAGAAACTTCCAACACATGTGCGATATGTGCCAGGGTTCCTTTAGACCAAGAGCATGTGCGATATGTGCTCGGCTCTTCAGCTTCCCTCCAAAACCAACTTTTAATCCTCCAAGTGTCAAAACTCACTTCTAAAGCTTTCAAAAGCCCAAGAGTCGAGCGTTCAAAATTCTCACTTTCAACAATCAAGTATTCCAGGCTAAATTTCATCAACCGATAACTCAATTTGCTATCAAAATTTTTAAAATGCAAAAATTTTCAAAAATTCAAAGTTTTCCGGATTAGCGACCCGCAAGTAGTCTGAAACTTTTCAAACTTACTGGGTTATCATCCCTCCGATCGCCTCGCTACCAAAAAGAGATTCTTACTTTGCGATTCTTCTACCTTCAACAAGCAAAGACAGAAAAAGAGGGGCAGCTGTAAGCACCTCATTTTTACTCGCTCGACAATCTTCGGCCCAACCAGATCCAGTTTTCAAATATTATAGCACATGGAAGCCCAAGACGGGTCTTTCAAACTCCAATCCAGTCAACTAGTAGCTTCCCGGACCCACAAGGCCCAATTGAAGCCATAAACACCATCATGCCCCTAGGCATTCCAAGCAGCTTTTCGAGACCGGGCGGTCTCGGGAACCAATGCCATCCAAGTTGCTTTCCGAGATCCGACAATCTAGGGGACCAACACCTTATCAAAATTCCAGACAATTCACTTCTGGCACCTACTAGCCCGCCAATGTAGAAAATCCGTCCTTTGGTAGTTCTACGAGACCAAGCGTTCTCGGAGACCAAGACCACTATCGCAGGTAGCTTTCTGAGACCAAGCGTTCTTAGAAATCAACACCACCCTACAGGTAGCTCTCTAAAACTAGGCGGCCTTAGGGACCAACACTGCACAAGTAGTTTTCCCAGACCGGGTGGTCTCAGAAACCAACACCTAGGTCAACACCGATGCCTGGTAGCCCGATTCTGTGAAAAATGACCAAACCCGCCCCTTGCGCCTCGAGGCACGTCTTGAGGAAGTTCAAAATCTCTCGAGATGGTAAGTCCACCTTTCCAAAGTGTTACTAAGCAGTTGGGCATACTCCACGCGTCATTTTATTTGATTCTAGTCCCGTTTCGGCTTACTCTAATCAAAATGACAGTTTTACCCCTAGATCCCTAGCACAGTGTAAATCCCACCAAACAGTTAAAAACTCTTCCAGGATCATCCCTGGATAACCCGGCATGCTCAACAAGACACTCCGGCCCATTCCTGACCTTTTTCAACCAAACTCAATCATTTTGCCCCTAGCGACTCAAACACGCCCTAAAACTACACCAGTCCCAGAATATTGAACGACAGGTCTTATCATACACCCCCTGGATGCTCCACCAAGATTACCTTTTCTCCCGATTCCCTAGTTATAATGCCCCGTCAAACGACTTGAGAAATGCGTAAAGCTGAAAATTCCCAAAAGCTTGTTCATAGGTCTTTCTATCGATACGACTCGAATAGATAGATCGCTCCCCAAAGCCCTCCATCGCAAGGCACAAAAACTGCTACTTTCAGTAACCACTAAAACGTCTCGCAGACGCTCCGCCAAGATTGACTTTTTCTCTGATTCCTTAATTATGACACACCTTCGAACGACTTGAGAAACGCATAAATTAGGAAATTTTTGAAAGTATTTCCAGATTACTTTCCATCGGTACGGTCTGATTAGAGAGATCGCTTCCTGAAGGCCCCGATCATGTGACACAAAAATAGCTACTTTTGAACCCCCGCGAAGCGTATCACAGATGCTCCACAAAGAGGCGATTTCATGCATACTTCCCGAGATGATATCTCACACTTTCGAACACCGTTCGAACTTTTCAAATACTTAGAAGTTCACGAGAAACCCTAGGAGAACATCGTGGATGCAATCGATTCCTCTGAAACCTCCCCGGTTGGCCCAATTATCGAGGTAAAGTTTAAACAAACACTACCGGCGGCGGAGCGTATGCTACATGTACCCAAATTTTGATCAGATCGATTAAACTTCGGTTAGCCGTTAAGATTTAGCCAGTACAATATGTGCCACGTTGCATTCTGCCAATGGAATAGTACTACCGCATCTCCTACATGCGTTAGGGCAAATTTTGCCTAGCCGCATGTACCACATGCCACAGGCCTCTCCAGGATTGTTTGTAAATACAGGCCTCCTCCTTTGCATATTCCAAGAATCAAAAATTGTGGCGAAACTCTACACAAATAGCTCCAGAAATTTGAAACCCTCCATATACTCCCCTCTCCAAACACTTAGGATATAGCTTACCTCACTCTAACCCATTCACCTCACCTACAAGGCCCTTCATGCCATAGAAAACTCTTTTTCAGCCACTTCTAAGTCTATCCAAGTTCAAGTCCAAGCATCTAATGAAGTTTGAGAGTGTTTGAAGGATAAAGGTGGTATTTCCTTTTATGTTTTGTCATCCCCCACTCTTCTCTTCTCTTCTCCCTCCTAGCATACTTAGGCTATTCTCTATTTTAATACCCATCTTCTACCCCCCATTCTTGCATGCTTGAGACAAAAGAGCTCCTAGCTCATGCCTAGAGGAAAGTTGGTGAGAGCCACTTTGTAGGGGGGTCTCTCACTAGCCTACTTTAAGATGGTATGGCCTTGTACCACCTTTATTATGTGGTGTAGCCTAAAGCCTTGTATGAATTCATGACCCCCTTGCATATGGCCATCTTGTTCATGTTTTGTGTGCTTGGCATTATTTTCATGTTTATGACCATGTTTTAAAATACTTACACTATTCTCATTTCCATGCCATTTTCAAGCTCAATATTCTTTTCAAAGTGATGCTAAGAGTTGGTCCCTTGAAGCTTAGAACGAGACCCTAGGTAATCATACCTTAGAAAAGCCCTCCCTTAATCTCTAACTCATACTATTGCATCTTTGAACTTACATAAAAATGATTTTCAAACTCTTTGATTTCTAAGGTTTCTATTATCATAAATTTAGTGGTGGGAATGGCCCCGTGGAGCCCTCTCTTAAGTGGTCTCCCTCACTATTGGCCATAAGAGTCCTAGCTTGTTAGAATGGTTCTCTTCTCTTTCTATTCTTCTATAAAAACAATTTTCAAACTCTTTGATTTCTAAGGTTTCTATTCTCACAAGTTTAGTGGTTGGAATAGCCTCCCATGAAACCCTCTATTGAGTGGTCTCCCTCACTATTGGCCATAAGAGCCCTAGCATGTTAGAATTGTTCTCTTTTCTTTCTATTCTTGTATAAAAACGTTTTTCAAACTTTTTGATTTCTAAGGTTTCTATCTCTCAAGTTTAGCGGTTGGAGTTGCCCCATGGAACCTTCTATTGAGTGGTCTCCCTTTACATTGGCCATAGGAATCCTAACTTGATAAAATGGTTTCCTATAAACATGGTTTTCAAAGCCTTCTTCTTAAACATGATTTTTAAAAATTCATTCTCCCCATCTTTGTATTAAAAATGGTTTTTCAAAAGTTGTCATTGTTATGTTGATTTTCAAAGTTCCTACTCTTTTCAAGATATAGGTTATAATGGTCCTAAGGGAAACCTTCTTCGGAATGGTTTTCAAACATCAACCATATAAACCATATACTTGACTAGAGTCAATTTTCATGGAAATGATCTTCAAAAGGGTTTGTTTACAAGAGTCCTTTACACAACATAATTTGTTTTCCAAAACCCCTTTCAAAATGCATAAAACCATCTTCTAACCCTAGGTTAACTTGACCCTAGTTGTCCAACCTTATGCAACCCAAACCTTAGGTTAACCTAACCATAGCTAGTTAACCCTAGGTAACCTAACCTTAATTAATTAACCCTAGGTCAATCCAATCCTAGTCCAACTTAACCCTAGTTGTCCAAACCCTAAGTTAACCCAACCTTGGTTAGTTAACCTTAAGCCACCTTAACCATAAGTTAACCTAACCCAAGTTTGTTAACTTTAGGTCACCCCTAACCTTAAGTCAACCTAACCTTGGTTAGTATGCCTCAAGGTTCCAATTCAAGGGTCGCTTTTCAAATGATCTTTCAATTCAAAACTATTCTTATAACCTATACTTCAAAAACCTCCTACTCTCTTGAGATTGTGAAATTCAACTATATACTCTTTTCCAATGCTTTCATACGTTTTCTTTAAAAACACTTCCAAGAAGTTCTCTTTAACTTGCCTTGACAAAAGTGGCTAGACACTTAGCATTTTTCAAAATGTTTTCAAGAACTCACAACCCTATAGTGTCTCCAACCCTTTGTGGTTAGGGATCTCAAGGGAAAGTGATACATTAAGTATAACTTCCAAGATTATCCATATCAGGGTTCGAAAAACCACTTTCAAAAGCTTTTTAAGACAAATGTATTAAAACACTTCAAAATCCTACCTCCAAGGTTTTCAAAACTAGACTTCAAAACTCCCTCGAGTTATTTCAAAGCACTTCTACAACTCCCTTGAGTTGTTCCAAAAATATTTCAAAACTCTTCAAAACCCTATTTTAATAGCGCTTTTCAAAAACCTTCAAATTCTATTCCAAAAACACTCCAACACCTGACTTCAAACCAAAATTCTGATTTCATTTTTTCAATGACTACAAAGTGTCCTCAAACTATTCCAAAGACCTTAAAGCGTCTTCAAACATTCTAAAGGCCTTAATGCGCTTGCTTTCCATCTGGTTCTTGTCCAAACAATGAATGACCTGATTTTCGCCAAATGAGATACGTAGGCAACCTAAAATGGTGCGGCCATAACTTTTATTTCAACTTTAGTCCTTTTTCCCAAAACTCTCTATCAATTCAAGATTTCTATTTCAAATTCCTTCAAAGCTTCCATGTTTTCAAATATTTTTTTTCTGAAACTTGCATCATGCATCATTCATCCAAAAAGTGATGACCAAACTCCGTTTTCAAAATTCTAAAGTGGATATTAAGTGGATAATGGTAACTGGTTATTCTAGCGAGTGAATAAAGGGTGATTAGACATGTAGATACCAAAAGGGCGGGGTAGGGTGATGATCTTAGGATATCTTCCATGCACGTAACCAACCCCCGGACCATAGACTTCTGTTTTGGAAAGACCAAAATGGAGTTATTTTCAAAAAGGGCTAAAACTTTCCAAAGGTTGCCAAATAACCTATTTTCTTGAAAACTCTCTCTTAAGTTGGTTTTCCAAAACTTTTTTTCAGAAACCCTAAGTTTGATCTTCGGATTATACTTAGTTTTAGGTGACCTAACTCACCTTAATCAAGTTAGGCAGCGACTCCTATTTTCCTAAAAGCCCTTAATCAAACCAATTTCTAGTCTAAACCTAGTCGCACTCATCCTTTTAGGAGGATGAGTTCTAATGGTAGAGTTCCGTGTTTTTTTTGGCTCGGTCAAAAACCGAGGCGCGACAGCTGGCGACTCCACTGGGAGCACTTAAAGGGTTAGGCCATTGTCATGTCTTTTCACCCTTCACTCACCCAGAATCTCTGGTTACTTTGTCCAGCTTTATCCACCTTTTCAAATTTGTCTAAGTTTCCAAAACATATCTTAATTTTCAAAATGATTTTCGAATAAGTTTCATCACTTGCATTCATTGTTTATATTCATGCTCTTGCATTAACCATCCATTTTACCTCACATTGAGTTTTTCGTAAAGTTACTAACACTTTGCATTTTTCTTTGGTAGGTGGACCTTTGTTCACATTTTATTTCATGTATTATTTATTGCCATGTATGTGATGAATGAGCAGGATGTGATGTGTGTTATTGGGTCCTTTTCTCCATTTTCAAAAACTTCACACACACTTGGTGCGCTCACTTGCATTTGCATTTTGCATATATTACCTGGTTACTACCCTTCTAGATAGAAGGGGAAACAACATATTAACTATGAGTGGATGCTGTGTCAATCTCTCTGCCTACGGTCTCTTGATAGTTCCCCTACTCAAACCACCAACCAAAAATAGTGTTCACCCTTCCGGGGGTAGATGCTGGAGGTTTGAAGTTTCGATGACCGAGCTTTTTAGGAAGCATTAGTAAACCCTCAACCCCATGTGCATGTAGCACCCCATGCATAACCAAACCTCTACCGGATTTAGGACATGCGCGTCAATTTCAAAACCAATGAGGAAAGGGTAACCGTTTTATTTTCCTTTATATTCTATTCAATTCACGCTGTTATGCTATTTAATTCCTGTCATTATGTTATGTATACACCTTTTCACATCATAACTGCTCATGCATCTGTATTCATTTCAAGACAAGAGTTCCCAAAGTAACTCAAGTCATTGCATCTTCTTGCATCTAATTAACCCCTAGAGAAAGGTCTAAAGGCCTTCTCGCTCAAATCAAGCCAACCCAAAACTCTTGAGGGTATCAAGAGGCCCTAAGGATTCGTGGCATGCATCAAAGTCATCTCATAAAGAGGGGCCCTAATCCCTCTTCACTCATGGAGATAAGGCTGCCAAGAAGACGAATGAGCAATTCAAAATCAAAAGTCTCCCATCAACCTCCATCCAAGAAGGCGAATCTGAAGATTCGAGAGTAGTTTAGGATCCCACGATGTAAATATAAAATAGGCAAAAGTCCCAAGGAAGATGTTCCCCCTCCCCATTTTTAATGTATTTTTTAAAAATTCTATATACAAAGAGAATTCGTCTCAATGAAGTTGTGATTGCTGTCAAATAAATGAATGTATGAATGGATGAATGAACAGGCTAATCCAGGTACAGTATTGCATAAAGGTGCAACCCCCTATCTCTAGACGTGAGCCAACACATCATGCTTAGTTCCCCTTAAATGGCAGGGGCATCCTTAGGTCATGCATTGCATAAAAACTTTCTAATCCAAAACCTAACATATAATCCCTTTGTTTTTTTTTTCTTTATTTTCTATTCCCCCCTCATCTCATCAAAAGACTAGCAATAGTTTTTGTTGAGACTGCTTGCATTTTAGGTCACCATTGCCCCCCGAAAAGGAAAAGAGGAACACGAGTGCCTTTAGTACTCCGAACACCAGTCTTTACCCGACAACGAGCAGCTCAAATGACGAGTGAAGGCAATGCTACTGATCAACAAAACCATACGAAAGATACCACATGGATCCTCGCCATAAAATGAGGGAAATAGCCAATACAAGAGGCAATGGATCCCGTAGAAAAGACGACCATCCCGCCAGCTGATCGAGCCATCAATCTAAAACATATAGAGGGAAAATTGGGCAACATTTCTGAAACACTGAAGGCCGTGGCTAACAAGTTACTGAAAATAGTCCTGGATGATAGAAAAGGATGGAACCCTGATAAAGCTTGGCCAGCTCTAGAGCAGCCATCCAAGGGTCCTCAAGAAATCCTCATCCCTAAAGGGACTGCCCACCCAGCCAAGTTCAAATGGCTAACCTTCCCGAGACCATAACACTAGAACCTTTTCTAATTACCAAGCCTATGCAGACCAATCTAATCCTAACCAGTGAAGCCTTACCCCACCCTCTGTCCTTCCATATCATTCTCATCCCCTACCAAGTACCGAAAGTCCTAGAGCCTATGGTTGCAATGGCTGGCTTCATCCCATTTATAGACCCTCAACGAGCCATGAGGCCCACACCTTCCATATATGTTCCCGCACCTCCAAGCATTCCCCTGTTGCTCGTCACCCTACCTATCTTCCCTAACATGGAGAAACCAGAACCCGCTTCCTTGCCAATACTTGGAAAGATGACCCTACCGCTGCTATCCCAACAGCTTGTCACCGACTTGCATATAGTACCTTGGAACTACCCCCCAACTCCTACCCAAACCACAGAGGAGTCCATTGCAGAAATTAGGGAAATGACTAGGTTTAGCTGATGTTACACTTCATAAGAGATAGAGATGAGAAGAAAAGGGAAAGACAAGGAGGGAGAATGCTCCAACCCATTGACAAAACACGAAATCTCTTAGTGTGCCAAAGCATTAAAGAAATTTACAATTTACAACACTGACGCCGTTCCTTACACCCAATTGGCTGCCTCATCCTGTTTCCAGTCCTAGGAGTATGTCACCGTAATATAAAAGGGAGATATGGTTGACCCAAAATATTCAGACAACGCACAGATGATCGCCCGCTATTTTTGGAAGAATGGATATTAGCCAGGCAAAGGATTAGGGAAAAGGTTACAAGGGATGCCTGAAATTCCAGACATACCATCCCAAAAGCATACTTTCGGCCTAGGATACAAGCTAACAAGAAAGGAAATCAAGGAGCTGGCCCAGAAGAGAAAACAGCAAAGGATTGCTTAAGGAAAGGGAGAAGAGGAATAAATGACGCACCAAATCAAAGTGCTTTGCTTGACGGAAGATAACAAAGGTCTTAAGAGGAGAAAAAGGGAGGCTGATGGCCAAACCAATCTGCTTCAAGAAGCCCTAATGATCGATGTACCTCTGCCCTCAAACGTGGGAGTACTAGAAAATAACACAATTACGCCAGCTCTCCCTGAGAGAATCTCAATAACTGGGACAATGAAGACCTCCTTCGGGCACGCAAGTTTCGGTACAAGCTTGTTAGGGCATTCCATGCGCTTTTGACTCTCTAAAACTTTGTCATCTAGTTATCTTTCTATTGTTGTTTCAATTTTCAATCAAAAGCTGTAATAGAAATCTATATAATAAAACAGGACTTATTTTGGAAATATTTCTCTCACAATTTGTATCTAAGGGCTCAAATTTAATTTTGTATTACGTTCAATAGTTGAGATCAATTTAATTTTTTATCCCAAACCCAAACCCCACCCAAACCGATGCCACGCCTACAAACCCTGCATGCACACCACTACCACTCCACTCCAAAACCCAAAAGACCCACTTGCACAAAAAAAAAAAAAAAAAAAAAAAAAACAACCCACTGGCCAGGAAAACTTTTCATCTCTCTCTCCCTAAACCCACACCCAAAAACGCGTCACCACTTCATCCCAAAACCCCATAAACCCGCTTGCATAAAAAACCAACGCAGGACATCCATTTGCCGACAACCCTTCATCTCTCTCTCTCTCTCTCTCTCTCTCTCTCTCTCTCTCTCTCTCTCTCTTTTTTTTCATTTTCAAAATTCAAACTCCCCACACACTCGACTCTAACCGAAAACCCATAAACCCACTTGCATAAAAGACAAGCCTACGAAACGCACTTGCCGACAACCCTCTCTCTCTCTCTCTCTCTCTCATTTTCAAAATTCAAACTCCCTATACACTCTCTCTCCACTCCACCCCAAAACTCATAAACCCACTTGCATAAAAAAAAAACCCACGAAAGTCACTTGCTGACAACCATCTCTCTCTCTCTCACACACTTTCTCTCCTATCGGGGTGTGAAGGCATTAAATACCCCCTCATTTTGCATAGGCCGACCCGACACACACACACTCTCTCTCTCTAAAACAGTATATCATCCCTGGCCTCCCCTCACTTTTTCGACCCGTGGCAACCATTGCCACCACCAAGCACACCACCATTACCACATTAATAGTCACACACTACCACAAACCAATACATCCATGGTGGCTGTAACAGCTATCACCAGAGTCACACCTCACAAACTGGCCTAAGTCTTTGTTTTTCACCCACTATCTCCACCACCATCTTAGGTAGTGGACGTTCTTCAGCTATGGAGCAGCTACACCTCACGAGCCAGTCACCCATCTCTCTTTCTAAACACCAACTGCATCTCACAAACTAGTCACAGCACCTCCAAAATATTTTGGTGCACAGTAGAGAGGAAAGAGAGCTGGTTCAGCTAGGTGGGTAGAAGAAAAAGATATGTCGGCCTAGAGGTAGAAGTGGAGCTCCTGGTGGTGTTCGGCAAATCCGAGTGATGATTCTTCGGCGTGGAGAAGCAGGTGGTTGTGAGCTTCGGGAGTAGTGACAGTGAAGAAGGTGGCCAGTGATGGGTGGCCGAAACGAAAAAGGAAAGGTAAGGATGAGTGGTCTTTGGGGTGGTGGTGAAGTGAGAGGTGATGAGGAAGAAAGGGAAAAGAAAAAAGGAAAGAGAAGAGAAGGAGGTGGGTTGATGTCTGATTGGTGGAAGAATACAAAGTTTTAGAGAGAAGATGGGCTGGTATCTCTCTTTCTGTTTTTTTTTTCAGTCATCTGCGTGTCGGTTGTATGTATTTACTATATTAATATTCATTGTATTAAATGCAAAGAGCATGCATACAAATTCCTCTCTCTCTCTCTAGCTGACTTTATCTCTCTAGCTTTATAGCTTTATCCTTCTCTTTATATCTAATAGATTATTTTATTTTAAATTTTGTTGATATCTAGCGACATATTGGTGGTGAAAATGGTAATTGAAAACTGTAATAGGATAAAAATAGAAGTAATATTCCAAAAGTATTTCGGTATCACTTGCAAGCAATAATGGTGAGAATTCTACTCCAATTTTCGGTATTTCAAAAAACTAACATTTCATTAGTTGGGGGGTGGAAGTGAAGATTTTTTGATACCAGCTGCAATAAAAACCATAATAATTTTTTTTTGGACATGCACTCACATACTTCATATGTGTTATGGATCAAAATTCAACACTTATGATCTCAAATTGAGCTCTTAATATTGTTTAGAGTATCCAAAAAAAAAATTTCTGAATTGTGAAGTGTGATTAACAATTTTTTCTGGATGAATTTCCTGACTCCACGCTATCTAAGTTTGTCATTAAATCTTTCAAGTAAGAGCCATTATCAAATGCATGTAATGCATGTTTATATTTTAAGGGGGAGTGTCGTAAGCATGGGATATCCCTAGTACCCATATATAGAAGGGTTACTTCCCTGTCTTGAATAATTATCCTCATTGTTTTCAATCAGGAACCCGCATACCCAACGTCTTGGCTAATTAATCGAACGAATGAACTGAATTTGATTACCAACTCTTGGGAATTGAACTTGATATAAACAACACTGATGAGGGCTTGGAGGAGATTTTAGACCGATTAGAGAAGCATGATAACCATAAAACTCCTAATAATGAGGAAACAGATACAGTTAATTTGGGAGGCAAGGAATTCCCTAAAAAGGTCAAGATTGGAACTAGACTAGATCATTGGCAATGTCAAGAAATGCTGGAATTACTAGCCGCCTGTATTGAAGTCTTTACATGGTCTTACCAAGATATGCCAGGATTGAATGGGTCCATTGTTGAGCATCGACTATCGCTGGATCCGCAGATCAAGCCTATAAACCAAAAGCTCCGAAGACTCAAACCAGAGTGGAGCTTGAAAGTCAAAGAGGAGGTGGTTAAGCAGTTTCATGCTGGGTTCCTACAAGTGGTCGAATATCCTTAATGGTTGGCCAACATTATCCCAGTTCTGAAAATGGATGGGAAGGTTCGAATGTGTATCGATTTTCAAGACCTCAACAAAGCAAGCCCAAAGGATGACTTCCCCTTACCTCATATAGATATCCTGGTAGATAACACTGCAGGCTATGAGTTGTTCTCTTTTACAGTTGGGTTTTCAGGATAGAACTAGATCAAGATTGCTATCCTGGGAGAAGACACCTTTAATTACCCATGGGGAGTATATTGTCACAAGGTGATGCCCTTCGGACTGAAGAATGCTGGGACAACCTATTAAAAAGCCATGGTCACTCTCTTTCATGACATGATGCACAAAGAAGTGGAGATCTACGTTGATGATATGATAGTCAAGTCGAGAGCCCAGGAAGACCATTTGATCAATCTACAGAAAGTATTTGATCGGCTCCGTAAGTATTAGCTTAAGCTCAACCCTACCAAGTGTACTTTCGGTGTTTCTTTTGAAAACTTGCTGGGGTTCATTGTCAACAAAAAGGAGATAGAAGTAGATCCTGCCAAAATTAAGTCGATCACTGAGATGCCACCCCCAAAGGGAGAAATTGAAATTAGATCCTTTGTAGGAAAATTGAATCTTATTAGCATATTCATTTCTCAAATGACTCACATTTGCGAAACAATTTTCAAATTGCTTAAAAAAGATGCCCCGAGGGAATGGAACGAGGATTGCCAACAAGTCTTTGAAAAAATCAAGGAATACCTCCTGAAACCCCAGATCCTAGTACCGCCAACTATAGGGAGACCTCTTTTAATGTATTTTACAGTTCTCAAGACCTTAATGAGATGCGTTTTGGGTCAGCAAGATGAAACTGGGAGACAAGAGCAAGCCATCTATTATCTTAGCAAAAAGTTTTAACCATATGAGATCAAATACACTATGTTGGAGAAAACTTATTGCGCTTTGGCGTGGGTATCTCATCGGCTTAGGCATTACATGTTGCATCACACCACATTCCTCATATCTCAGATGGATCCAATTAAATACTTGTTCAAAAAACTCAATCTTTCTAGCAGGGTAGCCAGATGGCACATGATTTTGGCCGAACTTGACATAGTCTTCACCACCCGTAAGGCAATTAAGAGGCAGGTCATAGCAAATTACTTGGCAGAAAACCCTATCAAGGACTACTAACCTATGGAGCCTAGTTTCCTTGACGAAGATATCTTATTCACCGAATCTGAGGCCAAAAAGCAAGAGGACCCCGGATGGAAGATGTATTTTGACAGCACCTCAAACAAAAAGGGAGCTGGAATTGGGGTAATTATAGTGTCCGTGAAAGGCAATCATTACCCCATTGTATCTAAATTAAAATTTGGTCTCTGCACCAACAATATCGCTGAGTATGAAGCCTACATTATAGGATTTAGATTGGCAAAAGAAATGAAGATTGAGGAATTGATGGTCTTCGGGGATTCCGATCTGGTGTATCAAACCAGTAAATCAAGGACCTTTGTCAAATGTTTTAGAAAATGGACTTCTGCCATATTCCCCGGACCGAAAATAGTTTTGCTGATGCCTTGGCTACCTTGGTTGCAGCTATCAAAGTGGATGATGATTCCGAAATTCCTACCCTCCAAATCTTTATTCGAGAAACCCCCTCTCACTGTCTTAACACCTCCACCGAGCCGGGTGGGTGGCCTTGGTTCTATGACATCAAAAGATATATGCAGACTGGGGAGTTCCCTGCTCAGGCTATACAGAATGATAAGAAGATGATCCGGAGGATGGCAACCTAATATTTTCTAGTTAGAAATGAGCTATTCGAAAGATCCCCCCTAGGGCCACTAAAGTGCGTTGATGCAGCAGAAGTAGGGGAAATCATGAGAGAAGTTTATGAAGGGACCTGTGTACCACACATGAATGGCCATACCCTCTCCAAAAAGGTTCTCAAGATGGGATACTATTAGACCACCATGGAAACAGATTGCATCTGGTATGTCCTCCGGTGCCACAAGTGTCAGATACACGGGGATATGATCAAAACCCCACCTATCGAGCTCCAACCAATGATGGCCCCATGGCTTTCTTCTATGTGGGGGATGGATATGATCGACCCGATCTCCCCAAAAGCCTCAAATGGACACCGGTTCATCTTGGTTACTATCGATTATTTTACAAAATGGGTCGAAGCAGCATCTTATGTCCATGTCACCAAAAAGGTAGTCAACAAATTCATCAAGAATCATAGTATCTACAGGTATGGGGTTTCTGAATCACTCATCATTGATAATGCTACCAACCTAAATAATGACCTGATGGCCCAGTTGTGTCGAAATTTCAAAATCACCCATCGAAATTCAATAAGCTACCTATCGCAAATGAACAGGGCAGTGGAAGCTGCCAACAAAAACATCAAGAGAATCCTCCAAAAAATGATTAACCACTACAAAGATTGGCATGAGAAGCTCCCTTTGGCACTAATGGCCTACCGAACCACAATAAAGGTCTCTATCGGTGCAACCCCTTTTGAGTTGGTCTATGGTAATGAAGTTGTGCTCCCTGTCGAGATAGAAGTTCCTTCCATGAGGGTACTAATGGAGACTTAGCTATAAGAGGCAGAATGGATTAAAGACTGATACGCACAAATGTGACTGCTGGATGAGAAACGCCTAGTCGCTATTTACCCCACACAATGCTACCAAAGGAGGTTAACCAAGGCATTTCATAAGAAAGTGAGACCTTGAAGTTTCCAAGGTAGAGATTTAGTGTTGAAAAAGATCATTCCTAGACAAGAAGAAGCCCGAGGAAAGTTTGCTCCAAACTACGAGGGGCCTTTCATAGTCAATAAGGTCTTGACAGGAGGAGCACTCATATTAGCAGAGACGGATGTGCAAGAGTTTCCCAACCCACTAAATTCAGACGTAGTCAAGCGTTACTTTGTATAAATCAGAAGTTCTTACTTTCTTTTGAGCAACAAAGAAGTCCGTTGCAATAAAGGGAGGCGTGTGAACTTTTGTTAAAGGAAAAAATGTATGTGTTCCCTTCCTAAATAATCAAAATTCTTGCAAAAGAACTCGTGAAGACTAGACAAGTTAAATTGATATGATGAGAGGCTATCAATTCATTTTCCCATATATGCCACATCCCTTGCTATAACCCATTTCGAGCCGATTACATTTCTTCGACAAACCTGACTTGGTGATCATCGCCCCACAATGGACAAAAAGTAAGTTTGAAAAAAAAAGGGGGGAAGGAAAAAGGGTGCGTGAGTTGAAAGAAAAAACTTCGTCATACACTGAAAGAAGGAAAAAAATAATGCAATATTAAAAAAAAATAAAGAGAAAATGAATGATGAGGTGCCCTGAAAAATCAACAGACCATGCAAAAAGCAGTGTTGGGGCAAAAACCAAGAGAAACAGTGAACTGTAATATAGGTAAAGAGTTCATGCAAAATTACGACAAAAACCCAAAAGAAAAAAAAAACTAAGGAAAAGACTCAAAGAGGAAGGAATGCTGAAAGAGTTATCACCGGTTCATAATAAACCTAGAATGAAGTGCAGCACTTTGGGCCTTCCATACCCTTCATTTCAAAACCCCATATCCGAGCCTCATTACAACCCAATTTAAAAGTCCTCTCTGATCAATGGAAACTGTGCAATCTAAATTGAGTTCGACGTAAGAAAGATGATGATTTTCGAATGGGGAGGAAGATCGGGAATACCTGGGTCTCCACCCCTAACAAGTAGGTCCTCCCTTAATTACAGGAGAACTCCTTGTTGCTCGGGAAAAAAAAAAAAAAAAAAAAAAAAAAAAAAGTGGGCATGAACCCAAGGGCGCGGCCAAAACTCGAAAGAACGTCGCGAGTAAAAAGATGGAGGCATGGCAAGATACAAACCTGTCGGTCTGGTGAAAACCTGCAAGGGTGCAAAGACGTAAAAATTACAGAGTTGGGATTAGTGAAAACCTGCAAAGATGCCGATGGACGAAATGGCAAAAAAAAAAAGGGTTATTGTCCCCTTCTCAGGTTTATCTCAATCAATAGGTGGACCATTCCCAGATCATGAGAGGAAAAGACCAAAAAAAATTTGTGATCAACGAAAAGGGCATTCTTTCAAAATCAATAGGTCAAGAAGAAGGAACAACGCAGGCCCTTGCCAAGAACACCCTGATGAGAATCCCATTCCAGAGAAGTAACTCCTACCTTAAATGGATATAATTCTTGCTATAATACGTGTTTAAACTAACAAAATGGTGCAGAAATAGGCAGGTGATGGCACGTCCCGAAAGAAAGGTAAAATCCATTGTAGCAAAATCATGATAACCAAGCTAGTATAAGCATATCTACAAATGCATGGAATCCAAGAAGAAAACCCAAACATCCTAAGGCAAGTTAATCACAATACAAAGGGAAAAGGAAGACAAAATGAAAGAATCACATCAGGAACGAGGAGCCATAATGTAACGATCCACTTTCCCATCCGACGAGTCCTCATTCGAGCGCCTAGTGGCGAGAATCGCAGGACTAGGGCCAACAAGTGAAGGAACAGCCTCGCTAAACGGTGGCATTACCAATCTTCGTCCAGAAGGGCTGCACTGGTAGAGGACCCAAAAGATGAAGTCGATAACTGGCTCAGCCCATGACACTGACATCAATCAAGGACATAGTCCCTCTCCTGTGAAAGGGTGTGTACCATGTCCCTGAATAGAACTATGAACTCATCCCGTGGGTCAGCCTCCACTAAAGAAAGGGTCTCTCGGGACCCCCGGGGGTGCCTAAGTCCCCAGAAAACATTGGCCAAAGGGTAGTCTCTCGCCTTGGGAGTTGCCTCAAGCTACCTCTTCAAATCCTTCACTTGTTTCCTGCTGGCCTCCAATAGAGCCTCCAACTCACTCACTTGGGCACGTTAAAGTCTCCGATGGCGCTTCGCCCTGATGGTAGCAATGGCCAAAAGATCAACATATCCCACTAGAAGCAAGGGAGACTCTAGGAGAGGATCCCTGACTATGGCATCCCCTAGAACGTACATCTCAAACCATCTATTGTAATCAGTAGTGGTTGTCGAGACAAAGGAAAACGAACCATCTGAGCTGTCACGTGCTACCAAAGTCTTCCATAACTCTGTCAACTCAATAAACACACCTCTCGGTACGTCATCGCCAAAATAAGTCTGATACCCTATCGCCATGGCAATGTACGGGATGTCCTGTGTCTGACCCAACTAGCGGAGAACTCAAATGCTAAAGAAGGACGTAACACCCCTTAAGCTGACCAAGGGGATGAAAACCTAACCAAAAGTTCGTACTCATAACGAATCAACATTATATAAACCCACAAACCACTAAACTAAATTGGATCTCCTTGTTCGTAGGAACGCTAACCATGTCATGTAGGAATCAGGGCAGTCCACACCGTTAATTATCTCCTGCTGAGACCTCACCAAGGTACAGATAGGGTCAACCTCTAGATACCATATGTGACATGTAATATGGTGAATGAATAGATGCTCGAGGGCCAACAACTGAAAATGGGGTTGAGACCCCCTAAAGAAAGTATTCTCCCCACTCTGAATTCGAGAAAAGCTCACATAGGTCTTACCCACAGCTAACGAAGCATGAGAATACCCCTGTCGATTCAACAACAGCAAAGAGCAAAGTCTGCCATCCACCCGGCCATCTCCCCAAGGAAATACTAAAAGGCTTAATAGAATCGGGGCAAGGGCGTTCATCCGAGCAATGGGCTACTCCGAAGAAGTATGCCAAACACCAGGATGAGTAACCTGACTAGTGTGAAACTTAAAGTCGAAAGCCCACCTCCAGTACTAGAAAAGAGGGATGAGAGTCCGAATCCAAAATCTAGAGCCTGAGTCCTAACTGACTGGAAATAATTGACATAAAGCCCCGAGGAAAGTCTAGACCCACAATACCCTCCTGACCACTCCTCAAGCCCAGCAAACACCCATACTCGTGAGGGGTCGTGTCATCTCAAAATCGCTAAAGTAAAATAAACATAGCTCAAGGCACCAAAGGGCAGCAGAGGCCTCGGCTAAGCTCGGCACCAGCCGTACGGAGAGAAGTGATCCCAAATATCGGAAATCCCTACTAAAGATCCGCCGCTCCTCCTCAGTATAGCTGTCATACCAAGCAAGGAGTCGAGATATGACGACATCATCCTCCTCAGCTCTTGCACTCAAAGTAGCAGAAGACTGTCGCTATGCAGTGCTGCCACCCTGGGCTGAGCCGCTCCTATTCCCACTACCCTCCCCTACCTCCGACATCTTGAAAAAGTAACGACATGCAAAAAGTTGATCAGTCATTGAATATGTATAAAAAGTAAAAAGATAAATATATCCCAAAAAAAAGAGAGAGAAAAAAAAAGAGAAGAAAAAAAAATAGGAAAAGAAAAAGAAAGAAAAAAAAAAGGAAAAAAAGAGGAACAAAAGGAAAAGAAAAAAAAGGAAAAAAGGAAAAAAAGAGGGAGGAAACTAAGGCCCTATCCATTTCCGTGGTTTGTTTCTAAATTTGAAAGTGGTTTCTCGAGCTTTCCCCTTCAAAAGCCTTGTTTCAACATGTTTTCAACGGTTTTCCAAGCTTTTTCCTCAAAAAGTTTGTTTTTAAATTTCAAAACGGTTTTTCGAGCTTGCTCCTTCAAAAGTCTTGTTCAAAATGTTTTCAAACGGTTTTTGAGCTTTTTCCTCAAAACGTTTCGTTTAACTTTCAAACCGATTTCGTGGGCCTTCCCCTTCAAAAGCCATGCTTCAAGGATTTTCTAATGGTTTTCGAGCTTTCTCCTAAAAAACTCTCAATTCAAAATTTTGAACCGATTTCCTGGCCTTTCTCCTTCAAAAGTCCTGTTTCAAAGATTTTCTAATGGTTTTTCGAGTTTTTTCCTCAAAAAGTCTCATTTCCAAATTTTAAACCGGTTTCTCAGGTTTTCTCCTTCAAAGGTCCCGTCCCAAAATTTTCTATGGTTTTTCGACCCTTCAAATCGGTTTCCTGGGCTTTCTCCATTAAAAGCCCAATTTCTAAATGTTTTATAATATTTTCTTGAGCTTTTTCCTCAAAAAAGCCTTATTTCAAAATTTCAAACCGGTTTCTCAGATTTTCTCCCTCAAAAGCCCCCGTTCAAAACTTTCCTATGATTTTTCTAAAACTCCAAATTGGTTTTTTGGGTTTTCTTCTTGAAAAACCCTACTCCTAAAAGATTTCTAGAGTCTTGGTTTCTCCGAGTTTTCTTCTTGAAAAGCCCAGTTCTCCAAAATAATTGTTTTTTTCAAAAAAAAAAATTCTAAAGTTAGATGTTAAATTTCCAAAGGATTAATACTTTTTGAAAATTTTGCCAGGGTTCCGCCTTAAAAAGTCACTGCCCTAAAATTCAACAAGCCGCAAACACAATCCTAGGACATCCCAAGCCTCCAATCACGTCAAGTCCAAACCATCCCATCCTCTGCAACACATGATACATGATTAAACACAAGTTCCAAGGCCATTTTCTCATTTTTCAAACTTTTCTGACTTCGTTTTTACTTCTAAAAATTTTCCAAAAATTTTCAAAACACTCAAAAAGATCTCCACACTCTTCTAAAATTGTCTTGCAATTTTTGAACATTTGACAGGGTACATCCTGTAATTTTCTTAATTTTTTAAAATTTTTTAAAAAATTATAAAACTTCATACGGCTGTTCTACACATTTTCCTAAGACTCCTAGTATAAAAATCACACCCAAACACGCAATACTCGGGCCTATAGAAACAATTTTCCCAACCCTGTAGGAAACCCATTTTCCTAAATACGCAAAATCACCTCAAGCGCACTCAAATCTTTACCAAATCCCAAAATCAATCCACCCATTGAATTCTAAGCATCCTAAAACATAGATTTACACTAATCATACGCAAAAAACGGATACAAATGCATCGAAATCGACAAAGTTTAAAAAAAACTAACCTTTGGATTCTCCAGGGAGAAACAAGTTTTCTGACAAGAATCCGACGACAATGACAACCACCGGCGAGCACCCGTTGTCTCCCGGCACTTCTCCAACAATTCTCGATCAAAATCTCCTGAAAAACCTTTACAGAAGCTCTCGAATCACTTGCAAAACTCAGAACAAGCAATGAAGAACACGAACCTGCTCTGTTTTAAAGCCCACGGCCTGGCGCATATAGTAGATGCACCAGAAGAAACTTCCAACTGGCGCATGTGCTATGTGCACCAGGGTTCCTTTAGACCAAGCGCATGTGCGATATAGGCCTGGCTCTTCAACTTCCTGCCAAAACCAGTTTTCAATCCTCCAAGTGTCAAAACTCACTTCTAAAAAGCTTTCAAAAGCCCAAGAGTTGAGCTTTCAAAATTCTCGCTTTCAACAATCAAGTGCTCCAGGCTGAATTTCGTCAATCGAGAACTCAAATCGCTATCAAAAATTTCAAAATGCAAAGTTTTTCAAAAATTCAAAGTTTTCCAGATTAGCGACCCACAAGGAGTCTAAAACTTTTTGAACTTACCGGGTTATCATCCCTCTGATCGACTCGTGACCAAAAAGAGATTCTTATTTTATTATTTTTTGACCTTCGACAAACAAAGACAGAAAAAGAAGGGCAACTATAAGCACCCCATTTTTTTCCCACTTGGCAATCTAAGGCCCAACCACATCCAGTTTTCAAACATCACAAGACAGGCAAGCCTAAGACGGGTCTTCCAAACTCCAATCTAGTCAACTAGTCACTTTTTGGACCCACAAGACCCAATCGAAGCCATAAATATCATCATGCCCTTAGGTATTTGTAAGCACCCCATTTTTGACCGCTCGGCAGTCTACACTCCGTTCAGACTTGTTTTCAAGTCATTTTGGGCATGTTCCAATCGAAACCAATCCTCTAGGTACAAATTCCGTCTTTCCATCGCTTCGCGGGCCTGTCAGGCCCAAATAGAGGCAAAATGACCAAAATGCCCTTAGGGGCATTGTCCTTTCTTATTCCAATCCCAATCCCTATCTCGAGACAGTTTATTCCTCGAGACGGTCTGAGTAGCAAAACTACTCACAGAACCGTTAGAGTGGCGGAAACACTCACAAAACCGTTAGAGTAGCGGAAGTACTCACAGAACCGTTAGAGTAGCGGAAGTACTCACAAAACCGTTAGAGTGGCGAAAACACTCACAATCCAGGCACGTCTCTTAAGAGACGGTAAGACCCCTTTCCAATCCCTCTCTCGAGACAGTTTATTCCTCGAGACGGTCCGAGTAGCAAAACTACTTACAGAACCGTTAGAGTAGCGGAAGTACTCACAAAACCGTTAGAGTGGCGGAAACACTCACAATCCAGGCACGTCTCTTAGGAGACGATAAGACCCCTTTCCAATCCCTCTCTCGAGACAGTTTATTCCTCGAGACGGTCCGAGTAGCAAAACTACTTACAAAACCGTTAGAGTGGCAGAAACATTCACAATCTAGGCACGTCTATTAGGAGACGGTAAGACCCCTTTCCAATCCCTCTCTCGAGACAGTTTATTCCTCGAGACGATCCGAGTAGCAAAACTACTCACAACCCCATCCGAGTAGCTGAAATACTCAACCCTGTCCGAGTAGCGGAAATACTCCCAAATCATCAACCTTGTCAGAGTAGCGGAAATACTCACAACCCCGTCCGAGTAGCGGAAATACTCAACCCCGTCTGAGTAGCGAAAATACTCACAAATCATCAACCCCGTCTGAGTAGCGGAAATACTCTCACCGTTAGAGTGGCGGAGACACTCAAAACCTAGGTCAACACCCTTGTCTGTTAGCTCATTTCGGTGAAAAATGACCAGACTACCCTTAGGACCTTTTCCAAGACTTTCCGGTCAAGATGACCATTTTGCCCCTAATCATCCACGCCGGCTCTGTGTATCAAACCGGTAACCTCCTCAGACTACTTTTTATAGTATTCTTAATCTTCTTTTACCTTTCCGGATCATTCCGAGTCAGTTCGGGCCAACCCAGTACAAAATGACCGCTTTGCCCCTGGTGGGCCGGTCACCCTTTCCGACCACACCGGCTCTGGGTATCAAACTGGTAACCTCCTGATAATACTTTTTATAGTGTTCTCAACCTTCCTTTACCGTTCCGGATCATTCCGAGTCAGTTCTGTCCAACCCGGTACAAAATGACCGTTTTGCCCCTGGAGGGCCGGTCTCCTTCTTCGACCACACCGACTCTGGGTATCAAACCGGTAATGTCCTGAGAATAGTTTTTATAGTGTTCTCGACCTTCCTTTACCTTTCCGGATCATTCCGAGTCAGTTCCGGCCAACCCGGTATAAAATGACCGTTTTGTCCCTAGAGGGCCGGTCTTTTTCTTCGACCACACCGGCTCTGGGTATCAAACCGGTAATGTCCCGAGAATACTTTTTATAGTGTTCTTGACCTTCCTTTACCTTTCTGAACCATTTCGAGTCAGTTCCGACAAACCCGGTACAAAATGACCGTTTTGCCCTTGGTGGGCCGGTCTCCTCTTCCGATCACGCCGGCTCTAGGAATCAAACCGGCAACCTCCGGGAACATTCTGAATAATGTTTTCAGATCCCGAGTCTTCTTTCGGGACAGTTCGAGTCTGTCCCGGCAGTTTCCTGGTCCGATTGACCGTTTTGCCCCTAAAGGCCCGGTCAACCTTTCCGACTCACCTTGTCTTCATTTTTCAAGTCAAATACCTCCAGGACACTATTTTAAGTGTTCCTACTCCTTTTCGGCCTTCCGGGTCATTCTCGGCTCCTTCAAATCATTCCCGGACTTTCCGGAGTCACTCCTAGTGAGGCCAGGTTAAAAATTGTATGGTAGTCACTAGTACAGGCGCCCAAATCTAGTCAAAGATACGTTGCTTGCCGACCTTAAACATTTCCTAATTGGCTGGCACCACTAGTAGTGGCACCATGCCAAAAAATGGCCTGGCGCCACTACTAGTGGCGCCAGTATAAAATTTGGCCTAGCGCCACTGCAACAGGCGCCAGTATATTCCTCCCTTTATAAATACAGAGCCTCATTCAGAGTGAAAGGGGTCTGCAAACTTAACCTAAAAATCATATATTTTGATATACAGAGTTTGAGCATCTCCTAAACCCTAGCCTCCCTAGGTTTTCCAAACCCTAGCCACCTTACACAAACCCTAGCCTCCTATACACTAATACACACCCTCATACACTCATACACTAGCTTTCAACCATCCTTTGAAGACTTGAAGAGCTGCCATCTAAAGCTTGAAGACAACCCTTGAAGGTTGAAGACGAAGATCAAGACGAAGACCGAAGACCGAAGACAGCACAGCGCGCAAAATAAACAAGATACAAGGTAGGTTCTCTATTTAAATTTCCGCACTTCCCCCCCTCTCTCTTCTCTCTCCAACCCACTTGGGTTTTCTCTATTTTAATCCCCCATCCCTTTCCCCCCCTTTCTTTGCATGCTTGAAACAAGGGGACTCCCGGTCCATGTGTAGGATTCGACTATTGGAGAGTCATCGTGTCGGGGGCTTTCTTCTAGTCTAACCAGAGACCACGTGAGTCCGGCCCCCTTGATTATGTGGTGAAGCCTTAGCCTTGTATGTTCACGACCCCAAATTGCATTGTGCATATCATAGTCTTGCATCTTCCAAAAACCGTTTTCAAAGTTGTTTTTCAAAACATTTTTAAACTTGTTTTCAAAATTGCATCAAAATCTCTTTTTCAAAAACTTGTTTTCAAAACCACAATTCTAAGGTGACTCTAGCCTTTCCATGGCTAGGGTTGCTTTAGGAAAGTGTTATATTAAAAGTGGCCTTTTTGTCTATATTTTCAAACCTTGTTTTCAAAACCACTTTCTTAAAATGGTTATAGCCCTCTTATGGCTAGAATCGCTTTAGAAAAGTGAGATGTTTTTTATACTTTCCAAAAACTCTCTTTTCAAAAATCTCTTCCTAAAAATCTCTTTTTCAACATACTTTTCTAAAACTCTCCTCTTCAAAATTGTTTTCAAAAACTCCCTTCCAAAATCTATTTTTCAAAACTCACTTTTTCAACTCCTCTCCAAAATCTTTTTTCCTCAAAATTAACTTTCTAAAAACACTCCCTAGATTCACCTTCCTAAAAACTCTCTTCAAAAACCTTTCTAAAAAACTCTCTTTCCAAAATCTTCCTTCTAGAAATTTCCTCTCTAGGATTTCCTTCCAGAATCTATGTTTCCAAAAACACACTTTCTAAAAACTCCTCCCTAGGATTCCTTTCTAGAAACCCTTCGTTTCCAAAAATTCGTTTTCCAAAAAACTCTTTCCTTAGAGCCCAAGTCAAGCCCTAGAAACCACGATTAGGAAACCCTAATTTTCTTTCTAAAAATATGATTTTCAAACTTTGCCCCAAACCTAGGTTTCCAAAATCTCTCGTTTTCTACATCAAAACTATACCTATTTTCTATGTCAAAATTAGAATTTTTCAAATCTAGGGTTTCTAGAATCTCCCTTTCCAAATCCTAGCCAAATCCTACTTTCCCTTTAGGAAACCGAATCAAATCTCCCCGTTTAGGAAACTAGATCCCGTCCTCCGTTTTTGGAAACAAAATCAAATCTTTTCTTTTAGATACCAAATCCAATCCCTTCCCAAATCCAAATCTTTCCTAATTCAAATCCGTCATAAACTTCCACCTTCCCAAACCATAAGTTTCCTAAAACTTTCAACTTCAACCCTTTCCTAATTCTACCCCTTCCAAAATCTTTTTCAAATCCAAGCTTTCAAATCTTTCCTAAACTCAAACCTTTCCTAATCGCAAGATTTTCTAAAACTCTAAAACTTCCTAAATTTCAAATCTTTCCAAATTCAGAACTTTCTGAATTTGAAACCTTCTTAGGTTAAATCTTTCTAAACTTCCAAACTTTCTAAATTCTAAAATTTCCAAAACTTCAGAAATCTTTTCAAATCTAAAACTTTTCTAAACTCAAAACTTTCTTAATTTAAGACTTTCTTAAGTTGAAACTTTCTTAGTTCAAACATTTCGTAAACTGAAAACTTTCCTTTTTCAAACCTTTCTCAAAACAAAACTTTCTTATTTTCAAAACTTCCCTTTTTCAAACATTCCAAAATTCAAAACTTTCTTAATTTGAGACTTTTCAAATTCTAAACCTTTCTCAAACTAAACTTTTCTTAATTCAAAACATTTCTAAATTTAATACTTTTCCATTTCAAAACTTTCCTAGAGTTGAAAACTTTCTTAAACCTAAAACTTTCCTAATTCGAAACTTTCCAAAAATGAAACTTTCCTAATTCGAAACTTTCCTAAATCGGACCTTTCCTAATTCAAACATCTCCTAAAATCCAATCTTTCCAAATCTTTCAAGCCAAGTCAAATCTTTCCTAGGTCTCCTACCTTTCCTAAGTCTAGTTTTCCTAAACTTCCATTTTTCAAAACTAAGTCTTTCCAAAATCTATCTTTCCAAATCAAAGTCCAATCCTCTCAATTCCAATTTCCAATTTCCTCTTCTAATTTCAAATCAAATTCAATTTCCTTCTTCAATCCAACCTTCTATTTTCAATCCAACTTTGGTCCGAACTACGACTGACCTGATTCCCCCAAAGGGATACGTAGGCAACCTTCATAGGTGCGGTCACAACACTTTCAAACTTTTAATTCCACCCTCATGGGTGTGGTTTTCAAAATCTTCTCAAATCTCAAATTTCAATTTCAAATTTCTATTTTCAAATTTCTATTCTCAATTTTCAAACTTTCCAATTTCAATTTCATTTCTTCAAATCTATTTTCAAATCAAATCAATTTCTTTTCAAATCTATTTTTCAATTTTCTTAACTTGTACTTGCATATCATGCATCATGTTAGTTTTCAAACATTGTTTTTCTAAAGTGGATAGGATTGGACATGGGTTAATTAAAGACTCTCATAGGTGAATCTAGGGTAGATTGACATGTAGGTACCGAAAGGGCGGGGTAGGGTGATGGCTTAGTACGTTTTCCCTACACATAACCAACCCCCAAACCTAGATCACTGATTTCAAAGACCAAAAAGGAGTTATTTTTCAAAAAGGGCTAAATGTTTTCCAAAGGTTGCCAAACAACCCGTTTTCCTAAAAACCCTCTCTCGAGGAGATATTTTTAAATCGTTTTTTCAGAAACCCTAAGTGTAGTTTTCGGACTATGCTTAGTTTTTAGGTGACCTAACTCACCTTAATCAAGTTAGGTGGCGACTCCGAATCTTTTTCAAAAGCCCTTTATTCAAACCAATTTTTCAATTCAAACCTAGTCGCACTCAATCTTCTAGGAGGGTGTGTTCTAATGAGAGAGTACAACATTTTTCCCGCTTGTGTGAGTATTCCTTGAGTGCGAAAAATCTAGGCGCGACAGCTGGCGACTCCACTGGGGACACTTAGAGGGTTAGGCCGTTAGTCATGTCTCTTTATCCTTTACCCATGTAGAGTCTTCAATTAACTTGGTTCAATCCTATTCACTTTAAATTTCCAAAACTAAATTTTCAAAAATGTTTTAAAAAAAAAACATGCATTTATTCATATTATCTTGTATCATGTTTGTCATTCACATACTAACACTTGCATCTTTGTTTTGTAGGTACACATTTTGTTTAAATTTTATTAATTGCTTTGCATGAATGTGATGTACATGATGAATGGGAGTTGTTGGGCCCTTTCCTCCACTTTTAAAAATCACACACACACTGCATGTGCACTTGCATTCTGCATACTTGCAGACCCTGATATTTCCTTTCTAGTTAGAAAGGGGGAACGGTATATTGGTTGTGGGCAAGATGCTGTGTCAATTTCTTCGCCTACGGCCTCTTGATGGTTCCCCCGCTCGGATCACCAACCGATCATGGCACCACCTCGGGGAGTGGGCCTAGGTTTGAAGATCCGGGGACCGAGCCTTTTTAGGACGCATTAGTCAACCCTCAACCTCATACTGATATAGACACCATGCATAGCCGAACCTCTGCCGGATTTAGGACACAAGCACCATTTTCAAAATCACGGAGGAAAGGGCGACTGCTTTTACTTTCATTTATACCTGCTGTTATAATGCTTGTATTTATACTGTTATGTTTACTTCAATTGTACCTTCTCTCCTTATACTTTTTGCATATCCATGTTCATGCATTCAATATCCCATGTCAAGACAAGAGTTCCAAGTAACTCAAGTCACTGCATTCTCATGCATATGATCAACCCATTGGGAGTGACACCAACATTACTCTCCCTTGCATTAAACCTACTCGAACCGTAAGGGTTCCCATGTAACCCTAAGGGACTCATTGCATGCATCTCGATCCATTCCATAAGAGGGGCCCCAATCCCTCTATGCTCACGGAGATAGGGTTACCAAGAAGATAAGGGGCAAACAATCAACAAGGTTTCTCAGCGACCTCCTCGACATCAAATCCAAGGAAGGCGAATCCGAAGACTCAAGAGTAGTTTAGGCTTTCTCTTTGTAAAAGTAGATAGGTGGAAATCCAAAGGAAAATGTTCCCCCTCCCCCTATTAAAATGTATTTCAATTCTTTTATATCTTCAACCCAAAATTCAATGTATTTCTTTATTTTTATGAATGAATGCATGAATGGATGAAGGTTCCCAACTGATGGTAAGGCATCTGCATATAGGGGCAAATCCCCTATCTCCAAAAGTGAGCCAATGCATCATGTATAGTCTCCCCTCTAAGTAGGGGCACCTCTAGGACATGCATTACACAAAAATTTTCAAATCATGGCACTGACTTCTTTTTTTTGTTTTTTTTTTTTTTTTTTTTTTTTTTTTTTTTTTGTCTTCTATCCTCCCCCTCCTCATCTCCAAACACCAAGAGAACCGAAGGCAGAAGCAAGACAAGAAGGGGGTTTTTCTAAACCATTTATTCATTGTTATCATATTGCTCGCACATTCACTTCTTTTATGCTCATGCACCCATATCCATCGCAAGATAAGAGTTCCAAGAAACTCGAGTCATTTCGTTCTCATGCATCTAATCAACCGTAGAGAGAAAGGAGCCATCCGATCTCATGTTAATCGAACCTACCAAAATTCCTACGGGTTCTTAAGCCTTAAGGATTCATGGCATGCATAGAACCATATCTCGAGAGAGGCCCAAATCTATCTCAGTCCCTGGAGGTGGGATTGCCTAAATAAAAAAACATCAATCAGCCCATGCCGAAGAGGTATTGTATTGAATAATAGGGGCAAAACCCTGCCTCCAAAATGGACTTGTCATCATACCTAGATTCCCTCAAAGAAGGGACCTCCATAGGATATGCATCGTGTAAAACTTCCAATTTCACATACTGACTGCATTTTCTTTTTCTTTTTCTTTTTGTAGGTCAGAGAGCACAACTGAATTCATGGAATCCCTCTAGCACCTCATCAGATTCAAACTCATGGAAGGATAAACCTAGTTGTTAGAAAATACCAAACCTACATCAAAGAGCAAGAAGAACTGACCATCCACCTACAAGACATTACCTCCACGACATGTCGCAACAATCACAATCCAAGCAGAGAAGGACTTCAAGCAGAGGAGGACTTCACTAGATGCGAAGTCTTGTCAGACCCGTGCATCGCAACAACACATCCCCTAACTTCCAAATGCATGACAAATATTGTGAACTCGCCCTCCATTGATACGCCAGTTGAATGAAGCACCAAGAGGTTGATGTAGTCCCAAAACCCTATTAAGGATTCTCACCAAAAGGCCCATAAGAAAAGGGAGGTTTTCATAAAATTCATCTGTTTCTTTTTTGTCTGTCTATTTTCTTGCATATCTTATTTAAATAAACACACATGCCGTGCATTCATGATTTGAAATGAAAAAGATGAAGTTTCCGGTTTATTCCCTTTGTCTCATACTCTTGTGGAGGATTGTTGCGTTTAAGGATTCTTTCCCATTTAGTGATGACTCGACTTGAAGGATGGGATAACATAGGCCACCCATTTAAAAGGGGTTAAAACATTTGAGAGACAAAGAGAGAATGAGAGATAGGAGGAAGACAGTCTCAATAGAGAAGTGCAGAGTTTATTGAAAAGGCGACACTTGCGTGATATCCTCGCTAAGCGATGGGCAGCCGAGTCCCTAAAATGATGAGAAGTCATTGTTCTACTTATCCCAAATAAACACTACCCTTTGTTCAACCCACTAGAGCCGTACATAATTTCTTTTCAGATATCCCCAAACCTATAACCATCCCCCACATTGGGGTGAGCACAGAATAGTTGATTTGATAGAACATGTAGGGTTTCACTGACAGAAACACATCATCCCTAGGAGTAATGTCTAAATTTTGTACAAAGGCTTTATGGACTAAGCAATTCAATTTGAAATGATTAGAGGCCCTCAATTCTATTACTATACACAAAAATATTCCCTTTGCTTAACCCACTAGTGCCTCGCAAGAAGCGGAAGTTTCCTTTTTGTCAACCCCGATCCGAAACCATCCCCCCACACTGGGGCAGACAGGCAGCAGAAGATCTGGCAGATAATATCATCGGCCATTAAGCTGAAGTAATGTGAAGGCTCTATGGATCAAGCAATCTTGTTCAAAATGAAGAGAGGCCCTCATTTTATTTTTCATATAGTCAAAAGAAACCCTTTGCCAAACCTGTTGAGCCATCTATCCTTTTCCCAAAAAAAAAAAAAACCAACCTAGGGATCACCGCCCACATTGGGTAGATTGAACCGCCAAGAAAAAGTTCTAAAGAAAAAGGATCGAAGAATTAGTCATTCCATAAAAGAAAAGAAAGGACAAGGTAAAGAAGGGAGTTGCCAAGGGGCAAGAGGCCAAAAAAAATAAAAAATATCTATCTAAAGAAAGGCCTGAAGAAAACCATGATTGAGTCATCTTCAAAAGCATAATAAGAAGATCAAATGAGAAGGGAGTCATGTTTCCCTCAAAAAGCACATGGAAAGGGTGAAAGAAAAGAGTCGTTTTCACCGTGAGAAGTATATGGTAAAAAGTAAAAAGGAAATCTAAAGGTGATCCTAGGTTACAAAGAAACCTAGTAAAAGTAATAGGTTTGAGCTTTTACCCTTTCTTGTAAAAATTCAAAACCACGGCCTACATTACAACCCTACTAAAGTCCTCTCCGATTGAAAAGGATCGCTTGATCTAAATGAGCCAAACGTGTTGCTGAAACTAGAGGAAGATATCAGGGGACGAAACCCCGCTGGAAGACCAACTAAGGATGGTGTGGATCTAAACCCTATTATAAACAATATTAAATTTGAGTCTGCGCATCCTTTTCATTCATAAACCCCTTAACCTAGCCTACGTTACGGTCCAAATTAAAGTCCTCTCTGATCAAAGAAAATTGCTTAGTCCAAATAAGCCTGAACAATACCTAGACAAGTAGGGTGAGAAAAGAGAAGTAAAAGGGAATACAAGGGGCAATCTCATGCTCCAAGATGTGCTCAGACGGTTTCGGTTTAAACAACCCACTAAAGGAAGATATTTGAGCCTAAATATCCCTTTATTTCTTACAACCCCTAAACCCAGCCTACATTACGATCCTAAAAGAAGTCTTCTCGGATTGGGGGCTTAGCTGTTTATCGCTCTGCAAAGGGCACGCGAGTCGTCGCCTGAGCCATGGTGGCATTTTGGAGATTTGAGAGAGAAGCCCAAGTGAGCTCAGAAACATCCCAAACAGTAACCCTGTAGAAAGTAGGGATAGGATAGCAAACCAAAAGGTCAAGATCCCTGGAGAATGGAGCAAATGCTATCACACCCCGATGAGAATGGGACAAAACTAAATGGGACAGAATCCTAGAAATAAACAGAATCCTAAGAGTATGGGCCCAAGGGGCAATCCTAGGGTTTTCTTTGTAAATAGTTTATATACATGTAGTACTAATGTATCTATGACATGTATAACCTGTAAATCCATTTAGAATCTTGCGAAGTTTGTATCTATTCATGCATTCAATTGCATTTCTGTATGAACCTGTTCATTTGTAAGAAAGTAGGTCGTGCATTTAATTCAATTTTTATATAAATCTGTGCATTTATCACAAAAAATGGGGGACATTGCATTTAATTCTATTCCTGTATGTGCATTGTCCAAAAATATAACATGCATTCATTTTCACTTTTGTGTGAACCTGTGCATTCATAAAAAAAAAAAAAAGTAGGATATTTATTTGATTCAATTCTTATATAAACATGTGCATTCATAAAAAATAGAGCATGCATTTAATCCCATGGGCAATCATCATAAAAAATAATGACACTCCTTACCGGGGCATTTTTAAACTATTTTTGCACAAAAGACTCACTCTTTGTTTTTCTGTCTCTCTCAAATAGGAAATAATGAACAAGGCAAAACATAAAAAGGAGCTAAAGCCACCCCTCAGATATCTCCAGTACCGGCTCACACCTTAGAAAGCACAAATTTCCATGACCAACAAGAAACAGAGAATGGGGCAATGGCTTACCCTCGACCTCCCTAATCAAACGACTTCGAAAGAGGGGAAATGAATAAGTGTCCGATCACCTAAAGCTGGAATAATGAAGCACATCCCCAACAATGAGCATCGCCCCCCCCCCCCCCTACCAAAGTCTAGTAAGGCTCATAAAGGTCTGTCCCACAACCATAGGGGCATATGAGTGTCCTTCCCGAATCCTAGCGAGCAACGCACGCAATCAACGGTTGACCGAGTCACCCCCTCATGGAGACATCAACAAGTTTAACAGAAACAGAGATGGGGCTATCATGGAGAAATGGACCAATCTTGAGAAGTATGTCAATCCCCTGGATGAGCTCTCCTATGCGTTGCAAACTCAGAATATGAGAACAAGAGTTTCATCAGGACATAAGAAAACTAGGGACAGGAGATCAAAAGAAAAGACTACACACGGAATCCAAGCTGAGATGAGACAACTATGATGCAACCATCCGGAAAAAGGGGACCCACAATGTCAGCAGAAACATCTCGAAAACCAAGAAGGAACCCATACTCATGAGGAGTAGGGGTAAGCTCGCACTCTCCAAAGCGGAAAAGTGACAAGTCTGGCTGCCCAAAAGGGATCACCGCCTCCATGAGTTCGGGAATAAGCCGCACTGATAAAAGCGAAGCCACCCGACCAAAGGACCGACGAAAGATATCTTACTCATCTGGAGGGTAACTACTGTGCCAGGCTCTCAGCCGACGCAAAACTCCATATGCCATCCTGAAAAGGTAAGCCAAGGTAAGTGATGTAAATATGTCATCCATGCAGTTTAAATAACAGTAAAATAAAATAAACAAATAACACAAAACAAATAAAGGATTTGAATAACAAATCAAAAACAAAATTTTCACGCATCTTGATTTTCCAACTCCGAATCACATCTCGAGGGTTCCCTGCCATTTCCCTTCAAAAAGATTTTATTTCTAAGATTTTAACCAACTCTTTCCATAATTTTTAAAAATTTCGGCAGAGTCCTGTTTAAAAATGGCCCCTACAATGTCCATGACACCAACACAAAATGCAAAATGTGCACTTTCCAACAATCACATGACAACGGCACCCGTCCACACTTTTCAAAATTTTTCAAAATTTTCAAAACTCACGTTTTATTTTTCAAATAAATCAATGGTTTTCAAAAGGCTTCCAAAATTTTTCAAAATCACCTCAAATGTTTTCAAAATATTCCTACATTTTTCCAAATTTCAAACTTTAAAAAATTTCATCAATTTCGTGAATCTTCTAATTTTTTCTAATTTTCTAAATATTTTTCTATTTTTCAAAAAATCAAAAATTTACCGAATTTTCAAAAAATCACGAAACTTCATACGGTTGTTAAACACATTTTTTTCTAAGGCACATTACACAAAAACATAGCCAGAAAACCTAATACCCATGCCTGTAGGAACAAATCCCCTAGTCCTGCAGAAAACCCTCTTCGCATAATCATGAAAATTTACTCAAATTCAATCAAACAAGCATCAAAATACAAAAATAACATCACCAAAGTGTTCAAAATATATCAAAACATCAATTTTCACTATTCACATGATTCAAACGAAGTTCTACACATCAAAATCAATAAAATTTGAAAACTCACCTTTTAGAAGTTTTCCGGCGAAATTTTCACTTCCGGCGACTTTTCCGGCGACGTGGACTCCCTCCGGCAATCACCTGTGGTCCCCAAGGAGTGCTTCTTCAATTTCCAAGATGGATTCCTCGCAATACCTCACGAGTTTGTGAAATTTCTTCAAAGTGTCGCGGCTGTTCGAACCAAAAATTTTCTGGTTTTAACTTTAAGCCTAGCGCCACTAGCAGAGGCACCAGTTCATTTTTGCCAAAAGCACCACTAGTAGTGGCGCCAGTTATAAATTCTGGGCAGTTTTGCCCTTTTTCCCGCCAAAACTCATTTTCGAAGGCCTTTTTGGCCCGTTATCCATTTTCGACCCCCGTTGTCGAAAGATTTCCAATGTCCGTCCCTCCGACTGCCTCGCGGTCAACATGGGACTCTTACTCTTATCGTTTTCTGTCTTTGACAAGCAAAGACAGAAAAAGAGGGGCAGCTGTAAGCACCCCATTATTGACCGCTTGGCAATCTACACTCCATCCAGACTTGTTTTCAAGTCATTTTGGGCATGTTCCAATCGAAACCAATCCTCTAGGTCCAAATTCCGTCTTTCCATCGCTTCGCGGGCCCGTCAGGCCCAAATAGAGGCAAAATGACCAAAATGCCCTTAGGGGCATTGTCCTTTCTTATTCCAATCCCAATCCCTCTCTCGAGACAGTTTATTCCTTGAGACGGTCCGAGTAGCAAAACTACTCACAGAACCGTTAGGGTGGCGGAAACACTCATAAAACAGTTAGAGTAGCGGAAGTACTCACAGAACCGTTAGAGTGGCGGAAACACTCACAATCCAGGCACGTCTCTTAGGAGACGGTAAGACCTCTTTCCAATCCCTCTCTCGAGACAGTTTATTCCTCGAGACGGTCCGAGTAGCAAAACTACTCACAAAACCGTTAGAGTGGCGGAAACACTCACAATCCAGGCACGTCTCTTAGGAGACGGTCAGACCCCTTTCCAATCCCTCTCTCGAGACAGTTTATTCCTCGAGACGGTCCAAGTAGCAAAACTACTCACAACCCCGTCCGAGTAGCAGAAATACTCAACCCCGTCCGAGTAGCGGAAATACTCCCAAATCATCAACCCCGTCCGAGTAGCGGAAATACTCACAACCCCGTCCGAGTAGTGGAAATACTCAACCCCGTTCGAGTAGCGGAAATACTCACAAATCATCAACCCCATCCGAGTAGCGAAAATACTCCCACCGTTAGAGTGGCAGAGACACTCAAAACCTAGGTTAACACCCGTGTCTATTAGCTCATTTTGGTGAAAAATGACCAGACTACCCTTAGGACCTTTTTCGAGACTTTCCGATCAAGATGACCATTTTGCCTTTAAGCATCCACGCCGGCTCTGGGTATCAAACCGGTAACCTCCTGAGACTACTTTTTATAGTATTCTCAATCTTCTTTTACCTTTTCGGTTCATTCCGAGTCAGTTCCGGCCAACCCGGTACAAAATGACCGTTTTGCCCCTGGTGGGCCAGTCTCCCTTTCCGACCACACCGGCTCTGGGTATCAAACCGGTAACCTCTTGAGAATACTTTTTATAGTGTTCTCAACCTTCCTTTGCCTTTCCGGATCATTACGAGTCAGTTCTGGCCAACTCGGTACAAAATGACCGTTTTGCCCCTAGAGGGCCGGTCTCCTTCTTCGACCACACCGGCTCTGGGTATCAAATCGGTAATGTCCTGAGAATACTTTTTATAGTGTTCTCGACCTTCCTTCACCTTTCTGGATCATTCCGAGTCAGTTCCGGCCAACCCGGTACAAAATGACCGTTTTGCCCCTAGAGGGCCGATCTCCTTCTTCGACCACACCGGCTTTGGGTATCAAACCGGTAATGTCCCGAGAATACTTTTTATAGTGTTCTCAACCTTCCTTTACCTTTCTGAACCATTCCGAGTCAGTTCTGGCAAACCCGGTACAAAATGACCGTTTTGCCCCTAGTGGGCCGGTCTCCTTTTCCGACCACGCCGGCTCTGGGAATCAAACCGGCAACCTCCGGGAACATTCTGAATAATGTTTGCAGATCCCGAGTCTTCTTCCGGGATAGTTCGAGTCTGTCCCGGCAGTTTCCTGGTCCGATTGACCGTTTTGCCCCTAAAGGCCCGGTCAACCTTTCCGACTCACCTTATCTTCATTTTTCAAGTCAAATACCTCCAGGACACTATTTTAAGTGTTCCTACTCCTTTTCGGCCTTCCAGGTCATTCCCGGCTCCTTCAAATCATTCTTGGACTTTCTGGAGTCACTCCTAGTGAAGCCAGGTTAAAAATTGCATGGTAGTCACTAGTACAAGCGCCCAAATCTAGTCAAAGATACGTTGCTTACCGACCTTAAACATTTCCTAATTGGATGGCGCCACTAGTAGTGGCACCAAGCCAACAAATGGCCTGGCACCACTACTAGTGGCGCTAGTATAAAATTTGGCCTGGCACCACTGCAACAGGCGCCAGTGTATTCCTCCCTCTATAAATACAGAGCCTCATTCAGCGTGAAAGGGGTCTGCAAACTTAACCTAAAAATCATATATTTCGATATACAGAGTTCGAGCATCTCCTAAACCCTAGCCTCCCTAGGTTTTCCAAACCCTAGCCACCCTACACAAACCCTAGCCTCCTATACACTCATACACACCCTCATACACTCATACACTAGCTTTCAACCATCCTTTGAAGACTTGAAGAGCTGCCATCTAAAGCTTGAAGACAACCCTTGAAGGTTGAAGACGAAGATTAAGACGAAGACCGAAGACCGAAGACAGCACAATGAGCAAAATAAACAAGATACAAGGTAGGTTCTCTATTTAAATTTCCGCACTTCCCCTCCTCTCTCTTCTCTCTCCAACCCACTTGGGTTTTCTCTATTTTAATCTCCCATCTCTTTCCCCCCCTTCCTTTGCGTCCTTGAAACAAGGGGACTCCCGGTCCATGTGTAGGATTAGACTATTGGAGAGTCACCGTGTCGGGGGCTTTCTTCTAGTCTAACCAGACACCACGTGGGTCTGGCCCCCTTGATTATGTGGTGAAGCCTTAGCCTTGTATGTTCACGACCCCAAATTGCATTGTGCATATCATAGTCTTGCATCTTCCAAAAACCGTTTTCAAAGTTGTTTTTCAAAACATTTTTAAACTTGTTTTCAAAATTGCATCAAAATCTCTTTTTCAAAAACTTGTTTTCAAAACCACAATTCTAAGGTGATTCTAGCCTTTCCATGGCTAGGGTTGCTTTAGGAAAGTGTTATATTAAAAGTGGCCTTTTAGTCTATATTTTAAAACCTTGTTTTCAAAACCATTTTATTAAACTAGTTCTAGCCCTCTTATGGCTAGAATCGCTTTAGGAAAGTGAGATGTTTTTTGTACTTTCCAAAAACTCTCTCTTCAAAAATCTCTTCCTAAAAATATCTTTTTCAACATACTTTCCTAAAACTCTCCTCTTCAAAATTGTTTTCCAAAACTCCCTTCCAAAATCTATTTTTCAAAACTCGCTTTTTCAACTCCTCTCCAAAATCTTTTCCTCAAAATTAACTTTCTAAAAACACTCCCTAGATTCACCTTCCTAAAAACTCTCTTCAAAAACCTTTCTAAAAAACTCTCTTTCCAAAATCTTCCTTCTAGAAATTTCCTCTCTAGGATTTCCTTCCAGAATCTATGTTTCCAAAAACACACTTTCTAAAAACTCCTCCCTAGGATTCCTTTCTAGAAAACCTTCGTTTCCAAAAATGCGTTTTCCAAAAAACTCTTTCCTTAGAGCCCAAGTCAAGCCCTAGAAACCACGATTAGGAAACCCTAATTTTCTTTCTAAAAACATGATTTTCAAACTTTGCCCCAAACCTAGGTTTCCAAAATCTCTCGTTTTCTACATCAAAACTATACCTATTTTTTACGTCAAAACTAGAATTTTTCAAATCTAGGGTTTCTAGAATCTCCCTTTCCAAATCCTAGCCAAATCCTACCTTCCCTTTAGGAAACCGAATCAAATCTCCCCATTTAGGAAACTAGATCCCGTCCTCCGTTTTTGGAAACAAAATCAAATCTTTTCTTTTAGAGACCAAATCCAATCCCTTCCTACATCCAAATTTTTCCTAGTTCAAATCCTTCATAAACTTTCACCTTCCTAAACCATAAGTTTCCTAAAACTTTCAACTTCAACCCTTTCCTAATTCTACCCCTTCCAAAATCTTTTTCAAATCCAAGCTTTCAAATCTTTCCTAAACTCAAACCTTTCCTAATCTCAAGATTTTCTAAAACTCTAAAACTTTCTAAATTTCAACCTTTCCAAATTCAAAACTTTCTAAATTTGAAACCTTCTTAGGTTAAATCTTTCTAAACTTCCAAACTTTCTAAATTCTAAAATTTTCAAAACTTCAAAAATCTTTTCAAATCTAAAACTTTTCTAAACTCAAAACTTTCTTAATTTAAGACTTTCTTAAGTTGAAACTTTCTTAGTTCAAACATTTCGTAAACTGAAAACTTTCCTTTTTCAAACCTTTCTCAAAACAAAACTTTCTTATTTTCAAAACTTCCTTGTTTTCAAAACTTTCCAAATTCAAAACTTCCCTTTTTCAAACATTCCAAAATTCAAAACTTTCTTAATTTGAAACTTTTCAAATTCTAAACCTTTCTCAAACTAAACTTTTCTTAATTCAAAACATTTCTAAATTTAATATTTTTCCATTTCAAAACTTTCCTAAAGTTGAAAACTTTCTTAAACCTAAAACTTTCCTAATTCGAAACTTTCCGAAAATGAAACTTTCCTAAATCGGACCTTTCATAATTCAAACATCTCGTAAAATCCTATCTTTCCAAATCTTTCAAGCCAAGTCAAATCTTTCCTAGGTCTCCTACCTTTCCTAAGTCTAGTTTTCCTAAACTTCCATTTTTCAAAACCAAGTCTTTCCAAAATCTATCTTTCCAAATCAAAGTCCAATCCTCTCAATTCCAATTTCCAATTTCCTCTTCCAATTTCAAATCAAATTCAATTTCCTTCTTCAATCCAACCTTCTATTTTCAATCGAACTCCGGTCCGAACTACGAATGACCTGATTCCCCCAAAGGGATACATAGGCAACCTTCATAGGTGCGGTCACAACACTTTTCAAACTTTTAATTCCACCCTCGTGGGTGTGGTTTTCAAAATCTTCTCAAATCTCAAATTTCAATTTCAAATTTCTATTTTCAAATTTCTATTCTCAATTTTCAAACTTTCCAATTTCAATTTCATTTCTTCAAATCTATTTTCAAATCAAATCAATTTCTTTTCAAATCTATTTTTCAATTTTCTTAACTTGTACTTGCATATCATGCATCATGTTAGTTTTCAAACATTGTTTTTCTAAAGTGGATAGGATTGGACATGGGTTAATTAAAGACTCTCATAGGTAAATCTAGGGTAGATTGACATGTAGGTACCGAAAGGGCGGGGTAGGGTGATGGCTTAGTGCGTCTTCCCTACACGTAACCAACCCCTGAACCTAGATCACTGATTTCAAAGACCAAAAAGGAGTTATTTTTCAAAAAGGGCTAAATGTTTTCCAAAAGTTGACAAACAACCCGTTTTCCTAAAAACCCTCTCTCGAGAAGATATTTTTAAATCATTTTTTCAAAAACCCTAAGTGTAGTTTTCGGGCTATGCTTAGTTTTTAGGTGACCTAACTCACCTTAATCAAGTTAGGTGGCGACTCCGAATCTTTTTCAAAAGCCCTTTATTCAAACCAATTTTTCAATTAAAACCTAGTCGCACTCAATCTTCTAGGAGGGTGAGTTATAACGAGAGAGTACAGCATTTTTCCCGCTTGTGTGAGTATTCCTCGAGTACGAAAAATCTGGGCGCGACAGGATTCCAAGCAGCTTTCTGAGTCCGGGCGGTTTCGGGAACCAATGCCATCCAAGTACTTCCCGAGATTGAGCGATCTCGAGGACCAACATCTTATCAAAATGCCAGACAGTTCACTTCTAGCACCGACTAGCCCGCTAATGTAGAATGTCCATCATTTGGTACTTCTCCGAGACCAAGCGTTCTCAGTGACCAACACCACCATCGCAGGTAGCTTTCTAAGACCAGATGTTCTCAGAAACCAACACCACCCTACAAGTAGCTCTTGAGACTAGGTGGTCTCAGGGACCAACATCGCACAGGTAGTTTTCCAAGACCGGGTGGTCTTGGGAACTAACACCTAGGTGGTCAACACTGGTGGTTGCTAGTCCGATTCGGTAAAAAATGACCAAACCCGCCCCTTAGGCCTCCAGGCATGTCTTAAGGAAGTTTAAAATCCCTCGAGACGGTAAGTCCACCTTTCCAAAGTGTTATTAAGCAATTGGGCATACACCACATGGCATTTTGTCCGATTCCAGTCCTGTTTTGGCTAACTCCGATCAAAATGACCGATTTGCCCTGAGACGCCCTAGCACAGCGCAAATCCCACTAAATAGTGAAAAACTCTTCCAGGATCATCCCTGGATAACTCGACATGCTTAACATGACACTCCGGCCCATTCTTGACCTTTTTCAACCAAACTCTTCCAGGATCATCCCTAGATAACCCGACCATTTTGCCCCTAGCGACCCAAACATGCCCTAAAACTACACCGGTCCCAGAATATTGAACGGCAGGTCTTGTCATACACTCGTGTTTAACCAAAGAAGGACCTTACAACACTAAACACTCCTAACTCAATAAAAGCCCTCCTAGAGCGTCTCACAGTCGCTTCGCCAAGATTGTCTTTTCTCTCGATTCCCTAGTTATAACGCACTGTCAAACGACTTGAGAAATGTGTAAAACTGGGAATTCCGAAAAGCTTGTTCATAGGTCTTTCCATCGATATGGCTCAATCGGATAGATCGCTCCCTGAAGTCCCTCATTGTAAGGCACAAAAACTGCTACTTTCAGCAACCCAGGAGCCTCTCGCAAACGCTCTGCCAAGATTGACTTTTTCTCTGATTCCCTAATTCTAATGCACTGTCAAACGACTTCAGAAATGAGTAAATTAGAAAATTTTTGAAAGTATTTCGAAAGTACTTTCCAGGGATATGGTCCGATCAAAGAGATCCCTTCCTGAATGCCTCGATCATGTGACACAAAAATAGCAACTTTTGAACCCCCACAGACCGTATCACAAATGCTCCTCAAAGAGGCAATTTCATGCACACTTCTCGATACGTTACCTCAAACTTCTAAACACCGTTCAAACTTTTTGAATACTTAGAAGTTCACAAGAAACCCTAGGAGAACACCGTGGATACAATCGATTCCTCCGAAACCTTTCCAGTTGGCCCAATTATCGACGCAAAGTTTAAACAAACACTCCCGGTGGCAGAGTGTATGCTACATGCGCCCAAATTTTGATCAAAACGATCAAACTTCACTTAGCCATTAAGATTTAACCAGTACAATGGGTGTCATGTGGCATTCTGCTAATGGAACAATACTGGCGCATGTGCTACATGCGCCAGGGCAAATTTTGCCCAGGTGCATGTGGTAGCTTCTCCAAGATTGCCTATAAATACAGGCCTCCCCCTTTGCATATTCCAGGAATCAAAAATTATGACAAAACTCTGCCCAAACACCTCCAGAAATCTGAAACCCTTCATAGACTCCCCTCTCCAAACACTTAAGATATAGCTCACCTCACTCTAAGCTATTCACCTCACCTACAAGGCCCTCCATGCCATAGAAAACCTTGTTCTAGCCCCTTCTAAGTCTATCCAAGATCAAGTCCAAGCATCTAATGAAGTTTGAGAGTGCTTAAAGGCAAAAGGTGGTACTTCCTTTTATATTTTGTAATTCCCCCCTTCTTGCATGCTTGAGACAAGAGAGCTCCTAGCTTATGCCTAGAGGAAAGTTGGTGAGAGCCACTGTGTAGGGGGATCTCTCACTAGCCTACTTTAAGATGGTATGGCCTTGGAGCACCTTTATTTTGTGGTGTAGCCTAAAGCCTTGGATGAATTCATGACCCTCTTGCATTTGGGCATCTTGTACATGTTTTGTGTGCTTGGCTTTATTTTCATGTTTATGACCATGTTTTCCAAAACTTACACTATTCTCATTTCCATGCCATTTTCAAACTCAATATTATTTTCAAAGTGATTCTAAGAGTTAGTCCCTTGAAGCTTAGAATGAGACCCTAGGTAATTATGCCTTAGGAAAGCCATCCATTAATCTCTAACTCATACTATTGCATCTTTGCACTTCTACTTATATAAAAATTATTTTCAAACTCTTTGATTTCTAATGTTTCTATTCTCACATGTTTAGTGGTTGGAATGGCCCCATGTAACCCTCTCTTGAGTGGTCTCCCTCACTATTGGCCATAAGAGCCCATGCTTGTTAGAATGATTTCCTTCTCTTTCTATTCTTGTATAAAAATGGCTTTCAAACTCTTTGTTTTCTAATGTTTCTATTCTCATAAGTTTAGTGGTTGGAATAGGCCCATAGAGCCCTTGTTGAGTGGTCTCCCACACTATTGGCCATAAGAGCCCTAGCATGTTAGAATGACTCTCTTTTCTTTCTATTCTTGTCTAAAAATGATTTTCAAACTCTTTGATTTCTATGGTTTCTATTCTCTCAAGTTTAGTGGTTGGAATTTTTCCATGGAACCCTCTCTTGAGTGGTCTCCCTTTGCATTGGCCATAGGAATCCTAACTTGTTAGAATGGTTTCCTTTAAAGGTGGTTTTCAAAGCCTTCTTCTTAAACATGATTTTCAAATATTCATTCTTTCCATCTTTGCATTAAAAATGATTTTTCAAAAGTTGTCATTATTATGTTGATTTTCAAAGTTCCTACATTTTCAAGATAGAGGTTATAATGGTCCTAAGGGAAACCTTCTTCGAAATGGTTTTCAAACATTAACCATATAAACCATATACTTGACCAGAGTCAATTTTCATGGAAATGTTCTTCAAAAAGGTTTGTTTATAAGAGTCCTTTGCACAACATGATTTGTTTTCCAAAACCCCTTTCAAAATGCATAAAATCACCTTTCAAAACTATCTTCCAACCCTAGCTTAACCCAACCTTAGTTAGTTAACTTTAGGCCACCTTAACCCTAAGTTAACCTAACCCAAGTTTGTTAACCTTAGGTCACACCTAACCTTAAGTCAACTCAACCTAAGTTAGTATGCCTCGAGGTTCCAACTCAAGGGCCCCTATTCAAATAATTTGTCCGTTCAAAAATATTCTTATAACCTATTTTTCAAAAACCTCCTACTCTCTTGAGATTGCAAAATTCAACTCTAAACTTTTTTCCAATGCCTTCATACACTTTCTTAAAAAACACTCCCAAGAAGTTTTCTTAAACTTGTCTTTTAACAAAAGTGGCTAGACACTTAGCATTTTTCAAAAATCATTTTAAAAATGTTTTTAAGAACTCACAACACTAGAGAGTCTCTAAGCTTTTATGGTTAGGGATCTCAAGCAAAAGTGATGCATTTGGTACAGCTTCCATGGTTGTCCATATTAGGGTTCCAAAAACCACTTTCAAAAGCTTTTTGAAGACAAATTTATTAAAACACTTTAAAACCCTACCTCCAAGGTTTTCAAAACTAGACTTCAAAACTCTCTTAAGTTATTTTAAAGCACTTCCAAAACTCCCTCGAGTTGTTCCAAAAACATTTCAAAACACTTAAAAACCCAATTTCAAGAGTGCTTTTCAAAAACCTTCAAGTTCTATTCCAAAAACACTCCAACATCCGACTTCAAATCAAAATTCTCATATCGTTTTTCCAATGACCACAAAGTGTCCTCAAAGCATTCCAAAGACCTTAAAGTGCCTTCAAACATTCCAAAGGCCTTAATGAGCCTGTTTTTCATCGGGCTCTTGCCCGAATTACGAATGACCTGATTCTTGCTAAATGAGATACGTAGGCAACCTAAAATGGTGCGGTCATAACTTTTATTTCAACTCTAGCTTTTTTTTTTCAAAACTCTCTATCAATTCAAGATTTCTATTTCAAATTCCTTCAAAGCTTTCATGCTTTCAAATATTTTTTTCGAAACCTGCATCATGCATCATTCATCCAAAAAGCGATGACCAAACCCCATTTTCAAAAGTCTAAAGTGGATAATGGTAACCGGTTATTCTAGTGAGTGAACAAAGGGTGATTAGATATGTAGATACCGAAAGGGTGGGATAGGGTGGTGATCTTAGGATATCTTCCTTACACGTAACCAACCCAGGACCATAAACTTCTCTTTTTGAAAGACCAAAATAGAGTTATTTTCAAAAAGGGCTTAAAACTTTTCCAAGGTTGCCAAATAACCTATTTTCTTAAAAACCCTCTCTTAATGAGGTTTTCCAAAACTTTTTAAAAAAACCCTAAGTTTGATCTTTAGATTATACTTAGTTCTAAGTGACCTAACTAACCTTAATGAAGTTAGGTGGCGACTCCAATTTTTCTAAAAGCCCTTAATCAAACCAATTTGAAGGCTAAACCTAGTTGCACTCGTCCTTTTAGGAAAATAAGTTCTAATGACAGAATTTTGTGCTTTTTCCCGAGCCAAAAGGACTTGGTCAAAAAATCGGAGCGCAACAGCTGGCGATTCCACTAGGAACACTTAGAGGGTTATGCCATTGTAATGTCTCTTCACCCTTCTCTCACCCAGAATCTCCGATTACTTTGTTCAGCTTTATCCACTTTTCAAATTTGTCTAAGTTTCCAAAACAAATCTTATTTTCAAAACGAGTTTCAAATAAGTGTCATCACTTGCATTCATGGCTTTCATTCATTCTCTTGCATTAACCATCAATTTTATCTCGTATTGAGTTTTTCAAATAGTTATTAACTCTTTGTATTTTTCTTTTGTAGGTGGACTTTTGTTCACATTTTATTTCATGCCATATTTATTGCTATGTATGTGATGAATGAATCGGATGTGATGTGTGTTGTTGGGTCCTTTCCTCTATTTTTAAAAACTCGATACACACTTGGTGCGCTCCCTTGCATTTGAATTTTACATATATTACCTGGTTACTACTCTTAAAGGGGGAACAATATATTGACTATGGGCAGATGATTTGTCAGTCTCTCAGCCTATGGTCTCTTGATAGTTTCCCCACTCGAACCACCAACCAAAGATGGTGTTCACCCTTCCGGTGGTGGACGCCGAAGGTTTTGGAACCGAGTTTTTTAGGAAGCATTAGTAAAGCCCCAACCTCATGCTCATGTAGCACCCCATGCATAGCCGAACCTCTACTGGATTTAGGACACCCGTGTCAATTTCAAAACCAATGAGGAATGGGTGACCGCTTTATTTTCCTTTATATTCTATTCAATTCACATTGTTATGCTATGTAATTCTTGTCAATATGTTTTGTATACACCTTTTCATAACATAACTACTCATGCATCTGTATTCATTTTAGGACAAGACTTCCCAAATTAACTCAAGTCATTGCATCTTAATACATCTCATTAACCCCCAGAGAAAGGTCTAAATGCCTTCTCGCTCAAATCAAGCCAACCCAAAACTCCTAAGGGTATCAAGAGGCCCTAAGGATTCATGGCATGCATCAAAGTCATCTTATAAAGAGGGGCCCTACTCCCTCTTCGCTCGTAGAGATAGGGCTATCAAGAAGACGAAGGGGCAATTCAAAATCAAAAGTCTCCCATCAACTTCCGTCCAAGAAGGCAAATCCGAAGACTCGAAAGTAGTTTAGGATCCCACGATGTAAATATAGAATAGGCGAAAGTCCCAAAGAAGATGTTCCCCATCCCCATTTTTAATGTATTTTTGAAAAATTCTATGTTCAAAGAGAATTCATTCCAATAAAGTTGGTATTGCTATGGAATGAATGAATGTATGAATTGATGAATAAACAGGCTCGCCCAGGTACAGTATTGCATACAAGGGCAACCCCCTATCTCCAGACTGCAAGCACCCCATTTTTTACCGCTCGGCAGTCTACACTCCGTCCAAACTTATTTTCAAGTCATTGTGGGCGTATTCCAATCGAAATCGATTTTCTAAGTCCAAATCCCATTTGTCCATCGCTTCGTGGGCCCACCAGGCCCAAGTAGAGGCAAAATGACCGAAAAGCCCTTAGGGGCATTGTCCTTTCCTTTTCAATCCCTCTCTCGAGACAGTTTATTCCTCGAGACGGTTCCAATCCAGGCACATCTTTTCGAAGACCGTAAGACCCCTTTCCAATCCCTCTCTTGGGATAGTTTATTCCTTGAGACGGTTCCAATCCAGACACGTCTTTTTGAAGACGATAAGACCCCTTTCTGATCCCTCTCTCAAGACAGTTTATTCCACGAGAAGGTTCCAATCTAGGCACGTCTTTTCGGAGACGGTAAACCCCTTTCCAATCCCACTCTCGAGACAGTTTATTCCTCGAGACGGTTCCAACCCAGGCACGTCTTTTCGAAGACGGTAAGACCCCTTTCCAACCCCTCTCTCGAGACAGTTTATTCCTCGAGACGGTTCCAATCTAGGCACGTATTTTTGAGGACGGTAAGTCCCCTTTCCAATCCCTCTCCCGAGACAGTTTATTCCTCGGGACAGTCCGAGTAGCGAAACTACTCACAAAACCGTTAGAGTAGCGGAAATACTCACAAATAGATCGACATAGGAAATTGCCAACAAACCCCTGTGTCATGAAGACCGCCGTCAGAGTGGCGGAAACACTCAAAACCCAGGTCAACACTAGTGTTTGTTAGCCCACCCCGGTGCAAAATGACCGTTTTGCCCCTAGGGGGCCGGTCACCTTTTCCGACCACACCAGCTCTGGGTATCAAACCCGTAACCTTCTGAGATTACTTCTTCTAGTATTTTTAACCTTCCCCTACCTTTCTGGTTCATTCCGAGTCAGTTCTGGCAAACCCGATGCGAAATGACCGTTTTGCCCCAGGTGGGCCAGTCACCTCTTTTGACCACACTGGCTCTGGGTATCAAACCGGCAACCTTTGGGAACATTCTAAATAATGTTTCCAAATCCCAAGTCTTTTTCTCAGACAGTCCGAGTCTGTCCTGGCAACTTTCCAACCCGATTGACCATTTTGCCCCTAACGGCCCGGCCAACCCTTCCTACACATTCTATCCTCACTTTTCAAGTCAAATACCTACGGAGCACTATTCTAAGTGTTCCTACTCTTTTCCGGCCTTCCGAGTCATTCCTGGCCTCTTCAAATCATTTTCGGACTTTTCGGAGTCACTCCTAGTGAAGCCAAGCTAAAAATTGCATGGTAGTCACTAGTACAGGCGCCCAAATCTAGTCAAAGATACGTTGCTTGCCGACTTATGAAGTCTCCTAACTGGCTAGTGCCACTACAAGAGCAATTTTGCCCTAGCGCCACTGCAACAAGCGCCAGGTTTGTCCAAACTCTATAAATACAAAGCCTCTTGCAACGTGAAGGAGGTCCGTCAACTTAGTCTAAAAATCATATAATTCGATATATAAAGCTTGAACACTCCCTAAGCCCTAGTCTCCTTAGGTTTTCCAAACCCTAGCCACCATACACAAACCCTAGCCTCCTATACACTCATACACACCCCGTATACACTCATACATTAACCTTCAACCCTCTTTCAAAGACTTGAAGAGCTATCATCTAAATCTTGAAGACAACTCTTGAAGATTGAAGACGAAGATCAAGATAAAGATCGAAGATCGAAAACAAGCAAGGCACGCAAAATAAACAAGACATACGGTAGGCTCCCTATTTAAATTTCCGTACTTCCCCTCTCTCTCTTCTCTCTCCTAACCCGCTTGGGTTTTCTCTATTTTAATCCCCTATCTCTTTCCCCCCCTTTCTTTGCATGCTTGAAACAAGGGGATTCCCGGTCCATGTGTAGGATTGGGCTATTGGAGAGTCACCGTGTTGGGGGCTTTCTTCTAGTCTAACTAGAGACGGCGTGGGTCCGGCCCCCTTGATTATGTGGTGAAGCCTTAACCTTGTATGTTCACGACCCCAAAATTGCATTGTGCATATCATGATCTTGCATCTTCCAAAATTCGTTTTTAAACTCGTTTTCAAACTTGTTTTCAAAATTGCATCGAAATCTCTTTTTCAAAATATGTTTCTAAAATCACAATCCTAATGTGATTCTAAATAATGTTTCCAAATCCCAAGTCTTCTTCCAGGACAATCCGAGTCTGTCCCGGTAGCTTTCCAACCCGATTGACCATTTTGCCCCTAACGGCCCGGTCAAACCTTCCGACACATTCTATTCTCACTTTTCAAGTCAAATACCTCTGGGGCACTATTCTAAGTGTTCCTGCTCTTTTCCGGCCTTCCGGGTCATTCCTGGCCTCTTCAAATCATTTCCGGAGTTTCCGAAGTCACTCCTAGTGAAGCCATGCTAAAAATTGCATGGTAGTCACCACTACAGGTGCCCAAATTTAGTTAAAGATACATTGCTTTCTGACTTATAAAGTTTTCTAACTGGTTAGCGCCACTAGTAGTGGTGCCAAGCCAAGAATTGGCCTGGCGCCACTCCTAGTGGCGCCAAGAGCAATTTTGCCCTAGCGCCACTGCAACAAGCGCCAGGTTTGTCCAAACTCTATAAATACAGAGCCTCCTCCAACGTGAAGGAGGTCCATCAACTCAGTCTAAAAATCATATAATTCGATATATAGAGCTCGAACAATCCCTAAGCCCTAGCCTCCTTAGGTTTTCCAAATCCTAGCCACCATACACAAACCCTAGCCTCCTATACACTCATACACACCCCCATACACTCATACACTAACCTTCAACCCTCCTTCAAAGACTTGAAGTGCTGCCATCTAAAGCTTGATGACAACTCTTGAAGATTGAAGACGAAGATCAAGACGAAGACCGAAGATCGAAGACAAGCAAGGCGCGCAAAATAAACAAGACATACAGTAAGCTCCCTATTTAAATTTTCGTACTTCCCCCCTCTCTTCTCTCTCCTAACCCGCTTGGGTTTTCTTTATTTTAATCCCCCATCTCTTTCCCCCCCCTTTCTCTGCATGCTTGAAACAAAAGGGATTCCCGGTCCATGTGTAGGATTAGGCTATTGGAGAGTCACCGTGTTGGGGGCTTTCTTCTAGTCTAACCACAGACGACGTTGGTCCGGCCCCCTTGATTATGTGGTGAAGCCTTAGCCTTGTATGTTCACGACCCCAAAATTGCATTGTGCATATCATGATCTTGCATCTTCTAAAATTCGTTTTTAAACTCGTTTTCAAACTTGTTTTCAAAATTGCATAAAAATCTCTTTTTCAAAATATGTTTCTAAAATCACAATCCTAATGTGATTCTAGCTTTTCCATGGCTAGGATTGCGTTAGGAAAGTGTTATATTTAAAGTGACCGGCATGGTCCATATTTTCAACTCCTTGTTATTTTCAAAAACCACTTTCCTAAAGTGGTTGTAGCCTTTCTATGGCTAGAATTGCTTTAGGAAAGTGAGATGTTTCTATACTTTCCAAAAAGTTCTCTTTTCAAAAATCTCTGTTCCTGAAAATCTCTTTTTCAACTTACTTTCCTAAAACTCTCTTCTCCAAAATTGTTTTCAAAAACTCTCTCCCAAAATCTATTTTTCAAAACTCCCTTTTTCAACTCCTTTCCAAAATCCTCTCCCCAAAATCCACTTTCTAAAAATGTTCCAAAAAAATCTTTCCAAAAACTCTCTTCAACAATCTTCTACCAAACAAAATCTTCTTAGAAAAACTCTCTCCAAAAATCTTTCTAAAAACTCTCTTTCCAAAATCTTTCTAGAAACTCCTCTCTAGGATTTCCTTCCAAAACCTCCGTTTTCAAAAGCACACTTTTCAAGAACTCCTTCTCTTTAAAAATCTCTTTCCGAAAACCCTACCTTTAAATTCACTTTCCAAAAACTCCTTTCTAGGATTCCTTTCCAAAAAAAAAAAAAAAAACCTTCGTTTCCAAAAACGCACTTTCCAAAAAATCCTTTTTCCTTAGAGCCCAAGTCAAGCCCTAGAACTCGCAATTAGGAAACCCTAATATTTTTTTTTTTCCAAAAACATGATTTTCAAACTTTGCCCTAAACCTAGGTTTCCAAAACCTCGTGTTTTCACATCAAAACTATACATATTTTCAAAATCTATTTTCTACTCAAATTATAGTTTTCCAAATCTAGGATTTCCAAAACTCCATCTTTCCAGATTCATGCCGAATCCAATCTCCCCTTTAAGAAACCAAATCCAATCTCCCCATTTAGGAAACTAGATCCCGTCCTCCGTTTTTGGAAACAAAATCAAACCTTCCCTTTTAGAAACAAAATCCAATCCCTTCCTAATGCAAATCTTTCCTAATTCAAATCCTTCCTAACCCTCCAATTTCATAAACCTTAAGTTTACAAAACTTAAACATAAAAATATTTCCTAAATTTTAAAACTCAACTTTCAAATCTTAACTTTTCAAACCTAAGTTTTTAAACCTTTCATAAATTCAAATCTTTCCTAATTTCAAGATTTTCTAAAATTCAAACTCTAAAACTTTCTAAATCTTAAACTTTCCAAATTTCAAATCCTTCCAAATTTCTAGACTTTCTAAACTCAAAACTTTCTTATTTTCAAAACTTCCTTGTTTGCTAAACTTTCCAACTTTCAAAACTTTCTTAATTTCAAAACTTTCCTAATTTAAAATCTTTTTAAAAATTCAAAACTTTCTTAACTTGAAACTTTTCAAATTCTAAACCTTTCTTAATCTAAACTTTTCCTAATTCAAAATATTTCTAAATTCAACACTTTCCCATTTCAAAACCTTTCTTAAAGAGAAAATTTTCAATTTTCAAAACTTTCCTATTTCAAAACATTCCAAATTCAAAACTTTCCTAAGTTGAAACTTTCCTAATTCAAAACTTTCCTAAGTCGGAAACTTTGCTAATTCCAAAAACTTTCCTAAAACGACTCTTCCCTAATTCAAAATTTTCCTAATCCGAATCTTTCTTAATTCCAAGCTTTCCTAATCTTCCAAGTCCAATCTTTAAGTCAATTCTTTTCCAAAATCTTTCTATGTCATATCCAATCCTTCTTTTCTAAGTCCTCTCTTTCCCAAGTCTTGGTTTCCTAAAACCAAGTCTTTCAAAATCAAATCTTTTCAAATCTTCCAATCAAAGTTCAATCTCTCAATCTTCCAATTCAATTTCCAATTCAATCTCTTTTCCAAATCAACTTTTTTATTTCTAATCGAACTCTTGTCCAAACTACGACTGACCTAATTCCTCCAAAAGGATACGTAAGCAACCCTCATGGGTGCGGTTACAATTTCTTTCTAATTTCAAATTCCTCCACATTTTTCAAATCTCAAATTCCAATCTATTTTCAAAATTCCAATTTCAAGTTTCTATTTCCAAATTTCAATTTCTAATTTCTCAAACTTTCCAATTTCAAATCTATTTTCAAATCAGTCTCTTTTCAAATCTATTTCTCAATCAACTCTCTTCTATTGCACTTGCATATCATGCATCATGTTAGTTTCTTTTCAAACATTATTTTTCAAAGTGAATAGGATTGAACATTAGTTAGTTAAAGACTCTCATAGGTGAATCTAGGGTAAATTGACATGTAGGTACCGAAAGGGCGGGGTAGGGTGATGGCTTAGTGCGTCTTCCTTACACGTAACCAACCTCCGAACCTAGGGTCACTGATTTCAAAAACCAAAAAGGAGTTATTTTTCAAAAAGGGCTAAATGTTTTCCAAAGGTTGCCAAACAACCTATTTTCATAAAAACCCTCTTTTGAGGAGATATTTTCAAAATCGTTTTCTAAAAACCCTTAGTGTAGTCTTCGAATTATTCTTAGTTTTTAGGTTACCTAACTCACCTTAATCAAGTTAGGTGGCGACTCCAAATTTTTTTCAAAAGCCCTTTATTCAAATCAAATTTTCAATTCAAACCTAGTCGCACTCATTCTTTTAGGAGGGTGAGTTCTAACGAGAGAGTACAACATTTTTCCCGCATGTGTGAGTATTCCTCGAGTGCAAAAAATCTGGGCGCGACAGCTGGAGACTCCACTAGGGACACTTAGAGGGTTAGGCCGTAGTCATGTCTCTTTACCCTTTACCTATGTAGAGTCTTCAATTAACTTGGTTCAATCCTATTCACTTTAAATTTTCAAAACTAAATTTGCAAAATTATTTTTTAAAAAAAAAAGACAACATGCATTTATTCATATTATCTTGTATTATGTTTGTCATCCACATACTAACACTTGCATCTTTGTTTTGTAGGTGCACTTTATGTTTAAACATTATTAACTACTTTGCATGAATGTGATGTACATGATGAATGGGAGTTGTTGGGCTCTTTCCTCCACGTTTAAAAATCACACACACACTGTATGTGCACTTGCATTCTGCATACTTGCATACCCTGATATGTCCTTCCTAGTTAGAAAGGGGGGACGGTTAATTAGTTATGGGCAAGATGCTGTGTCAGTTTCTTCGCCTACGGCCTCTTGATGGTTCCCCCGCTCGGATCACCAGCCGATCATGGCACCACTTCGGGGAGTGGGCCTAGGTTTGAAGATCCGGGGACCGAGCCTTTCTAGGACGCATTAGTCAACCCTCAACCTCATACTTATATAGATACCATGCATAGCCGAACCTCTGCCGGATTTAAGACATGAGCACCGTTTTCAAAATCACGGAGGAAAGGGCGACTACTTTTACTTTCATTTATACCTGTTCATTCCTGCTGTTATACTAACTGTACTTTTACTGTTATAATGACTGTCTAACTGCTCATGCATGCACATTTATTTTGCTATTGCATTCCCTCTCCTTATACTCTTTGCATATCCATGTTCATGCATTCAATATTCCATGACAAGACAAGAGTTCCAAGTAACTCAAGTCACTGCATTCTCATGCATATGATCAACCCATTGAGAGTGATGCCAAGGTCACTCTCCTTTGCATTAAACCTACCCAAACCCTAAGGGTTCCCACGTAACCCTAAGGACTCATTGCATACATTTCAATTCATTCCATAAGAGGGGCCCCAATCCCTCTATACTCACGGAGATAGGGTTACCGAGAAGACAAGGGGCAATCAATCAACAAGGCCACTCAGCGGCCTCCTCGACATCAAATCCAATGAAGGCGAATCCGAAGACTCAAGAGTAGTTTAGGTTTTCCCTTTGTAAAAGTAGATGGGTGGAAGTCCAAAGGAAAATGTTCCCCCTCCCCCTATTAAAATGTATTTAAGTTCTATTGTTTCTTAAACCCAAAATTTAATATACTTATTTACTTTTATGAATGAATGCATGGATGGCTGAAGGTTCTTATTTGACGGTAAAGTATCTGCATACAAGGGCAAATTCCCTATCTCCAAAGAGTGGGCCAATACATCAGGACTAGTTTCCCTCCTTGAGAAGGGCACCTTAGAGCATGCATTGCATAAAGACTTGTCAAGGTCAAACACTGACTATTTCCTTTTGTTGGTTTTAGGTACCTCCCCTCGTTTCCCAGTCTTACAACCATGGAATTGCTTACTCTTGATACCTTAACTCAATTACTAGCAGAGGCAAGAGGAGTCAAGCATAAGATGATCGAAATGGAAGGCATGCTTTCCTCACGCTTATCCTACACAACCCATGAGCAAGCAGAGTCCTTGCAGGCCCAAACGCATGATGTACGAAAAAGGATGAAGAAGGAAGACCATGGCTATGCCGCCACCATTGCTTCCCAACGACCTCCCCAAGCCGAGGGCCTTGCTTGAATGCCTTCCAAACCAACCCCTAACCAAACATGAGGATTATGTGATATTTCCTTCGGATCTCATCCCGACCCTTTTTGCTCTGCCACCGAAAATGGTCCCATTTTGAAACATAGAACCCGAAGCCCTTTCAATTCCCGAACCAACAACCCAGCTATGACCTCACCAAAACTTGGCCCCCAGTCATCAAAAACATCTGCAATACCTCCTCGGACTAGGCAAACAAGTGGGAAAAAAGCGAACGTTTACAAAACTCGCGTGTTCACAGACCGCAGCTTATTTTGGCCTCTTAGCAGCTGGATATCTGAAACCTGTACCTACTCGACCCCAGCCCAATCCTCTGCCTCATTATTTCAAATCTGCAGCAAGCTTTAAGTATCACTCGGATAGCCAAGGACATGATACCGAAGATTGTTTAGCCCTCAAGCATAAGATTCAAGACCTGATAGATAATAAGATCATTGAGGTACGACCAGCAAATCCATCTCCGAACGGCTCTGCAAACCCTCCACTGGACCATACTGTCACCATCATTACAAAGTTTGGTAACAACAAGGTTTGTTTTGCTGCATGCCAAAAGATATATTACAAGGACGAGGAGGAAACGGAATGCGAAGATGCCTGGTCACGGTATAACCCCGATGAGGTGCTAACCCCCAAAGACAAACTCGCATACGAATCTGTGAAGAAAATTGATGAGGAACTATCTAAACGTCGTAATAAGAATCCCCCATTATGTACACTTGAGGAGCACCGAGCCCCGATTGGGAGCTAAAGCAGAAAACCCCGAGCTCAACCTATCGAGCTGGATGAATATGAGTTGCCCGAGTGGTTTGTTAGAGAAACTCCAGAGCCAGTAAATGAAGGCAAGATAATTAAGGAAGCGGACTACTGCATTACCACCACCAACTCGCTTGGAATTCCGGGAGAAGCATCTACCTATTCTGCCTTGGCTGAAAATCTCAACCGCGGATGGAATGCTGACGAGGGCACAGGCCTAAGACCTTACTAAAAATGGATTCCTTGCACAAGCATACAAGAGAGGGGTGTTGTCACCCACTTTCTTTCTATCCCTCTTACTTCCTGTCTTTAGACTAATGTTTACATTTTCCTATTGCTTGAGAATTTTACGCTTTCCGTAAAAATAATAATAATAATCACATAACAGTCTTTTATTCCATTATTGTTGTCTTGTTTTCATTGGGGAATAGTAACTACTTTCTACGCAAGGGGCATGGTTTATCTTATGGAATGATCCAACTTGAAGGGATGATAGCATGAGTTAACCACTCACCAAATGATCAGCTTTCCAGAGAAAGAGAGGATAAGGATGAGTGAGGATACTACCCAAAGGCAGCACTTGCAAGACTCTGAGGCTAAGCGATATGTGGCCAGTTTATCAAAATGAAGAGAAGTCATCCTTCATTTCCCCACATATAAAGAATAAATAACTAAATAAATGAACAAATGTGCTCATATTCCCTTTGCTTAACCCCTAGTGCCTTGCGGAAAGCGAAAATTTTCTTTGTCAACCCCGATCCAAGGCTGTTCTCCCCACACTGGGGCAGACAATAGTTGAGAACTCTAGGAGTGGTGTCCACCTCTATCATGCTAGGATAGTGTTGAAAGCTCTATAGATCAAGCAATCTAATTCAAAGTGAAGAAAGACTCTCATTTCATTTCCCATACAGTCAAAAGCAACCCTTTGCCAAACCAGTTGAGCCATCTATCCTTTCTTAACAAAACCCCAGCCTAGGAATCACTCCCCACACTGGGTATATTGAACTACCAAGGGAAAAGGTTTAAGAGAAAAGGGTTAAAGAATTGTTTCGTTTCATAAAAGAAAAGGAAAGAAATAGAAAGAAAAAACAAAGGAAAGGAAGTTACCAAGGGGCAAGAGGCAAAAAAAAAAAAGAAAATCCTTTCATGAAGGGCCTGAAGAAAATCATGATTGAGTCAAGCATATAAGAAGATCAAATGAGAAGAAAGTCATGTTTATCTCAAAAAGTATATAGAAAGGGTGAAAGAACAGGGTCATTTTCACCCTAAGAAGTATATGGCCAAGAGCAAGAAGGAAATTTAAAGGTGATCCTAGGTTACAAGGAAACCTAGTAGAAGCAATAGGTTTGAGCCTTTGCCCTTTCTTGCAAAACCCCGAAACCATGGCCTACATTATAACCCTATTAAAGTCCCCTCTGATTGAAAACAGATTACTTGATCTAAATGAGTTAGATACGCTGCCAAAGCTAAAAAAAAGGGATGCTAATCCTACTGAAAAGTAGTTAAGGATGGTGTGGATCTAAACCCTGTCGAAAACAACATCAAATTTGAGCCTGCATATCCCGTTGTTTTTAAAACCCCCATAACCTAGCCTACATTACGGTCCTAAACAAAGTCTCCTTGGATTGAAATGACTGGCCATTTATCGCTCTGCCAAAGGTCAGGTAAATTGTTGCTAAAACCCCAAGAGTCAAGAGTCTCAACCCAATAACTATACACACTAGCCCTAAGACAGAAAGTGGGAGGTGATCAAAAGGTTGAGAAAGGTGCGAAGTGCTATTTATTCAATCAAAGTAGGGTTGGGCCAGAAGAGAGGCTAGGCTCCCGAAGAGGAGGGAGTTACCATTCCTAGGACTACAAGTCTAACAGCACCCAGTGTCATTCTATTAACATATTTCTAACCTGTGCATATGTTAAAAAAAAAATCAGCATGAGCTTCGCACACATAGGATATAACTCCCTGTAGAAATAAAAGTCATCAACATTAACTCATGTAATAGATATCTAACATCATCATACATATGCCTAGCTACAAAGATCACAAATATATCTGTCTGTCCATACATCTGAATACCATAAATATTCATCCTTATACAAAACTTGTAGAATAAAACTATCTAACATCAATACATCTCAGGAACAAGGGGGAAAAGAGGATCAGAATCTTTACAAGGGGCATCTATCACAGGTCGAAGTCGATATCATTTGGATAAAAATCCCCGAAACCTGGCATCGGAGGAGGGGGATAACTACTCGAAGCACCACCATCCTGCAGGGAAGATAGAACCAAAATTAGCTGCAAACAAAAGGAACTAAGCAACAGCAGAGCAATAAGGAGCAAAGAGAGGATAACTTACCCCCCCACCACCCAGCTGAGATAATCGAGCTGTTAGGGAAGCCACTTCGGCCTGGTACTGATCCCGCTCCATCTGGTACTGATCTCTCTGGTCTCTCATAGTAATAAACTCAGCCTGGGGTACGTATCCTCCGGCTCGGTGCCACAAGTCAACAACCTCCTGGCCAATAGCATACCCGCTAACTACTACGTCAAACTGGGTGAAGGCACCAACTGAATGAGCCCCAAAGTGCGTAGCATAATCCGTATCCGGAGGAAGCAAGAACTCAGCACTTGGCTGGCGCTCCTGGTAGGGGATAGGCACTCCCGCCACCAAGGCTCCAAACATATACTCTGGTGGAGCTCCTACCGATTGGAACTCCTCATGAAACTACCGCCAGTGTTGCTCTCCAAGATAGGACTCCCAAGTGTCATCACTGAGAAAGGTAGCTCTCGACAGGGACAACGGGACCAAGTACCGGACTGTCTCGTAATGGACTGATCCAATGAAGGGCTGCCAGGTCACATCCCTCGCCTCAATCAGCTCTAGGTTAGCCTAGAGCGTCACAAAGTCAGTAATCTCCGATCGCTGGGCTACCCGGTCACGAGCCCACCTCAAAGCGCGAGGGTAGAGGTCATCCTCAACAACTGTAGGGCGACGCACCGACAAGTACTCATATCTCCACCAGACGAGGAAAGGCTAGAAGCTAGTCATGTGTCGCGTCCAGATTTTTCGCACTCGAGGAATACTCACCCAAGCAGGAAAAATACTGTACTCTCTCGTTAGAACTCACCCTCCTAGAAGAATGAGTGCGACTAGGTTTGAATTGAAAACATGTTTGAATAAAGGGCTTTTGAAAAAGATTCAGAGTCGCCAGTTAACTTGACTAAGGTGAGTTAGGTCACCTAAAAACTAAGCATAATCCGAAAACTACACTTAGGGTTTTTGAAAAATGATTTTTGAAAATATCTCCTCGAGAGAGGGTTTTCAAGAAAAACAAGTTGTTTGGCAACCTTTGGAAAACATTTAGCCCTTTTTTTGAAAAATAACTCCTTTTGGTCTTTGAAATCAGTGATCCTAAGTTCGGAGGTTGGTTACGTGTAGGGAAGACGCACTAAGCTATCACCCTACCCCGCCCTTTCGGTACCTACATGTCAATCTACCCTAGATTCACCTATGAGAGTCTTTAACTAACCCGTGTTCAATCCTATTTCACTTTAGAAAAACAATGTTTGAAAAATATAATGCATGATATGCAAGTGCAAGTTAAGAGAATTGGAAAATAGAAATTGATTTGAAAAGAAATTGATTTGATTTGAAAATAGATTTGAAGAGATGGAATTGAAATGGAAAAGTTTAAAAATTGAAAGTAAAAATTTGAAAATAGAAATTTTGAAAGTAGATGGGAATTTGAAATTTGAAAAGATTTTGAAAACCGCACCCATGAGGGTGGAATTGAAAGTTTGGAAAGTGTTGTGACCGCACCTATGAAGGTTGCCTATGTATCCCTTTAGGGGAATCAGGTCAGTCGTAATTCGGACCGGAGTCCGATTGAAAAGAGATTGATTTAAAGAGAGATTGGATTGGAAGAAAGAAATTGAATTGAAAATTGGATTTGATTTGAGATTAGAAGAGGAGATTGAATTTGAGAAGATTGGACTTGCTTTGGAAAGATTGATTTTGGAAAGACTTTGGTTTTAGGAAACCTAGACTTACGAAAGATAGGAGACCCAGGAAAGACTTGAGATTAAGAAAGATTGGATTGGAATGTTGGATTTGGAAGATTTGAAAAGATTTGGAAACTTAAAATTTAGGAAAGATTTGGATTAGAAAAGTTTCGAATTAGGAGAGTGTCATTTTGGAAAAGTTTCAAAACTAGGAAAGTTTTAGGTTTAGGAAAGTTTTGAAATTAGGAAAGTTTTAGGTTTAGGAAAGTTTCATTTTTGGAAAGTTTTGGAATTAGGAAAGGTTAGAATTAGGAAAGTTTTGAATTAAGAAAGTTTTGAGTTTTGGAATGTTTGAAAAAGGAAAGTTTTGAATTTGGAAAGTTTTGAAAATAAGGAAGTTTTGAAAATAAGAAAGTTTTGTTTTAGGAAAGGTTTGAAAAAGGAAAGTCTTCGGTTTAGGAAATGTTTGAATGAAGAAAGTTTTGAATTTAAAAAAGCCTTAGATTTTGGAAGATGTTGAAGTTTAAGAAAGTTTAGAATTTAGAAAGATTTGAAATTTAGAAAGTTTAAGATTTAGAAATTTTTAGAGTTTGAATTTTAGAAAATCTTCAAATTAGGAAAGGTTTGAGTTTAGGAAGAGTTTGAAAACATAGGTTTGAAAAGTTAAGATTTGAAAAGAAGGTAGAATTAGGAAAGGATTGTATTAGGAAATATTTTTATGTTCAAGTTGTGAAAACTTAAGGTTTAGGAAAGTGGAAGTTTAAGAAGGATTTGAATTAGGAAAGAGTTGGATTTTGAAATTTAAAGAAAGATTTAGAATTTAGGTTTAGGAAACTTGTGGTTTAGGAAAGTAGGAAATTAGGAAGAAGTGGAATTAGGAAAGGTTTGGGATTTGTTTCCAAAAATGGAGGATTGGATTTAGTTTCCTGAACGGGGAGATTTGATTCGGTTTCCTGAAAGGAAGGTAGGATTTGGAAAGGGAGATTCTAGAAACCCTAGATTTGGAAAATTGTAGTTTTGACGTAGGAAATAGGTTTTGGAAACATGTATAGTTTGGATGTGAAAACTAGAGGTTTTGGAAACCTAGGTTGGGGCAAAGTTTGAAAACCATGTTTTTTGAAATAAAATTAGGGTTTCCTAATTGTGGGTTCTAGGGCTTGACTTGGGCTCTAAGGAAAGAGTTTTTGGAAAGTGCGTTTTTGGAAACGAAGGCTTTCTAGAAGGGAATCCTAGGGAGGAGTTTCTAGAGGGAAAAGTTTTTGGAAAGTAAATTTGAAGAGAGTTTTTGGAAAGAGATTTTAAAGAGAAGGAGTTTTTGGAAAGCATGTTTTTGGAGACGTAGATTTTAGAAGGAAAATCCTAAAGGGGAATTTGTAGAACGAATATTTTGGAAAGAGAGTTTTTTAGAAAGATTTTTGGAAGAGGTTGTTGGAGAGAGTTTTTAGGAATGTGAATTTAGGGAGTGTTTTTTAGAAAGTGAATTTTTAGGAGAGAAAGTTTTGGGAAAGGAGTTGAAAAATGGGGTTTTGAAAAATAAATTTTGGAAGGGAGTTTTTGAAAACAATTTTGGAGAGGAGAGTTTTAGGAAAGTATGTTGAAAAAGAGATTTTTAGGAAGGGATTTTTGAAAAGAGAGTTTTTAGAAAGTATGAAAACGTCTCACTTTCCTACAGCGATTCTAGTCATAAGAAGGCTAGAACCACTTTAAGAAAGTGGTTTTGGAAAACAATAAGATTTGAAAATATAGAACAAAAAGGTCCCTTTTAATGTAACACTTTCCTAAAGCAACCCTAGCCATGGAAAGGCTAGAATCACCCTAGAATTGTGGTTTTGAAAACAAGTTTTTGAAAAAGAGATTTTGATGCAATTTTGAAAACAAGTTTGAAAACGATTTGAAAAGCAACTGTGAAAACGGTTTTTTGAAAACAACTTATGGAAGATGCAAGACTATGATATGCACAATGCAATTTGGGGTCGTGAACATACAAGGTTAAGGCTTCACCACATAATCAAGGGGGCCGGACCCACGTGGTCTTTGGTTAGGCTAGAAGAAAGCCCCCGACACAGTGACTCTCTAATAGCCCAATCCTACACATGGACCGGGAATCCCCTTGTTTCAAACATGCAAAGAAAGGGGGGAAAAGAGATGGGGGATTAAAATAGAGAAAACCCAAGTGGGTTGGAGAGAGAAGAGAGAGGGGGGAAGTGTAGAAAATTAAAGAGAAAGCCTACCATATGTCTTCTTTATTTTGAGCGCCGCGCTATCTTCGGTCTTCGGTCTTTGTCTTGATCTTCACCTTCAGTCTTCAAGAGTTGTCTTTAAGCTTTGGATGGCAGCTCTTCAAGTCTTCAAAGGATGGTTGAAGGCTAGTGTATGAGTGTATGGGGGAGTGTATGAGTGTATAGGAGGCTAGGGTTTGTATATAGTGGCTAGGGTTTGGGAAAACCTAGGGAGGCTAGGGTTTTGGAGGTGCTCGAGCTCTGTATATCGAAATATAGGATTTTTAGGTTAAGTTTGCAGACCCTTTTCACGCTGAATGGGGCTTTGTACTTATAGAGGGAGGAATACACTAGCGCCTGTTGCAGTGGCGATAGGCCAAAATTCCTTCTAGCGCCACTAGGAGTGGCGCCAGGCCAAATATTAGCTTGGCGCCACTACTAGTGGTGCCAGCCAATTAGGAAACTATTAAGGTCGGCAAGCAACGTATATTTGACTAGATTTGGGTGCCTGTACTAGTGACTACCATGCAATCTTTAGCCTGGCTTCACTAGGAGTGACTTCGAAAAGTTCGGGAATGATTTGGAGGAGCCGGGAATGACCCAGAAGGCCAGAAAGGAGCAGGAACACTTAAAATAGTGTCTTGGAGGTATTTGACCTGAAAAGTGAGGATAAGATGTGTCGGAAAGGTCGACCGGGCCTTTAGAGGCAAAACGGTCAACCAGACCGGAAAACTGCCGGGACAGACTCAGAAAGTCCCGGAAAAAGACTTAGGATCTGAAAACATTATTTAGAATGTTCCCAGAGGTTACCGGTTTGATTCCCAGAGCCGGCGTGGTCGGAAAAGGAGACCGGCCCTCTAAGGGCAAAACGGTCATTTTGTACCGGGTTTGCCGGAACTGATTCGGAATGGTCCGAAAAGGTAAAGGAAGATTGAGAACACTATAAAAGTATTCTCGGGACATTACCGGTTTGCTACCCAGAGCCGGTGTGGTCGAAGAAGGAGACCGGCCCTCTAGGGGCAAAACGGTCATTTTATACCGGGTTGGCCGGAACTGACTCGGAATGATCCGAAAAGGAAAAGGAAGATTGAGAATACTATAAAAAGTAGTCTAAGGAGGTTACCGGTTTGATACCCAAAGCTGGTGTGGTTCCCGGGGCATTCGGATGCTTAGGGGCAAAATGGTCATCTTGATCGGAAAGTCTCGGAAAAGGTCCTAAGGGTAGTCTGGTCATTTTTCACCGAAGTGAGCTAACAGACACGGGTGTTGACCTGGGTTTTGAGTGTTTCCGCCACTCTAATGGCGGTCGTCGTGACACAGGGATTTGTTACCAATTCCCTATATCGACCTATTTGTGAGTATTTCCGCTACTCTAACGGTTTTGTGAGTATTTCCGCTACTCTAACGGTTTGGTAAGTATTTTTGCTACTCTAACGATTTCGTGAGTATTTCCGCTACTCTAACGGTTTTGTGAGTATTTCCGCTACTCTAACGGCTTTGTGAGTATTTCCGTTACTCTAACGGTTTTGGTGAATAGTTTCGCTACTCGGACCATCTCGAGGAATAAATTGTGTCAAGAGAGGGATTTGAAAAGGGGTCTTACCGTCTCCGAAGAGACATGTCTGGATTGGAACCGTATTGAGGAATAAACTGTCTCGAGAGAGAGATTTGAACGGGGTCTTACCGTCTCCGAGGAGACGTGCCTGGATTATGAGTGTTTCCGCCACTCTAACGGTTTTGTGAGTAGTTTTGCTACTCGGACCGTCTCGAGGAATAAACTGTCTCAAGAGTGGGATTGGAAAGGGGTCTTACCGTCTCTGAGGAGACGTGCCTGAATTGTGAGTGTTTCCGCCATTCTAATGATTTCGTGAGTAGTTTTGCTACTCGGACCGTCTCGAGGAATAAACTGTCTCGAGAGAGGGATTGGAATTGGAATAAGAAAGAACAATGCCCCTAAGGGCATTTTGGTCATTTTGCCTCTATTTGGGCCTGACAAGCCCGCGAAGCGATGGAAAGACGAAATTTGGACCTAGAGAATTGGTTTCGATTGGAATATGCCCACAATGACTTGAAAACAAGTTTGAACGGAGTGTAGACTGCCGAGCGGTCAAAAATGGGGTGCTTACAGCTACCCCTCTTTTTCTGTCTGTGATCGTCAAAGACAGAAAACGATAAGAGTAAGAGTCTCATGTTGACCGCGAAGCAGTCGGAGGGACGAACACTGGAAATCTTTCGACAACGGGGGTCGAAAACGGATAATGGGCCCAAAAGGCCTTTGAAAATGAGTGTTGGCGGGAAAAGGGCGAAACTGCCCAGAATTTGGAAGGAATTCATTTTGACCTAAGACTTGAGTTTTGAAACCTTATTGGACAGAAAACTTAGAAAGATTTTGGAAAATAGCATTTTAGGAGACATTTTGGAGGTAAGAATTTAAGAACTCTTTCGGATTTGAAAATTTTTTAGATGGACAAGGATTTAGGATAGAAAACTTCGAAACTTGATAGAAATTTTGGAAGGAAGAATTTTTTAAGTGAAACCTTGAAAATTTTTAAGGATTTATTTTGTCTAAGACTCTTTTGAAAGAAAAGTTTGGGGGGGCCAAGATTTGGAAAAGGGATTTTCTTGAAGAACTAAATCAGAAAAACTTGGAGATGGATTGAAAAAATTTTAGGCATGATTTTGAAATTGATTTTTGACCCTGATTTTCGAAGTAGAATTTGATTTTAAGAAGTGATTTTGAAAAAGAACTTTTGGAAAACAGAATCAGAAAACCTTTTGAAAACTAACTTTGGAAAGGAAATTTTAGAAGAAAGAATTTTTGAAAACTTTTGGAGGATAATAATAAGAAACCATTGGGAAACTGATTTTCGAAAAAGAACTTTTTGAGGAGAAAAAGTCAAGAAACTTTCTGAGAAATTTTCAAGGAACCTTTGATAGTTGATTTTAGAAAAGAAACTTTGAATGAAAAGTTTAAGAAACTTTTAGGTTGGTCTGGATAGGATGTATATGGAAGTTGTGCCCTTCATTATTATTTTATGTTTCACCTTTGGTTATTATCATTATTATTTCTTTGTTACTTTTATTTCTTTATTTTTTGAACTGTATATATCGAATTCTAATACCTCTTACCTTGACTTACCTTTCAGGATGGCCGGCGTAGACGATGAGGATTCTGAGAAGAGTCACCACTTCAGGAAGATGGCCCGAACAGATTCTTGTTGGCAACCCCAGCCGCTCCAGGGGTAATCAGCACTCTGCAAATCGAGCACCTTCTAGCCAGGGTGGGAGGGGGAGTAGGCCTCCAGTCGACCCCTTCCCTCCGTTGAGCCAACCCTCGAGGATGAGATGGACATTGAGGTTTTCCACTTTTGACTTTTCGGATGGCCGACGCTATTTTGAGCTGACTACGGGTTTGGTATGACGGGCATCCTTCAGATGAGCAAGACATTTTTGCTGGTCTTTTGGTTACATGGCTTCTCTCCTGTTAGTGTAGCTTGCTTTCTGATAGTGGTTCCCACCTGACCTGTCTTTCTTCCATTTTGGGGAATGTGAGCTTGCCCCTACTCCCCATGAGTATGGCTTCCTCCTAGGTCTTCGGGATGGTTCAACTGACATTATGGGACCCACTTTTCCTGATGGCTGCATCACAATTGTCGCTCTTCAGCTTGGGCTCCATTTTGCAGGCTTTTTCTTCTGATCTACGACCCCAGTTTCCTTATGTCTCAATGAAGTTCTTGTTTCTTTCATTTTGAGTTTGCAACGGATAGGGGATTGGCATACTTCTCAAGATTGGTCAATCTCTCACATGGTGACCCCAACTTCGCTCTTCTTAAGATTCTGGATGTTTCTCCTCGAGGGAATGACGCGGTTGACTGCCAATTACTTGTACTGCTTGCCAGGATTCATGAGGGGCACCCATATGCACCTATGGTTGTGGGACAGACCTTAGGGGGGGGGGGGGGCGATGCTCATTGTTGGGGATGTGCTTCATTATTCCAGCTTTGGGTGATCGGATACTTATTCACTACCCCTCTTTCAAAGTCGTTTGATTGGGGAGGTCGAGGGTGGGTCATTGCCCCATTCTTTATTTCTTGTTGGTCCCAGAAATCTAAGCTTTCTGATGTGTGTGCTGGAACTGGAGATATCTGAGGGGTGGCTTTAGCGCCTTTTTATGTTTTGCATTGTTCCCTATTTCCGATTTAAGAGAAAGAGAAAGACATAGAGTGAGTTTTATACAAAAACAGTTTAAGAATGCCCCGGTACGGGGTGAATGCGTGTCATACTTTTTTTATGAATTGAATGTGTGTCCTACTTTTTATGAATACACAGGTTCACACAGAATTGGAATTGAATGCATGTTAAAATTTTGGATAATACGTATACATAAATAGAATTAAATGCAATGTTCCCCATTTTTTGTGATAAATGCATAGATTTATGTAAGAATTGATTTAAATGCATAACCTACTTCCTTACAAACGAACAAGTTCATACAGGAACGTAATTGAATGCATGCATAGATACAAACTACACATGAATCTAAATGGATGTACAGGTTATACATGTCATGGATGCATCAGTACTACATGTATATAAGCTATTTACAAAGAAAATCCCAAGATTGCCCCTTGGGCCCATACTCTCAGGATTCTGTACCTTTCCAGGATTCTGCCCCATTTAGTTTTGCCCCATTCTCATCGGGGTGTGATAGCATTTGCACCATTCTCTAGGGATTTCGACCTTTTGGTTTGCTATCCTATCCTTACTTTCTACAGGGTTGCTATTTGGGGTTTCTCCAATCTCACTTGGTTTTTTTTTCTCTCTGATTTCCAAAATGCCACCATAGCTCGAGCGACAACTCGCATGCCATTTGCAGAGCGATAAACAGCTAAGCTCTCAATCCGAGAAGACTTCTTTTAGGACTGTAATGTAGGTTGGGTTTAGAGGTTGTCAGAAACGAAGGGATATTTTGGCTCAAAGATCTTCTTTTAGTGGGTTGTTAAAATCGAAACCATCTGAGCACATCTTGGAGCATGAGATTGCCCCTTGCATTCTCTTTCAATTCTCCTTTCTCACCCTACTTGTCTTAGTATTGTTCAGGCTTATTTGGACTAAGCAATTCTCTTTAATCAGAGAGGACTTTAATTTGGACCGTAACGTAGGCTAGGTTAAGGGGTTTATGAATGAACGGGATATGTAAGCTCAAATTTGATGTTGCTTCCAGTAAGGTTAGATCCGCACCATCCTCAGTTGGTCTTCCACTAGGGTTTCATCCCCTGATATCCTCTTCTAGCTTCAGAAACATATTTGGCTCATTTAGATCAAGCAATCCTTCTCAATCAGAGTGGACTTTAGTAGGGTTGTAATATAGGCCATGGTTTGGGGTTTAACAAGAAAGGGTAAAGGCTCAAACCTATAGCTTCTACTTGGTGGCTTTGTTACCTAGGATCACTTTCGAATTTTCTCTTTTACAAGAGGAGTTGACCTTTCTTGTAACTTTTGACCTTCTTAGTCTGACATCTGCTCCTTTTTCCTGTCTTTTGGCTTTATATGCTTTTTAAAGATAGCATAACATGACTCTTTTTCGGTCTTTCTACTGATATGCTTTTTTTTTTTTTCCTTTCTTGTTGCCTTTGACAAGAAGAACATTTCTACAACTTCTTTCTCTCAAATCCTTTCCTTAACATTTTCAATTAACCGATTGTGGACGGTGATCCCTAGGTTAGGGTGTATTTTGGAAAAGAAAGATAACCAGCTCAATAGGTTCGACAAGGGTTGCTTTTAACTGTATGGGAAGTGAAATGAGGGCCTCTCTTCATTTTGAATAGGATTGCTTGATCCATAGAGCCTTCACGTTACTTCAGCTTGATGGTCGATAACATTCTCCACCAGATCTTCTGCTGCCTGTCTGCCCCAATATGGGGGAATGGTTTCGGATCAGGGTTTGGACAAGAAGAATCTTCTACTTTGTACGAGGCACTAATGGGTTAAGCAAAAGGATTATTTTTGTGTATGGTAGTAGAATTGAGGGCCTCTAATCATTTCAAATTGAATTGCTTAGTCTATAAAGCCTTTGTACAAAATTTAGACAATATTTTGAGGGATAATGGGTTTCTGTCAATGAAACCCTACATGTTCTATCAAATCAACTATTATGTGCTCACCCCAATGTGGGGGATGGTTATAGGTTTGGGGATATCTAAAAAGAAATTATGTACGACTCTAGTGGACTGAGCAAAGGGTATTGTTTATTTGGGATAAGTAGAACAATGGCTTCTCATCATTTTAGGAACTCGGCTACCCATCGCCTGGCCAGGATATCATGCAAGTGTCGCCTTTCCACACCTTTTTGTTAGGACTGCCTTTCTCCTATCTCTCACTCTCGCTTTGTCTCTCAAAGGTCTTAACCCTTTTTAAATTGGTGGCCTATGCTATCCCATCCTTCAAGTCGAGTCATTTACCAAATGGGGAAGAATCCCTAAATGTGAAAATCGTCCACAAGAGTATGAAACAAAGGGGACAAACTAGGAACTACCTATTTTCATTTAAAAACATAATTACAAGGCATGCAATGTTTATTTAAAGGAGATATGCGAGAAATAGAAAGACAAAAAGAAAATAGATAAACTTTTATAGAAATCTCCCTTTTCTTGTGGATCTCTTGGTGAGAAACCCTTGACAGGGTTTTGAAACTACTAGCTTCTTTGGCATTTCATTCTTTAGGTGTATCACCAAACGATAGAGGGTAGATTGACAGATCTCTTGCGGTGTTTGGCATGCATTCGGAAGTTAGGAGATTCTTTTGTAGTAATGCACATGTCTGACAGAACTTTGCAAACGATGAAGCCTTTTTCTGCAAGGACAGTGATTGTCGTGGCATGGCGGGGAGGTAATGTCTTACAGATGGATGGTTAGTTTTTCTTTCTCTTTAATGTAGGTTTAGCCTCTTCTAACAACTAGGCTCATTCTTTCGTGAGTTTGAACTTGGTGGGGTATTAGAGGGATTCCATGAATTTAGTCGTGCTCTCTAACCTACAAAAAGAAAAAGAAAAACAGAATGCAGTCAGTATGTGAAGTTGGAGGTTCTATGTGATGCATGTCCTATGGAGGTCCCTTTTTTGAGAAAATCTAGGCATGATGAAAAGTCCATTTGGGAGGTGGGGTTTTGCCCCTATTATGCAATACAATACCTCTTCGGCGTGGGCCGGTTGATGTTTTCCTATGTGGGCAATCCTGCCTCCATAGACTGAGAGAGATTTGGGCCTCTCTCGAGATATGGTTCTATGCATGCCATGAATCCTTAGGGTTTAAGAACCCGTAGGAAGCTTGGTAGGTTCGATTAATATGAGATCGGATTGCTCCTTTCCCTCTATGGTTGATTAGATACATGAGAACGAAATGACTCGAGTTTCTTGGAACTCTTGTCTTGCAATGGATATGGGTGCATGAGCATAAAAGAAGTGAATGTGCGAGCAATATGATAACAATGAATAAATGGTTTAGAAAAACCCCCTTCTTGTCTTGCTTCTGCCTTCGATTCTCTTGATGTTTGGAAATGAGGAGGGGGAAGATAGAAGAAAAAAACAAAAAAGAAGTTAGTGCCTTGATTTGAAAATTTTTATGCAATGCATGTCCTAGAGGTGCCCCTACTTAGATGGGAGACTATACATGATGCATTGGCTCACTTTTGGAGATAGGGGATTTGCCCCTGTATGCAGATGCCTTACCATCAGTTGGGAACCTTCATCCATTCATGCATTCATTCATAAAAGTAAAGAAATACATTGAATTTTGGGTTTAAGATACAAAAGAATTGAAATGCATTTTAATAGGGGGAGGGGGAACATTTTCCTTTGGACTTCCACCTATCTACTTTTACAAAGAGAGATCCTAAACTACTCTTGAGTCTTCGGATTTGCCTTCCTTGGATTTGACGTCGAGGAGGTCGCTGAGAGACCTTGTTGATTGATTGCCCCTTGTCTTCTTGGCAACCCTATCTCCGTAAGCATAGAGGGATTGGGACCCCTCTTATGGAATGAATCGAGATGCATGCAATGAGTCCTTACGGTTACACGGGAACCCTTAGGGTTTGGGTAGGTTTAATGCAAGGGAGAGTAACGTTGGTGTCACTCTCAATGGGTTGATCATATGTATGAGAATGCAGTGACTTGAGTTACTTGGAACTCTTGTCTTGACATGGGATATTGAATGCATGAACATGAATATGCAAAGAGTATAAGGAGAGAAGGTACAATTGAAGTAAACAAGCATGCATGAACAGTTAGACAGGCATTATAACAGTATAAATACAAGCATTATAACAGCAGGTAAAAAGTAAGAGCAGTCGCCCTTTCCTCCATGATTTTGAAAACGGTGCTCGTGTCCTAAATCCGGCAGAGGTTCGGTTATGCATGGTGTCTATATGAGTATGAGGTTGAGGGTTGACTATGCATGTTTTTTGCACCTTAGTGTTTACATTCATACCTATCATATACTCACATAACATACATGACGAGGCAAGAAGAAAGAAATAATCATCATCATACAAAAAACAAAAAAATAATGTACATAAAATCATCATACAGTCATCATCCATGAGGGCTAACATACGGCCTGAAACACATAAAACTACACAGCCAAACTAATTGAACTACAGCTGTGTCAACAGATAAAAAAGGATGCCTCAAGGAGCAGGGTCATTGTCATCTAGGTCAAAGTCGCCAATGTCCGGCACATACGGAGAGGGCTGGCTGGAAGAAACTCCCGCGTCAAAGGGACCCTAGTCAAGGAGAAAGGCAGGAAAGGAAGAGGAGTTAACATCAGAACACAAGAAATGCATGAGTAACATGGAAATAATAAATCATAAATAACATACCCAGTGGGCCTCCATCAGAGATATGCGGGCAGTCAGAGCCTCTACCTCAGCTCGGTACTAATCTCGTGCCTGGCAAGCCGTTAGGTACTCCTCCTTAGATACAAAGCCCTGGGCCTGACGCCAAAGCTCCACCACCTCATGGCCGGCCACCTGTCCTCCGACCACCAAATCCAGCTGGGTGAAAGCACCAATAGACCTTGCCTGGAAGTGAGCCTCATAATCCATGTCCGGCGGAAGCAAGAACTGCTCACCCGGGACCCCAACTATGTAAGGGATCTCTACCCCAGCCTGATACAGTCCAAACATATACTGGGGAGGATCCATGGCAGCGTGGAAAGTAGAATGGAACTGCCACCAGTGACGCTCCCCGAGGTACGTCTCCCAAGACACGGGACCTCGGAAGGTGATCCGCGACCTGGATAGTAGGATGATATCCCTCATGCCGGCATACTAGGTGGATCGGTGATAAGGTGTCCAAGTCACATCCCGAGGCCTTAGTAGCTCCAAGTTAGCCCAGAGGGCTACAAAATCTGTAAGCAAGGATCGCTGGACTACCTGCTGCCGGGCCCACCTCGTGGCTCGTGGGAAGGCATCGCTGGACAGTACCTCTGGTCGGTGAACTGGCAAATACTCATAGCTCCACCATATCAAAAACGGCCAAAAGCTCGTCAAGCTCCCCCAAGCCCCAGATGTCCTCACTCTCATCCCTTGGAGGAAGCAAGCAAAGGTGAAAGCACCCCAGTCAACATAATCTACCGCATCCAGATCCGCCACCAGGCTCACCAAAGACAAAGGGACCGTTGACCAATTATTGTTGCAAAAGCAACTAAAGACGACGTATAGCACCAACCGGCCCCTTATAATAACCTGGTCATCTGGTAAAGGCTCGAAAGCAAAGGCTGTCTCTGCCGAGCATAAAAGTGAAGCTGGGAAGCTTGAGCCCCCGAGCCCTGGCAACCCCTAGAGAAAACGGGCCTCCTCCAGAGACACGACCCGCAGAGAAATTGGCACCCCTCCAAAAGATAGCCCAGTAATCATAGCCTAGTCAACAGGGGTAGGCCCTAACTCAAAACCCACCAAATGCACGGTCCCTGTCTCCCCAAACCACCGCTCCAACAATCCTATAGCGATCCCGTGATCAAGCTTATCCGTCTGCAATGTCATAAAAGCGCCAAAACCAATCCGATGCAAAAAGTCCTAATAAGACGGAGCTGACGCCTGCATAGCTCTCAAGGTCGAGATACTAGCCCCTCTAAAGGAACTATGTGTAGCCGATGGCATCCGACCATAGCGCGAGTATAGGCTCGGATGGAACGCCAAGTCACGCAGTGGGTAAATATCAGGAATGGCTAGCTGATCATCTGTAAGTGAAGCGTCTCTCTGCTTGTTTCGAACCAAAGCCATACCGTATCCTGTCCGGGGATCCACGGGCGAGTCAGCCTCATCCTCAAATCTCTCGTCAAGAGCCGCTGCGGGCTGTCCCCTCACGGAACTCCCACTAGAAACGGTCTTGCTCGAGGATCTCTGCGACCCGATGTGACCACTCTTGGGAGAACTTGCCCTAACACCGCCCCACGGAGAAACATCCCTACTGCCTCACGCGCCATGTCACCCCGACCGCTAATCCGAGATGAGCCGCTCCGACGGCTAGCTCTAGCCGAGCTACCCCAGCTACTACCACCCTCCTCAAGCTTTATCCATGGCGCCTTCCCGTGGCGCCTCCTGTCTGAACCATCGCCTCTAGCCTTCGACATCCTTAAAAATGACAACATTCAAGAGGATCAGTTAATCACTAATATACGAAAAGTGCAAAGATAAATGCATCAATGTATATACATAAGAAAAAATAATGATGAGTGAATGAAAAAGAAGAAAAACAAAGGAAAGAAGAAAAAAAAAGAAGAAAAAAAAAAGAAAAAGAAAGGAAGAAGAAAAGGAGAAAAGGAAAAAGAAAAAGAAAAAAGTGAAAGGGGAAGGGCCCCATCTATTCTGGTTCAAAATTCTCTACAGGTTTTCAAGCTTTTTCCTCCAAAAATTTGGTTTCTAAAATTCGAACTGGTTTTCCGGGTTTTTCTCCTTCAAAAACCCCGGTTCAAATTTTTGCAGGTTTTCAAGATTTTTCCTCAAAAAGTTTGGTTTCTACATTTCCAAACCGGTTTTTCGGGTTTTCTCCTTCAAAAACCCTAGTTCAAAAATTTTTAATGGTTTTTAAGCTTTTTCCTCAAAAAGTTTGGTTTCGAAGTTTTCAAACCGGTTTTTCAGGTTTTCTCCTTCAAAAACCCTAGTTCAAAAGTTTTTACACAGTTTTCAAGCTTTTTCCTCAAAAAGTTTGGTTTCTAAATTCAAACCGGTTTTTCGGGTTTTCTCCTTTAAAAACCCCGGTTCAAAGTTTTTACACGATTTTTGAGCTTTTTCCTCAAGAAGTTTGTTTTCTAAAATCAAACCGGTTTCTCAGGTTTTCTCCTTCAAAAACCCCGGTTCAAATTTTTATAGGCTTTCGAGCTTTTGCCTCAAAAAGTTTGGTTTCTACATTTCCAAACCGGTTTCCCGGGTTTTCCCCTTTAAAAACCCCGGTTAAAAAATCCTCCACAGGTTTTTAAACTTTTTTCTCAAAAAGTTCTGTTTCTAAATTTCGAAGCCGATTTTTCAGGCTTTCTCCCTCAAAAGCCCCTTTCTCAAAAAGATTTGCTTTATTAAAATGTTTTTAAAATTTTTGAAAATTTCGGCAGAGTTTCGTCTTAAAAAGTCACTACCCCAAATTTTACAAGTCACAAGCATAGCCCGAAACGCCTCAAACCATCCAACCACACAACCTCATCCCTCCAAAACACGCATCCCATCCTCAAACACAATTTTTCAAGCCAATTTTTTGGTCTTTCCAATTTTTCTCATTTCATCTATATTTCCAAAAAATTCACAAAATTTCCAGAACGTGCAAAAATATCACTACAATTTTCAAAAAATGTTTTATGATTTTTCAACCATCGGCGAGTTTCATTTTATAATTTTCGTCAATGTTTTCTATTTTTCGTAATTTCTAAAAATTCAAAAATTTGAAATTCTTCAAAAAATTACGAAACTTCATACGGTTGTCCTACACACTTTTCTAAGGTTCTCGGTGTAAAAATCCATCACAAACGGTTGATACCCGAGCTTGTAGAGGTAATTGTTCGAGTCCTGCGAAAAACCCTTTTCCCCAAACGCACAAAAACATTCAAAACACATTCGAATCTCTGTCAAATCACAAAAGCAATCCGATCATTGTGTTCTAAACATTTTAAAGCATAGGAATACACTGATCACTCACAAAAAACGGAGCTACAAGCATGAAAATCAGAGAAATTTTCAAAAACTAACCTTTGAAATTCTCCGACAAAAACCTCACTTTCCGGCGAGACTCCGGTGATGGTGATGATATCCGGCACGTGCCCGACGTCACCTAACACCCCTCTAACGATCCCCAAGCAAAACTTCGCAAAACCCTTCAAAGAAAATCCCGAAATCAACCAAAATCCGAAAGCGCAAGTGAGCAAAACGCGAACCTGCTCTGTTTTAAGGGCCACGGGCTCGCGCATGTAGCAGATGCGCCAAAGCAAAAACTTTGCTGGCACATGTATTAGATGCGCATGGCTTATGCCACCAAATGCGCATGTGATACATGCGCCCAACCATCCGGTTTCCCGCCAAAACCAATTTCGAGCTTCCTAGAAACCCGTACTCACTCGTGAAGGCTTTACCAAAAGCCAAAAATCGAGCCCTTTAACACTCACTGGCTAGGATCAACTGCCCTAGACGAAAACCGTGTCAAGTTGGCAACTCGACCCCCGACCTGGGCCCAAGACTTTTCGAATTCCAAAATCTTCCAGACCATCAACCCACAAGAGGTTTCGAAGCATTCCCAAATTCACCGACACATCTTCCCTTCGATCGTCTCGTAGTTAACATGGGATCCTTCCTTATTATTTTTCTGTCTTCGACAAGCAAAGCCAGAAAAAGAGGGGCAGCTGTAAGCACCCCATTTTTGTCCGCTCGACAATCTCCGGCCCAAGACGAGCCTTTCAATCTCCAATCCAGTCAACTAGTCACTTCTTGAGTCCACAAGAATCCGCTGGAGCCTTAGGCACCATTATTCCAGGCAATTTTCCGGACCGGGCGGTCCCGGAAACCTCCAAGTAGCTTCCCGAGATCGGGCGATCTCGGGGACCAACACCTTATCGAATTCCAGACGGTTCACTTCTGGCACCTACTAGCCCACCAATTTAAAATGTCCATCATTCGGTAGTTCTCCAGGACCAGGCGTTCTTGGAGACCAACACCACCCTTCCAGGTAGCTTTCTGAGACCAGGCGTTCTTAAGAACCAACACCATCCCCACAGGTAGCTCTCTAAGACTAGGGGTTCATAGAGACCAACACCACACAGGTAGTTTTCTGAGATCGGGCGGTCTCGGGAACCAACACCTCAGTCAACACCGGCGCCTGCTCGCCCGACTCGGTGAAAAATGACCAAACCTGCTCTTTTGGGCCTCCAGGCACGTTTTGGGAAAGTTTAAAATCCCTCAAAACAATAAGTCCGTCCTTCCACAATGTTGTCAAACCATCAAGCGTCCTCTGCACGCCATTTGGTTCAAATCCGGTCCTATTCCGGCTCACTCTAGTCAAAATGACCATTTTGCCCCTGAACGACTTAGCACGACAAAAACCCCGCTGAACGGCGACAGACTCCCTTAAAACCATCCCCAAACAGCCTTACACGCCTAACACAATATACCAGACCATTCCTAACCATTTCAACAAACTCTGGTCAAAATGACCATTTTGCCCCTAGAAGCCCAAAAATGCCCCGAAACAACACCGGCCTTGGGATTTCGAGTGAGGGTTTCACCACACACCCATGTTTAACCCCAGGAACACCCTCCGACACTAAACTCACACGACGCGATAAAAGTTCCCTGGAGCGTCTGCGAGACGCTCCGCTTAAATTGTCTTTTTTCCCGATTCCCTAGTTATAACGCACCGTCAACTGACTTGAGAAATGCTTAAATTAGGGAATTCATAAAAGCTCATCTGTAGATCTTTCCATCGAAACAGTTCGATCGTATAGATCACTTCCTGAAGCCCTCCATCGTACGATGTAAAAACTCTAACTTTCAGCAACCCCTGGAGCGTCTTGCAGACACTTTGCCAAGGTTGACTTTTTCTCACATTCCCTGATCCAAATGCACCGTCAAATGATTTGAGAAATGCGTAAATTTGGGAATTCCAAAAAGTATTTCCAGAGTACTTTCCATCGGAACGGTCCGATCAAATAGATCGCTTTTCGAAAGCCTCGATCACATCAAACAAAAACAGCCACTTTCAAACACACACAGAGCGTATCACAGACGCTCCACAAAAGTGTCCTTTTTGGCACGCTTCCCAAGACGATATTCCATGCTTCTGAACATAATTCAAACTCTTCAAAAACATGAAAGTTCATCGGAAGCGCTAGGAGAACATCCCCAGTGTGACCGATTTCCCTGAAACCTTCCCGATTAACTCAATTATCAAGGCAAAGTTTGGACGAACTTGCCCGGTGATGGAGCATATGCTACATGCGCTCAAATTTTGATCAGATTGACCGACTTTTAATCAACGGTCGAGATTTAACCATTACATAGGGTGCCATGTGTTATTATGGCAATGGAACTGTACCTGCGCATGTGGGACATGCGCACGGCCAAAATTTGGCCATGCACATGTATCACATGTGCACGGTCTGTTCCAGATTACCTATAAATAGAGGCCTTCCCCCTTGCTTATTCTAGGTCTGAAATTGATACGAAACTCTGCTGAAATCACTCTAGAAACTCGAATCTCTATATATATTCCCTCCCTCCAACACTTAGGCTAGATTTTACCTCTCCTAAGCCTATACACTTCATACAAAGAGCCTCCTACACACTTATACACTCCACTCAAGCCTCTCAAGCCTTTTCTTGAAATCACTCAAGCTCCAATCAAGACATCCATTGAAGATTGCAAGAGTGTTGAAGGTAAAAGGTGGTATCCCTTTTATATTTGTGCTCTTCCCCACTCTTCTCTTCTCCCTCCTAGCCTACTTAGGCTATTCTCTATTTTAATCCCCATATTTAACCCCCCTTTCTTGCATGCTTGAGCCAAGAGGGCTCCTAGATCATGCCTAGAGGAAAGCAAGTGAGAGCCACCGTGTAGGGGGACCTCGCACTAGCCTACTTTAAGATGGTATGGCCTAAGAGCCTGTTGTTTGTATGGTGAAGCCTAAAAGCCTTGTATGTGAATCATGACCCCTTGCATATTATTATTTTGATCATGTCTTGTATGCTTGGCTTCATTTTATGTTTATTGCCATACTCCACAATGTTTGCATTATTCTTAATTTTATGACATTGCCAAGTTCTACATGTCCTTCAAAAATTGTTCCAAGAGTTGGCCCCTTGAAGTTAAGGGTGAGACCTTAGGAGTCATGCCTTAGAAAATCCCTCACAACCCCCTAATTCATTCTTTTACATCATTGCATAAAAGTTGCTTTCCAACCCTCTAATTTTCAAGGTTTCCATTCTCTCTAAGTTAGTGGTTGGAATGGCCCCATGGAACCCTCTCTTGAGTGGTCTCCCTTTTTATTGGCTATATGAACCCTCTCTTGAAGGAATGGTTCTCTTGAAAAATGGTTTTCAAAATCCTCCCCTAAAGATGATTTCAAAAATGCATTCTCTACACCTTTGCATAAAAATGATGCTCTAAAAATTACCATCATTATGTTGATTTTTAAACCCTTGTATTCTTGTCAAGATGGTGGTTATAATGGCCATGAGGAAACTTTCCTTGGAATGGTTTCCAATCACCAGCCATACAAACCCCACTCTTGACTAGAGTCAAAATTTTCATGGAAATGATCTTCATAAAGATTGCCAACCAAAGTCCATTACATATCATGTTTTGTTTTCAAAACTCTTTCCAAGAATGCATCAAACCAACTTTCAAAACCATTTTCCAATCCAACCCTAGGTTAACTTGACCCTAGTTACCAAACCCTAGGTTGACTTGACCCTAGTTGACCAACCCTAGGTTAACTTGACCCTAGTTATCTAACCCAAGCTTAACTTGACCCTAGTTACCAAACCCTAGGTTGACTTGACCCTAGTTGACCAACCCTAGGTTAACTTGACCCTAGTTATCTAACCCAAGGTTAACTTGACCCTAGTTACCAAACCCTAGGTTGACTTGACCCTAGTTGACCAACCCTAGGTTAACTTGACCGTAGTTGACCAACCCTAGGTTAACTTGACCCTAGCTCCCTAACCCTAGGTTAACTTGACCCTAGTTGACAAACCCTAGGTTAACTTGACCCTAGTTATCTAACCCAAGGTTAACTTGACCCTAGTTGCCCAACCTAGGTTAGTACCCTTCAAGGTTCCAACTCTTGAATCCTTTTCTAAGTGATGTTTCAATTGAAAACCATTCTCATTTTTCCAAAACTTCTTACTCTCTTGATTTCAAAAAACTTACTCCATACACTCTTCGAATGCCCCTACACTCCATCTTCAAGACATTTCCAAAAATGTTTTCTAAAGGTCACAAACCTAAGATGTCCCTAGCCTTCTCATGGTTAGGGAATCCAACGACAAGTGACAAATCAATAACAACTCCTAGGGTTGTCCATATTGGGATTCCAAACTCCACTTTCAAAAATAAATTCATCAAAACATTCCAAAATCAAACCTCCAAAGTTTTCAAAAACACTCTCAAACTCTCTTGAGTTATTCAAAAACATTTTCCAAAACTCTCTCAAATTGATCCAAAAATTTTCAAAGCACACCACCATTCAATTTCAAGCCAAAACTTTCAAGACCACAAAGAGTCTTCAACTTCCAAAGACCTCAAAGTGTCTTAAACTTTTCCAAAGACCTCAAAGTGTCTTAAATTTTCTCATAGACCTCAATGTGTCTTCAAGCCTTCCAAAGGCCCTATCGCGCCTATTTTCCATCGGGCTCTAGCCCGAACTACGATTGACCTGATTCTCGCCAAATGAGATACGTAGGCAACCTAAAATGGTGTGGTCATAACTTTTATTTCAACCCCAATCCCTTTTTCAAAAATTCCAATCAATTCAAAGTTTCTATTCCAAACTCTTTCAAAACCTCCATTATTTTCAAACTTCTTCCAAAACTTGCATCATGCATCATTCATCCGAAAAGTGATGACTAAAATCCCTTTTTCAAAGTTCTAAAGTGGATATTAAATAGACAATGGTAACCGGTTATTCTAGTGAGTGAACAAAGGGTGATTAGACATGTAGGTACCGAAAGGGTGGGGTAGGGTGATGATCTTAGGATATCTTCCCTACACGTAACCAACTCCCGAACTTTAGATTTCTGCTTTTGAAAGACCAAAATGTAGTTATTTTCAAAAAGGGCTTAAACATTTCAAAAGGTTGTCGAACAACCTATTTTCCTAGAAACCCTCTCTCGAGGGAGTTTTCAAAAACCTTTTTCAAAAATTGTAAGTTTAATCTTCGGATTAACGCTTAGTTTTAGGTGCCCTAACTCACCTTTATCAAGTTAGGTGGCGACTCCTATTTTTCTAAAAAACCCTTAGTCAAATCGATTTTCAAACCTAGTCACACTTGTCCTTCTAGGGGGACGAGTTCTAATGACAGAGTTCCGTGCTTTAGGGTTTCTAAGCCGAAAGGACCTTGGACAGCCTAAAAACCGGGGCGCGACACATGGGTGGGTTCAATCTTCTTTGCAGTTGACGAGAAGATTTTGCTCCCTCTTCAAGTAAAATACGATGCATGCATGTAGACGGGCAAATTCCTTTAATATCCGTAATTGTCCAACCAATAGCTATCTTATGCCCCTTTAGGACCTGTACAAGTTTTTCTTCTTGTAACTCACAAAGTTTACTAGAGACGATCACTAGTAATGTTCCTCTGTCTCCAAGGAACACGTACTTGAGGTGACTGGGGAGAGGCTTCAAATCTGGAATAGGGGCCTGCAAGACAGAGGGTAACAGCCTCTCATTAGAAACTGATAATGCAACATAAGGTACGTTACCTGACTGTTGTAACTTTGAAAAATCATTCAATGCTACAATAGTTTCTTGCAACTCAGTACTTAAGGCTAACTCTCCATTCTTTTCCTTAAGATGCTTACTGATGGCAACTTCCAATACACCTTTTCCATCAAGTTCAAAAACTTCCTGTGCTTGAAAATCAATCACTTCAATAGAATAAACAAGATTATCATCCCAAGGGTATTTTATGGTATCATAAATATTAAACTTAACAATTTCACCATCAAATTTCATAGTGAGTGTGCCACTATGAACATCCATCTTGGCCTTAAATGTCTTTAAAAATGGTCTTCCTAACAAAATAGGGGCATTTTGATCTCCATTTTCCATATCAAGCACATAAAAATCAGCAGGGAAAACTAGATCATTAACTTGTACAATGACATCCTCAACTACACCCTAAAGATAGGCATTAGATCTATTAGCCAATTGAATCACAACACCAGTTCAATTCAAAGGTCTAAGTTTCAAAGAAGCATATATAGAATATGGCATGACATTAATAAAAGCTTGTAAATCTATCATGGCCTTCTCAAATCTAGTGTTACCTATCGTACATGGGATAGTAAACATACCTAGATCCTTGTACTTTACAGGGAGTTTTCTTTGAATAACTGCAGAAACATTTATCGCACTCAGATTTTTCGCACTCGAGGAATACACACAGGAGCAGGAAAAATATTGTACTCTCTCGTTAGAACTCACCCTCCTAGAAGAATGAGTGCGACTAGGTTTGAATTGAAAATAGATTTAAATAAAGGGCATTTGGAAAACATTTGGAGTCACCACCTAACTTGATTAAGGTGAGTTAGGTCACCTAAAAACTAAGCACAATTCGAGGATCATACTTAGGGTTTTTGAAAATGATTTTGAAAATACTTTCTCAAGAGAGGGCTTTTGAAAAAACAGGTTGTTTGGCAACATTTAGAAAATAATTAACCCCTTTTTTAAAAATAAACTCCATTTTGGTCTTTTGAAAACAATGATCCTAGGTTTGGAAGTTGGTTACGTGTAGGGAAAACGCACAAAGCCATCACCCTACCCCGCCCTTGCGGTACCTACATGTCTATTTACCCTAGATTCACCTATGAGAGTCTTCAACTAACAAATGTCCAATCCTATCCACTTTAGAAAAAGAATGTTTAAAAAGAATGATGCATGATATGTAAATGCAAGAGAAGAGCGTTTAAAAAATAAATTTGGAAAGAAATTCATTTGATTTAAAAAGAAATTTGAAAAGCTAGATTTGATTTTGGAAAATTTTAGAAATTGGAAATAGAGATTTAGAAATAGATTTTGGAATTGGAAACTTACAAATAAATTATGGAATTAGAAACTTGAAAAAGGTTGTGGAATTGGAGATTTGGAAGAAGTTTGAAAAAGGTTGTGACTGCACCCATCAGGTTGCCTACGTATCCTTTGGAGGAATCAGGTTAGTCGTAGTTCGCATAAGAGTCCGATAGAAAATAGAAGGTTTTGATGGGAAAAAGAAATTGAATTGGAATTTGGATTGGAAGATTGAGAGATTGAAGTTTGATTGAAAGATTTGAAAAGATTGGTTTTAGGAAACCTAGACTTAGAAAAGAGAGGATTCAGAAAGGACTTGAGATTAAGAAAGATTGGACTCGAATGTTGGACTTGGAAGATTGGAGAAAGATTGGATTGAATTTAGGAAAGGTTCGAATTAGAAAAGTCTCAATTTAGGAAAGTTTCAAAATAGGAAAGTGTCATTTTAGGAAAGTTTCGATTTAAGAAAGTTTTCAGATTAGGAAAGTTTTATTTTAGGAAAGTTTTGAATTAGGAAAGTTTAAAACAGGAAAGTTTCGATTTGGGAATGTTTTGAAATAGGAAAGTTTCAATTTAAGAAAGATTTGAGAGTTAGAAAGTTTAGAACTTAGAAAGTTTTAACTTAAGAAAGTTTTGAATTTGGAAAGATTTAAAATTTAGAAAATTTAGAATTTAGAAAGTTTGGAAGTTTAGAAAGATTTAGAAGTTAGAGTTGGAAAGTTAAGATTTTGGAAAGGCTGGAATTAGAAAAGGATTTAAATTATGAACGATTTAGACTAAGCAGGATGGAGGTTCCTATTTCCTAAACAAGGGATTAGATTTTGTTTCTAAAATGTTGGTCCAATAGGCAACCCAAGAGGGGGGGTGAGTTGGGTTTTTCAGAAATTAATACAAGTTAAGATTAATTAAAATTAATCTAAACAATATAGCAATGGCTAATCTATGTGCAAAGCAAAGTTATCAATGAAAACAAAGAAAACAGAGCAATGAAGGAGAGACACAGATTTACCGAGGTTCAATCACAAACCGTGGTCTACGTCCTCACCCCAAGACCTCCTTGAAGCCTTCTTCCACTATGTAATCACCTATTACAAGATGAGCTGCTGATTAATGAAGTGCTCAGCTCACTCTACAAGAACCCCTCACTGAGTTCTTCAATTCCCAAGTGGTTTTGTCCAAGCTCCACTTAAACTTTACAAGAGTTTTGCTTCACACAAGAGAACTCTCAAACTCTCAGTTACAAGTGTATAAGAGTACACAACTTACAAACAAACTCTCTAACTAGAGTAGATTTACAATCAAAGCTCACAGATGAAAGTTGGAAGAATATTCAGTGTATATCAGTGATTCTTGTCTCTTGTTGTTTCTTCCCCTTGATTCTTTTGTATAAATGCAGTTAGAGGCTAGTATATATACCCTTGCATTGATTCCATCCATTGGAGGTAGTTGGGTATCATAAATGCACGTCCAGTCTGTTATAACGTTAAGAAAAATAGCCGTTGCGACAGAGGGAGTCGGCTCCATTTCTTGTGGTGTCGACACTTCCTGCTTCTGCATTTACCAGATGATGTTCACTGAGTTCATGAGTCCCCTCTTCAGGTTGATGAGGCGACTCCTTGTTCATCTGTCTTCTTCATATCAGGCTTCTGTTGTCATGAAGCGACACTTCTGCTTCAGGTGTCCACTCATTGATCATTTGAACTTCAAGCCTTTTGCTTCTGTTACCAGGAGGCGACACTTCATCTTCAAGTGTCCGCTCATTGATCATATTATTTTCAAGCCTTTGCGTCTGGCACCAGGAGGCAACACTTCATTACAATGTGTCCGCTCATTGCCTACTTGGTCTCCAAGCTTTTTGCTTCTGTGTTCAAGAGACGACACTTTGTTTCAATGTGTCCACTCATTGTCCAATTTGTCTTCAAGCCATTTAGCCTCTGTGTGCAAGAGGCGACACCTCAATTCCATGAGTGCCCTCTTTGTTCAATATGTCTTCAGGTCTTTTAGCGTCTGTGATCAGGAGGCGACTCCTTATTATCATGAGTCCCCTCATTGCCCAGAATTCAGCCTTCAGATTTCTATTGATCAAGATTATCAAAGCACTGGTATAAGATCTTCAAGGAGTATGTCTTTGGGGTATGAAGATCAATCAAATCTTCCTAACTCATCAGAGTTAACTTCTATTTAAATTAGAATTGAATCAATCATTGGATGTTGATCTTCTTCTTGAATCTCAAGCAGTTAAAGCTTCACTTGATTAAAACTGAACTTGACTTCTTCATTTACAAAGCTTCTTCAATTTATTGTAGAACATCTTCTTGAATGCCAATCTTCCTGTAGAGCTTCACAATGCTTCATGTCTGATTTCCTCTCTTTGTTAGCAATTCTTCATTGTTCAATAAACACTACACAGAGACCATTGCAGACTAGATGAAATCTCTTCACACATCTAATCTTCATTGACTCTTTATACTATAGAAGAATTCTTCACTTGGATTCCATGTAGAGATCAGATATTCATTGTGAGTCATCTTCTTGGCAACTTTAATCACATGTCTTGAATTGGTCTTTAGCATACCAGATGAGATCATCTCTTGAGCATTTTCCAAACTCTTCAACAACCAATTCTTCTTCAACTGAGCATTGCACTTCTTCAACTGATCTTTGTGTATTCTGATGAAATCTTTAGTCTGGTGCAAATCAATCTTCATTGAAATTATGCATACTTGAAAGAAGCTTCAATTGAACACCTTCAATCTCTTCGAATGTAGAATGCATGTTTGAAGTAGAGATAGACATCATTTCTTAGTTTGGTTCATTGCATAGCTTTTTGAACTCATTACTTGCTTCTTGAATTTGTTATGCATTCTCCTTGATATGTATTACACTTAAGATTGAATTTTAAGTCTATACTATGAACTTGTTAATCTGCACACTAAGTAGATTCATTAGAAACATAACACAAGGTTTAGTTATCATCAAAATCAACATGGGAATTAACCTTGAGTCAACAAGGATTAACCTTGACTCAACATAAAAGAGGTGTTTGATTTTGTTTTAAAAAATGGAGGATTGTATCTAATTTTCTTAATGGGGAGATTAGATTTGACATGGATTCGGAAATGGAAGTTTTTAGAAACCCTAGATTTGGAAGACTATAATTTTGATGTGGAAAAGGGGGTTTTGGAAATATAATTTTGATGTAGAAAACAAGAGGTTTTGGAAACCTAAGTTTTAAGGCAAGATTGAAAATTGTGTTTTTGATAAGAAAACTAGGGTTTCCTAATCGTTGGCTCTAGGGCGTAACTTGGACTTCAAGAAAGAGATTTTTGGAAAGTGAGTTTTTAAAAAGGGAGATTTTGAGGAGAGAGTTTTTAGAAAGTGAATTTGAAAAGAGAGAGTTTTTGGAAGGGAATTTTTGAAAGGAGATTGTTAGAAAGAGTTTTTAGGAAAGAGATTTACGAAGAGAGTTTTCTAAGAAGAAAACCTAGGGAGTGTTTTTAGGAAAGGAATTTTGAAGAGAGCTTTTTGGAAAGGAGTTTGAAAAGAAGTTTCGAAAAATAGATTTTTTTGAGGGAGTTTTTGAAAACAATTTTGGAAAGGAATTTAAAGAGAGTTTATGGAAAGCATGTTGGAAAAAATATTTTTAGGAGTAGATTTTTGATAAGAGATTTTTTAGAAAGTATATAAAATATCTCACTTTCCTAAAGCGATTATAACCATAAGAAGGTTAGAAACACTTTAAGATAGTGGTTTTGAAAATAACAATGTTTTGAAAATATGGACCATATTGGTCACTTTAAATGTAACACTTTTCTAAAGCAACCCTAGCCATGGAAAGGCTAGAATCATCTTAGGATTGTGATTTTGAAAACAAGTTTTGAAAAATAAAATTTTGATGTAAGCTTTTGAAAACGAGTTTGAAAACAAATTTTGGAAGAATGCAAGATCATGATATGCACAATACAAATTGGGGTCGTGAACATACAAGGTTAAAGGCTTCACAACATAATCAAGGGGGCCGAACCCACGTGGTCTCCGATTAGACTAAAAGAAAGCCCCCGACACAGTGACTCTCCAATAGCATAATCCTACACATGGATCGGGAATTCCTTTGTTTCAAGCATGCAAGAAAGGGGGGAAAATATGGGGGATTAAAATAGAAGAAAACGCAAGTGGGTTAGGAGAGAGAAGAGAGGGGGAAGATGCATAAACTTAAAGGGAAAGCCTACCTTGTGTCTTGTTTATTTTGCTTTGCTTTGCGCGCTTTATTTTGCTTGTCTTGCTTCAGTCTTCACTTCAGTCTTCGAGAGTTTGTCTTTGATCTTCAAAGCTTTGTAGTTGCAGCAATCCAAGTCTTCAATGGAGGGTTTGAGGCTAGTGTATGAGTATATGAGAGTGTATGAGTGTATAAGAGGCTAGGGTTTGTGTATGGAGGCTAGGGTTTGAAAAACCTAAAGAGACTAGGGTTTTGTGAGGCTACGAGCTCTGTATATCAAAGAATAGGGTTTTTAGACTAAGTTTGCAGACCTCTTTCCCGTTAGAGGAGGCCCTGTATTTATAAAGAGAAGAATGACCTAGTGCCTGTAACAGTGGCGCAAGGCCAAAAAACCTTCTGGCTCCAGGCCAAATATTGGCTTGTAGTGGCGCCAGCCACTTAGGAAAGTTTTAAGGTCGGCAAACAACATATCTTGAGAGGATTTGGGCGCCTGTACTAGTGACTACCATGCAATTTTTAGCCTGGCTTCACTAGGAGTGACTCCGGAAGGTCCGGAAAGCATTTAAGGGACCGGGAATGGCCCGAAAAGCCGGAATTGGACAAGAACCCTCAAAACAGGGTCCCAGAGGTATTTGACCCAAAAAAGGATGACAAGAATTGCTGGAAAGGTTGACCGGGCCATTAGGGGCAAAACGATCAATCGGGCTTGGAAGCTGCCGAGACGGACTCAGAATGTCTCGGAAGAAGACTCGAGATTCGGAGACATTATTTGGAATGCCTTAGGAGGTTACTTGTTTGATATCTAGAGCAGGTGTGGCTAGAAAAAGGCAACCGGCCCACCAGGGACAAAACGATCATTTTACACCAAGTTTACCGAAACTGACTCGGAATGATCCAGAAAGATAAAGGAAGGTTGGGAATACTATAAAAAGAATTCTCGGGAGGTTATCGGTTTGATACCCAAAGCCGGTGTGGTCCCCGGGGCATTCGGATGCCTAGAGGTAAAATGGTCATATTGACCGAAAAGTCTCGGAATTGGCCCGATGACTAGAAGGCACCTAATCATGTCGGATTGCTTTTAAGACAATCTTGGAAGGGTGGAATTACCATTCTGAAGACTTAGGTGTGTTCTTGAGAAACGTGCCGAAAATGGCCCTAGGGGCAGTTTGGTTATTTTTCACCGAAGTGGGCTAGCAAGCACTGGTGTTGACCTGGGTTTTGAGTGTTTCTGCCACCCTGATGGCGGTCCCGTGATACAAGGGTTTGTTGCCAATTCCCTATATCAACCTGTTTGCGAGTATTTTCGTTACTCTGAAGGTTGCGATGTTTGCGAGTACTTTCGCTACTCTGACGGTTCGCGATCATTCCCGAGACTACCTAATCTTGGAAAGCTGCTAAAGGGACTTAGCACTTGAGAATCAACTTTCTCGGAAGGCGTGCTGAAATGGACATTTTTGTAATGGCGGGCTAGCAGGCGCCAAAGGTGGACCATTCTGCCATCTCGAGGACTTGGGGTCTCGTCCCGATCAATGGGTTTGAAGGTACTTACCGTTCCGAAGAAATTTTCTTCAAAAAATGTGTCAGATTAGATAGACTTACTATCTCAAGGAATCAACTGTCTCGAGAGAGGGATTAGAATTGGAATTGAAATGGGGACTTACCATCTTCGAAAAAGCCTGCCTGATTTGGAATTGGATCGAACAATGCCCTCAAGGGCATTTTGGTCATTTCTCTTTTATTTGGGCCTTGTGGGCTCCCAAAGCGATGAATTGACGGGATTAGACTTGGAAAAGTTTATTTAGATTGGGAATATGTCCACATTGACTTGAATACAAGTCTAGACAGACTTTAGACTGCCAAGCGGTCAAAAATAGGGTGCTTACAACATTCTTCCCTACTCTCACCTTCTCACATCCTTTAAGTTTTTGTTTCCTCTTAATTGAACACAATTCTTTAAGAAATTTAACATAACGAGGTACTTGTTTAATAGCATCTAAAAGTGGAATATTTACCTCGAATCTACAAAAAGTCTCATATAAATCTTTAGTTATCTCATCTTTTCTAAATTCTACTAAAGCCTGAGGAAAATGAGGTACAGGTTTATAATCAGAAAGAGGCAAAAACTTACGCTTAGGTATGTTATCGTCATTGGGAACGTTCTTGTCTGCTATAACATTTTTCTCCTTTGCTTGATTCAACGATCCAAAGGCTGCCTTTACGGAAATCTCAACCTCCTTACCACTTCTCAAAACGATTGCACTTGCATTTTCTCTTGGATTTATTACCATCGGAGAGGGTAATTTTTCCGAACTTTGGGCTTCTAGCCGACTAACTACGGTTGTCATCTAGCTCATCTGATTGTCCAGACTTTGAATACTGGCCCTCATCTCTTGTTGAAACTGTTTTGTCTCTTGTTGAAATTGCAAAGTATTAGTGGTAAGAGACTTAACAATATCTTCTAAAGACATACCTGAATTAGAAGTTTGGCCTGGTTGTTGTCTAGGGAGGTACAGTTGCTTATATTACTAATAGCTCTGGCGGTTTTGAATCATGGGCTGATTTACTTGTGGATTCCCATAGCTAAGATTAGGGTAATCCCTCCATCCTGAGTTATACATGCTCGAATATGGATCATACTTTCTTTGTGGTTGGCTAAGAAAACCACCTACTACATTCACTTGCTTAATGGGCTCCTCTTGAAGATTTGGACACATATCGGTTGGTGTAAGCAACCCATTTTTGACCACTCGGCAGTCTACACTCCGTCCAGACTTGTTTTCAAGTCATTGTGGGCATATTCCAATCGAAACCAATTCTCTAGGTCCAAGTTCCGTCTTTCCATCGCTTCGCGGGCCTGTCAAGCCCAAATAGAGGCAAAATGACCAAAATTCCCTTAGGGGCATTGTCCTTTCCTTTCCAATCCCTCTCTCGAGACAGTTTATTCCTCAAGACAGTTCCAATCCAGGCACATCTCTTCGGAGATGATAAGTCCCCTTTCCAATCCCACTCTCGAGACAGTTTATTCCTCAAGACGGTTCCAATCTAGGCACGTCTCTTCGGAGACGGTAAGAACCCTTTCCAACCCACTCTCGAGACAGTTTATTCCTCGAGACGGTTCCAATCCAGGCACGTCTCTTTGAAGACGGTAAGAACCCTTTCCAACCCACTCTCGAGACAGTTTATTCCTCGAGACGGTTCCAATCCAGGCACGTCTCTTCGGAGGCAGTAAGACCCCTTTCCATTCCCACTCTCGAGACAGTTTATTCCTCGAGACGGTTCCAATCCAGGCACGTGTCTTCGAAGACGGTAAGACCCCTTTCCAATCCCTCTCTTGAGACAGTTTATTCCTCGAGACGGTTCCAATCCAGGCGCGCCTCTTTGGAGACGATAAGACCCCTTTCCAATCCCTCTCTCGAGACAATTTATTCCTTGAGACGGTCCGAGTAGCGAAACTACTCACAAAACCGTTAGAGTAGTAGAAATACTCACAAATAGGTCGATATAGGGAATTGGCAACAAACCCCTATGTCACGACGACCACCGTCAGAGTGATGGAAATACTCAAAACCCAGGTTAACACCAGTGTCTATTAGCCCACTTCAATGAAAAATGACTACACTGCCCTTAGGACCTTTTCCGAGACTTTCTGGTCAAGATGACCATTTTGCCCCTAGGCATCCGAATGCCCCGGGGACCACACCGGCTCTGGGTATCAAACCAGTTACCTTCTGAGATTGCTTTTTATAGTATTCTCAACCTTTCCTTATCTTTCCAGATCATTCCGAGTCAGTTCCGGCCAACCGGGTACAAAATGACTGTTTTGCCCCTGTTGGGCCGGTCTCCTTTTTCGACCACACCGGCTCTAGGTATCAAACCGTTAACCTCCTGAGACTACTTCTTATAGTGTTCTCAACCCCCCTTTACCTTTCCGTATCATTCCGAGTCAGTTCCAGTAAACCCGGTGCGAAATGACCGTTTTGCCCCTAGTGGGCCGGTTTCCTTTTCTGACCACGCCGGCTTTGGGAATCAAACCAACAACCTCTGGGAATATTCTGAATAATGTTTCCAGATCCCAAGTCTTCTTCCGGGACAGTCCAAGTCCGTCCCTGCAGTTTCCTGGTCCGATTGACCGTTTTGCCCCAAAAGGCCCGGTCAACCCTTCCGACACATCCTATCCTCATTTCTCAAGTCAAATACCTCCAGGACACTATTTTAGGTGTTCCTGCTCTTTTCCGACCTTCTGGGTCATTCTCGGCTCCTTTAGATCATTCCCGGACTTTCCGGAGTCACTCCTAGTGAAGCCAGGCTAAAGATTGCATGGTAGTCACTAGTACAGGCGCCCAAATCTTGTCAAAGATACGTTGCTTGCCGACCTTAAATCTTTCCTAATTGGCTGGCGCCACTACTAGTGGCGCCAAGCCAAAAAATGGCCTGGCGCCACTCCTAGTGGTGCCAGTGTAAACTTTGCCCTAGTGCCACTGCAACAGGCGCCAGGTTTATCTAGTCTCTATAAATACAGAGCCTCTTCCAGCGTTTAAAGGATCCGCAAATTCAACCTAAAAATTATATAATTCGATATACAGAGCTCGAGCACCTCAAAAACCCTGGTCACCTTAGGTTTTCCAAACCCTTGCCACCTTACATAAACCCTAGCCTCCTATACACTCATACACAACCCCATACACTCATACACTAGCCTTCAACCATCCTTTGAAGACTTGAGGAGCTGCAATCCAAAGCTTGAAGACAACTCTTGAAGACTGAAGGTGAAGATCAAGACGAAGACCGAAGACCGAAGATAGCACAACGCGCAAAATAAACAAGATACAAGGTAGGCTCCCTATTTAAATTTCCGCACTTCCCCCCTCTCTCTTCTCTCTCCTAACCCACTTGGGTTTTCTCTATTTTAATCCCCCATCTCTTTCCCCCCCTTTCTTTGCATGCTTGAAACAAGGGGATTCCTGGTCCATGTGTAGGATTGGACTATTGGAGAGTCACCGTGTAGGGGGCTTTCTTCTAGTCTAACCAGAGACCACGTGGGTCCGCCCCCCTTGATTATGTGGTGAAGCCTTAACCTTGTATGTTCACGACCCCAAATTGCATTGTGCGTATCATAGTCTTGCATCTTCCAAAATCCGTTTTCAAAGTGGTTTTCAAAATCGTTTTCAAACTTGTTTTCAAAATTGCATCAAAATCTCTTTTTCAAAAACTTGTTTTCAAAACCACAATTCTAGGGTGATTGTAGCCTTTCCATGGCTGGGGTTGCTTTAGGAAAGTGTTACATTAAAGTGACCAATACGGTCCATATTTTCTAATCTTGTTGTTTCCCAAAACCGCTTTCCTAAAGTGGTTCTAACCCTCTTATGGTTAGAATTGCTTTAGGAAAGTGAGACGTTTTCATACCTTCCAAAAACTTTCTTTTTAAATCTCTTCCTAAAAAATCTCTTTTTCAACATACTTTCCTAAAACTCTCCTCTTCAAAATTGTTTTCAAAAACTTTCTTCCAAAATCTATTTTTCAAAACTCTCTTTTTCAACTCCTCTCTAAAATCTTTTCCTCAAAATTCACTTTCTAAAAACACTCCCTAAATTCATCTTCCTAAAAACTCTCTTTCCAAAAATCTTCCTTCTAGAAACTCCCCACTAGGATTTTTCCTCCCAAAACCTTCATTTCTAAAAACGCACTTTCCAAAAACTCTTTCCTTAGAGTCCAAGTCAAACCTTAGAGCCCACAATTAGGAAACCCTAATCTTTTTCTCAAAAACATGGTTTTCAAACTTTGCCCCAAACCTAGGTTTCCAAAATCTCTTGTTTTCACATCCAAACTATACATGTTTCCAAAACCTCTTTTCTACATTAAAATTCCACACTTTCAAATCTAGGGTTTCTAGAACCTCCTTTTCCAAATCCTTGCCAAATCCTATCTCCCCGTTTAGGAAACTAGATCCCGTCCTCCGTTTTTGGAAACAAAATCCAATCTTTTCTTTTAGAAACCAAATCCAATGCCTTCCAAATCCAAATATTTCCTAATTCAAATCCTTCCTAAACTTCCACTTTCCTAAACCTTAAGTTTCCAAAAACTTGAACATAAAAATCTTTCCTAATTCAACCATTTCCTAATTCTACCTTCTTTCCAAATCTTAACTTTCCAAATTTAAGTTTTCAAACTTTTCTTAAACTCAAACTTTTCCTAATTTCAAGATTTTCTAAAACCTTAAAACTTTCTAAATCTTAAACTTTCTAAATCTCAAATCTTTCTAAACTCGAAACTTTTCAATTTCAAAGCTTTTCTAAAATGAAAAATTTCCTAATTTCGAAACTTTCCAAAAATGACACTTTCCTAAATCGAACCTTTCCTAATTCGAACCTTTCCTAAATCCAATCTTTCTTAAACTCTTGAGTCTTTCCTAAGCCTCATCTTTCTTAAGTCTAGGTTTCCTAAACCTCCATCTTTCCAAAACCAAGTCTTTCCAAAATCAATCTTTCCAAAGCAAGTCCAATCTTCTCAATTTCAATTTCCAACCTCCTTTTCTAATCTCAAATTAAATCCAGTTTTTAATTCAATCTCTTTCTTCCAATCCAATCTCTCTCTTCAAATCAATCTATTTTCAATCGGACTTCGGTCCGAACTACGACTGGCCTGATTCCCCCAAAGGGATACATAGGCAACCTTCATAGGTGCGGTCACAACACTTTTCAAACTTTCAATTCCACCCTCATGGGTGCGGTTTCCAAAATCTTTCCAAATCTCAAATTTCAATCTATTTTCAAAATTCTATTGCCAAATTTTTAAACTTTCCAATTTCAATTCCATCTCTTCAAATCTATTTTCAAATCAAATCAATTTCAAATCAATCTCTTTTGAAATTTATTTTTCAATTCTCCTCACTTGCACTTGCATACTATGCATCATATTCGTTTTCAAGCATTGTTTTTCAAAGTGGATAGGGTTGAACATATGTTAATTAAGGACTCTCATAGGTGAATCTAGGGTAGATTGACATGTAGGTACCGAAAGGGCAGGGTAGGGTGATAGCTTAGTGCGTCTTCCCTACACGTAACCAACCTCCGAATCTAGGATCACTGTTTTCAAATACCAAAAAGGAGTTATTTTTCTAAAAAGGGCTAAATATTTTCCAAAGGTTGCCAAACAACCTGTTTTCTTAAAAAACCCTCTCTTGAGGTGGTATTTTCAAAAATCGTTTTTTTTTAAAAAAACCCTAAGTGTAGTCTTCGAATTATTCTTAGTTTTTAGGTGACCTAACTCACCTTAATCAAGTTAGGTGGCGACTCCGAATCTTTTTCTAAAAGCCCTTATTTCAAATTAATTTTTCAATTCAAACCTAGTCGCACTCATACTTTTAGGAGGGTGAGTTCTAACGAGAGAGTACAGTGTTTTTCCCACTTGTGTGTGTATCCCTCGAGTGTGAAAAAACTAGGCGCGACAACTGGCGACTCCACTAGGGAAACTTAGAGGGTTAGGCCGTTAGTCATGTCTCTTTACCCTTTACCCATGTAGAGTCTTCAATTAACTTGGTTCAATCCTATTCACTTTAAATTTTCAAAACTAAATTTTCAAAATTGTTTTAAAAAAAAAACATGCATTTATTCATATTATCTTGTATCATGTTTGTTATCCACATACTAACACTTGCATCTTTGTTTTGTAGGTACACAATTTGTTTAAATTTTATTAACTGCTTTGCATAAATGTGATGTACAGGATGAATGGGAGTTGTTGGGCCCTTTCCCACTTTTAAAAATCACACACACACTGCATGTGCACTTGCATTCTGCATACTTGCATACCCTGATATGTCCTTTCTAGTTAGAAAGGGGGAACGGTATATTGGTTGTGGGCAAGATGCTGTGTCAGTTTCTTCGCCTACAGCCTCTTGATGGTTCCCCCGCTCGGATCACCAACCAATCATGGCACCACCTTGGGGAGTGGGCCTAGGTTTGAAGACCCGGGGACCGAGCCTTTTTTAGGACGCATTAATTAACCCTCAACCTCATACTCATATAGACACCATGCATAGCCGAACCTCTGCCGGATTTAGGACACGAGCACCGTTTTCAAAATCACGGAGGAAAGGGCAACTGCACTTACTTTCATTTATACTTGTCTATTCCTACTGTTATAATGCTTGTATTTATACTGTTATAATGCCTGTCTAACTATTCATGCATGCATGTTTACTTCAATTGTACCTTCTCTCCTTATACTTTTTGCATATTCATGTTCATGCAATTAATATCCCATGTCAAGACAAGAGTTCCAAGTAACTCAAGTCACTGCATTCTCATGCATATGATCAACCTGTTGAGAGTGACACCAAGGTCACTCTCCCTTGCATTAAACCTACCCAAACCCTAAGGGTTCCCGCGTAACCCTAAGGACTCATGGCATGCACACCAATCCATTTCATAAGAGGGGCCCCAATCCCTCTATGCTCGCGGAGATAGGGTTGCCAAGAAGACAAGGGGTAATCAATTAACAAGGTCTCTCAGCGACCTCCTCGACATCAAATCCAAGGAAGGCGAATCCAAAGACTCAAGAGTAGTTTAGGATCTCCCTTTGTAAAGTAGATAGGTAGAAGTCCAAAGGAAAATGTTCCCCCTCCCCTTATTAAAATGTATTTCAATTCTTTTATATCTTAAACCCAAAATTTAATATACTTCTTTACTTTTATGAATGAATGCATGGATGGTTGAGGATTCCCACTTAACGGTAAGGTATCTGCATACAGGGGCAAATCCCCTATCTCCATAAGTGAGCCAATGCATCATGTATAGTCCCCCTTCTAAATAGGGGCACCCCTAGGACGTGCATTACACAAAAAATTTCAAATCAAGGCACTGACTTCTTTTTATTTTTTTTGTCTTCTATCCTCCCCCTCCTCATCTCCGAACACCAAGAGAACCGAAGGCAGAAGCAAGACAAGAAGGAGGTTTTTCTAAACCATTTATTCATTGTTATCATATTGCTCGCACATTCACTTCTTTTATGCTCATGCACCCATATCCATTGCAAGACAAGAGTTCCAAGAAACTCGAGTCATTTCGTTCTCATGCATCTAATCAACCATAGAGAGAAAGGAGCAATCCAATCTCATGTTAATCGAACCTACCAAAACTCCTAAGGGTTTTTAAACCCTAAGGATTCATGGCATGGATAGAACCATATCTAGAGAGAGGCCCAAATCTCTCTCAGTCCATAGAGGTGGGATTGCCCAAATAAAGAAACATCAACCGGCCCACGCCGAAGAGGTACTGTATTGCATAATAGGGGCAAAACCCCACCTCCCAAATGGACTTGTCATCATGCCTAGATTCCCTCAACAAAGGGACTTCCATAGGACATACATCGCATAGAACCTCCAACTTCACATACTGACTGCATTCTGTTTTTCTTTTTCTTTTTGTAGGTCAGAGAGCACGACTAAATTCGTTGAATCCCTCTAGTACCCCACCAAGTTCAAACTCATGGAAGAAGGGCCTAATTGTTAGAAGAGGCCAAACCTACATTAAGGAGAAAGAAGAACTAGCCATCCATCTGCAAGACGTTACCTCCCCGCCATGCCGCGACAATCACTGTCCATGCAGAAAAAGGCTTCATCGTTTGCAAAGTTCTGTCAAATATGTGCATTACTACAAAAGAATCTCCTAACTTCCGAATCCATGCCAAACACCGCAAGAGATCTGTCAATCTACCCTCTGTCATTTGGTGATACACCTAAAGAATGAAATGCCAAAGAAGCTAGCAGTTTCAAAACCATGTTGGGGGTTTCTCACCACGAGACCCATAAGAAAAGGGAGATTTTCATAAAATTCATCTATTTTCTTTTCGTCTTTCTATTTCTCGCATATCTTCTTTAAATAAACATCGCATGCCCTGTAATTATGTTTTTTAAATGAAAATAAGTAGTTCCCAGTTTATCCCCTTTGTCTCATACTCTTATGGACGATTGTCTCATTTAGGGATTCTTCTCCATTTGGTAAATAACTCAACTTAAAGGATGGGATAGCATGGGCAACCTATTTAAAAGGGGTTAAAACCTTTGAGAGACTGAGAGAGAGAGTGAGAGATAGGAGGAAGACAATCTCAACAAAGAGGTGCAAATTCTATTGAAGAGGTGACACTTGTATGATATCCTGGCTAAGCGATGGGTAGCCGAGTACTCAAAATGATGAGAAGCCCTTATTCTATTTATCCTAAATAAACACTACCCCTTACTCAGCCCACTAGAGCCGTAACTGATTTTTATTCAGATGTCCCCAAACCAATAACCATCCCCCATATTGGGGTAAGCACAGAGTAGTTGATTCGGCAAAAACACACCATTTTTTAAAAAACATTGTCTAAATTTTGTATAAAGGCTTTATGGACTAAGCAATTTAATTTGAAATGATGAAAGGCCCTCATTTCTTCTACCATATACAAAAATATCCCCTTTGCTTGACCCACTAGTGCCTCGCAGAAAGCGGAAGATTCTTTGTCAACCCCGATCCGAAACCATCCCCCCACTCTGGGGCAGAAATGTAGCAGAAAATCTGACAGATAATATCATCGACCATCAAGCAGAAGTAACGTGAAGGCTCTATGGATCAAGCAATCTTGTTCAAAATGAAGAGAGGCCCTCATTTCACTTCCCATACAGTTAAAAGCAACCCTTGTCGAACCTATTGAGCCGGTTATCTTTCTTTTCCAAAACACACCCCAACCTAGGGATCACCGTCCACAATCGGTTAAATGAAAATGTTAAGGAAAGGATTTGAGAGAAAGAAGTTGTAAAAATGTTCTTCTTGTCAAAGGCAACAAGAAAGGAAAAAAAAAAAAAAGCATATCAGTAGAAAGACCGAAAAAGAGTCATGTTGTGCTATCTTTAAAAAGCATATAAAGCCAAAAGTCAGGAAAAAGGGGCAAATGTCAGACTAAGAAGGTCAAAAGTTACAAGAAAGGTCAACTCCTCTTGTAAAAGAAAAAATTCGAAGGTGATCCTAGGTAACAAAGCCACCAAGTAGAAGCTATAGGTTTGAGCCTTTACCCTTTCTTGTTAAACCCTAAACCATGGCCTACATTACAACCCTACTAAAGTCCACTCTGATTGAGAAAGATTACTTGATCTAAGTGAGCCATATATGTTTCTGAAGCTAAAGGAGGATATTAGGGGATGAAACCCCACTGGAAGACCAACCAAGGATGGTGCGGATCTAAACCTTACTGGAAGTAACGTCAAATTTGAGCCTGCATATCCCGTTCATTCATAAACCCCTTAACCTAGCCTATGTTACGGTCCAAATTAAAGTCCTCTCTGATCAAAGAGAATTGCTTAGTCCAAATAAGCCTGAACAATACTAAGACAAGTAGGGTGAGAAAGGAGAATTGGAAGGGAATGCGAGGGGCAATCTCATGCTCCAAGATGTGCTCAGATGGTTTCGGTTTTAACAACCCACTAAAAGAAGATCTTTGAGCCTAAATATCCCTTCATTTCTTACAACCTCTAAACCCATCCTACATTACGGTCCTAAAAGAAGTATGCTCGGATTAAGGGCTTAGCTATTTGTCGCTCTGCAAAGGGCATGCGAGTTGTTGCTTGAGCCATGGTGGCATTTTGGAGATCTGAGAGAGAAAACCAAATGACATCAGAAAAACCCCAAACAGTAACCTTGTAGAAAGTAGGAATATGATAGTAAACCAAAAGGTTAATGGTGCAAATACTATCACACCCCGATGAGAATGGGACAAAACTAAATAGGGCAGAATCCTGGAAAGGAATAGAATCCTGAGAGTATGGGCCCAAGGGGCAATCCTGGGACATTGTTTGTAAATAGCTTGTATACATGTAGTACTGATGCATCCATGACATGTATAACCTATAAATCCATTTAGATTCCTGCGAAGTTCGTATCTATTTATGTATTCAACTGCACTCCTGCATGAACCCGTTCATTTATAAGGAAGTAGGTCATGTATTTAATTCAATTCTTACATAAATCTATGCAATCATCACAAAAATGGGGGACATTGCATTTAATTTTATTCCTATATGGGCATTATCCAAAAGCATAACATGCATTCAATTCCACTTCTGTGTGAACCTGTGCAATCATAAAAAATAGATCATGCATTTAATCCCATGGGCAATCATCATAAAAAATAATGACACCCCTTATCGGGGCATTTTTAAGCTGTTTTTGTACAAAACTCACTCTTTGCCTTTCTGTCTCTCCCAAATAGGAAACAATGAACAAGGCGAAACATAAAAAGGAGCTAAAGCCACCCCTCAGATATCTCCAGTATCGGCTCACACCTTAGAAAGCTCAGATTTCCATGACCAACAAGAAACAGAGAATGGGGCAATGGCCCACCCTCGACCTCCCAATCAAACAACTTCGAAAGAGGGGTATTGAATAAGTGTCTGATCACCCAAAGCTAGAATAATGAAGCACATTCCCAACAATGAGCATTGCCCCCCCCTGCTAAAGTCTAGTAAGGCTCACGAAGGTCTGTCCCATAACCATAAGAGCATATGAGTGTCCTTCACGAATCCTGGAAAACAACGCACGCAATCAACGGCCAGCCGAGTCCCCCCCTCGTGGAAACATCAATAAGTTCAAGAGAAATAGAGTTAGGGCTATCATGAAAAAATGGACCAATCTTAAGAAGTATGTCGACCCCCTGAATGAGCTCTCCTATGCGTCGCAAACTCAGAATGTGAGTGTCACGCCCAGATTTTTTGCACTCGAGGAATACTCACCCAAGTAGAAAAAATACTGTACTCTCTCATTAGAACTCACCCTCCTAGAAGAATGAGTGCGACTAGGTTTGAATTGAAAATAAATTTGAATAAAGGGCTTTTGAAAAAGATTCGGAGTCGCCACCTAACTTGATTAAGGTGAATTAGGTCACCTAAAAACTAAGAATAATCCGAAGATTACACTTAGGGTTTTTAGAAAACGATTTTAAAATATCTCCTCGAGAGAGGGTTTTTAAGAAAACAGGTTGTTTGGCAACCTTTTGGAAAACATTTAGCCATTTTTTGAAAAATAACTCCGTTTGGTCTTTGAAAACAGTGATCTAGGTTCAGAGGTTGGTTACGTGTAGGGAAGACGCACTAAACTATCACCCTACACCGCCCTTTTGGTACCTACATGTCAATCTACCCTAGATTCACCAATAAGAGTCTTTAACTAACTAATGGTTCAATCCTATCTACTTTGAAAAATAATGTTTGAAAACTAACATGAGGCATGATATGCAAGTGCAAGTTAAGAAAATTGAAAAATAGATTTGGAAATAAATTTGAAAGAAATTGATTTGAAAATAGATTTGAAGAGATGAAATTGAAATTGGAAAGTTTGAAAATTGGAAGTAAAAATTTGAAAATAGAAATTTTGAAATTGGAATTTGGAAAATAGATTGGAATTTGAGATTTGAAAAAATTTTGAAAACCGCACCCATGAGGGTAGAATTAAAAGTTTGAAAAGTATTGTGACTACACCTATGAAGGTTGCCTACGTATCCCTTTGGGGGAATCAAGTCAGTCGTAGTTCGGACTGGAGTCCGATTGAAAATTGAAGAGTGGATTTGAAGAAGGAAATTGAATTTGATTTGAAATTGGAAGAGGAGATTGGAAATTGAGAAGATTGGACTTTGATTTGAAGAGATAGATTTGGACTTGTTTTGGAAAAATTGATTTTGGAAAGACTCGGTTTTGGAAAGATAGAGGTTTAGGAAACCTTGACTTAAGAAAGATGAGACTTAGGAAAGACTCAACAATTTAAGAAAGATTAGATTTAGGAAAGGTTCAAATTAGGAAAGGTCCGATTTAGAAAAGTTTAAAATTAAGAAAGTTTTGAAATTAGGTAAGTTTAACTTAGGAAAGTTTTAGGTTTAAGAAAGTTTTGAAATGGGAAAGTATTGAATTTAGAAATGTTTTGAATTAAAAAAAGTTTAGTTTGAGAAAGGTTTAGAATTTGGAAAGTTTCAAATTAAGAAAGTTTTGAATTTTGGAATGTTTGAAAAAGGGAAGTTTTGAATTTGGAAAGTTTTGAAAACAAGGAAGTTTTGAAAATAAGAAAATTTCATTTTGGGAAAGGTTTGAAAAAGGAAAGTTTTCAGTTTAGGAAATGTTTGAATTAAGAAAGTTTTAAGTTTAGAAAAGTCTTAGATGTGAAAAGATGTTGAAGTTTTGGAAAGTTTAGATTGGAGAGATTTAGGTTTAGAACGATTTAACTTGAGAAAGTTTCAAATTTAGAAAGTCTTGAATTTGGAAAGATTTGAAATTTAGAAAGTTTTAGAGTTTTAGAAAATTTTGAGATTAGAAAAGGTTTGAAGTTAGGAAAAGTTTGAAAGCTTAGATTTGAGAAGTTATGATTTGAAAAGAAGATAGAATTAGGAAATGGTTGAATTAGAAAAGATTTGAAAGTTGAGTTTTAAAACTTAGGAAAGATTTTTATGTTCAAGTTTTGGAAACTTAAGATTTAGGAAAATGAAAGTTTAGGAAGGATTCAAATTTAGGAAAGATTTGGATTTTGAAACTTAAGGAAAGATTTGAAGTTTAGGTTTAGGAAACTTATGGTTTAGGAAAGTAGGAAATTAGGAAGGAGTTGGATTAGGAAAGGTTTGCGATTTGTTTCCAAAAACGGAGGATTGGATCTAGTTTCCTAAGCGGGGAGATTTGATTTGGTTTCCTAAAGGGAAGATAGGATTTGGCTAGGATTTGGAAAGGGAAATTCTAGAAACCCTAGTTTTGGAAAATTGTAGTTTTGACGTAGAAAATAGGTTTTGGAAACATGTATAGTTTTGATGTAGAAAACAAGAGGTTTTGGAAACCTAGGTTTGGGGCAAAGTTTGAAAACCATGTTTTTGGGAAGAAAATTTAGGGTTTCCTAATGGTGAGTTCTAGGGCTTGACTTGGGCTCTAAGGAAAGAGTTTTTGGAAAGTGCGTTTTTGGAAACGAAGGTTTTCTAGAAGGGAAATCCTAGGGAGGAGTTTTTGGAAAGTGAAGTTGAAGAGGGAGTTTTTGGAAAAAGATTTTAAAGAAAAGGAGTTTTGGAAAGTGTGTTTTTACAAATATGTTTTTTGGAAGAAAAATCCTAAAGGGGAATTTCTAGAAGGGAGATTTTGAAAAAGAGAGTTTTTGGAAAGATTTTTAGGCAGCGTTTTTACAAAGTGAATTTTTAGGAGAGAGAGTTTTGGAAAGGAGTTGAAAAAGGGGGTTTTGAAAAATAGATTTTGGAGAGGAGAGTTTTAGGAAAGTATGTTGAAAAAGAGATTTTTAGGAAGAAAGACTTTTTGAAAAGAGAGTTTTTAGAAAGTATAAAAACGTCTCACTTTCCTAAAGCGATTCTAGCCATAAGAGGGCTAGAACCACTTTAAGAAAGTAGTTTTGGAAAACAATAAGATTTGAAAATATAGACCAAAAAGGTCACTTTTAATGTAACACTTTCCTAAAGCAACCCTAGCCATGGGAAGGCTAGAATCACCCTAGAATCGTGGTTTTGAAAACATGTTTTTGAAAAAGAGATTTTGATGCAATTTTGAAAACAAGTTTGAAAACGTTTTGAAAAACAACTTTGAAAACGGCTTTTAGAAGATGCAACACTATGATATGCACAATGCAATTTGGGGTCGTGAACATACAAGGTTAAGGCTTCACCACATAATCAAGGGGGCCGGACCCACGTGGTCTTTGGTTAGGCTAGAGGAAAGCTCCCGACAAGGTGACTCTCCAATAGCCCAATCCTACACATGAACCGGGAGTCCCCTTGTTTCAAGCATGCAAAGAAAGGGGGGGAAAGAGATGGGGGATTAAAATAGAGAAAACCCAAGTGGGTTGGAGAGAGAAGAGAGAGGGGGAAGTACAGAAAATTAAAGAGAAAGCCTACCGTATGTCTTCTTTATTTTACGCGCCGTGCTGTCTTCGGTCTTCGGTCTTTGTCTTGATCTTCACCTTTAGTCTTCAAGAGTTGTCTTCAAGCTTTGGATGGCAGCTCTTCAAGTCTTCAAAGGATGGTTGAAGGCTAGTGTATGAGTGTATAGGAGGCTAGGGTTTGTGTATAGTGGCTAGGGTTTGGGAAAACCTAGGGAGGCTAGGGTTTTGGAGGTGCTCGAGCTCTGTATATCGAAGTATAGGGTTTTTAGGTTAAGTTTGCAGACCCCTTTCATGTTGAATGTGACTCTGTATTTATAGAGGGAGGACAAACCTGGCGCTTGTTGTAGTGGCGTCAGGCCAAATTCTACACTGGCGCCACTAGGAGTGGCGCCAGGCCATTTTTTGGCTTGGCGCCACTACTAGTGGCGCCAGCCAATTTGGAAAGATTTAAGGTCGGCAAGCAACGTATCTTTGACTAGATTTAGGCGCCTGTAATAGTGACTACCATGCAATTTTTAGCATGGCTTCAATAGGAGTGACTCCGGAAAGTCCGGGAATGATTTGGAAGAGCCGGGAATGACCCGGAAGGCCAGAAAGAAGCAGGAACACTTAAAATAGTGTCCTGGAGGTATTTGACTTGAAAAATGAAGATAAGGTGGGTCGGAAAGGTTGACCGGGCCCTTAGGGGCAAAACGGTCAATCGGACTAGGAAGCTGCCGGGGTAAACTCGGATTGTCCCGGAAAAGGACTTGGGATCTAAAAACATTACTTAGAATGTTCCTAGAGGTTGCCGGTTTGATTCCCAGAGCCGATGTGGTCGAAGAAGGAGACCGGCCCTCCAGGGGCAAAACGGCCATTTTGTACCAGGTTGGCCGGAACTGACTCGGAATGATCCGGAAAGGTAAAGGAAGATTGAGAATACTATAAAAAAGTAGTCTCAGGAGGTTACCGGATTGATACCCAGAGCTGGTGTGGTTCCCGGGGCATTCAGATGCTTAGGGGCAAAATGGTCATCTTGACCGGAAAGTCTCAGAAAAGGTGCTAAGGGTAGTCTGGTCATTTTTCACCGAAGCGAGCTAACAGACACGAATGTTGACCTAGGTTTTGAGTGTTTCCGCCACTCTAACGGTGTGAGTATTTCCGCTACTCGGACGGGTTGACGCTACTCGGACGGGGTTGATGATTTGGGAGTATTTCCGCTACTCTAACGGCTTTGTGAGTATTTCCGCTACTCTAACGGTTTTTGTGAGTATTTCCGCTACTCTAACGGCTTTGTGAGTATTTTCGCTACTCTAATGGTTTTGTGAGTATATCCGCTACTCTAACCATTGTGTATTTCCGCTACTCTAACGGTTTTGTGAGTATTTCCGCTACTCTAACGGTTTTGTGAGTAGTTTTGCTACTCGTACCGTCTCGAGGAATAAACTGTCTCGATAGAGGGATTGGAAAGGGGTCTTACCGTCTCCGAAGAGACGTGCCTGGATTGGGACCGTCCTGAGGAATAAACTGTCTCGAGAGAGGGATTGGAAAGGGGTCTTACCGTCTCCGAAGAGACGTGCCTGGATTGGGACCGTCCTGAGGAATAAACTGTCTCGAGAGAGGGATTGGAAAGGGGTCTTACCGTCTCCGAAGAGACGTGCTTGGATTGTGAGTGTTTCCGCCACTCTAACGGTTTTGCGAGTACTTCCGCTACTCTGACGGGTTTGTGAGTACTTCCGCTACTCTAACGGTTTTGTGAGTATTTCCACTACTTTAACGGTTTTGTGAGTAGTTTTGCTACTCGGACCGTCTCGAGGAATAAACTGTCTCGAGAGAGGGATTGGAATTGGAATAAGAAAGGATAATGCCCCTAAGGGCATTTTGGTCATTTTGCCTCTATTTGGGCCTGACTGGCCTGTGAAGCGATGGAAAGACGGAATTTGGACCTAGAGAATTGGTTTCGATTGGAATATACCCAAAATGACTTGAAAACAAGTCTGGACGGAGTGTAGACTGCCGAGCGGTCAAAAATGGGGTGCTTACAGCTGCCCCTCTTTTTCTGTCTTTGCTTGTCAAAGACAGAAAACGATAAGAGTAAGAGTCCCATGTTGACCGCGAGGCAGTCGGAGGGACGGACATTGAAAACCTTTCGACAACGGGGGTCGAAAACGGACAACGGGCCAAAAAGGCCTTCGAAAATGAGTTTTGGCGGGAAAAAGGGCAAAACAGCCCAGAATTTATAACTGGAGCCACTACTAGTGGCGCCTTTGGCAGAAAAGCACTGGCGCCTCTGCTAGTGGCGCTAGGCTTAAGGTTAAAACCAGAAAATTTCTGATTCGAACAGTTACGGGATTTGAAGAGTTTTTGGGGAATCCGAGAGTCTTCAAGTGGAAATTGGCTTAAACCTTGAAGGAGCACTTCTTGGGGACCGTGGGTGATTGCCGGAAGGAGTCCACGTCACCGGAAAAGTCGCCGGAAGTGAAGATTTCGCCGGAGAACTTCCAAAAGGTGAGTTTTCAAATTTTGTTGATTTCGATGTGTAGATCTTTGTTTGGATCATGTGAATAGTGGAAATTGATGTTTTGATATATTTTGAACACTTTGGTGATGTTATTTTTGTATTTTGATGCTTGTTTGATTAAATTTGAGTGATTTTTCATGATTATGCGAAGAGGGTTTTCTGCAGGACTAGGGGATTTGTTCCTACAGGCATGGGTATTAGGTTTTCTGGCTATGGTTTTGTGCAATGTGCCTTAGAAAAATATGTTTGACAACCGTATGAAGTTTCGTGATTTTTTGAAAACGCGGTGAATTTTTGATTTTTTGAAAAATAGAAAAATATTTAGAAAATTAGAAAAAATTGGAAAATTCAAGAAATTGATGAAATTTTTAAAGTTTGAAATTTGGAAAAATGCAGGAATATTTTTGAAAACATTGGAGGTGATTTTGAAAAATTTTGGAAGACTTTTGAAAACCATTGATTTATTTGAAAAATAAAACCTGAGTTTTGAAAATTTTAAAAAATTAAAAAGTGTGCACGGGTACTATTGTTATGTGATTGTGGCATTGGAAGGTGCATATTTCGTGTTTTGTGTTGATGTCATGGGCGTTGTAGGGGCCATTTTTAATGGGACTCTGCCGAAATTTTTAGAAATTATGGAAAGAGTTGGTTAAAATCTTAGAAATAAAATCTTTTTAAAGGGAAAAGGCAGAGAACCCTTGAGATATGATTTGGAGTTGGAAAATCAAGATGTGTGAAAATTTTGTTTTTGATTTGTTATTCAAAATCCTTTATTTGTTTTGTGTTATTTGTTTGTTTTATTTTACTGTTATTTAAACTGCATGGATGGTATATTAACATCACTTACCTTGGCTTACCTTTTCAGGATGGCAGATGGAGTTTTGAATCGGCTGAGAGCCTGGCACAGTAGTTATCCTCCGGATGAGCAGGATATCTTTCATCGGTCCTTTGGTCGGGTGGCTTTGCTTTTATCAGTGCGGCTTATTCCCGGACTCATGGAGGCAGTGATCCCTTTCTGGCAGCCGGACTTGTCTCTTTTCCGTTTTGGAGAGTGTGAGCTTACCCCTACTCCTCACGAGTATGGGTTCCTTCTTGGTTTCCGAGATGTTTCTGCTAACATTGTGGGTCCCCTTTTTCCGGATGGTTGTATTACAGTGGTTTCATCCCAGCTCGGATTCAGACGCGCAGTTCTTTCGTCTTCTTCTTTGCCCCAGTTTCCTTATGTCCCAGCAGAGTTCCTCTTTTCTCATTTTGAGTTTCCTACGGGTATGCGAGTTCATTCAGGTGAGTGGCACACCTCCCAGGATTGGACTATTTCTCATATGGTTGCCTTAGCCTTGCTTCTGTTGAACTTCTTGGTGTTCCCTCGAGAAGATGATTTAGTGGACTGTCGACTCTGTGCACCGCTGGCCTTGATCCGTAAGGGGCATTCCTATGCTCCTATGATTGTAGGGGAGACCTTCGTGAGTCTTACCAGATTCCAGCAGACCCTTGACGCTCGTTTCCGCGGATGCGCTACTCTCTTCCAGCTTTGGGCGATTAGTCATTTGTTTGTTGCACCTTTGTTTTAGCACACGTGGTATCCTGAGCTCGATCATGTACATTCCCTAGCGAGATCTCAGGGTGTCATGGCAGATGAGGGGAGATTTTCGCAGACCGCTACATCCTGGGCTAACTATCTTCAGAGCATGAGGTCAGGCACAGTCAGGTGGTATTCAGGGCTGGTTGGTAGGTATTACTTGAGAGTTCGGCCTTCCGGGAGAGCGTTCGTGCCCCTAACAGGCCTACAGGGCATTGCCCCTTTCTTCGGGATTCGGGTTCTACGACAGCTTGGTAGGAGTCAGGATATCCCTTTTTTAGCTTCTGCAGCCGAGTTTACTCTTGTCTTTGAGGCGTCGATTCCTAGAGCATTGGTGGAGAAAGTTATGCATATATGGAGATCTTTGCTTCCTCAGGTTGATGATGATGGTCCCTTCTCTGTCATGCCCCCTATGACCGAGGCCTATCGTTATTAGCTTCGACGCTACGTGCTGGGTCCTAGTAGACTTGGGGATCTTCTCATTGAGACTCCTTTACCTCCTGTAGGGTATATCGACTTCTTGACTGCTATGATTGTTCAGGGGCGTCGCCACAGACGGGAGAACCGTCGTCTAATACGGATGTTGCATGACCGATTGAGGATGAGAGACGCTGAGGTAGTTTTACTAGAGAGGCAGTTAGCAGCAGCCAGATCGACACATGATGACCCACCTTCGGGTGCTGCGAGGGCCCACAGGCGGCCACAAGGCGTTCTAGGCAGTTCTCCTTCCCTGGAGGGTGATGTGATGGATGACCCGTCCTTGCGGGAGACTATGGAGTCCCTTACTCGAGAGAGGGACATGCTTCTGGCTAGACGTGCGGACTATGAGCGAGGCCGACCTGGCTCTTCTGTTGCTGGTACTTCTTCGAGTGCTCCTCTTGTGACCGGCGAGCCAGTGGACCCCTACTTAGCTGATTCCTCCTCTGATGACGACGGGGAGCGATATATTTTTGCCCCTCGCTCTTAGATTTGCTAATTTCTACATTTGTAGAAAAACATACTTTGTTTAGTGTTATACCTCTTTTATCTTATGAATTCATGACCTCCCATGCTTTTGGTATGATTTTTCTGCATGATTAGTATAGTAACAAATTTGGGAAAAATTAAATGAGAATTGCAGTTTAATGAAAAATAACTCCCCTTTGTTTGATTCTTTGACTCACTGACTGTTCCGTGAAAGGGACATCTGCTTCTTTTAACCCTAACTGGGCTAAACCGGAGAATGCCTTTCGAGACGCCTTTCGACGTTTACACCGTTGCTTTCATACCTTAACTTCCGGGGAATGTAGTAGCTCGAGCTATTTCTTACATCTAAATCACTTGTTCTTACCCCTTTTTATTTTTTTTGGCTATTTTTGCTACTAGTGCCCTCGAGGGTTTTCACCAGTCCCAGCTATCATTTTTGCACCAAGGCGCCTTTGCAGGGTTTCGCCAGGGTCAACAGTTTTGCATCTTGCCACATCCCTACCTTTTTACCTACGGTGCCCTTTCGGGTTTTCACCACATCCTCGGGAAGCGCTTAACTTTTCTCTCTTCTTTCTCTCTCTTTCCTCAGCTTGGTCTCGGGTTTCTGTTGAGAAGCTCCTAAACACTACTTGCATCATTCTCCAGCTCATGGCATATTTAGCAAGCTCATTTGGACTAATCAATTTAATTCCAATCTGAGAGGAATTTTAGGGGTTATGGTGTTGGTATTTACTTTCGAAAGAAAAAGAAAAGACTCAAGCCTACCACTCTACTAGTGATTACCTTTGATAGTTTTTGGTTTAATGGCACTTTTCCTGCATATTCCCATCTTTCCTTGGGTATCTCATTGCACGCCTTTATTTTATTTATTTATTTATTTTTTTTGCCAATGACGTTAATACCAATATTTGTGCGAACTTCAAGTAGTACTTCAAGGCTTTTTTTTATTTTTATTTTTTTATTTTTTATTTTTTATTTTTTATTTTTTATTTTTTTTTTTTTTTTTATTTTTAGTGCCTCTACTGAACATGATCACTTTATTGGGGGGAATGCTCCTGAAAGAAAGTAATCGGCTCTAAAGGTTTGACAAAGGTTATGTATATATGCATTTTAATTGGACAGAAAATGAAATAAGGGCCCCTCGTTATCTTGGAATTAGATTGTTTAGTCCATAGAGCTTTAACCTTAAAACACTACCTTATTGATTAATGGAGAATGAAGAGAGTAGGTTTTATTGCTTCTTTACAGAAACCAAAGGTCTAGCTTTCGGAATCATATGTAGTAGTGTTTGACAGCATCTGAATTCAATGGGCTAGGAAATTCTTGGCCATCCATTTCCTCCAAAACGAGACCTCCTCCAGACAAGACTTTCTTTACCACGAATGGCCCTTCGTAGTTTGGAGCAAACTTTCCCTGTGTTGTCTCCTGATGGGGGAACACCTTCTTGAGCACCAAATCTCCTGGCTGGAATGATCGAGGTCGTACCTTTTTGTCAAATGCTCTGGCCATTCGCCTTCTGTAACATTGAGCGTGATAAACTGCAGCTAACCGCTTCTCATCCAGCAAATAGAGTTGGGCATATCGGTCTTTAATCCATTATGCTTCGTCTAACTTGGTTTCTGTTAAGATCCGTAAAGAAGGAATCTCAATCTCAACAGGGATGACTGCCTCGGTGCCATAAACTAGTTCAAAAGGAGTACTTCCGATAGAGACCCTCATAGTAGTTCGGTAAGCCATCAATGCAAACGGAAGTTTCTCATGCCAATCTTTGTAATTTTCAATCATTTTTCGGAGTATTCTCTTAACATTCTTGTTGGCTGCTTCTACTGCCCCATTCATCTGGGGCCGATAAGTGACCAAATTCCGGTGAGTAATGTGAAATGTTTGGCATAGCCTTGATATCAATTCGTTGTTCAGATTGGAACCATTATCAATAATGAGTGACTCGAGAATCCCATACCGGCAGATGATGTAATTTTTTATGAACCTTTCTATAACCTTCTTGGTGACATGGATGTAAGAGACGGCTTCCACCCATTTAGTGAAATAATCAATAGCGACCAGGATGAAGCGATGGCCGTTGGAAGCTTTAGGAGTGATAAGACCAATCATATCTATCCCCCACATAGAAAAGGGCCATGGGGAAGACATAGAATGGAGCTCAGACGGTGGTGCTTTGATCTTATCCCCATGTATCTGACATTTGTGACACCGAAGAACGTATCTAATGCAATCTGACTCCATTGTTGACCAGTAATACCCTGTCCGGAGAATCTTCTTTGCAAGCGTGTGGCCATTCATGTGGGGGCCACAAACTCCCTCGTGCACTTCCTCCATGATAGCTTTGGCTTCGGCGGCATTGACGCATCTTAGAGGTTCGAACCATGATCTCCTAAAAAGCTCATTTCCAGCCATGAAATAGTGTCCTGCCAAATGACAAATGGTCTTCCTATCGCGTTGTGTTGCTGCATCGGGGAACGTCCTGGTTTGAATATACTTCTGGATGTCATAAAACCATGGTTTCTCAGGAGGTTCAATAGTTGTATGCAGACAATAAGAGGGGACATCCCTGGTGAAGATTTGTAGAGGGGGTATTTCAGTGCCACTGTCGACCTTGATTGCTGCAGCCAATGTAGCCAAGGCATCGGCAAAACTGTTCTCTGTTCGGGGCACGTGACGAAAATCCACGCTTTTGAATAGCTGACACAAGTCCTTGACCAGTTGATGATACGGAGAGAGTTTGGCATCCCGAGTTTGATACACGTCCTTGGATTGCTGAATGACCAAATCTGAATCACCAAGAACAACCAATTCATCAATCCTCATTTCTAATGCCAATCTTAACCCCAGGATGCAAGCCTCATATTCGGTGATGTTGTTAGTACAGAGTTCAAGTTGTAGCTTAACTACAATGGGATAATGACTGCCGATTCTTGACACTACTACTGCCCCAATGCGAACTCCCCTTTTATTAGCAGCGCCGTCGAAAAACATCTTCCATCCAGCTGTTTCTTGCTCTTCAAACGTACCATCAACGCATAGTATATTTTCATCAAGAAATTGGGGCTCCATGGATTGATAATCATCAATGGGGTTCTCAGCCAGATAATCAGCTATCACCTGCCCCTTGACTGCTTTACGAGTAGTGAACACAATGTTGAATTCTGACAGGATCATGTGCCATCGAGCAATTCTGCTGGACAGGGTTGGTTTCTCGAATATATACTTGAGGGGATCCATTTGAGAGATGAGGAAGGTGGTATGATAGAGCATGTAGTGTCGAAGCCTGTGAGCTGCCCAGGCTAATGCGCAGCAGGTTTTCTCGAGATCGAAATACTTCGCTTCATATGGCAAAAATTTCTTACTGAGGTAGTAAATGGCTTGCTCTTTTCTCCCCATTTCATCATGTTGCCCCAGGACACATCCCATAGAAGTATCTAACACTGTCATGTACATCAGCAAAGGACGCCCCGGGGTTGGTGCCACTAGAATAGGGGGATTTCGAAGATATTCTTTAATTTTCTCAAACACCATTTGACAGTTATCATCCCATTCCTTTGGAACGTCTTTCTTAAGGAGCTTGAAAATAGGTTCGCACAGGTGGGTCATTTGGGCGATGAACCTGCTAATAAAGTTCAACTTTCCTAGAAAAGACCGAACCTCCTTTTCCCCTTTTGGTGCAGGCATTTCAACAATGGACTTCACCTTGGCAGGATCAACTTCTATCCCCTTTTCATTGACTATAAATCCCAACAATTTCCCTGAAGATACTCCGAACGTGCATTTGGCCGGATTTAGCTTAAGCTGATATCTACGGAGGCGATCAAACACCTTCCGCAAGTTGAACAAGTGGTCCTTCCATTGCTTGGACTTGACGATCATGTCATCCACATAGATCACTACTTCCTGATGCATCATGTCATGGAATAAAGTTACCATGGCTTTTTGGTAGGTTGCCCCTGCGTTACGAAGACCGAATGGCATGACCTTATAACAGTATACTCCCCAGGGGGTAATGAAAGCAGTCTTCTCCCGATCTTCTTCAGCCAACTTGATCTGATTATAGCCCGAAAAACCGTCCATGAAGGAAAACATTCCATGACCGGCCGTGTTGTCAACAAGCAAGTCTATGTGGGGAAGAGGAAAATCATCCTTTGGACTGGCCCTGTTGAGGTCCCGAAAGTCAATGCACATTCGCACCTTGCCATCTTTCTTGGGTACCGGGACAATATTAGCCAGCCATTGAGGATACTCTACCACTTGCAGAAATCCTGCCTGGAATTGTTTAATCACCTCCTCCTTAATCTTCAGGCTCCATTCGGGTTTCAATCTTCTTAGCTTCTGCTTAAAGGGCTTCATCTGCGGGTCCAAAGGTAGTCTATGTTCAACAATGGATTCATCTAGTCTGGGCATGTCCTGATAGGACCATGCAAAAACATCCAAGTATGCACGCAAAAGTTCCAATAACTCTTTGCGCTGCCATTGATCTAGGCCTGTACCGATTCTAAGCTCCTTCGGATCCCCTTCATTTCCCAAATTAATGGTTTCCATTTCCTCAATGTTTGGGGTATTACGATTCTCATGTCTTTCTATTTGTTCTCGAATTTCCTCTGGCACCTCCTCTGTAAAATTTACATCTTCTTCAATCCCCAGTTGTTGGTAATCAAACTTAGTGTTCAAGTCATCATTTATCAAGATTGGCATTCCCTAGATTAGCTTAGTAGGATATCCGATGCAAGGGTCCCTGACATGGAAAATAGTGTACAATAAATCGAACAAGAAAGGGATATTATTTTATTCATTCATAACTTGCTTTTTTTAAAAAGTTAAGACAAATAAATTTAAAAGGACAAAGTTTATAGCGAATCAGTTGCTCCAGGGTCTCGCTCTAACGGGCTTTGTACCGAAACTTGCGAGCACGGATGATGTCCTTGCTGGCCCAATTATGCAATTTTTCGCCCGACAACATTGCTCGAATGGATCCATCTTGGGTTACTCCGATGCTGGTTGTCTTGACTGGCGCTTCTCCTTGGACTTTTCTCTTCTTATTACTTAATACAAGTGTTCCTCTCCCCATGTCTAACTGCTCGAATTGGTCCGAGAGTTCCATGACAGCTTTCTTATCAGCCCTTTTCTTCCACGCTGCTTCTATTCTTTCTCTTTTTGTGGGTTCATATCCCAACCCAAAGGTGGGTTCAGCTAACGGTATTTCTACGACTTCTGGTCTTCCTTGTAAACATCTCCTTAAGCCTTTACCTGAATGGAAACCATTTTCTTTAAAGTACCGTACTACCATTTGAGAGTTCTTGGAATAACTTGGCTTCACCTGATCTTCCTTCTGCACGACAGTGTTATATTCGAACGATTGAAAACAAGAGGGCAGTTCAGTGTCAGATGCAATGATGTCAGTTTTGTATACAGCGAGCTCTTTTTCAGCAAAAATAGCGATTAGCTTGGAGCCCGCGATGAACTTGACTTTCTGATGAAGACTAGAAGGAACCGCACCCGCCGAATGGATCTAGGGCCTTCCTAACAGCAAGTTATAGACAGCCGGAATGTGTAAAACTTGAAATTTGATCGTGAAGGTTACTGGTCCTATCTCAACAGGCATTTCAATTTCCCCCATGGCTTCCCTCCGAGATCCATCAAAGGCACGGATGATCATACCACTATTTTTCAAGTAAGTTTGGTCCATTCCCAGCATTTCCAGAGTAGAATATGGGCACACATTCAATACCGACCCATTATCTATCAATACTTTGGCCACCATTCTTCCTCTTGTTCTTACGGCGATATGCAAAGCCCGAGTATGACTTGTTCCATCAGCCGGAATCTCGTCATCAGAGAAAGTGATGATGTTTGGGGCCATAATGAGACTGACCATGTCATGTAGATTGCCTGGCGTGAAACTCTCGGGCACATGAGCATCCTTGAGGATCTTTATTAAAGCACTCCGGTGCACCTCAGAAGTGAGCAGCAAACCTAACATTGAAATATGGGCTGGGGCTCTCCTAAGCTGTTCCATAATATCGTAATCGACCTTTCCTAAAGCTTTAGTGAATTCTGACATCTCCTGATCTGTTGGCTGGTTGGAGCACTCTCCTTCTTTATCCTTCCCCTTCCTTTTTCTTTCCACTTCAACAGAGGTATAAAGGCGCCCTGGCCGAGTCATTCCCCCTATTTCTGTTACGGGCTCTCCGATGCCCTTATCAGGTGGGTAATTCCATGGGACGTTATGAAGACTGGGTATTGGTGTTTGGGTTATCGTAGGAAGAGTTATCCTTGGGTTTACGGGCAAAGGGATTGCTACAGGTGAAGGGTTGGTGAGGACGGGTAGAGTGGTGGGCACATTTGGCTTCTTTGGCAAGACTAAAGGTAGTTTAGGTCGTGTGTTTCCTTGGTTGTTGGTTTGAGGTTCAGGTCGAGCCATAGTGATCATGGGTTCAGGTTCGAACAACGTATTAAGGACAAGGGGATATGGGGAAGGGTCTAGTAAGGCTCCTATGGTTAAGTTTATGTCAGGGAGATAAGATTGCGTGGTTAGGAAGGAAGAATTTTGGTGTTCGGGCTCCTCTAAGGCAGGAATTGTCCCTTCTGAGATTGTGGTACGTGTGTTGCACAGGGGGTTCCCGCTTACATTCCCGCTTCCCAATGGTATGTTTTCCTGAAGCTTGTAGCCCATGGCCTTCACTATTATAGAAGAAGTTGGACTAATATTCATTACCTATAACAATGACGACAACAGTTACAAATTAGAGTTTGGTTCCTGGACAAATCTATGCAATGCATGTCCTAGGGTACCCCTCTTAAAAAGGGAAACTAGTCATAATGTATTGGCTCACTTTTAGAGATAGGGGGTTTGCCCCTGTATGCAGACGCCTTACCGTCAGGGAGGAACCTTCAGCCATTCATGCATCCATTCATAAAAATAAAAAAATAAAAACTACATTAAATTTTGGGTTTAAGATACAAAAGAATTAAAATACATTTTAATGGGGGAGGGGGAACATTTTCCTTTGGACTTCCACCTATCTACTTTTACAAAGGGAGATCCTAAACTACTCTTGAGTCTTCGGATTCGCCTTCCTTGGAATTGATGTCGAGGAGGTCGCTGAGAGACCTTGTTGATTGATTGCCCCTTGTCTTCTTGGCAACCCTATCTCTGGGAGCATAGAGGGATTGGGGCCCTTCTTATGGAATGAATCGAGATGGATGCAATGAGTCCTTAGGGTTACGCGGGAACCCTTAGGGTTTGGGTAGGTTTAATGCAAGGGAGAGTGACGTTGGTGTCACTCTCAATGGGTTGATCATATGCATGAGAATGCAGTGACTTGAGTTACTTGGAACTCTTGTCTGGACATGGGATATTGAATGCATGAACATGAATATGCAAAAAGTATAAAGAGAGAAAGTACAAGCTGAAGTAAACATGCATGCATGAACAGTTAGACAGGCATTATAATAGTATAAACACAAGCATTATAACAGCAGGTATAAATGAAAGTAAGAGCAGTCGCCCTTTCCTCCATGAATTTGAAAACGGTGCTCCTGTCCTAAATCCGGCAGAGGTTCGGCTATGCTTGGTGTCTATATGAGTATGAGGTTGAGGGTTGACTAAGGCATCCTAAAAAGGCTCAGTCCCCGGATCTTCAAACCTAGGCCCACTCCCCGAGGTAGTGCCATGATCGGTTGGTGATCCGAGCGGGGGAACCATCAAGAGGCCGTAGGCGAAGAAACTGACAGAGCATCTTGCCCACAACCAATATACCATTCCCCCTTTCTAACTAGAAAGGACAAATCAGGGTATGCAAATATGCAGAATGCAAGTGCACATGCAGTGTGTGTGTGATTTTTAAAAGTGGAGGAAAGGTCCCAACAACTCCCATTCATCCTGTACATCACATTCATGCAAAGCAATTAATAAAATTTAAACAAAATGTGTACCAACAAAACAAAGATGCAAGTGTTAGTATGTGAATGACAAACATGATACAAGAAAATATGAATAAATGCATGTCTTTTTTTTGAAAACAATGTTGAAAATTTAGTTTTGAAAATTTAAAGTGAATAGGATTGAACCAAGTTAATTGAAGACTCTACATGGGTGAAGGGTAAAGAGACATGACTACGGCCTAACCCTCTAAGTACTCCCCAGCGGAGTCATCAGCTGTCGCGCCCAGATTTTTCGCACTCGAGGAATACTCACGCAAACAAGAAAAATACTGTACTCTCTCGTTAGAACTCACCCTCCTAGAAGAATGAGTACGACTAGGTTTGAATTGAAAATAAATTTGAATAAAGGGCTTTTGAAAAAGATTCGGAGTCGCCACCTAACTTGATTAAGGTGAGTTAGGTCACCTAAAAACTAAGAATAATCCGAAGACTACACTTAGGGTTTTTCGAAAACGATTTGAAAATATCTCCTCGAGAGAGGGTTTTTAAGAAAACAGGTTGTTTGGCAACCTTTTGAAAAACATTTAGCCCTTTTTTGAAAAATAACTCCGTTTGGTCTTTGAAAACAGTGATCTAGGTTCAGAGGTTGGTTACGTGTAGGGAAGACGCACTAAGCTATCACCCTACCCCGCCCTTTCGGTACCTACATGTCAATCTACCCTAGATTCACCTATAAGAGTCTTTAACTAACTAATGGTTCAATCCTATCTACTTTGAAAAACAATGTTTGAAAACTAACATGATGCATGATATGCAAGTGCAAGTTAAGAAAATTGAAAAATAGATTTGGAAATCAATTTGAAAGAAATTGATTTGAAAATAGATTTGAAGAGATAAAATTGAAATTGGAAAGTTTGAAAATTGGAAGTAAAAATTTGAAAATAGAAATTTTGAAATTGGAATTTTGAAAATAGATTGGAATTTGAGATTTGGAAAAATTTTGAAAACCGCACCCATGAGGGTGGAATTGAAAGTTTGACAAGTATTGTGACTGCACCTATGAAGGTTGCCTACGTATCCCTTTGGGGGAATCAGGTCAGTCGTAGTTCGGACCGGAGTCCGATTGAAAATAGAAGAGTGGATTTGAAGAAGGAAATTGAATTTGATTTGAAATTGGAAGAGGAGATTGGAAATTGAGAAGATTGGACTTTAATTTGAAGAGATAGATTTGGACTTATTTTGGAAAAATTGATTTTGGAAAGACTCGGTTTTGGAAAGATAAGAGGTTTAGGAAACCTTGACTTAAGAAAGATGAGACTTAGGAAAGACTCAAGAGTTTAAGAAAGATTGGTTTTAGGAAAGGTACGAATTAGGAAAGGTCCGACTTAGAAAAGTTTAAAATTAAGAAAGTTTTGAAATTAGGAAAGTTTTAGGTTTAAGAAAGTTTTCAACTTTAGGAAAGTTTTGAAATGGGAAAGTATTGAATTTAGAAATGTTTTGAATTAAGAAAAGTTTAGTTTGAGAAAGGTTTAGAATTTGGAAAGTTTCAAATTAAGAAAGTTTTGAATTTTGGAATGTTTGAAAAAGGGATGTTTTGAATTTAGAAAGTTTTGAAAACAAGGAAGTTTTGAAAATAAGAAAATTTCATTTTGGGAAAGGTTTGAAAAAGGAAAGTTTTTAGTTTAGGAAATGTTTGAATTAAGAAAGTTTTAAGTTTAGAAAAGTCTTAGATGTGAAAAGATGTTGGAGTTTTGGAAAGTTTAGAATTTTGGAGAGATTTAGGTTTAGAAAGATTTAACTTGAGAAAGTTTCAAATTTAGAAAGTCTTGAATTTGGAAAGATTTGAAATTTAGAAAGTTTAAGATTTAAAAAGTTTTAGAGTTTTAGAAAATTTTGAGATTAGAAAAGGTTTGAAGTTAGGAAAAGTTTGAAAGCTTAGATTTGAGAAGTTATGATTTGAAAAGAAGATAGAATTAGGAAATGGTTGAATTAGAAAAGATTTGAAAGTTGAGTTTTAAAACTTAGGAAAGATTTTTATGTTCAAGTTTTAGAAACTTAAGATTTAGGAAAATGAAAGTTTAGGAAGGATTCGAATTTAGGAAAGATTTGGATTTTGAAACTTAAGGAAAAATTTGAAGTTTAGGTTTAGGAAACTTATGGTTTAGGAAAGTAGGAAATTAGGAAGGAGTTGGATTAGGAAAGGTTTGCGATTTGTTTCCAAAAATGGAGGATTGGATCTAGTTTCCTAAGCGGGGAGATTTGATTTGGTTTCCTAAAGGGAAGATAGGATTTGGCTAGGATTTGGAAAGGGAAATTCTAGAAACCCTAGTTTTGAAAAATTGTAGTTTTGATGTAGAAAATAGGTTTTGGAAACATGTATAGTTTTGATGTAGAAAACAAGAGGTTTTGGAAACCTAGGTTTGGGGCAAAGTTTGAAAACCATGTTTTTGGGAAGAAAATTTAGGGTTTCCTACTGGTGAGTTATAGGGATTGACTTGGGCTCTAAGGAAAGAGTTTTTGGAAAGTGCGTTTTTGGAAACGAAGGTTTTCTAGAAGGGAAATCCTAGGGAGGAGTTTTTAGAAAGTGAATTTGAAGAGGGAGTTTTTGGAAAAAGATTTTAAAGAAAAGGAGTTTTGGAAAGTGTGTTTTTAGAAACGTGTTTTTTGGAAGGAAAATCTTAAAGGGGAATTTCTAGAAGGGAGATTTTGAAAAAGAGAGTTTTTGGAAAGATTTTTTGGGAACGTTTTTAGAAAGTGAATTTTTAGGAGAGAGAGTTTTGGAAAGGAGTTGAAAAAGGGGGTTTTGAAAAATAGATTTTGGAAGGGAGTTTTTGAAAACAATTTTGGAGAGGAGAGTTTTAGGAAAGTATGTTGAAAAAGAGATTTTTAGGAAGAAAGACTTTTTGAAAAGAGAGTTTTTAGAAAGTATGAAAACGTCTCACTTTCCTAAAGCGATTCTAGCCATAAAAGGGCTAGAACCACTTTAAGAAAGTGGTTTTGGAAAACAATAAGATTTGAAAATATAGACCAAAAAGGTCACTTTTAATGTAACACTTTCCTAAAGCAACCCTAGCCATGGGAAGGCTAGAATCACCCTAGAATCGTGGTTTTGAAAACATGTTTTTGAAAAAGAGATTTTGATGCAATTTTGATAACAAGTTTAAAAACGTTTTGAAAAACAACTTTGAAAACGGCTTTTGGAAGATGCAAGACTATGATATGCACCGTGCAATTTGGGGTCGTGAACATATAAGGTTAAGGCTTCACCACATAATCAAGGGGGCCGGACCCACGTGGTCTTTGCTTAGGCTAGAGGAAAGCCCCCGACATGGTGACTCTCCAATAGCCCAATCCTACACATGAACCAGGAGTCTCCTTGTTTCAAGCATGCAAAGAAAGGGGGGGAAAGAGATGGGGGATTAAAATAGAGAAAACCCAAGTGGGTTGGAGAGAGAAGAGAGAGGGGGAAGTACAGAAAATTAAAGAGAAAGCCTACTGTATGTCTTCTTTATTTTGCGCGCCGCGCTGTCTTCGATCTTCGGTCTTTGTCTTGATCTTCACCTTCAGTCTTCAAGAGTTGTCTTCAAGCTTTGGATGGCAGCTCTTCAAGTCTTCAAAGGATGGTTGAAGGCTAGTGTATGAGTGTATGGGGGAGTGTATGAGTGTATAGGATGCTAGGGTTTGTGTATAGTAACTAGGGTTTGGGAAAACCTAGCGAGGCTAGGGTTTTGGAGGTGCTCGAGCTCTGTATATCGAAGTATAGGGTTTTTAGGTTAAGTTTGCAGACCCCTTTCACGTTGAATGTGGCTCTGTATTTATAGAGGGAGGACAAACCTGGCGCCTGTTGTAGTGGCGCCAGCCAATTAGGAAAGATTTAAGGTCGGCAAGCAGTGTATCTTTGACTAGATTTGGGCGCCTGTACTAGTGACTACCATGCAATTTTTAGCCTGGCTTCACTAGGAGTGACTCCGGAAAGTCCGGGAATGATTTGGAGGAGCCGGGAATGACCCAGAAGGCCGGAAAGAGGTAGGAACACTTAAAATAGTGTCCTGGAGGTATTTGACTTGAAAAATGAAGATAAGGTGGGTCGGAAAGGTTGACCGGGCCCTTAGGGGCAAAACGGTCAATCGGACTAGGAAGCTGCTGGGGCGAACTCGGATTGTCCCGGAAAAAGACTTGGGATCTAGAAACATTACTTAGAATGTTCCCAGAGGTTGCCGGTTTGATTCTGAGAGCCGATGTGGTCGAAGAAGGAGACCGGCCCTCTAGGGGCGAAATGGTCATTTTGTACCGGGTTGGCCGGAATTGACTCGGAATGATCCGGAAAGGTAAAGGAAGATTGAGAATACTATAAAAAAGTAGTCTCAGGAGGTTACCGATTTGATACCCAGAGCCAGTGTGGTTCTCGAGGCATTCGGATGCTTAGGGGCAAAATGGTCATCTTGATCGGAAAGTCTCGGAAAAGGTCCTAAGGGTAGTCTGGTCATTTTTCACCGAAGTGAGCTAACAGACACGGGTGTTAACCTAGGTTTTGAGTGTTTCCGCCACTCTAACGGTGTGAGTATTTCCGCTACTCGGACGGGATTGATGATTTGTGAGTATTTCCGCTACTCGGACTGGGTTGATGATTTGGGAGTATTTCTGCTACTCTAACGGCTTTGTGAGTATTTCCGCTACTCTAACGGCTTTGTGAGTATTTCCGCTACTCTAATGGTTTTTGTGAGTATTTACTCTACTCTAACGGTTTTGTGAGTATTTTCGCTACTTTAACAGTTTTGTGAGTATTTCTGCTACTCTAACGGTTGAGTATTTCCGCTACTCTAACGGTTTTGTAAGTATTTCCGCTACTCTAACGGTTTTGTGAGTAGTTTTGCTACTCGGACCGTCTCGAGGAATAAACTGTCTCGAGAGAGGGATTGGAAAGGGGTCTTACCGTCTCCGAAGAGATGTGCCTAGATTGGGACCGTCCCGAGGAATAAACTGTCCCGAGAGAGGGATTGGAAAGGGGTCTTACCGTCTCCGAAGAGACGTGCCTGGATTGTGAGTGTTTCCGCCACTGCCTGGATTGTGAGTGTTTCCGCCACTCTAACGGTTTTGTGAGTACTTCCGTTGCTCTAACAGTTTTGTGAGTATTTCCGCTACTCTAACGGTTTTGTGAGTATTTCCGCTACTATAACGGTTTTGTGAGTAGTTTTGCTACTCGAACCGTCTCAAGGAATAAACTGTCCTGAGAGAGGGATTGGAATTGGAATAAGAAAGGACAATGCCCCTAAGGGCATTTTGGTCATTTTGCCTCTATTTGGGCCTGACAGGCCCCCGAAGCGATGGAAAGACGGAATTTGGACCTAGAGAATTGGTTTCGATTGGAATATGCCCAAAATGACTTGAAAACAAGTCTGGACGGAGTGTAGACTGCCGAGCGGTCAAAAATGGGGTGCTTACAGTGAGAACAAGAGCTTCATTGGGACATAAGAAAACTAGGGGCAAGAGATCAGAAGAAAAGACTGCACACGAAATCCAAGCTGAGATGAGACAACTATGATGCAGTCATTAGGAAAAGTAAGTCCCATAATGTCAGCTGAACCATCCCAAAGACCTAGGAGGAAGCCATACTAATGGGGAGTAGGGGCAAGCTCACATTCCCCAAAATGGGAGAGAGACAGGTCAGGTGGCCAAAAGGGAACCATTGTTAGAAAACACGTTACACTAACAAGAGAGAAGCCATGCAACCAAAGGACCAGCAAAAATGTCTTGCTCATCTGGAGGATACCCGTCATACCAAACCCGTAGTCAACTCAAAATAGCGTCAGCCATCCTAAAAGTCAAAAGTGGGATATCTCAGCGTCCATCTCATCCTCGAAGGCTGGTTAAACTGGAGGGAAGGGGTCGACTGGAGGCCTACTCCCCCCTCCCACCTTGGCTAGAAGGTGCTCGTTTGGCAGAGTGCTGACTACCCCTAGAGCGGTTGGAGCTGCCGACATAATCTGTCTGGGCTGCCTTCCTCGAGCGGCGTCTCCTCTCAGAATCATCATCACCCGCGTCTGCCATCCTGAAAAGGTAAGCCAAGGTAAGAAACGTTAACATGCTATCCATGTAGTTTAAATAACAGTAAAATAAAATAAACAACTAACACAAACAAAACAAATAAAAGACTTCGAATGATAAGTCAAAACAAATTTCCTACAAGCACATCTTGATTTTCCAACTTTAAACCAAGTTTCAAGGGTTCTCTGCCTTTTTCCTTCAAAAAGATTTTATTTCGAAAACTTTAACCAACTCTTTCCATAATTTCTAAAAATTTCGGCAGAGTCCCGTTTAAAAATAGCCCCTACAACGCCCATGACATCAACACAAAATGCAAAATGTGCACTTCCCAACAATCATATGACAATGGCACCTGTGCACACTTTTCAAATAAATCAATAGTTTTCAAAAGACTTCCAAAATTTTTCAAAATCACCTCAAATGTTTTCAAAAATATTCCAATCTTTTTCCAAATTTCAAACTTTAAAAATGTCATCAATTTCTTGAATTTTCTAAATTTTTTCCAATTTTCTAAATACTTTTCTATTTTTCAAAAAATCAAAAATTCATCGAGTTTTCAAAAAATCACGAAACTTCATACGTTTGTTGAACACATTTTTCTAAGGCACATTGCACAAAAACATAACAAGAAAACCCAATGCCCATGCCTGTAGGAGCAGATTTCCTATTCCTGCAGAAAACCCTCTTTGCATAATTATGAAAAATCACTCAAATTCAATCAAACAAGCATCAAAATACAAAAACAACATCACCAAAGTGTTCAAAGCATATCAAAACATCAATTTCCACTATTCACATGATTCAAGCGGAGTTCTACACATCAAAATCAACAAAATTTGAAAACTCACGTTTTGGAAGTTCTCCGGCTAAATCTTCTCTTCCGGCGACTTTTTCGGCGACGTGGTCTCCTTCCAGCAATCACCCGTGGTCTCCAAGAGGTGCCCCTTCAAGGTTCAAGTCAAGTCTCACTCAGAATCTCTCAGATTTGCAGAATTTCTCCAAAATGCCGTGGCTGTTCGAACCATAAATTTTCTGGTTATAACTTCAAACCTGGCGCCACAAGCAGAGGCGCCAGGCATTTTCTGCCATAGACGCCACTACTAGTGGCGCCAATTATAAATTCTGGGCAGTTTTGCCCTTTTTCCTGCCAAAACTTGTTTTCGAAGGCCTTTTTGGCCCGTTATCCGTTTTCGACCCCCGTTGTCGAAAGATTTCCAGTGTCCATCCCTCCGACTGCCTCGTGGTCAACATAGGACTCTTACTCTTATCGTTTTCTGTCTTTGACAAGCAAAGACAGAAAAAGAGGGGCAACTGTAAGCACCCCATTTTTGACCGCTCAGCAATCTACACTCCGTCCAGACTTGTTTTCAAGTCATTGTGGGCATATTCCAATCGAAACCAATTCTCTAGGTCCAAATTCCGTCTTTCCATCGCTTCGCGGGCCTGTCAAGCCCAAATAAAGGCAAAATGACCAAAATGCCCTTAGGTGCATTGTCCTTTCCTTTCCAATCCCTCTCTCGAGACAGTTTATTCCTCGAGACGGTTCCAATCCAAGCACGTTTCTTCGGAGATGATAAGTCCCCTTTCCAATCCCACTCTCGAGACAGTTGATTCCTCGAGACCGATCCAATCCAGGCACGTCTCTTCGGAGACGGTAAGACCCCTTTCCAACCCACTCTCGAGACAGTTTATTCCTCGAGACGGTTCCAATCCAGGCACGTCTCTTTGGAGACGGTAAGACCCTTTTCCATTCACACTCTCGAGACAGTTTATTCCTCGAGACGGTTCCAATCCAGGCACGTCTCTTCGGAGACGGTAAGACCCCTTTCCAATCCCTTTCTCGAGACAGTTTATTCCTCGAGACGGTTCTAATCTAGGCGCGTCTCTTTGGAGACGATAAGACCCCTTTCCAATCCCTCTCTCGAGATAGTTCATTCCTCGAGACGATCCGAGTAGCGAAACTACTCACAAAACCGTTAGAGTAGCAGAAATACTCACAAATAGGTCAATATAGGGAATTGGCAACAAACCCCTGTGTCACAACGACCACCGTCAGAGTGGCGGAAACACTTAAAACCCAGGTTAACACCAGTGTCTATTAGCCCACTTCGGTGAAAAATAACTACACTGCCCTTGGGACCTTTTCCGAGACTTTATAGTCAAGATGACCATTTTGCCCCTAGGCATCCGAATGCCCCGGGGACCACACCGGCTCTGGGTATCAAACCGGTAACCTTTTGAGATTGCTTTTTATAGTATTCTCAACCTTTTCTTATCTTTCTAGATCATTCCGAGTCAGTTCTGGCCAACCCGATACAAAATGACCGTTTTGCCCCTGGTGGGCCGGTCTCTTTTTTCGACCACACCGGCTCTGGGTATCAAACTGGTAACCTCCTGAGACTACTTCTTATAGTGTTCTCAACCCCCCTTTACCTTTTCAGATCATTCCGAGTCAGTTCCAGTAAACCCGGTGCGAAATGATCGTTTTGCCCCTGGTGGGCCAGTTTCCTTTTCCGACCACGCCGGCTTTGGGAATCAAACCAGCAACCTCTGGGAACATTCTGAATAATGTTTTGAGATCCCAAATCTTCTTTCGGGACAGTCCAAGTCCATCCTGGCAGTTTCCCGGTCCGATTGACCGTTTTGCCCCTAAAGGCCCGGTCAACCCTTCCGACACATCCTATCCTCATTTCTCAAGTCAAATACCTCCAAGACACTATTTTAGGTGTTCTTGCTCTTTTCTGGCTTTCCGAGTCATTCTCGGCTCCTTCAGATCATTCCCGGACTTTTCGGAGTCACTCCTAGTGAAGCTAGGCTAAAGATTGCATGGTAGTCACTAGTACAGGCACCCAAATCTAGTCAAAGATACATTGCTTGCCGACCTTGAACCTTTCCTAATTGGCTGGCGCCACTCCCAGTGGCGCCAGTGTAAACTTTGCCCTAGCGCTACTGCAACAGGCGCCAGGTTTATCCAGCCTCTATAAATACAGAGCCTCTTCCAGCGTTTAAAGGATCCGCAAAATCAACCTAAACATCATATAATTTGATATACAGAGCTCGAGCACCTCAAAAACCCTAGCCACCTTAGGTTTTCCAAACCCTAGCCACCCTACACAAACCCTAGCCTTCTATACACTCATACACCAGCCTTTAACCATCCTTTTAAGACTTGAGGAGCTGCAATCCAAAGTTTGAAGACAACTCTTGAAGATTGAAGGTGAAGATCAAGACGAAGACCGAAGACCGAAGGCAGCACGGCGCGCAAAATAAACAAGATACAAGGTAGGCTCCCTATTTAAATTTCCGCACTTCCCCCCTCTCTCTTCTCTTTCCTAACCCACTTGGGTTTTCTCTATTTTAATCCCCCATCTCTTTCCCCCTCTTTCTTTGCATGCTTGAAATAAGGGGATTCCCGGTCCATGTGTAGGATTGGACTATTAGAGAGCCACCGTGTCGGGGGCTTTCTTCTAGTCTAACCAGAGACCACGTGGGTCCGGCCCCCTTGATTATGTGGTGAAGCCTTAACCTTGTATGTTCACGACCCCAAATTGCATTGTGCATATCATAGTCTTGCATCTTCCAAAATTAGTTTTCAAAGTGGTTTTCAAAATCGTTTTCAAACTTGTTTTCAAATTTGCATCAAAATCTCTTTTTCAAAAACTTGTTTTCAAAACCACAATTCTAGGGTGATTGTAGCCTTTCCATGGCTAGGGTTGCTTTAGGAAAGTGTTACATTAAAGTGACCAATACGGTCCATATTTTCAAATCTTGTTGTTTCCCAAAACCGCTTTCCTAAAGTGGTTCTAACCCTCTTATGGTTAGAATTGCTTTAGAAAAGTGAGATGTTTTCATACCTTCCAAAAACTTTCTTTTTAAATCTCTTCCTAAAAAATCTCTTTTTCAACATACTTTCCTAAAACTCTCCTCTTCAAAATTGTTTTCAAAAACTCCCTTCCAAAATCTATTTTTCAAAACTCTCTTTTTCAACTCCTCTCCAAAATCTTTTCCTCAAAATTCACTTTCTAAAAACACTCCCTAAATTCACCTTCCTAAAAACTCTCTTTCCAAAAATCTTCCTTCTAGAAACTCCCCTCTAGAATTTTTCCTCCCAAAACCTTCGTTTCTAAAAACGCACTTTCTAAAAACTCTTTCCTTAGAGCCCAAGTCAAGCCTTAGAGCCTACAATTAGGAAACCCTAATATTTTTCCCAAAAACATGGTTTTCAAACTTTGCCCCAAACCTAGGTTTCCAAAACCTCTTGTTTTCACATCCAAACTATACATGTTTCCAAAACCTCTTTTCTACGTTAAAATTTCACACTTTCAAATCTAGGGTTTCTGGAACCTCCTTTTCCAAATCCTTGCCAAATCCTATCTCCTCGTTTAGGAAACTAAATCCCGTCCTCCGTTTTTGGAAATAAAATCCAATCTTTTCTTTTAGAAACCAAATCCAATCCCTTCCAAATCCAAATCTTTCCTAATTCAAATCCTTCCTAAACTTCCACTTTCCTAAACCTTAAGTTTCCAAAAACTTGAACATAAAAATCTTTCATAATTCAACCCTTTCCTAATTCTACCTTCTTTCCAAATCTTAACTTTCCAAATTCAAGTTTTCAAACTTTTCTTAAACTCAAACTTTTCCTAATTTCAAGATTTTCTAAAACCCTAAAACTTTCTAAAACTTAAACTTTTTAAATCTCAAATCTTTCTAAACTCGAAACTTTCCAATTTCAAAGCTTTTCTAAAATGAAAACTTTTCTAATTTTGAAACTTTCCAAAAATGACACTTTCCTAAATCGAACCTTTCCTAATTCGAACATTTCCTAAATCCAATCTTTCTCAAACTCTTGAGTCTTTCCTAAGTCTCATCTTTCTTAAGTCTAGGTTTCCTAAACCTCCATCTTTCCAAAACCAAGTCTTTCCAAAATCAATCTTTCCAAAGCAAGTCCAATCTTCTCAATTTCAATTTCCAACCTCCTTTTCTAATCTCAAATCAAATCCAGTTTTCAATTCAATCTCTTTCTTTCAATCCAATCTCTCTCTTCAAATCAATCTATTTTCAATCGGACTTCGGTCCGAACTACGACTGACTTGATTCCCCCAAAGGGATACGTAGGCAACCTTCATAGGTACGGTCACAACACTTTTCAAACTTTCAATTCCACCCTCATGGGTGCAGTTTCCAAAATCTTTCCAAATCTCAAATTTCAATCTATTTTCAAAATTTCAATTTCAAAATTTCTATTTTCAAAATTCTATTTCCAAATTTTCAAACTTTCCAATTTCAATTCCATCTCTTCAAATCTATTTTCAAATCAAATCAATTTCAAATCAATCTCTTTTTAAATTTATTTTTCAATTCTCCTCACTTGCACTTGCATACTATGCATCATGTTAGTTTTCAAGCATTGTTTTTCAAAGTGGATAGGGTTGAATATATGTTAATTAAGGACTCTCATAGGTGAATCTAGGGTAGATTGACATGTAGGTACCGAAAGGGCGGGGTAGGATGATAGCTTAGTGCGTCTTCTCTACACGTAACCAACCTCCGAATCTAGGATCACTGTTTTCAAAGACCAAAAAGGAGTTATTTTTCTAAAAAGGGCTAAATGTTTTCCAAAGGTTGCCAAACAACCTGTTTCCTTAAAAAACCCTCTCTTGAGGTCGTATTTTCAAAAATCGTTTTTTTTTAAAAAAAACCCTAACTGTAGTCTTCGGATTATTCTTAGTTTTTAGGTGACCTAACTCACCTTAATCAAGTTAGGTGACGACTCCGAATCTTTTCTAAAAGCCCTTATTTCAAATCAATTTTTCAATTCAAACCTAGTCGCACTCATTCTTTTAGGAGGGTGAGTTCTAACGAGAGAGTACAGTGTTTTTCCCACTTGTGTGTGTATCCCTCGAGCGCGAAAAATCTGAGCGCGACAGTTGGATGCCCTGCTACTGAACAAATTCCACAAGCCTTTGCCATTTGCATATTACCTACAGCCATTTGATGAACAAGGGAAGTTAGACTCGCAATTTGTTGTTCAATGGAGGAAATATTTATCACATTGACATGCTTAGGTGAATGGTCAAGTCTAGTGCCAAATTGTTGAGAATTGGCCGCCATATTCGCAATCAGATTTCTCGCGGCATCGGGAGTTTTATCCACCAAAGCTCCTCCACTAGCAGTATCAATCAAGCTCCTATCAGTGGGCAAAAGGCCCTCATAGAAATACTGAATAAGAAGTTTCTCACTAATTTGATGATGGGGACAGCTTCCACACAATTTCTTGAAACGTTTCTAGTATTTGTGTAGGGACTCTCCGTTGTGCTGTCTTACACCACAAATTTCTTTTCGAATGTTGGCCGCCCTTGAAGCTGAGAAATATTTTTTCAAAAATTATCTTTTTATCTCATTCCATGTGGTAATACTTTCGGAGAGTAGATAATAGAGCCAATCCTTAGCCGAATCCTTCAACGAAAACGGAAAAGCTCTTAATTTAATTTGCTCTTCAGTCACCCCCGTGGGATTCATATTCGTGAATACTACATGAAACTCCTTTAGATGTTTGTGGGGATCTTCACCTGCAAAACTATGAAAAATGGCCAAGAGATGTATTAATCCAGATTTTAATTCAAAGTTAGTAGAAACATCTAAAGTAGGGAAGGTTATGCGTAAGGGTTGTTGATTCAGATCAGGGGCCGCAAGCTCTTTCAAAGTTTGATTTCCAGCCTTGACTTCCTCCTCTCCTAAATCAGAATCACTGGCAAATAGGGAATCAAGAGCTAGATTGTTCTCTGCATAATTTCTCTAAGCTTCCCTTCTTGACCTGTGTAAAGTTCTCTCTATTTCTAGATCGCACTGCAAATCATCTTGATTAGAAGATCGAGTTACACTCATAAACACTCAAGGAAACTCTAACCAACTCCGAAAAATAATTCAGAAAAAATCTAGAGTAATGAAAATAAGTAAAATATTTATTTATTATTATTTTTTTTAATGAAATAAAAATCACAAGAAGCACATAAATTAACTAGAATCATTCCCCGGTAACGGCGCCAAAATTTGGTGTGCTGTCGCGAGCACTCAAAAATAAAACAGATACCCCAAAAACTTTTATGTAATAGTGTGAGTAAGGATCGTTCCCACGGAGAGTGTTTAGTCTAGTTTTATGCTATGTGAACTTTGATAGGGGGTTTTGGATATAATGAAAACTCATTTAATAATAACTAATTATGGAACAATTAAGATTAAAGTATTGAAATCAGTCAAAAGAACAAACCTTGCTCCAGGTCAATATCCACCATCGGAATTTACAACTGATCATTGATGCAAGCATATCAATTCACACATTGAATATTCACCGTCAAAATTATTTTCCTATCCCTCTGTAGTTGTAGTTAATCAGAAACAAGCGATCTGATTAACCCTAACTATTAAACAACCTAGGATAAGCACACAAGATTTAATCTAATAGTAGCCTTAAAAATTAGAGAAATCGATGAAACTAAACAACATAAGCACACGCGATTGCATTTAATTTGGCCGAACGTCCTTCCTAATATCTAACAATTCATGGCGCAGTAATCCGTTAAATCTTAGTTGCTTCACAAATCAGAGGAATGAAACAATTATGGATTTGATATCTAATGCAGCAATAGATTGCAACAATTAATAGACTAGTAGGCCCCCTAGCGATTAAACAATACAATCATGAAAATAGGCACAGAAGAACATCTGATACTCAAAACATAAATCAAATAATGAAAACAAATTAGATCTCATAGTTTATTATTAATTCTGAGGTTTCTGTCTCCTTTGACCAAGATTCAGAGTTTAGCCACGCAAGGCCATGAAAACAACTCAAATAATGACCTTGAATAATACGAAAAATGTCAAGAACCCTAAAAACAAAACAATCCCAACTTTTATAGGCTTTTGAAATTGTGCAACTGTGTGAAATCCCAAACCTCTATTTAATCATATTAATGAGAATTTCAAGTTTACGCAATATTTGATGTTAATTATTTCTTCTTTTAGTTCAAAATTGACCAATAAGAACTTGTGTTGTAGCTTGTGTTGGAGGTGTGAGACACATGTGATTATTTCCTATGTGTGTCTTCTTAAAACACAAAACACACACACATATACACAACTCTCACCAAAACCGATTAAGAGAGGGACAAAGAGAGAAAGGGAAGAAGGAAGGGGAGATTGAGGGAGGAAGGGCTTGAAGGAAGAGATTGAAGCCATTGAAGACTTCACCAAGCTTAAAGAAGGTAAGGTTCCATTTCTCCCTTTACAATTATATATGTATATATATCTATCTTGTGTGATTTTCTTAGGTATTTATACATATGCATCTTGGAGTGTTGTCATTGAGTTTGGGGGATCCCGTAGGTCCCATTTGCATAATTTCGAGAGCTTGAAGTTCATTGTTGAAGATTGGGAGTGGTGGTTTGAAGAATCCACAAATATGTGAAACGTTAAGGTTTTGATTTCTTCTTTAGATCCCTTTGATTTAATTATTCTTCCACCCCCATTTTGAGTTATTGTCATCCTTGTGGGCTAATCTTTGAGCCCTAAGAGTGTTGGGAAGGTTTGGCTGTATTTGGAGGGATTTTGGAAGAGTTTTGGATTGAGAATCGTTGCTGCGTAAAAGGGGGCGTCCGAACGGCCCGAGAGCAGAGTTTTCCAGTTGGCCTGGCATTCGAACTGCCCTTCTGGGCATTCAAAGAGGGTGTTTTTCTATTTTTGCCTAGGGTTCGAATGGCCATTTTGGGCATTCGAATGGCTAGGTTATTTTTGGCCTGGCATTCGAACGGCCCAGTTGGGTGTTCGAACCGTCTACTAGTTTCAGCACTATTTAGTGAAATAGGCATAACTTTCTCTACAAAACTCAAATTGATACACCGTTTAAAGCATTAGAAAGTAGACTCATAGATCTTTTTAGCCATATAAAGTTTGTTATCTAATTTATTATAGATTGAGAGTTATAGAAGTTTAAAATTGACCCAAAATCCATGCCAACAACATTGTTTTCCAAACTCTTAGTCCATCTTCCGTGAGGCATAACTTCTTCACCCGAAATGTGTTTTTGGCCCATGACCTATCAAAACAAAGGCCTTTAAGCCTATTTTCAAATGGAGCAAGCCTTGGGTGTGAACTCATTTTTGAGAGGTGGTTAGGATTCGATGAAGGAGTTGACATTTTGACTTTCATATTCAAACCTCAACTTTATGTTCTTATTTTACATCGGGGCTTTGTCCTAGAGTTTAGCCTCGCTCTCCCATTGTGAGAGTGAGGTGTTGTTGTGTCGGGGTCGAGGAGTTTGTGCACTTAGTCTCGACTTATGTGTTACTGCTTTGCCTTAAAGTCTTGTATTGATGTTTCTTTACTTCTACGTGCATTTGTGTATGAATACCATGTTTGTCACCCACCTAGTCGAATAAAAGTGAGTAACATTATGCCATGAGTAAATTCTACTACTTTTCAACTGTTTTAAGTTTAAACCATATCATACATTGTTTTGCATATGTTTTAAATGCATCAATGTTATATTCAATTATAGATGTCATACTTTTAAAGGCATGCAAGTTATATTGTGTTATGAATTGAAACTCATGGACTAAAATGCTTATAAGAAAGAGATGCAAGACTTTTTTCAATGTATGGTGCCAACTTGAGGTCTTTCGTGGCAAGACCTTAAACTAGCAACGATGGTCCTACGATAGGGGATGTGAAATAAACTATCGCCATATTTGGGAGATGTCCCACGACCTAAAGAACCCTATTTGTGACCTTTAAGGTTACTAATGTAGAGCATAGCTCTGATGTCGGGTTGTAGCACACTTATGTTTTAGAACGAGAACGATGACATGTTCAAATGTTTATAACAAGTTATGTTAAGTTTTATCACGAGCAAAGATATGTCGCATCTTTCTTTTATGATACCATGTTTTGAAGCGATAGAATGATGCAATATAATGCTTATGCTATCTATGATTTCAAACCTATGCTTACACATTTCAAGTTCATGCTTTACATGCATAAATATTTATCTATGGTTTTATATATTAGACATAACTGCTAGTCCATGGTATTTTCATGCTCATGCATCATTGTTATTCACTAAGCATTAGCTTACGTTTTTCCAAATGATTTCCAGGAAGCCAATCTGAGAGGCCCTAGAGCAAGGCCATATGTGGATTTTAAGCTATGTTTTGTGTAATATTTGAGGGCTGGACCCAATGTTTTGTAATGATATAATGCTATAACTTTGGTGGACTTTAATTTGGTCCTTATGTACGTTATGTTTTGGATTAGGCACAGCTTTACCATGTATGACACGGATTATATTTTCAAGTTGTCAAAAGTTCTATTTTCTGCAATTATGTATCATTCTAAATGATTATGCACAGGTAATCAATCAATTTATGTAATGTGGCCTTGGGTAGCCTTGCTACTAGCCGGTCATGTACCCCAAATCCGTATAGGACGGATTATGGGGCGTGATAGCATGGTATCAGAGCTATAGGTTGACACCGTAGGATTGAGTCATGTCTAGATAGGATTCTAGATTCGACTTGGGTATGTGCTATACATATATGTATGTGTATGCTACATGTATGGTGTAATATATGTAGTGTCTATGTTAAATGCTTAATGTTTTGTTGTGCGCATATAGTTAACCATGCCTCCGAGAAGAGGTGGTCGTACAGGGGCCCAAGAGCCCGAAAACCGATCGCATAGAAAGGATCTTAGCTAGACTTGTTCAAGTGGTCCAGGATACCCATAGCAACACCACCAATGCACCGAAATAGCAGGCAGCGCAGGCGCCAAGAGGAGAGGTAGTGGCACGTACTACCATTAAGCAGTTTCAACAGTTGAAGCCCCCAACTTTTCAGGGGACTCCTGACCCAATGGCCGTGGAGTCTTGGCTTTTGGGAATTGAGAGAGTGTTCGAAGTGCTACCTTGCACACATGAACAAAAAGTGACCTTTGCCACCTTTACCTTTGAAGGAGCTACACTTGTTTGGTGGAAATTAAAGAAAGTGACGGAGCCACTATGGTTGTGGCCTAGGTTTCTGGAGGTGTTCAATGAGGAATACTTTTCTGAGACTGTCAGAGATCAGAAGACTATGGAATTCCTTAGTTTGACACAAGAGAATATGACTGTGGCCGAGTACAATGCCAAATTCATGGAGCTATCACGATATGCCCCGCATATTATGTCATCGGAGACTCGCAAGGCGAGGAAGTTTGAGACAGGATTGCGATGGAACATTCACAACAAGGTGGACATCCTACGACTAGAGACCCATCAAGAGGTTGTACAACGAGCGACGATCACCGAAAGGGCAAATAATGAAATGTCCCAATACCGAGAGAAAAATAAGAAGAGATCGGGAAGTGGCCCAAGCAAAGGGCAAAGTTCAAAGCAGCAAAGTTCTGGGTCTTCTAGTGAGAATTCATCTACCCCACAGGGAAACACTGTGAATCGAAGAGGTGATATAACTAATGAAGCACCGACATGTCCTACATGTCAAAAGAAGTATTGAGGGCAATGTTACTATGGGAGCAAAGTTTGTTATGGGTGTGGCGAAGAGAGGCACCAAGTGAAGGACTGTCCAAAGAGGAGTAGGGCACAGGGATCTGGGGTGTCAGCATCAGCATCAGTTCAGCAACCTACGGCCAATAGGAGAGAGAATCAACCATAGCAAGGCCAAGCTTTCGCACTTACACCGGGAAACACCTAAGCAACCGACTCCGTAGTGTCGGGTATACTTCCTATTTGTGGTCGACCTACACACGTCCTTATTGATTCTGGTTCTACGCACTCATTTGTTTCATATCTCTTTGCTCAATACTTGTATACATCTCTAGTACCTCTTGATCATGCTTTGGTAGTATCGTTGCCATCCGGAGATTCTATGTTATGTGATAGGATTTATAATTCTTGTGAAATTCTTGTAAACGATGTGCCCATGTTTGTAAACTTCATTCCCCTAGAAATGCACGGCTTTGACGTCATCTTAGGAATGGACTAGTTGTCCTCTCACCGTGCTATCACTGATTGTGAGCTTAAACGAGTCATGTTTCATTCTTCTAATCATTCGGGACTTGTATTTGAAGGAGTTAGTGTCGTGCCTCCACCCTATCTCATTTCATCTATGCAAGCACGTTGTTGAATTCAAAAAGGGAATCATGCATTCTTGAGTAGCGTTTTTGACACACATGTTTCCCCAACGCCCTTGAGAGACATCCATGTTGTCCGAAAATTTCCCGATGGCTTTCCTGATGAGCTACCTAGTTCCTTGGTGGACCGGGATATTGAGTTCCACATTGACCTTAATCTTGGTACTAGACCCATTTCCAAAGCCCCATACCGTATATCCCCTTTAGAGTTGGAGTTAAAAGTTCAACTCTAAGACTTGTTAGAAAAGGGATTCATCTGTCCTAGTGTTTCACCATGGGGTGCTCCGGTGTTATTTGTGAAAAAGAAAGATGGAACCATGAGATTATGCATTTATTACCGGGAATTGAACAAGGTCACCATTAAGAATCAATATCCATTGCCGAGAGTGGATGATTTGTTTGATCAACTACAGGGCGCGCAAGTATTCTAAAAAATTGACCTAAGGTCAGGTTATCACCAACTGAAGGTGAGGGCAAGTGATGTGGAGAAGACGGCATTCCGAACTAGATATAGCCATTATGAGTTTTTGGTTATGCCGATTGGAGTCATAAATGCACCTGCCGCTTTCATGGATTTGATGAATCGGGTTTTTAAACCCTTTCTTGATGATTTTGTAATTGTGTTTATTGATGACATCTTAGTGTATTCTAAGAATCTTGCAGATCACGAGCACCACTTGAGGATGGTTCTTCAAACTCTGCGAGACAGGAGATTGTATGCCAAGCTAAAAAAATGTGAGTTCTGGCTGCCAAGTGTAGCATTTCTAGGACACATCATCAGTATGGATGGAGTGTCCGTTGATCCTTCGAAGGTTGAAGCCATTGTGAATTGGCCAAGGCCGACGAATGTAACCGAAGTCAGAAGTTTCATGGGCTTAGCTGGGTATTATCGAAGATTTGTGAAGGATTTCTCCAAGATTGCAACTCCTTTGACACAGCTTACCCGAAAGAACACACCATTTGAATAGAACGAGAAGAGGGAACGAAGTTTCCAAGAATTGAAGAACCGATTGGTGTCTGCACCAATTCTAGCCTTGCCTATCGGAACTGATGGGTTTTCCATCTACAGTAATGCTTCGCGTAGAGGACTGGGATGTGTATTGATGCGACACTGTAAGGTGATTGCATATGCCTCGAGACAGTTGAGACCTCATGACAAGAACTGCCCAACCCATGATCTCGAATTAGCAGTGGTGGTTTTTGCTTAAAGATTTGGCGCCACCACTTGTATGGAGTCACATGTGAGATATTCACTGACCACAAGAGTTTGAAATACCTTTTCACACAGAAGGAGTTGGAACATGAGACAGAGAAGATGGCTCGAGTTGATTAAAGACTACGACATTCTCATTCAATACCATCCGGGTAAGGCCAATGTCGTGGCCGATGCCTTGAGCTGAAAATCCCCAGCCAACCTAGCATGTCTTGTCACTTTTCAATGGCCCTTACTCTTTGACTTAAAGAGATCGAAGATTGAAATTGTTACACCGGGGACTAGTATGATGCTTACCACCATGATCGCCCAACCGGCGTTGATAGATGTTGTAAAGCAACGGCAACCTAAAGACCCTTACTTGTGGAAGATCTATGAAGAGATAGGAATAAATCCAAAGCCTGACTTCACCCTATATGACAGAGCTTTAAAGTTCAAAAGCCGATTATGTGTTCCAAATATACCTGAAATCAGGTGGCAAGTTTTGGAAAAAGCCCATAACACGAAGTTCACTATGCATCTAGGAGGCACAAAGATGTATCGGGATTTGAAAGAGACATTTTGGTGGCCGGGAACGAAGAAGGAAATAGCTGAGTTCGTATCATGATGCCTACAATGCCAATAGATCAAAGCAGAACATCAAAGACCGGCAGGACTACTTCAACCTTTACCGATACCAGAATGAAAGTAGGAGCATATCACCATGAATTTCGTCACAGGATTGCTAAGATCACCGTGGGTTTGCGATGCCATATGGGTTGTTGTTGATTGCCTCACCAAATCTACACATTTCTTACCGGTGAAACTATGTACTCTTTATCAAAGCATGCGATGCTCTACATTGCAGAGATTGTTCGATTACACGGCACGCCAGTTTCGATAGTGTCTGACCGAGACCCAAGATTTGTGTCAAAATTTTGGAAGAGTTTGCAAAGGGCTTTGGGCACCGAGTTGAAGTTTAGCATGGCTTTTCATCCACAAACCAATGGGCAATCAGAAAGGACCACTCAGACTCTAGAAGACATGTTGCGGTTATGTGTTCTCGACTTTCAGGGGAGTTGGGAGGATCACCTACCACTAGTGGAGTTCGCCTACAATAACAGTTTTCATGCAAGCATCGGGATGGCACCTTATGAAGCGCTTTATGGGAGGAAGTGTAGATCTCCAATTTGTTGGGCCGAGGTCGGAGAGAGGAAGATTCTTGGGCCAGAGATTGTACAACTGACCACTGACAAGATCAAGATCATTCAGCAACGACTACGAACTGCTCAAAGTCGCCAAAAGAGTTATGCGAATGTGCGAAGGCGAGACTTAGAGTTTGATGAAGGGAGCCACGTGTTCTTAAAGGTATCTCCTTCCAAGGGGATAAATCGCTTCGGCAAGAAGGGAAAGCTTAGTCCAAGGTACATCAGACCATTTGAAGTTCTTGAACTAGTTGGACCTGTTGCTTATCGTATTGCTCTTCCTCCAGAACTTTCGCAAGTTCATAATGTCTTCCATGTTTCAATGCTACGAAGATATGTTCATGACCCGACGCACGTGATTGATCACTATCCTTTGGCCGTGAATGAAGATCTAAGCTACGTGGAGAGTCCGATTGAGATTCTTGATCACAGTGACCAAGTTCTTTGGAATAAGGTCATCCCTTTGCTACGCGTTTTATGGCGGAACCACACTTGGGATGAATCTACCTGGGAATGCGAAGACAAGATCTGGGAGTGTTATCCCTTTTTGTTTGAATGATAGCTTGTATCAAGTTTGGGGACAAAACTTATTTAAGGGGGGAAGGATGTGAAATCTCAAACCTCTATTTAATCATATTAATGAGAATTTCTAGTTTATGCAATATTTGATGTTAATTATTTCTTCTTTTGGGTCAAAATTGACCAATAAGAACTTGTGTTGTAGCTTGTGTTGGAGGTGTGAGACACATGGGATTATTTCCCATGTGTGTCCTCTTAAAACACAAAACACACACACACATATACACAACTCTCACCAAAACCGATTAAGAGAGGGAGAAAGAGAGAAAGGGAGGAAGGAAGGGGAGATTAAGGGAGGAAGGGCATGAAGGAAGAGATTGAAGCCATTGAAGACTTCACCAAGCTTAAAGAAGGTAAGGTTCCATTTCTCCCTTTACAATTACATATGTATATGTATCTATCTTGTGTGATTTTCTTAGGTATTTATATATATGCATCTTGGAGTGTTGTCATTGAGTTTGGGGGATCCCTTAGGTCCCATTTGCATGATTTTGAGAGCTTGAAGCTCATTTTTTAAGTTTGGGAGTGGTGGTTTGAAGAATCCCCAAATATGTGAAATGTTAGGGTTTTGATTTCTTCTTTAGATCCCTTTGATTTAATTGTTCTTCCACCCCCATTTTGAGTTATTGTCATCCTTGTGGGCTAATCTTTGAGCCCTAAGAGTGTTGGGAAGGTTTGGTTGTGTTTGGAGGGGTTTTGGGAGAGTTTTGGGTTGAGAATCATTGCTGCACAGAAGGGGGCGTTCGAACGGCCCGAGAGCAGAGTTTTCCAATTGGCCTAGCATTGGAACGGCCCTTCCGGGCATTTGAATGGCCTGAGAGGGTGTTTTTCCATTTTTTCCTGGGGTTCGAACAACCATTTTGGGCATTCGAACAGCTAGGTTATTTTTTGCCTGGAGTTTGAACAGCCCGGTTGGGCGTTTGAACCGTTTGCCAGTTTCAGCACTGGTTAGTAAAATGGGCATAACCTTTTCTTAAAAACTCAGATTAATGTACCGTTTGAAGCATTAGAAAGTACACTCATAGAGCTTTTTAGCCATATAAAGTTTGTTCACAAATTCATTATAGATTGAGAGTTATGAAAGTTTAAAATTGACCTAAAATCCATGCCAACAATAATGTTTTCCAAAATTTTAGTCCATCTTCCGTGAGGCATTACTTCTTCACCGAAGTGTGTTTTTGGCCCATGACCTATCAAAATATAGGCCTTTAAGCCTATTTTCAAATGGAACTAGCCTTGGGTGTGAACTCATCTTTGAGAGGTGGTTGGGATTCAATGAAGGAGTCGACATTTTGACTTTCATATCAAACCTCAACTTTATGTTCTTATTTTACATCAGGGCTTTGCCCTAGAGTTTAGCCTGGCTCTCCTGTTGTGAGAGTGAGGTGTTGTTGAGTCGGGGTGGAGGAGTTTGTGTGCTTAGTCTCGACTTATGTGTTATTGCATTGCCTCAGAGTCTTGTATTGATGTTTCTTTACTTCTACGTGTATTTGTGTATGAATACCTTGTTTGTCACCCGCCTAGTCAGAGAAAGGTGAGTAACATTATGCCATGAGTAAATTCTACTACTTTCCAACTATTTTAAGTTTAAACCATATCATACATTGTTTTACATATGTTTTCAATGCATCAATGTTATATTCAATTATAGATGTCATACTTTTAAAGGCCCAAGTTATATTGTGTTATAAATTGAAACTCATCGACTAAAATGCTTATAAGAAAGAGATGCAAGACCTTTTTTAATGTATGGTGCCAACTCGAGGTCTTTCGTGGCAAGATCTTAAACTAGCAACTATGGTCCTACGATAGGAGATGTGAAATAAACTATCGCCATGTTCGGGAGACATCCCACGGCCTAAAGAGCCCTATTTATGGCCTTTAAGGTTACTGATGTAGAGCATAGCTCTGATGTCGGGTTGTAGCACACTTATGTTTTAGAACGACAACGATGACGTGTTCAAATGTTTATGACATGTTATGTTAAGTTTTATCACGAGCAAAGATATATCGCATCTTTCTTTTATGATACTATGTTTTGAAACGATAGAATGATGCAATATGATGCTTATGCTATCTATGATTTCAAACCTATGCTTACACGTTTCAAGTTCACGCTTTACATACATAAATATTTATCTATTGTTTTATACATTAGACATAACTGCTAGTCCATGGTATTTTCATCCTCATGCATCATTGTTATTCATTAAGCATTAGCTTACGTTTTTTCAAATGATTTCTAGGAAGCCAATGCGAGAGGCCCTAGAGCGAGGCCATATGTGGATTTTGAGCTACGGCCCATGGGCCTATCTTTTGTGTAATATTTGAGGGTTGGACCTAATGTTTTGTAATGATATAATGCTATAACTTTGGTGAACCTTGATTTGGTCCTTATGTATGTTATGTTTTGGATTAGGCACAGCTGTACCATGTATGACACGGATTACATTTTCAAGTTGTCAAAAGTTCTATTTTCTGCAATTATGCATCATTCTAAATGATTATGCACAGGTGATCAACCAATTTATGTAATGCGACCTTAGGTACCCTTGCTACTGGCCGGTCATGTACCACAAATCCGTATAGGACAGGTTATAGGGCGTGACAAACTACGCAAGACCATTCGAACGCCCTTACCACCGTTCGAACTCATCGGACTACTGTTCGAATGGTGCATCGAATGCACTTCGAATGGTTAAAATTGCTCTCTGTATATTTCAAACGCTCTTCGAACCTGAACTTGACGTGAATCCGTCTGACGTACTGTCCGAACGTATCTACTACTGTTCGAATGCCTCTTGGGCCGTTTGAACGCTCATTCGAATGCTTCTTCTAATATTGCGCCAATTTGTCCCTTTTAAGCTAAGATCCTCTTCCTGGGCATTGCATAGCACTCTAAGTCAAAATATAAGAATAGTGAGTATCTTTAGGCACCAAATAAGTATAAAAGATTAAATATTAAGGGAGAAAAATATGACATTTGCATTCTTATCACTGTGCCATCAATGTCAACATGTCTAGAGCTCTAGAAAAAGCATTTGCATGTCTTGCCTTAGCCAAGGACCCAAATCACGAATGGAGTATCGAGGATGTGGGCATTGTCCTAAGGCCTTACTGAAATGGGTTCTCTCCAAAAGCGTGCAAGAGAAAGGTGTTTTCACCTACTTTCTTTCTATCCCTTTTACATTTTCTGTTCTTAAATTAATAGCTGCACTTCTATTTCTTTACAACAGAACTATATGCTCTCCGCTTGCATAATAAAATGTTAGTCTCTTCATTCATTGCTATTATCTTATATGTCTCTTACGGATAGTGATTACTTCCTATACAAGGGGGCACGGTTTATCTTGGGGAGCGATTTGACTTAAAGGGATGATAGTATGAGTTAACCACCCGCCAAATGATCAGTTTTCTAAAGAGAGAGAGTATAAGGATGAGTGAGGAAACTACACAAAGGCAACACTTGCAAGACACCAAAGCTAAGCGAAGAGTGGCCAGATTATCAAAATGAAGAGGAGCCATTTTTCATTTCCCCTTATAAAAGGAAAAAGTGTTTATGTTCCCTTTGCTTAGCCCCTAGTGCCTCGTATCAAACGAAGTTTTCCTTGTCAACCCCGATCCAAGCCTGTCCTCCCCACATTGGGGTAGACAATAGTTGAGAATTCTAGGAATAGTATCCACCCTTTATCGTGCTAGGACAGCATTAAAGGCTCTATGGATCAAGCAATCTAGTTCAAAGTGAAGAGAGGCCCTCATTTTATTTCCCATACAATCAGAAGCAACCCCTTGCCAAACCTGTTGAGCCATTTATCTTTTTCAAGGAAACCCCAACCTAGGGATCACCGCCCACATTGGGTTAGATTGAACTACTAAAGAGAAGGTCTAAGAAAAAATGGTTGAAGAATTATTCATTTCATAAAAGGAAAGGAAAGGGATAAGAAAGAAAAAACACGAAGGAAAAGAGTTGCCAAGGGGCAAGAGGCCAAAAAATAAAATTCTAAGGGCTGAAGAAAACCATGATTTTGCCATCTTGAAAGGCAAAATAAGAAGGCCGAAAGAGAAGAGAGTGATGTTTATCTCAAAAAGCATACAGAAAGGTCGAAAGAAAATAGGCGTTTTCATCCTAAGAGGTATATAGTAAGAGCAAGGAAGAAATTTAAAGGTGACCTTAGGTTACAAAAAAGCCCAGTAGAAACAATAGGTTTGAGCCTTTACCCTTTCTTGTGAAAACCCCGACAAGATAGCCTACATTACAACCCTACTAAAGTCCACTCTGATTGAAAATGGATTGCTTGATCTAAATGAGCTACACACACCACCGAAGCTATAGAAGGACACTAACCCTGTCAAAACCCTGCTAAAAAGAGAATCAAGGATGGTATGGATCTAAACCCTACTGAAAGTAACATCGAATTTGAGCCTACACATCCCATTGTTTCAACGACCCCATAACCTAGCCTACATTACGGTCCTAAAGCAAAGTCTCCTTAGATTGAAAGATTGGCCATTTATCGCTCTACTAAAGGTCAAGTAAGCTGTTGCTAAAACCCCGAGAGTTGAAACTTTCAGCCCAATCATCCTATACACTAGGTTGAGAATCAGAGGCGGTCAAAAGGTTGAGAAAGGTACAAAGTGCTAGCATCTAGTCAAGGTAAGGTTAAGCCAAAGGAGCGGCCAGGCCCCCGAAAAGGAAGGAGCTACCATCCCAAAGATACCGAGTTTGACAACACCCCTTGTCATTACTTTAACTAGAATATTTCTAATATGTGCATGCATTTTCATAAATAAAAAAAAATTGGCATGTCATCCGCATACATAAGACATAACTCCTTATAGAAAAAAAAGTCACCAATACAGTTCAATGTCAACCCATGTAATAAGTATACATCATCATCGTCTCTGCACATGCATCTGATCATATACTTAGCTGTAAAAATCATAAATATCTTTGCCTGTCAATACATCTAACTCTATGAAAAATCTACAAAAATAAAACTGTCTGACATAAATACATCTCCAAGATAGGGGCAAAAGAAGATCAGGGTCTCCACTAGGGGCATTCATCAAAGATCAAAGTCAATATCCACGAGATTGAAATCTCCAAAACCTGGATCCAGAGGAGGTGGATAGGTACTAGAAGCACCAGCGTCCTGCAAAGAAGACAGAACCGAAATCAGCCATATGGAGGAATAACTAAACAATAGCAGAGCAAAAAGAAGAAGAAAGGAAAAGACAAGATAACTCGCCGCCTCCCATCTGAGCTAACTGAGCCGTCAAGGAAGCTACCTCTGCCTGATACTGATCTCGCTTTGTCTGGTATCGATCCTGCTAGTCTCGCGCGACAATAAACTCAACCTGGGGCATGTATCCCCTGGTACAACGCCACATGTCGGCCACCTCTTGGCCAACAGCATATCTACCAACTACTACCTTGAACCGAGTGAAGGCACCCACAGAATGAGCCCTGAAGCGTGCAGCGTACTCATTATCTAGAGGAAGCAGGAAACCGGCCCCCGGTTGGCACTCCTAATACAGAATGGGAATTCCCGCCACCAAAGCTCTAAACATATACTTCGGCGGATCTCCTGCTAATCGAAACTCCTTATGAAACTGCTGCCAGTGTCGATCTCCCAGATAGGACTCCCAAGAATCATTACTAAGAAAGGAAGCACTCAACAGGGATAATGGGACTAAGTACCGCACCGTCTCATAATGAACTAATCCAATGAAGGGCCGCCAAGTCATGACCCTTGCCTTGATCAACTCCAGGTTCGCCCATAGCATCATGAGTCAGTGATCTCCGATCGCTAGGCTACTCGGTCATGAGCCCATCTCAAAGCATGAGGATAAAGGTCATCCTCGATAACCGTAGAGTGATGAACTGGTAGGTACTCGTAGCTCCACTAGACAAGGAAAGGCCAGTAACCAATCATGCTGCCCCAACGAGAGAAGGTCCGGACCCACATCGACTGCCGGAAGCAGTCAAAGGAGAAGGACCCCCAATCCAGCTCAGACAAAGACCCAAGATCGGCCACTATACTCACCAACCGAAAAGGCACGAGCGACTTGTTGTTGCAGAAGCAGCTGAAGATGATGTACAAAACAAGTCGCCGCCTCATGATGTTTCGTCGGGCAGGTGATGGCTTAACAGCAAAGGTACTATCATCCTAACTCAGCTAATAGACTGGGAAGGCAGAGTGCTCTGGAGGGGGCAAGTCCAGCAAAACACACGCGTCGGCCCTGCTGACTAACTGTAGGGTGATTCGCCGACCGACGAAGGAAAGCCTCGTGATGATAGCCCAGTCCAAGGGGGTGGGACCCAGCTTAAAGCCAACAAAATGGAAAGTCCCAGTCTCTCCAAACCATCTCTCAATAAGCGTTAGCACCAGATGTCGGTTCAGGTGGTTAGCCTATAATCCCATGAAAGCCTCGAACCCAATCTCAGCCAAGAAAGCATGGTAGGATGGAGCCACTAACTACATGGCAATGACCTAATGAACAGCCCTTCTGAAAGCTATGTGTACTCGCAGAGGGGGAAAATGCTGTCTAGAATGCACACTGAGATGATAGGCAAGATTCCCCAACGGTGGAATGTCTGCTACCTCCAAGTTGCCTAGCTCAGCATCTGTCTGTCTGTGTCGGATGGAGGCTCTCCCGTAACCAGTCACTTGACCGCCAAGACCTGGTACCTCCTCCTCCGCGCCAATCTCCTCCTCAAAGGCCTGCTCAATTGGAGGAAAGGGGTCGACAGGTGGCCTACTCCCCCATCCACTCTGACTAGACAATGACTATCCAGCAGATCACCAACTACCGCTGGATCGACCGGAACCACTGGCAGAATTTGTCCGGGCCGCCTTCCCAGAGCGGCGTCTCCTCTCGGAACCATCATCACCCGCATCTGCCATCCTTAAAAGGTAAGCCGAGGTAAGAGATGTTAATATATGGTATATGCAAACAAGAAAGCAAAAGAAGGAAAAAAATAATAATAAAATAAATAAGTAAGTAATAAAAACAAACAAAAAATAATAATAATAAAAAGGTTTCAAATGATAAGTCAAAATGAATTTACTACACATTTTGATTTTAAATTTCTAATTCCAAGTTGTCGCGCCCAGATTTTTTGCACTCAAAGAATACTCACACAAGCGGGAAAAATATTGTACTCTCTCGTTAGAACTCACCCTCCTAGAAGAATGAGTGCGACTACGTTTGAATTGAAAATAGATTTGAATAAAGGGCTTTTAGAAATGATTTGGAGTCGCCACCTAACTTGATTAAGGTGAGTTAGGTCACCTAAAAACTAAGAATAATCCAAAGACTACACTTAGGGTTTTTGAAAAATGATTTTGAAAATATCTCCTCAAGAGAGATTTTTTAAGAAAAACAGGTTGTTTGGCAACCTTTGAAAAATATTTAGCCCTTTTTGAAAAATAACTCCTTTTGGTCTTTGAAAACAGTGATCCTAGGTTCGGAGGTTGGTTACGTGTAGGAAAGACGCACTAAGCCATCACCCTACCCCGCCCTTTCGGTACCTACATGTCAATCTACTCTAGATTCACCTATGAGAGTCTTTAACTAACTATTGTTCAATGCTATCCAATTTGAAAAACAATGTTTAGAAAAACATGATACAAGATATGCAAGTGCAATAAAAGAGAGTTGATTTGGAAATAGATTTGAAAAGAATTTGATTTGATTTGATTTGAAAAGAAAGTGATAGAAGTTTAAATTTGAAGATTGAAATTGAATTTAGAAATTGAAATTGAAATTGAAGATTGAAAATAGAAATAGATCATAGAATTGGAAACTTGAAGAAAATTGTAGGATTGGAGATTGGAAAGAAATTGTAGAAATAGAAATGTGAAAAATGAGGTGGAATTTGAGATTTGAAAAATGCTGTGACCACACCCGTGAGGGTTGCCTACGTATTCTTTTGGAAGAATCAGGTCAGTCGTAGTTCGGACAAGAGTCCGATTGAGAAGAGATTGATTTAGAAGAAAGAGATTGAATTGGAAATTATAAGATTGAGAGATTGAACTCTGATTGAAAGATTTGAAAAGACTTGACTTTGGAAAACTCAGTTTTAGGAAACCTAGACTTAAGGACTTCAAAAAGAAGGATTGGATTTGACTGGGAAAGATTTTGAAAAAGAATTGACTTGAACATTAGACTCAGAAGATTTAGGAAAGGATTGGATTTAGGAAAGCTTCAAATTAGGAAAGGTCCGATTTAGGAAAGTTTCGAATTAGGAAAGTATCATTTTTGGAAAGTTTCGTTTTAGGAAAGTGTTCGAATTGGGAAAGTTTTCATATTAGGAAAGTTTCAAAATTAGGAAAGTTTTGAATTAGGAAAATTTCAACTTAGGAAAGTTTTGAAATAGGGAAGTTTTGAAAATTGGAAAGTTTAGAATTTGGAAAGTTTTGAAAATAAGAAAGTTCTAAGTTTAGAAAGCTTTGGATTTAGAAAGATTTGAAATTTAGAAAGTTTAGGGTTTAGAAAGTTTTATAGTTTTAGAAAATCTTGAGATTAAGAAAGGTTTGAATTTAGAAAAGGTTTGAAAACTTAGATTTGGAAAGTTAAGATTTGAAAAGAGGGTAGAATTAGGAAAGGGTTGAATTAGGAAAGATTTGGAGGCTTAATGTTTAAGGAATGATTTGAAAGTTGAGTTTTAAAATTTAGGAAAGATTTTTATGTTCAAGTTTTGGAAACTTAAGATTTAAGAAAGTGAAGGATTAGGAAGGGATTGGATTTTGTTTCTAAAAGAGAAAGTTTGATTTTGTTTCCAAAAATGGAGGATTGGATCTAGTTTCCGAAATGGGAAGATTGGCTTCGAGCAAGGATTTGGAAAGGGAAGTTTTAGAAAGCCTAGATTTGGAATGCTATAGTTTTGACTTAGAAAACAGGTTTTGGAAATAAAACAAGAGGTTTTGGAAACCTAGATCTGGGGCAAAGTTTGAAAACCATATTTTTGGGAAGAAAATTAGGATTTGTTAATGGTTAGCTCTAGGGCTTGACTTGGGCGGAAAGGGACTTTTGGGAAAGTGCGATTTTGGAAACAAAGGTTTTTAAAAGGGAATCCTAGAGAGGAGTTTTTGGAAAGTAAATTTGAAGAGAGAAGGAGTTTTTGGAAAGCATGTTTTTTGAAACGAAGATTTTAGAAGGAAAATCCTAGGGGGGAGTTTCTAGAAGGAAGATTTTGAAAAAAGAGTTTTTGGAAAGATTTTTGGAGAGAGTTTTTCTAGGAAAGAGACCTAGGGAACGTTTTTGGAAAGTGGATTTTTGGGAGAGCATTTTGGAAAGGAATTGAAAAAGGAGGTTTTGAAAAAAATAGATTTTGGAAAGAGTTTTTGAAAACAACTTTGGAAAGAAGAGCTTTTGGGAAGCATGTTGAAAAAGAGGGTTTTAGAAATAGAGACTTTTGAAAAGAAAGCTTTTTGGAAAGTATAAAAACGTCTCACTTTCCAAAATTCTAACCATAAGAAGGCTAGAACCACTTTAAGAAAGCGGTTTTGAAAACAACAAGATTTGAAAATATGGACCATATTGGTCACTTTGAATGTAACACTTTCCTAAAGCAACCCTAGCCATGGAAAGGCTAGAATCATCCTAGGATTGTGGTTTTGAAAACAAGTTTTTGAAAAAGTGATTTTGATGCAATCTTGAAAACCAATTTGAAAACAATTTTAAAAAAACAACTTTGAAAACAGTTTTTTGGAAGATGCAAGATCATGATATGCACAATGCAATTTTGGGGTGGTGAACATACAAGGTTAAGGCTTCACCACATAATCAAGGGGGTCGGACACATATGGTCTCCGATTAGCCTAAATGAAAGCCCCCGACACGGTGACCCTCTGATAGTCTAATCCTACACATGGACCGGGAGTCTCCTTGTTTCAAGCATACATAGAAAGGGGGGGGGGGGGGGGGGGGGAAGAAATGGGGGATTAAAATAGAAGAGAACCCAAGTGGGTTATGAGAGAGAAGAGAGAGGGGGGAAGTGCAGAAATTTAAATGGAGAGCCTACCTTGTATCTTGTTTATTTTGCGCGCCTTGCTTTCTTCAGCCTTCGTCTTGATCTTCATCTTCAACCTTTAAGAGCCGCCTTCAATCTTCAAACTTCAGATTGCAACTCCTCAAGTCTTCGAAGAAGGGTTAAAGGTTAGTGTATGAGTGTATGAGGGTGTATAGGAGGATAGGGTTTGTGTATGGTGGCTAGAGTTTGGAAAACCTAGGGAGGCTAGGGTTTAGGGATTGTTCGAGCTCTATATATCGAATTATATGATTTTTAGACTGAGTTTGCGCATCCCTTTCACACTGGAAGAGGCTCTGTATTTATAGAAGTTGGACAACACTGGCACCTATTACAGTGGTGTCAGGGCAAACTTTACACTGGCGCCACCAAGAGTGGCGCCAGGCCATTTTTTGGCTTGGCGCCACCAGCCATTTAGGAAATATTTAAGGTCAGCAAGCAATGTATCTTTGACTAGATTTGGACGCCTGTACTAGTGACTACCATGCAATTTTTAGCCTAGCTTCACTAGGTGTGACTCCGAAAAATCCGAGAATGACCTAAGGGACCGGGAATGGCCCGGAAGGCTGGAAAATAGCAGGAATACTTAAAATAGTATCCCGGAGGTATTTGACTTGAAAAATGAGGATAGGACGTGTTGGAAGGGTTGACCGGGCCTTTAGGGGCAAAACGGTCAATCGAATTGGAAAGTTGCCGGGTCGGACTCAGACTGTCCTGGAAGAAGACTTGAATTTCAGAAACATTATTCAGAATGTTCCCAAGGGTTTCCGGTTTGATACCCAGAGCCGGGGTGGTTGGAAAAGGTGACCGGCCCACCAGGGGCAAAACAGTTATTTTGTACCGGGTTGGCCGGAACTGACTCGGAATGATCTGGAAAAGTAAAGGAAGGTTGAGAATATTATAAGAAGTAATCTCAGGAAGTTACCGGTTTGATACCCAGAGCTGGTGTGGTCGGAAAAGGAGACCGGCCCTCCAGGGAAAAAATGGTCATTTTATACCGGGTTTGCTGACATTGACTCAGAATGAACCGGAGAGGTAGAAAAAGATTGAGAATACTATAAGAAGTATCTCAGAAGGTTACTAGTTTGATACCCAGAACCGGTGTGGCTCCCGGGGTGTTTGGATGCCTAGGGGCAAAATGGTCATCTTGACCGAAAAGTCTCGGAAAAGGCCTAAGGGGCAGTTTGGTTGTTTTTCACCGAAGTGGGATAACAGGCACTGATGTTGACCTGGGTTTTGAGTGTTTTCGCCACTCTGACAGCGGTCGTCGTGACATAGGGGTTTGTTGGCAATTCCCTATATCATCCTATTTGTAAGTATTTCCGCTACTCTAACGGTTGTGATGTTTGCGAGTATTTTCACTACTCGGACCGTCTCAAGGAATAAACTGTCTCGAGAGAGGGATTGGAAAGGGGTCTTATCGTCTCCGAAAAGACGAGCCTGATTTGGGACCGTTTCGAAGAATAAACTATCTCGAGGGAGAGATTGGAAAGGGGTTTTATTGTCTTCGCAAAGACGTGCCTAATTTGGAGTCGTCTCAAGGAATAAACTGTATCGAGAGAGGGGTTGGAAAGGGGTCTTACCGTCTTCGAAAAGACGTGCCTAATTTGGAGCCATCTCGAGGAATAAACTGTCCCGAGAGAGGGGTTGGAAAGGGGTCTTATCGTCTCCGAAAAGACGTGCCTAATTTGGAGCCGTCTCGAGGAATAAACTGTCTCGAGAGAGGGGTTGGAAAGGGGTCTTATTGTCTTCAAAAAGTCGTGCTTGATTTGGAACCGTCTCGAGGAATAAACTGTCTCAAGAGAGAGGTTGGAAAGGGTTTTTACCGTCTAAGAAAAGACGTGCCTGATTTGGAACCGTCTCGAGGAATAAACTATCTCGAGAGAGGGATTGGAGTTGGAAAGGAAAGGACAATGCCCCTAATGGCATTTTGGTCATTTTGCCTCTATTTGGGCCTGGCAGGCCCGCGAAGCGATGGACAGACGGGATTTGGACTTAGAGAATTGGGTTCAATTGGAATATGCCCACAATGACTTGAACACAAGTCTGGACAGAGTGTAAACTGCCGAGTGGTCAAAAATGGGGTGCTTACACTAGTCAAAATGAATTTCCTACACCTTTTGATTTTCCAACTTCAAGTCAAATCTCAAGGGTTTTCTGTCTTTTTCCTTCAAAAAGATTTTATTTCAAAACCTTTTCCAACCTTTTTCCTAATTTTAGAAAATTTTGACAGAGTTTTGTTTAAAAATGGTCCCTACAAAACCCATGACATCAACACAAAACACAAACTATGTACTCTACAACATCACAATCACATAGCACCAACACTCGCACACACTTTTCAAATTTCTAAACTTATCAAAAGACTTGTTTTACTTTCCAACAAATCAATGGTTTTTAAAGTTATCCTAAAATTTTTCAAAATCATTTCAAATGTTTTCTAAAATACTCCTACATTTTTCTAAATTTTAAACTCTATTAATTTCATCACTTTATAAAAAAATAAAAAATTTAAAAAGTTTCAAAAAATCACGAAACTTCACACGGTTGTTAAACACATTTTTCTAAGGCACACAGTATAAAAATCTAGTCTAAAAGCTTAATGCCCAAAGTTGTAGGGATAAACCCCCAATTATTGCAAAAAACCCCTTCACATAATCACGTAAAATCACTAAAATTCAAACTATTCACATGGTCCAAACAGAATTCTACATATCAAAATAAACATAAAATAAAAAACTCACCTCTTGTAGTTCTCCGGTAAAATTTTCCTTTCCGGCGACTTCTCCGGCAACGGTGTCTACTTTCGGTAATCCCCTGTGATCCCTAAGAGGTGCTCCTTCAATGTCCAAGTCGGTTTCCTCAAGAAGACTCTCAATTTTTCAAAAACTCTTCAACTTCTGCGAGAATGTCAAACCAGTAGTTTGCTGTTTTTGATCCTAAGCCTGGCGCCACTAGCAGTGGTGCCAAGCCAATTACGGGCAATTTTGCCCTTTTTCCCGCGAAAACTCAATTTGAAAGGCCTTTTGGGCCCAATATCCATTTCCAAACTCCCATTTTTGAAAATTTCCAAAGTCTGTCCCTCCGAGTACCTCACGGTCAACATGGGACTCTTACTCTATCGTTTTTTGTCTTCATCAAGTAAAGACAGAAAAAGAAGGGCAGCTATAAGCACCCCACTTTTGCCCGCTTGGTAGTCTCCAGTCTGTCCATACTTGTATTCAAGTCAATACGGACATATTCTGAGTCAACTCAATTTTCCAAGTCTAATCCTATCAATCAATCGCTTTGCGGGCCCACTGGGCCTAAATAAAGGCAAAATGCCAAAAATACCCTTAGTGGCATTGCTCGGTCCAATTTTAGTAGACATGTCATTTCAAAGACGGTAAGTCCCCTTTCCAATCCAATTCCAATTCTAATTCTAAATCCAGTTTGGCACGTCCCACAAGAAAGTTGATTCCTCGAGGCAATAACTCCATCCTATCTGGCATGTTTCTGAAGAAACTCTTCAGAACGGTAAGTCCCTTCAAACTTGTCAACCGAGATGAGACCCCAAGTCCCCTAGATGGTAAAACGGTCCACCTTTGGCGTCTGCTAGCCTGCTAATGTAGAAATGTTCATTTCAGCACGCCTTTCGAGAGAGTTGATTCCTCAGGTGCTAAGTCCACCTAGCAGCTTCTAGAGATTAGGTAGTCTCTGAAATGATCGCGACTCGTTAGAGTAACAGAAATACTCGTAAACATCGCAACCGCTAGAGTGGCAGAAACACTCACAAACAGGTCGATATAGGGAATTACCAGCAAACCCCTATATCATGGGACCGTCGTCAAAGTGACAGAAACACTCGAAACCCAAGTGAACACCGGTGCTTACTAGCCCACTTCGTCGAAAAATGACCAAACTGCCCCTAGGGCCATTTTCGGCACATTTCTTGAGACAGTACCTAAGTCCTCAGAACGATAAGTCCACCCTTTGAACATTGTCTTAAAGACAATCCGGCATGATTAAGTGCCTTCCAATCAGTTTCGGGCTAATTTTGATACATTACGGTCAAGATGACCATCTTGCCCTTAGGCCTCTGAGTGCCCCGGGAACCACACCGGCTCTAGGTATCAAACCGGTAATTTCCAAAGAATGCTTCTTATAGTATTCTCGACCTTCCATTATCTTTCTGGATCATTCTGAGTTAGTTCTGGCCAACCTAGTGCAAAATGACCGTTTTGCCCTTGGTAGACCGGTCGCTTTTTCCGACCACACCGCCTCTAAGTATCAATCCAGTAACCTCCTGGAACATTCTAGTTCATGTTTCCAAGTCTCGAGTCTTCTTCCGGGATATTCCGAGTCCATCTCGACAACTTTTCGGCGCAGTTGACCGTTTTGCCCCAAATGGCCCGGTCAACCCTTCCAACAAATCATGTTATTATTCTTCAAGTTTACTACCCCCGAGACACTTTTCTGAGAGTTTTTGTCCCTTTCCAACCTTCCTTGCCATTTTCGACCCTTTAAATCATTCTTGGATCTTCTAGAGTCACTCCTAGTGAAGCCAAGCTAAAAATTACATAGTAGTCACTAATACAGGCGCCCAAATCTTCTTGAGATACGTTGCTTGCCAACCTTAAACATTTCCTAATTGGCTGGCGCCACTACAAGCCAAAAAATGGCCTGGCACCACTAGGAGGGGCGCCAATTTAATATTTTGACTGGCGCCACTGCAGCAGGCACTAGGTCATTCTTCTGTCTATAAATACAAAGCCTCCTCTAGCGTGAAAAAGGTCCGCAAACTCAGTCTAAAAACTCTCCTCTTCAATATACAAAGCTCGTAGCCTCCCTAAACCCTAGCCTCCATACACAAACCCTAACTCACATATACTCCTATACACTCATACACTAGCCTCCAAACCCTTCATTGAAGACTTGAAGTGCTACAACCAGAAGCACCCGAGGATCAAGACAAGCCCTTGAAGACTGATGCAAAGCAAGCAAAATAAGAACATACAAGGTAGGCTTTCTTTTTAAATTTACGTAATTCCGCCCTCTCTCTTCTCTCTTTGAACCCACTTGGGTTTTCTTGTATTTTAAATCCCCATCTTCTTCCCTCCCCCCCCCCCTCTTGCATGCTTAAAATAAGGGGCTTCTCAGTCCATGTGTAGGATTAGGCTATTAAAGGTCACCGTGTCGAGGGCTTTCTCTTAGTCTAACTGGAGATCACATGGGTTCGGCCCCCTTGATTATGTGATGAAGCCTTAACCTTGTATGTTCACGACCCCAACTTGCATTGTGCATTTCATGATCTTGCATTCCTCCAAAATCAAGTTTACTTTCTAAAAACTCCTTTCTAGGATTTCCTTCCAAAAATTTTCCTTTCCAAAAGCTCACTTTCTAAAAACTCTTTACCTTGGAGCCCAAGTCAAGCCCTAGAGCCATAATTAGGAAACCCTAATTTCCTTTCCTAAAACATGATTTCCAATCTTGCCTCAAAACCTAGGTTTCTAAAATCTCCTTCTTTACATCTAAATCATAAGTTTCCAAAAACTACTTCCTACATCAAAGCACAAACTTCCAAATCTAGGGCTTTTAAAACTTCCCCTTCCAATTTCATGTCAAATCCTATATCCCCTTTAGGAAACCAAATCGAATCTCCCATTTAGGAAACTAGATCCAATCCTCCGTTTTTTGGAAACAAAACCAAATCATCTATTTCTTAGAAACAATATCCAAACCTTTCCTAATTCGAATCCTTCCTAATCTCATACCTTCCTAAACCTTAAGTTTCCAAAACTTAAACTTCCAAATCTTTCCTTAAACTTTAAGCTTCTTAATCTTCCTAATTTCAACCCTTTCCTAATTCCATACCTTTCCAAATTTCAACTTTCCAAATCTAAATTTTTTAAATCTTTCTAAATCCCAAACTTTCTAAATTTCCAATCTTTCCAAATTCAAAACTTTGTTAAGTTAAAACTTTTAAATTCGAAACTTTCTTAAGTTAGAACTTTCTAAATTCTAAACTTTCCTATTTAAAAAACTTTCTAAAATCAAACTTTTCCTATTTCGAAATTTCCAATTTCAAAACTTTCCTAATTCAAAACTTCCCCAAATCAAAACTTTCCTAAAATAAAATTTTCCTAAAACGGAACTTTCCTAATTCAAACCTTTCCTAAATCCAACTTCCTTAATCTTCCAAGTCCAACGTTCGAGTCAAATCTTTCTTAAACCTCAAGTCTTTCTTAAATCCCATTTTTCCTAAGTCTAGGTTTTTCAAAACTCTATCTTTCCAAATCTAGTCCAAGTTCTCTTCCATTAAGTTCAATTCTAGGTCTAAGTTCAATCCTGATTTCATAATCTTCCAATTCGAATTCCAACTCAACTAGTTTTTCCAATCAAACTTTCTATTTTCAATTAGACTCTTGTTCGAACTACGACTAACCTGATTTCTCAAAAAGGATACGTACGCAACCTTCACGGGTGCGATCATAACTCTTTTCAAATCTCCAATTCCACAATATTCTTCAAGTTTTCAATTTCATAATCTAATTCCAACTTCCAATTCCAAAAATCTATTTTTAAATCTCTATTTCCAATCTCTAAAACTTTCTTTCAAAATCGATTCTATCTTTCCAAATCCATTTCAAAATCAAATCAAGTCTTCTCAAATCTATTTTTAAATTCAAATCAAATTCTTACAATTGTATATCATGCATCATGTCAATTCCTTTATAAATTTCTTTTAAAAAGTGGGACATGTATTAATTGAAGACTCTAATGAGTGAATCTAGGGTGAATAGACATGTAGGTATCGCAAGGGCGGGGGAGGGTGATGGCTTAGTGCTTCTTCCCTACACATAACCAACCTCCGAACTTAGGATCACTGCTTTCGAAAAACCAAATGGAGTTATTTTCAAAAAAGGGTTTAAATATTTTCTAAAGGTTGCCAAACAACCTATTTTCTTAAAAACCCTCTCTTGAGGAAGTATTTTTCAAAACCTTTTTCAAAAACCCTAAGTGTAGTCTTCGGATTGTGCTTAGTTTTTAGGTGACCTAACTCACCTTAATCAAGTTAGGTGGCAATTCTGAATTATTTTTCAAAAGCCCTTTATTCAAATCAATGTTCAATTCAAACCTAGTTGCACTCATTCTTCTAGGAGGATGAGTTCTAATGAGAGAGTACAATATTTTTCCCGCTTGTGTGTGTATTCCTCGAGTGCGAAAAATTTAGGCTCGACAATAGAAATACCCATATATAGAACGGTTACTTCCTTGTCTTGAATGATTTTCTTGTTTTTTTTTTTTTTAATCAGGAACCCTCATATGCAAAGTCTTGGCCAATTAATCGAAAGAATGCCTATTTTGACTGATTGCGATTTTGGAACTAAATTTGACTACTAGCTCTTAGGAATTGAACTTTATGTAAACAACACTAATGAGGTCCCGAAGGAGATTTTAGAGCAATTAGAGAAGCATGTTAACTGCAAAACTCCTAATATTGAAGAAATAGAGACAGTTAATTTGGGAAGCAAGGAATCCCCTAAAGAGGTCAAGATTGGAACTGGACTAGATCATTGGCAACGCCGAGAAATGCTAGAATTACTAGCCGCCTATATTGATGTCTTTGCATGGTCTTACCAAGACATGCCAGGATTGGATGAGTCCATTGTCGAGCACCGACTGCCACTGGATACACAGATCAAGCCTATAAAGCAAAAGCTTCAAAGACTTAAACCCAAGTGGAGCTTGAAAGTCAAAGAGGAGTTAGTTAGCAGTTTCACGCTAGGTTCCTACAAGTGGTCTAATATCATCAATGGTTGGTCAACATTGTCCCGGTTTTTGCTATGAAATTTTTTGTCACAAGAAGTCATATTTTTGTCACAATAGACTTTTTGTGATGAAAAAATTTTGTCACAAGCTTATCACAAGAAGCTCGTCATAATAAGTTTCTCGTGACTAAACTAGTAACTAGTCACAATAAGCAAATTAATGTAGTGACTGAAAGTTTTCATCGCAATAACAATACAAATAGTGACAACATATTTCATCACAAAAAGTTCAATATTGTCTCACCATATGCCTACTTTTGTCATAAAAAGTACGTTCCTAAGAAACATATTATGACAAAAGTATTCGTCAAAATATGTGTATGACTAAACATTTTTATCACAATAAACCTATTAATGGTGACAAATGATCTCGTCACCATAGGTTTGCTATGTTGACAAATAGTGTTTGTCATTGTAGGTTTTAAGCTCTTGTGATAGAATAATTTGTCACAATAAGACAATTTATGGTGACGAATAAAATTGTCACAACTATATCGCTTTATTATGATGAATCCATTTGTCACTATATATTGGACCTTGTTGGAATGAGAAATTTATGATGACGAATCTTGTTTGTCACAATAGATTTAAGCTCTTAAAACAAACAAAACTTGTCATTCTAAGTCAATTTATGGCAACGAACAAAATTGTCACAATTAGATCTATTTATTGTGACAAAATGATTTGTCACAATATATTTTGTCTTATTTTAATAAGAAGTTTATGATGACAAAAACCATTGTCACAATACGTTTATTTTAACCAATCAATTGTAGATGCCTATGTTAAACCAGGTGGCAACCCAAGAGGGGGGTGAATTGGGTTTATAATTAAAAATTAAAATTTAAAATAATCCAATACACTTAATATCCAAGAGGTGAGATGCAATAGAAAAGATATAAAATATTAATCTAGTTAAGTAATGAACAAGACAAGCTAAGATATGATCAATGTGAGATTAGTACAAATGATTCAAGTGTGTGTGTATCTCAAGTATATCAACACTATATGTAAGAAAGATATTAAACAAGATAAAAAGAGAGAAAAGAGAAGAGATCAAACACAACGATTTAAAGTGGTTCGGTTGGCTCCTCGTATGCCAGTCTTACGTCCACCTCCAAGGCTCCTTCCTTGGGCAAATCCACTATTGTTCAAATGACTTTACACCACTAGCTTGTCCGGTTGCTAGCAAACCTTTACACCAAGTGTTTTGTTCCAAAAACACTAAAAAAATAACTCTTTGTTTTGCTCTCCAAAACAAAGCACCAAGAGGATCTTTTTCTCCAAGTGTTCCTCTCAATCGCTCAAGAAATAAATCACAAGGGTTTAGCAATCCTTTTACAAATGATATAGGGGAGTTGAATCTTACAATAATAGATACAAAACTCTCAAAAGTTGAATAAAAGAATGAAGCTCAAAGATGGGATGGAATGATGAAGAAGTAAAGCTCAAAACTTGAAGATCTTGATGAATATCACTTTGTATGCTCAATCTTTGTAATCTCTTGTGTGTCCTTACTTCTCTTGTGTATCTCTATTTATAGAGGAAGAGTAGTGGATTATTTGTAGCTTAAAATCAACTTCTAGTAGTTGGAGAGGTTTGAACACATTTCTTCCCGTTTGAACAAAGTTGCTGCCAGTCAGGATTAGAATTTCAGATATGATTGCTTCTGTTCCTCCTCAATTTTCTCCTTGATAACATTCAAATTTGAAAATGTCTATCAGATACAAGTTATAGATATGGATGTCTACTTTTCAAAACCTTAAGAATCATATTGATCTAACGGCTAGATCAAAAGTTATCATCAAAATACTCAAGTTGTCTCCCAATTGCCATATTTGAATTTCTGCAGAGTTGTCTTCACTTCCACCTCAATTTTCTCCCTTATAACATTTGAATTTGAAAATATCTATAAGATAAAAGTTGTAGTGATAGAAGTCATCTTTTCAAACCTGAAAGAATCATATCGATCCAATGGTCAGATCAGAATTTATCATCAAAATACTCAAGTTGTCTCCCAATTGGCATATTTGAATTTTTGCAGAGTTGTCTTCACTTCCACCTCAATTTTCTTCCTTATGATGTTTGAATTTTAAAATGGCTATAAGATAAAAGTTGTAACCCTGGAAGTAATCTTTGTAGATCAATAAGAATCATAGATATCCAATGGTTAGATCAAAAGTAATGATAAAATTACTCGAGTTATCTCCCAGCTGTCATATTTTGAACTTTTACTCCAATGTGTCACATTCCAGCTCAGTTTTGTCCCATAAGACATTCTATCCACGAAATCCTTATAAAATACTGTTTATAAGAATTTGAGTCGTATTTCCAATGCCATAAAAATCAAATCAATCCAACGGTTGGATCAAAAGTTATGTATATAATACTGAAACTATCTCCAATGAGCTTTCTTACCATTATCTTTAACTTAGTCTTCTTCTTCATGCTATGCATTCCTTTTAAGTCCAAGACTAACAATAACTTCAAGAAATGTTAGATAATTAATATTTAAAATATAAATAAAAATTAAGTGATATATCATTGAAATGCACAATATATTTAAACTTTTAAAATAAAAAATCTTTAAAAATCTTAACTCATACATCAAACTTACTTTATTATGAAATATTGAGATTAACCAAATTTTAATCATTAAAACATTTATATTTGTTATCATCAAAATCAATTAATGAAAACTTGAGGCTAACAGCCTACGGAGTCTATTGTGACAAAACTACATGTCACCAAAACCATTTGTTCTAACCACTTTTAATGACAAATTCATTTGGTCACCACAAGCCTGCAACTATTTTCAAAAACTTTTATTATATTTTTATGATATATCTTGTTGGCTACTTGTGTGGACACACACACACACATATATATATATATAGCAATTATATAAATTTCATTCTTCAAGTCTCAGATGAGATATCACTAAATAAGAAAACATGCACGCATTTTAAGTAGCAAACACCATTCATATTAAGTGAAAATCATTCTAGCAATTGTTTTAACTCTGGCCAGAAATTAAAATAAAATATCAATCTTTAATTGCTAAAATTAAAATACGATCAATGCAAAAAGTGAAATCATGTTGCTACCATTACAAGAAAATATAAGACATTAAAAGTCTTTGTAAGAAAGCTAGAAGGAAAATCAACTTTGTTTTTAACTTCGCCAATACTGGATGGGAATATGCGAGAATCAAATCAAATCAAAGGTTGCACCTATCTGCCAAAAAAAAAAAAAAAGAGATTGAAGTTAACTCTAAAACGAGACAATTGTAGGCAAATGATGATTAACTGTGTGAAAACTTAATCGCTAATACTAACACAATAATTTTTAGAAAGAACGCAAAGATATTAGGTAGGACAATTTCCAACAAAGATAATTTTTTGAGAGAACACAAGCATAAAACTCTACCCAATTGGACCAAGGTTACTAAGGTGCACCATAGCTCCATGGTCTTGCTTTCAATGAATTAGATGCTATATTAATGTTCTCTCCTTTCTCCCCTATTAACTCTTTTTTTTTTCCTTCTTCTTTTTTTTATTTTTCTTTTATTTTCTTTTGCTCCACTCTCGTTCCTTTCCCTTCCTTTCCTTGCTTCCTTCTCTCATCTCTTGCATTTCTTTTTTTTTTTTTTTTTCTTCTTCTTCTTCTTCTTCTTCTATATGGTTGCTCACCGGCAACCTTTGCTGTTGCAATTAGCAGCAATTGCAGCTACTCCTCCCTTGCTACCCTAGGACCCAAAAAATGTAACACTTCCCCACACTTTACTCATTCACTCTCTAACTCTTTCTCTTCCTTTTCTTCACGAAAATCAACCCAAAACAAATAACAAAATTACAGAACACTGTTGCCACTGCCCATGCAGCCCTATAATCATCTCACCCGAACACACTATTTTCTCAATTTTTAGTCCTTCTCTCACTTTACTTATAACACCAAACCACCACTTTAACCACCTAGGGCAGCCCCTCAAACACCACTCAACTGCTGTCACAACACCAAACACACCCAAATCTCCTCTTCTTACTCTATGAATTGAACCCAATTCGAAAACCCATATTACAAAATAATTAGGAAAGATGGCAATTTTCACCAAATCTGACCATCAAAATCCCCAAGTTTAATATAGCAAACTCACAACATAAAGGATAACTTTTGGCACAAAAATCAAAAAATCAAGATTTATAATAGAGATGCTAACTGATAAACATTTGAAAAGAGAAAATAAAAGTAGGTTGATTAAGTAGTAGCTAGGGTCAGTACCCTTTTTCGAGTTCCTTAAAGAGAACAAAAATATCAGCTTAACACTCATTGTAGTTTAAGTAACAGTTGGATCTAAACATGACATTCAAGCAAAGGAGCAATGAGATGTTCTTAGAACTTCAAATCAAGAATGACCCAATTTATGTTTTTGATAAATGGAAATATCTAAACAATCACGGTAGCTACTTTCCAAGTAACCACAATTCAACACACAAAATTAATTTCATCAAACACCTCACAAAACAAATGTAGATAGATTAGCATTTGGAGTAATTAACCGACTGCTGTATGAGCACTAATGAAAATTTGCAAGCTTTCATGAAGTTTACACATAACCTATATGGCTACTGCCCTAAACTAGTACCCAGTGGTTAAGCTTAGCTCATTCCCTATAACGAATTACAATATAAGAAATCATATAAAAAAGTGCTAATTATCAGATGGGCACAAAGAAGTCTTATCCAATTAAATAAAAGACAAATATACCATTAGATCCCTACATAATTTTGCATCATTCAAAATAAATTAGAAAACAGGGGGACAACAATTAGCATAAATCATAACTATTGAAGATAAGAAAAAGTGATTATGTTGATATGTGCTTCTATAGTATTAACTCAATGATCCTACTTATTATGAAGGCAAATAACACCCACGACTAAAATATAAAGACAAATTAGGTTATCTGGGCCAAAATAGAATGCTATGGCTTTCAAAAGACAAACAAAGCAAAATTAGTTTTAGCCAATTTCCTCAAAAGATAAACTAACACCTTATAGATTTAAATATTAGAATATAAAACATATAAAAAATGATTTACCATCAAGTGAACCTGAAGCTCAAGCCCCATGAAGTCGTGCAACCAATGTCTGGACTAGCTCTTGGAGATCACTTTGTGATTGCCACAATTGTTGTACCTCATCATGAAACTGTTGAGCTCATCTCTCAACCTCATTAGCCCTCTGTGCCTGGATGCGTGCTGCCCCTCTTGATGTAGTACATCCAGTAGTTCTCACCCTATACTCGAGCCCACGGGCATAGCCAGATTTCGTCCTCCCCAAAACTTCCTCACGAATATAATCCTGTGTTAGTTCAACACCGCCTTCCACTGTTGGATGTGAGCGAAGAGTTTGCATCTGCTCCTGCAATTATAGGATAATAAAAAAATTCACAAAATTAGTACTTATTGAAGTACATTACTAAAATGTATTTACAATATCTTACATAATTCTGCTCAGCTCGTGGATGGAACCATGTGCCATCCTTCTTACGATGAATATCATAATAGAAATCCACTTGATTAGGCTCTTGAGGTATTTCTGAATTTTCCTATTTTATTCAACAAAGAACATAAATGCAATAAATTTTGCCAAGTACTATTAATAATTGGAATGAATTTTAGGTAATAACAGTATTGTGTGTTTCATAACTATTGGTTTTGGAATCATACCATTTCATATAAACACTGGCTATAGGACTTAGAACTTGAAGTGTGTGGGACTTCAGACTTTGACCGGTTGTTCTCATTTACCTTGCTTTGTGACTACATTAAACGTTAAAGTAAACTATTAGTATGTTCAATATATAATTATGTTCATTCAACCAAAATGAAATGTATATCACACCTTGAACTCCTCACTCTCAAAATGCTCACATAAAGGAATCCAATTATGAAGCTCAACATTTGTTGGGGGATGTTCACATGCCTCCTCTGTGGTACGAAATTTCTTGTAGTGCAAATGGCATCGATACTTAAATTGCTTGAAACATGTGCCCATTGATGCATCAACCACCTTTCTTACATGTGGGTCTTCAACATTTATCTCAAATTCACTCTGCAAACAAATTGAATAATTCACAGCAGTAGCAACACTAAATAATAATTCTACGTTACTATAATGTAATCAAAACTAGGTAATGATTTCGTAAAATCATTTCAAGTAATTACCTCGAGGCGATGAAACAAGGGTTCCTTCAAAGCAAGAGTCATGTCTTTCCAATAGAAAACACGAAATGGAGCAAGTAAGCGAGTGACAACACCTACCTCCATCTTAAATATCTTTTCTTGCGGCCCCATAGGTAACCATCTCTCTTTAGCGAAAAGAACTCCCTGTATCTTAACCCCAGACTTCAACCTCTTCTTAACCTCAAATCCAATTGCCACGCCACGACCTCTCTTAGATGTGTTAGAAGCTGCAAGGGGAAAAAATTAAATGTAGTATGAAAATTTCATGGATAATTATTGAACATCTATCCATTGCCTAATGAAAATGGTAACCTGTAATTATGTAAATAAAAATGAATTAGACTTTGTGAGGAAAGAAAAATTACTTACCTGTGTTACTGTTAGTACCAATGGGTGTTATAGGTGGCTGGGAGCCACTTGCTGATCTGGGTGACTGAGGACCCACTAATGTGGGCTCAAATAGATCCCTATCCATTATAGTATTATGCATAGACGTTGGTGCACGAGCTCTCTTAGAGTGACCAGGTACCATGATCAACAAACCTTTAATAAATAGAGTAGTTTCATTCCCATAACATCAAAATTGAATTGGCATATGTGCATGAAAAATGCATGGTAACAAATTAAACTTTCATGCTCACCTTAAGATCTTCAACATAATATTTATATCAGTTATGCAACTAAAGTGCATGAGGATCCATCAAAGAAATTGGAAGAATAAGTGAACTATTTTGATAAAAGAAGCTGAAAAGAACGTTATTTCTTGGTACTCTTATTCACATATAGGGGAAAAATAATATATCATAAATGCTGGCAAAGTTTTCTACACACGTGATTTCAAGTCATTCTAAGCTATTACGTTCGTTGAGAGTGGCAAGTATAAAAGGAAGCTGCCTCTATCAAATATTTTGATTTTTGGGATGATCATTATCAATTCATTCCCCATCCAAAGTTGTTAGAATCAAGAGGTAGAAGGCACTCCTATGTTTTGTTTGTGTGAAAAATTGAAGAGCTTAAAAAGGGAGCTAAGCTTACTAAATAAGAGGGGCCCAAAAATATCTCAGGAATGGTAAAAAGACTCTTAGAAATCTGAATTGGAAGGATTTCAAGTGCACATTAATGAACACCTTGGTTACTCTCTCCTATGCTACAAACATATGCATACAGAACATATCAAATAATAGCATGACATATGCCTTAATATTTTATCTCGTACCACGAATCCACTGCAGAAAAATCCCTATTCAAACAAACCTAAAATACAAAAGTAGCTCTCAAATGATATATGAAATGACCTTTTCAATTTGCTTGAAAAGGTTTGAGGAAACATTGACCAGGCACATAAGAAATAAGAACAGTAAATTAAACCATCATTTCCTAAAGACCACTCAATCTGAAAAAACTGAAAGTTCCTATAGACTCCTAAACTAATATAGGGAACCTACAATTTATAACACAACATGGTACGCAATGACAAGTTGAGAGACAATATCGCTTCATAAAGTGAACAATGAAGAGAGATGGTAACAGATTGCTCACAAGGCATTCCCTGCTCTAATTGTACAAACATCTAAGTCACTAACATTAATGTCATAAACTTGTCATTAAATAGAAAATTAAAGAATACCAAAAATAAGTTTGATTATGTTATATATGGTCACGCTATACATCATCATAATCATCATCACCATCATCATCCTCCTCCTCCTCCTCGTCATTGTTGTCACCATCTTTCTCATTGTCAGTGCCATCATCGGTGTTATAATCAATTATAGTATCATCTTCCTCATCGACCACATCATCATCAAAATTATCGTCCAATGAAACGAAGTCAGTCCTTGGAAGTATCACATCGGCATCAACCTGGTCTAGGCAAACATCTATTCGACACAATGGGCTCATGTTTCCATCATCAAATTCGGCAATTTTGTTTATATTGTGTGAATCAAATTGTTGATACGGCTCATTATTGAGAATCGTCCCTTCATCATCATCATTCTCTTCTTTCTCTAGAACCTCATATAAGTTTCTAGGATATGTCTTGTTTTTTCCAATTACCACCGTTCTTTATGTCATTAACATTAAAAACTTGCTCTCCTTGAGTTGCCAACGCAAAAGGGTCATCCATGTACCATCTACGGAAGATGTTAATAGTGATCAAGTGGCCATCTTTCTTTATTCCAGTATTTTTATTACCAAAGTCTCACCAGTCACACTTGAACATAAAAACACAATTTCCATGGCAATATTCTAACTCAATAATATCTGTGAACACACTGTAGAAATCAACTTCCTCTGATTGATGTTTGCCTTTGACAATAATTTCACTATTTTGAGTACGATGATATTTATCACGATCCACAGTGTGGAACCTAATCCCATTGACAACTATGCCAGTATATCCTGTGATTCGTTGATCTAGACCTAACCCTAGTACATAAAGAGGGTCTTTGGATCCGATTAAACCATTCTCATGCAACTTTGAAGTCTGTCACATGCAAAATTGAATATATTACACAAATGTATTAGATATGAAAGGCAAAATCAAACTTAATCGAATACAAAGACTTACATGGTTTGCAAACCAAAAAGGAAAATGCTCTTGGTGCCTTTGTTGTACATTAACGAGGCTCTCTGTCTGGATATCTTCCATGTGTTTGCTATTTATAGATTTATAGAAGAATAAGATCAAATTAATAAATGCATTTATGATTTTGATCACTAAAAAACCATAGGAAGATAGTTAACTTACTTTAAATAGGAATTTATTTCAAGACAATTGTGAAGCACATACCACCGAAGCTTTTTAAAATATTATAGATTGGAGCTCCTAAAATCCTTGCCTTTTGTGTCAAAACAGAAAATCCACCACATATTTCCGCATGAACGCCATCATAATTTCTTTCTTCGCGGTTGAATCTTGTCTCAACACCATGCAAGTACATAGAACAAAAGTTAAGACATTCTTTGTCAGCGTATGCTTCAGCAACTGAACCTTTCGGGTGGGTTTTATTACGCATAAAGCGTTTAAGCTTACCCAAAAACCTATAATATGTTAACATCAAAGGAATAAACCTAATTAATAAACTTTTCAGAAGATTATACCGTCCAAATTGGAAGTAAACATATGAAATCACCTTTCCACGGAGTACATCCATCGGTACTGAATTGGCCCGCCTAATTCTGCCTCAAGTGGCAAGTGAATTGCTAAGTGGACCATAACAACGAAGAATGATGGTGGATATATCATCTCGAGCTTACATAATATTACGGCAATGTTATTTTTTAATTGCTTCAAGACCATTGTGTCCAATGTTTTTTAACACAACTGCTTAAAGAAATGGCTCAACTCAGATAACACATTGTATACATCCTTCCTTAAGTACCCTTGAGTTGCAATTGGAAGTAAACGTTGTATGAACACATGGTAATCAAGGCTTTTCATCCCTAATATTTTACAATCTCTAGTATTGACACAACGAGATAAGTTTGATGCGTACCCATCGGGGAGCTTAATAGAGTCCAACCATTCACAAAATTTCCTTCTCTCAGGAAAAGCTAATGTATAGCATGCAGGTGGGATTAAAAACCTATTACCATCTCGTTTTAGATGTAGTTCCTTTCTTATTCCCATTAGCTCCAAATCCATGCGAGCCTTCATGGAATCTTTGGTTTTACCCTCAATATTCATCAATGTCCCCAGCACATTCTCACATATATTCTTCTCTATATGCATGACATCTAACTTCTGTCACAGTTTTAGTGTCTGCCAATAAGGCAATTTAAAAAATATACTTTTTTTTTGTCCAATTCAATTCTTGTTCTGTACGTTTTCGCTTCCTTTTATTCGGTGGATACCCCCATGTAGCATTATTAGGAATATGAGTTAGTTGCCCAAGCACATCATCTCCTGACAACATCTTAGGTTCTGACCTTTTCTCTGGCTTACCATTAAATTTTTTGCTTCATCGCCAAACATGGTTGTCATCAAAGTATCGACGATGTCCCATGTAACATTGCTTTTGCCCATTCTTCAACCTAAGCGAACATGTATCCTTGTTGCAAATTGGACATGCTAGTTTCCCTTTTGTGCTCCACCTAAACAACATTGCATAGGCAAGAAAGTCATTTATGCTCCACTCTACAGCAGCATGTAACTGAAATGTCTCACCACTGTATGCATCATATGTCTCCACACCATTCTCCCATAATTCTTTCAGCTCACCTATCAACGATTGTAAATAAACAACAATATCATTTCCAAGAGACTGGTCCAGGTATAAGCAAGGACATCATGAAGAAGTGCTCTTTCATACATTTCCAAGGTGGCAAATTATAAGGCATAAGAACCACTGGCCACATACTGTAACTAGTGCTCATATTTCCAAATGGATTGAATCCATCACTTGCTAACCCAAGTCGAACATTGCGAGGATCTTGAGCAAACCACTCATGCTCCTTATCAAAATCTTGCCATGCTTTAACATCAGTAGGATGCCTAATTTTATTCTCTTCTTGGACACGCTTCTCTTTATGCCATCTCATATCCTCAGCTATCTTCTTTGACATAAATAATCTTTGAAGCCTGTATTTAACAGAAAAATAGCGTAACACTTTTTAAGGAACCTTCTTATGTTTACCTAAATTAGGCAGATGAACAGCTTGATTTGTATCCGGGTACATTCACAGTATCCATAAAATGTGAATAGGAAAATGGTGATTTATATTTCATAGGAAAATGGTGTCCTGAGTACATTCACAGCTTTGTATTTCTTGTACAAAGCTGGTAGAACCACAAACCAAGCTATGCAATTGCCTCACATACACATTTTGACATCTTGTACACGGACATCGAATTCTACTAGCTTTGTCTGCATGAGGTGTTGCAGCATCCATAAACTCCTAAACCCCTTGAATGTACTCAGGACACCATTTTTCTTGAAGTTGCATCCAACTTCTATCCATCAATGTATCCCTATCACCAGTCAAGTGAACGAGTGTTTTCACCGATCATGGGTCATGAAAAAATACACATTTTATATTCTAAACCTGCACCACTAGTCCAGAGTAAAACTTATACAAATACACATATATCGTAAATAAAAAAGATATATAGAGTAAACGGAGACTATGTTTTCACCTACGCACTCTATCAAGTTCCTTCTCACCTAATATGATGGTAGTTGGTTTTGAGTAGATCACATCTATTGTATAGTAAAATCACTACTTTAAATGGTTAATTGAGTCTAAATGTTATGAATTGGGTAGGTTTAAAGGAATAAAATCTGAAGACATTTTGGTCCACTTATTTACATACAAGATGGTTCTATTTTTGGTGATCCTAAATAGTAAAACAGGCAACTTAAGACTATGCCTTAAGCAACAAACTTTGTGAAGATATTACTAGAAAACACCATAAGACTCTGCTTTGCAGTTAAAGAATGCTGTGAATGTTTAAAAAGGGGGGGGGGGCTTTGGAAAAATATGAGAGGAACAATGGAAGAGAGAGATTATATAATATGGGATTTGAAGGTAAAATTTTAAAAAATAAATAAATAATGCCATTGATTTCATAGAGAATGAAATTAAAAAATCAATTCCCCAAATAGTAAAAAAAAAAAAAAAAAAAAAAAAAAGAAGAAGCAAGTCATTATACTACAAAATTTGCTCAATTGAATCACCAATCAAGTGAACGAGTGTTTTGACCGATCACGGGTCATGAAAAAATACACATTTTATATTCTAAACCTGCACCACTAGTCTAGAGTAAAACTTATACAAATACACATATATCATAAATAAAAAAGTTATATAGAGTAAATGAAGACTATGTTTTCACCTAAGAACACTATCAAGTTCCTTATCACCTAATATGATGCTAGTTGGTTTTGAGCATATCACATCTGTTGTATTGTAAAATCACTACTTTAAATGGTTAATTGAGTCTGAATATTATGAATTGGGTAGATTTCAAGGAATAAAATCCGAAGACATTTTGGTCCACTTATTTACATACAAGATGGTTCTATTTTTGGTGATCATAAATAGTAAAATAGGCAACTTAAGACTATGCCTTAAGCAGCAAACTTTGTAAAGATATTACTAGAAAACACCATAAGACTCTGCTCTGCAATTAAAGAATGCTGTGAATGTTTAAAAAAAGGGGGAGACTTTGGAAAAATATGAGAGGAACAATGGAAAAGAGAGATTATATAATATGGGATTCGAAGGTAAAATTTTAAAAAATAAATAAATAAAGCCATTGATTTCACAGAGAATGAAATAAAAAAAGTCAATTCCCCAAACAACAAAAAAAAAAAAAAAAGGAAGAAGCAAGTCAATATACTACAAAATTTACTCTATTGAATCAAGTACTCAAAGAAATTAGTAAATGACACACCAAAATCTCAACCTATACATGAGCAATAACACCTTTGCAAACCCATTTCGCACATTCCACGAACGGATAAATTTTTATTTTTTATTTTTTGTCATTAACTGAACTTTGTACATATCTCGGCTCCTAGTTGCACCTCTAACTCCCATTGCAAACCCATATTTCCTCTCTCTACAACTATGTGTGAGTGTGTGAATGTGTCTCTATGTATGTATAAATATATCTATAGAAAACCCAACACACAAAGTGATGCAACTGAACATAGCCTTTATATAAAGTAATTAACATAAATCGCACACTAAAATCACAACAAAAAATGTAATGACTTGTTGAGACAGAAAATCATACTTGATAAAGTGTTCAATGCAAATGGATGGTGACAAATCGATTGCTCACAAGATAGCCACTGGTACAATCACACCATAGAAAAAATCGCTTATTGCTTTTACAAACTGCAAAGTCATAATCTACAGTGATACAGAGGAAGCAATTTCAAGAAAGAAAAAATAAACAGACCTGCTCAAAGAAGTGTTAGAGTGACGCAAGGAAACCTAGTTGGTTTAGGTTTGAAGGAAGAGTCATGGTAAGGTAAGGAAGGGGAAAACCGGATTTTAGAGGGAAGGGGAAAGTTTTTCCCTCCAGACAGTGCAGGTTGTTAAACGTGGCCGTTTGTACAGATTTGCTTAGAAGATTAAGATTTTTAATAATTTTAGCTATTTTTATAATATTGGTTAGTTATTAATACAACGTTTTTCCCTTAACAATAGCTAGAATTGTTTGGCAATTACCTCATTTTTACATGTCCCATGGTTTAACAAAAACCAACTTATTTTTGGGGAATTGAAAATTAAGGTACGGCTGTCATGTGCAGGTATGTGTCTAAGCATCGGATTTGTTTAAATCTCATGTCTAAGGACACTCAAACACAGCTAAATTTTATATTTTAATCCTTGTTGCAATTTTAAAGTTAAGATTACTTTCATTAATTCTCCAGTATATTTTCCTACAAGGCATTCACAAGAAATTTTTAAAACCTTTATTTACAATCAAATATTCCGATTGTATGTCCACTCCAAATTAAAAACATATAAACCCAAAAGCTTAGCCGGAGGATAGGTCAAAATTTTTTGGAGTCCTCAAATTTTTTTAGACCTTACAAAGTGTGATTAAGACCCTAGTTCTACATTTTCTTTTTTGCAAAAAAAGAAAAAAAAAAAACCCCATACCAAATGAGAAAAAAAAAACACTGTAAAAATAAGGCTCAAAATCAATTACACTAGTTAACTTAAAGACAAAAAAAAAATGAAAAAAGAAAAACTGGTTTAACCAAAAAAATAAATTGTACATAAATTTTTGGAAGGCCCAACTTTTTAGAAACCTTATATGCTAAGCTATGTTATTGGATTCGAGTACGGGTGTCATGTGCGTGTACGTGTCTAAGCATCGGATTTGTTTAATTCTCATGTCCAAGGACACTCGAACATAGCTAAATTTCATATTTTAATCCTTGTTGCAATTTTAAAGTTAAGATTACTTTCATTAATTCTCCAGTATATTTTCCTACAAGGCATTCACAAGAAATTTTTAAAACATTTATTTACAATCAACTATTACGATTGTATGTCCATTCCAAATTAAAAAAATATAAACCCAAAAGATGAGACGGTGGATGTATCAAAATTTTTTGGAGTCCTCAAATTTCTTTAGACCTTACAAAGTGTGATTAAGGTCCTAGTTCTACATTTTCTTTTTTGCACAAAAAAAAAAAAAAAAAAAACCCATACCGGATGAGAAAAAAAAACATTATAAAAATAAGGCTTAAAATCAATTACGCTAGATAACTTAAAGACAAAAAAAGAAAAACTGGTGTAACCAAAAAAATAAATTGTACATAAATTTTTGGAAGGCCTGACTTTTTAGAAACCTTATATGCTAAGCTATGTTATTAGACTCAGGTACGAGTGTCATGTGCGGGTATGTGTTTAAGCGTCGGATTTGTTTAATTCTCATGTCCAAGGACACTCGAACACCTCTAAATTTTATATTTTAATCCTTGTTGCAATTTTAAAGTTAAGATTACTTTGATTAATTCTCCAGTATGTTTTCCTACAAGGCGTTCACAAGAAATTCTTAAAACCTTTATTTACAATCAAATATTACGATTGTATGTCCACTCCAGATTAAAAAAATATAAACATAAAAGTTTAGCCGGAGGATAGGTCAAAATTTTTTGAAGTCCTCAAATTTTTTTTAGACCTTACAAAGTGTGATTAAGGCCCTAGTTCTACATTTTCTTTTTTGCAAAAAAAAAAAAAAAAAGAAACCCATACCAAATGAGGAAAAAAAAACACTATAAAAATAAGGCTCAAAATCAATTACACTAGTTAACTTAAAGACAAAAAAAAAAAAAAAAAAAACTGGTGTAACCAAAAAAAGAAATTGTACATAATTTATTGGAAGGCCCAACTTTTTAAAAACCTCATATGCTAAGCAATTTTATTGGACTCGGGTATGGGTGTCATGTGCGGGTATGTGTCTAAACGTCTGTTTTGTTTAATTCTCGTGTTCAAGGACACTCGAACATGGCTAAATTTTATATTTTAATCCTTGTTGCAATTTCAAAGTTAAGATTACTTTGATTAATTCTGCAATATATTTTCCTACAAGGCATTCACAAGAAATTTTTAAAACCTTTATTCACAATCAAATATTACGATTGTATGTCCATTCCAAATTAAAAAAATATAAACCCGAAAGATGAGACGATGGATAGGTCAAAAATTTTTGGAGTCCTCAAATTTTTTTAGACCTTACAAAGTGTGATTAAGGTCCTGTTCTACATTTTCTTTTTTGCAAAAAGAAAAACCCATACCAGATGAGAAAAAAAACACTATCAAAATAAGGCTCAAAATCAATTACTCTAGATAACTTAAAGACAAAAAAAAAAAAAAACAAAAGAAAAACTGGTGTAACCAAAAAAATAAATTGTACATAAATTTTTGGAAGGCCCAACTTTTTAGAAACCTTATATGCTAAGCTATGTTATTGCACTCGGGTATGGGTGTCATGTGTGGGTATGTATCTAAGCATCGGATTTGTTTAATTCTCATGTTCAAGGACACTTGAACACGGCTAAATTTTATAGTTTAATCCTTGGTGCAATTTTAAAGTTAAGATTACTTTCATTAATTCTCCAATATATTTTCCTAAACCATTCTACGTGTAAAGTTTCATGGCTATCAAAGGCCGTTTCGGGATTTTAGCACCTTAAATCCCAAAAAAGGACCCAAAAATAACATAAAAAGTTTTCAAAATAGTGACAATGCTCTAACTCCCTACTCCGAATCCTTTTTTAGTTTTGTTTTTTTTTTCACACCTCAATTTTTCCTAGGTAATTCCACGTATCAATTATCATGGATATTGGAGGTTGTTTTGGGATTTTAGTATCTTAAACCCAAAAAGAGACCCGAAAATTTCAAAGAGTTTCCAAAATACTGAAACTGCTCTAACTCCCTATTTCGGTGTCCTTTTTCGGTTATGTTTTTTTTTCACACCTCATTTTTGCCTAGTTCATTCTACGTGTAAAGTTTCATGGCTATGAGAGGCCATTTCAGGATTTGATTTTAGTACATCAAACCTCAAAAAAAAAAAAAAAAAACCCAAAAATTAGGAAAGAGTTTCCAAAACAGTGAAAATACTATAACTCTCTACTCTCAAGTAATTTTTCAGTTTTGTTTTTTTCTACATCTCAATTTTGGTTAGACCATTCTACGTGCAAATTTTCATGGTTATCGGAGTCCATTTCGGGATTTTACCACCCCAAATCCCAAAAAATGACCCGAAAATAACATAAAAAGTTTCCAAAATTGTGACAATCCTCTAACTCCCTATTCTGGAGTCATTTTTCAGTTCTGCTTTTTTTTTTTTCACACCTCATTTCTTTCTAGATCATTCTATGTGTAAAGTTTCATGGCTATGGGAGGATGTTTCGGGATTTTAGTACCTCAAACCTAATAAAAGACCCAAAAGTACAAAAGAGTTTCCAAAACTGTGAAAATGCTCTAACTCCCTACTCTGGAGTTCTTTTTGAGATCTTTTTTTTGTAACACCTCACTTTTACCTACATCATTCCATGTCTAAAGTTTCATGGCCATCGGAGGCTATTTCAGGATTTTAGTTTCTCAAAACCAAAAAAAGACCTCGAAAATTACAAAAGAGTTTCCAAAATTGTGGAAATGCTCTAACTCTCTACTCTGGTGTGCTTTTTCGGTTCCATTTATTTTCACACCTCCCTTTTGCATAGATCATTCCACGAGTAAATTTTCATGGCTATCTAAGGTTGTTCGGGATTTTAGTACCTTAAATCCCAAATAACAATCGAAACATAACATAAAAGTTTCCAAAACAATAACAATACTCTTACTCTCTACTTCGGAGTCCTTTTTTAGTTCTATTTTTTTTTTCAACCCTTATTTTTTACTACATCATTCCACGTGTAAAGTTTCATAGCTATCCGAGGCCGTTTCGCGATTGTAGTACATGAAACCCCAAAAAAGACTCAAAAATTACAAAAGAGTTTTCAAAACAGTGAAAATGGTCTAACTCTATACTCTAGATCCCTTCTTCAATTTCATTTATTTTTGCACCTCACTTTTGCCTAAATCTTTCCACGTGTTAAGTTTTATGACTATCTGAGGTCGTTCAGGGATTTTTGTACCTCAAGACCAAAAAAAGACCCAAAATTGTAAACGAGTTTGCAAAACAGTAAAAATGATCTAACTCTCAACTTCAGAGTCCTTTTTTAGTTCCTTTTGTTTTTATATATACCTCACTTTTTCCTATATCATTTTACATGAAAAGTTTGATGGCTATCCGAAAACCCCAAAAAATTACCCGAAAATAACATTAAAGTTTCCAAAACCGTGAAAATGTTGTAAGCCCCTTGTCAGGAGTGATTATTTTAGTTCTGTTTGTTTCAACACCTCATTTTTTGCCTAGACTATTCCATGTGCAAAGTTTGAAGGCTATCCTAAGGCTATTCCAAGATTTTAGTACCTAGAACCTCCAAAAAGATAACATGGAAATAAGATTTTTTGCTACAAAAAATTAGTTTCGTCACAAAATGTGCATTTATTATGACATACCTAGTTTTTCAACAAAGTTTATTGTGACAAAAAGGTTTGTAGCAGTAGGTTTTACTTGTTGTGAAGTGTTTCATTGTCATATGTTAAAATAAAGATTTATTGCTATAAATTTATTTTGTCACTAATATATCAAAAAAACAATTACTATGACAAATTTATTGTGATGAAAATATTATGTCACAAATGTTAATCCCATTAATGCCAAAAGCTTGTTGCGACAAAAAACTTTGTCACAATAAACGGACCCTATTATGACAAAGTATGTTTTGTCACTATATATCCACAAATGAAACTTTATTGTGACAAATCTATTGTGATGTATAGATTATGTCACAAATGTTAATCCCACCAATACCAAAAGTTTATTGTGACTAAAAGCTTTGTCACAATAAACAGAACCTATTGTGACAAAGTTTGGTTTGTCACTATGTATGAAAAATAAAACTTTATTATGACAAATCTAGTGTGATGAAAATATTATGTCACAAATGTTAATCCCACCAATGCCAAAAGTTTGCTGTGAATAAAAGCTTTGTCACAATAAACAGAACCTATTATGACAAAGTTTGGTTTGTCACTATATATAAAAAATAAAAAATTATTATGACAAATTTATTGTGATGAAAATGTTATGCCACAAATGTTTATTCCCACCATTGACCAACACTTCCCGCCATGACATTGTTGACAAACTATCTTGAGAAATGATTTTTGTCACAATTGTGGACTTCTTGTGATGAACTATTGTGACAAAATATTTTTTTGTCACTTATTTACCTTGTGCTATGACATTTTGTGACAAGATTGATTTTTGTCACTGTAGGTATACCTTTTGTGACAAATTTCATTTCGTCATAATAAAATTCATAACAATATATGATATTTGTTGTAGTGACCCCAGTTTAAGGTGATCAGAGATAACTTATCTCAATAATGATTTCATGGAAGTTCGATTGGGACGCGGTTGTCTAGACTCCAGTTTAAGGTGATCAGACATGACTTATCTCGAAAATGATATCATTGGAGTCCAACCGTGACGTGGTTGTCTGGACTCCAGTTTAATGTGATCAGACATGACTTAACCTGAAAATGATATCATTGGAGTCCAACCGTGAAATGGTTTTCTGGACTCTTGTTTAAGGTGATATGAGATGGATGATATCTGGGATGATGTCAGTAGAGTCCGACCGGGACATAGTCGTGTGGACTCTGGTTTAAGTTTATTAGAGATAACTAATCTTTGGAATTATGTCATCAAAGTCTGACCAGGACACCATCATTTGGACTCCGATTTAAGGTTATCAAAGATGACTAATCTCTGGAATAATGTCATTAAAGTCTGACTAGGAAGCCATCGTTTGGACTCTGGTTTAAGGTGATCGGAGATGACTAATCTCTGGGACCATATAATCGAAGTCCGACCAGGACACAGTCGTTTGGACTCCGGTTTAAGGTGGTTGGAGATGTCTAATCTCTGATATGATGTTAATGGAGTCAAACTGGGACATGGCCGTCTAGACTCCGATTTAAGGTGATCAAAGATAAATGATCTCTGAGATGATGTCATCAGAGTCCTAGCAGGATGTCGTCGTCTGCACTTTGGTTTAAGGTGATTAGAGATGACTAATCTCGGGGATCATATCATCAAAGTCCAACCAAGACACAGTTGTTTAGACTCTGGTTTAAGTTGGTCGGAGATGTCTAATCTCTGACATGATGTTATTGAAGTCTAACCAGGACGCGGTTGTTTGGATTCTAGTTTAAGGTGATTGGAGATGACTAATCTCTGAGATGATGTCATCAAAGTCCGATCGAAACGTGGTCATCTTGACTTAAGTTTAAGGTGATTGGAGATGACTTATTTCCAAGATGATGTCATCATAGTCTGACCAAGACACGGACATCGGGACTCTAGTGTAAGGTGATTGGAAATGACTAGTCTCTGGAATGATGTCATTAGAGTCCAATTGGGATGCGATCGTGTGGACTCGGTTTAAAGTTTGATGTGTGTGTCGAGGGTCAAAATTTGGGTGTCAACCAACTTCACAAAATATAGGATTGAAGCGAGCTAAAATATTAAGTCAATAGAATCCAATCGGTACAGTGCCATTAAAAAAAGGAGATGTAGCTAGTAAGAGATTAATGGTAAACTCTATCCCGTGCTCAGGAGGTAAACCAGGTACGTCATCCAAAAACACACCTAAGAACTCACTTACAATAGGAAAATCCTCCAATTTTGCTCCTAAGGTTGCTCACTAACCATATATGTTAACTAACCATTACACCCCTTGTTCGCTTATAAAGTGGAAATGAAATCGAGAAAAGAAACCTTCTTGTAGAGCCCCATGCCCATGTTATGAACACTAAAGTCACTATTTATGACGGTGCATATATGGGTGCTGAGCATCCACTAGGTGACTCCGACCTTGACCCCCACTAAGGATACCACTAGCATTAAAAGGTAGTCTGCAAGGGTAAAGCATTCATAGGATAACTTTGACCCCTTACCAAGGTTGCCATCGGCATTATGGGTAAGGAAGGCATCAACGATTAAATCAATGATAAGCCTATGCAATCCCTTGAATGAATGCAAGATGTCCAAAGTCACTACAATAACAACCCGAGGAGGTAAACCACCACTAGGGTGAGAGATCTCTTTGACCTAGACTTGTGTTTATTAGAAAGGGCATTGCCTTGGAAGAAAGAGAAAAATCTCAATGAGCTTCATCAATGTTTTTGCTAAGAATTATGATGAAATGCTGGATCTAAATCTCACTATGCTCTCACACTACATGGACTTATTTCTAAACTCCATGCCATACAAGTAGATGGAGAGAAGGTATCATCCTAATCTCAAGGAGAAAATCAAAGAGGAATTTAAAAAACTCAAAAAAACTAATTTTATTAGACCAATAAATATCCATTGTGGTTCACCAACATTGAGAATGTTAAAAAGAAAAATAGCCAGATCAAAGTCTGTATCGACTTGAAACATCTTAACAAAATCTATCCAAAGGATAAATTTCCTTTACCATATGTAAATACACTAGTTGACTCGACCTTGGAGCACCAGATGTTTTCATATGTGAGGGGCTTTAACAATTATTGTTGACTCAAGGTTGATCTCTATATTAATTTTGATGATAACAAAACCATATATTTGTTATCTAATGATTTTAATTAAGTGTGCAGATTAGTTAATAATCATTTTGATAAACAACAACATGGTAAAGCTCCTAAAAATGAATTTGTTCCATCTCGAAGAGATTGAAGGTCTTATGAGGTTTCAAGAGTTTATTCAGTGTTCAAGTATTCATGGAATATTGTTAAAAGGGTTTCAAAGATCTCTTGAAACTCATATATGACGATTGAAATGCAAAATGAAGAGTCTGATCAAAAGGAAGAGTCTGATCAATAGCCTAGTGCTAGCCGATTTCAAACAAATGGCTAACACTTTACATATATGTGACACCCTGACCATCCCTGCGGAAGAGTCTTTGAAAATCTGGAAGCTGTTGTCAACACCTTGCAAATAGAGTTGGTACGTTACTCGAAGATTCTAAGAAAATGCAAAAACTATTGTCGACATCTTACATATATGGCTGACACCTTGTTGAAGACCCTCGATCCTCGAAAGAAGAAACTGCAACAATTATTGTTAACACCCTACACATATGGTCGACACCTTCCTTAGGACTCAACTTGCTCAATTCATGTGCAAAGCTCTTGTCAACACATCTCAAATGTGATTGACACCTTGGAAAGGTTTAACTGAATGAAGTATATTCTAGCTATGGTCAACACCTTAAATGGTCCTGATCAACACCTTAAAGGTAGTGAGCAAATGAAAAAAAATATGGCCCATGATGTGGTTGACACCTTGCAAATATGATTGACATCATCGAAAGACATAGCCATAATATTTGAATGAAGTATTGACACCTTGGAAGATTCTAGTCGACACCTTGAAGATAGTGAGCAAATAAAGAAAGACAACTCAAAGAATGGTCGACACCCTGCAAATCTGGTCTTAACCTTCAAAGACTGATTTGTTAGAAAATGTTGAAATGGTCGACACCTTATACACTAATGTCGACACCTTGACTCTAACCATTAAAAATTTAAACGTTCTGAACAGGCCGAACTCACATTAAATGCTACTCCAATGACCTCCAACGACTGTAATTGATGAACAACTACATATATGACTCTCAAATCATTTATGATAATTAAGAGAAAGATATTAAGTGCACAGAGTGAAGATTCAAACATCTACAATCCTTGAGAGAGTGATTCTTTTGTATAAATCTTGTTTTACTCCTGTATAAGATTGTATACCTTGTGAGTTTGAGTGTAGCTTGGGCAATACACTGGTAAGATTAGGTAATCTTGGATAACATCACTTGGGATTGAGAGTTCGAGTTGAATTCTTGTAAAGAAAGTGAGCTGGTCACTTGGAGCAACTAGCAACTGTGGAAGGGACATTACATAGTGAAATACCTTTGAGAAGATCAACGAAGAGAGGACGTAGGCAAGAGTTGGCCTAACCTTAGTAAAAATTTTATGTCTCTATTTATTTCTTCTTGCTTAGCTTTTATCTTCATCATCATCATCAAAACTTGCATGCATATTATTATATTGCATTGAAGATATTGTTCCATTAGTTTATGCAATACTAATATGTGATTATTACATTAAAGTTTTAAAAACACAATTCACGATCTCTCATGGATTGCTATCTCAGACTAACAATTATAACCAAATCAAAATAACATAAAAGGTTGTTGAGAAGACGACATTTTGAACTCCTCTTGGTAGTTTTATTTATACAGTCATTCCATTAGGATTAAAGAATGTAGGAACCACTTATCAGAAGGATATGACAACCATATTCAATGATTTGATTCACCATACTATCGAGTATTATGTAAAGGACCTGATGGTCATCTCCAAACAAGAGAGGGACTAGGTTGGGAATCACGAGGTAGTTTTCAATAGATGTTGAAATTTCAAACTAAGAAACCCTTTGAAATGTGCCATCACAGTCACAACAAACAATTGTTTTGGGTTCCTCGTACATAAACATGGATTCAAGGCAGATGACGAGATTATAAAAGCAATCATCGAAATGCCTCCCCATATTCTCAAAAAACATTGAAGAGTTTCTTCAAAATTTTTTGAATCTCGAGCAACTCATCCCAAAACATGAAAAAATTACCTTCTGTTTCAACAGTTTGCTAAATAAGAATGTTAAATTTGAGTGAAACAATGAACACTAAAAGGCCTGGAACTATAATGGCACCAAAAAATACAAATTTGTAATCAAAATATTCTAACAAAGACAAATATTAAAAATTATTAATTTTTATTTCGAGTCTAGTGGAATCAACTGACCCCAAGCTATGTGGTGTTACCCCTCTATACGTGGTAGCTCCACACATCCTTTGTCCATGTTGTCGCGCCCAGATTTTTCGCACTCGAGGAATACTCACCCAAGCGGGAAAAATGCTGTACTCTCTCGTTAGAACTCACCCTCCTAAAAGAATGAGTGCGACTAGGTTTGAATTGAAAACAGGTTTGAATAAAGGGCTTTTGAAAAAGATTTGGAGTCGCCACCTAACTTGATTAAGGTGAGTTAAGTCACCTAAAAACTAAGCATAATCCGAAGACTACACTTAGGGTTTTTGAAAAACAATTTTTAAAAATATCTCCTCAAGAGAGGGTTTTTAAGAAAACAGGTTGTTTGGCAACCTTTGGAAAACATTTAGCCCTTTTTAGAAAAATAACTCCTTTTGGTCTATGAAATCAGTGATCTAGGTTCGGAGGTTGGTTACGTGTAGGGAAGACGCACTAAGCCATCACCCTACCCCGCCCTTTCGGTACCTACATGTCAATCTACCCTAGATTCACCTATGAGAGTCTTTAATTAACATGTGTTCAACCCTATTCACTTTAGAAAAACAAGGTTTGAAAAATATGATGCATGATATGCAAGTGCAAGATAAGAGAAAATTGGAAAATAGATTTGGAAAGAGATTGATTTGAAATTGATTTGATTTGAAAATAGATTTGAAATTGGAAAGATTTGAAATTGAAAAGTTTGAAAGTAGAAATTTGAAAATAGAAACTTTGAAATTGAAATTCGAGATTTGAAAAGATTTTGAAAACCGCACCCATGAGGGTGGAATTGAAAGTTTGAAAAGTATTATGACCGCACCTATGAAGGTTGCCTACGTATCCCTTTGGGGGAATCAGGTCAATCGTAGTTCGGACCGGAGTCCGATTGAAAAGAGATTGATTTGAAGAGAGAGATTGGATTGGAGGAAAGAGAATGAATTGAAAATTGGATTCGATTTGAGATTAGAAGAAGAGATTAGAAATTGAAATTGAGAAGAAGATTGGACTTTGATTTGAAAAAATTGATTTTGGAAAGACTTGGTTTTAGGAAAGATGGAGGTTTAAGAAACCTAGACTTAGGAAACGTAGGAGACCTAGGAAAGACTTGAGAGTAAGAAAGATTGGATTTAGGAAAGATTCGAATTAGGAAAAGTCCGATTTAGGAAAGTTCTGAGTTAGGAAAGTTTTATTTTTGGAAAGTTTTGAAATTAGGAAAGTTTTGAATTAGGAAAGTTTTAGGTTTAGGAAAGTTTCAACTTAGGAAAGTTTTGAATTAGGAAAGTTTTCAAATTAGGAGAGTTTTGAATTTTGAAATGTTTGAAAAAGGGAAGTTTTGATTTTGGAAAGTTTTGAAAACAAGAAAAGTTTTGAAAATAAGAAAGTTTCGTTTTGGGAAAGGTTTGAAAAAGGAAAGTTTTCAGTTTAGGAAATATTTGAATTAAGAAAGTTTCAACTTAAGAAAGTCTTAAATTAAGAAAAGTTTTAGAAAAGTTTTAGATTTGAGAAGATTTTGAAGTTTTGGAAAGTTTAGAATTTAGAAAGATTTGAAATTTAGAAAGTTTAAGATTTAGAAATTTTTAGGGTTTTAGGAAATCTTGAAATTAGGAAACGTTTGAGTTTAGGAAGAGTTTGAAAACTTGAATTTGGAGAGTTAAGATCTAGAAAGGGGGGGGGGGGTTAAATTAGGAAAGGGTTGAATTAGGAAAGATTTGAAAGTTGAGTTTTAAAGTTTAGGAAAGATTTTTATGTTCAAGTTTTGGAAACTTAAGATTTAGGAAAGTGAAAGTTTAGGAAGGATTTGAATTAGGAAAGAGTAGGATTTTGAAATTTAAGGAAAGGTTTAAAGTTTGGGTTTAGGAAACTTATGGTTTAGGAAGGAATTGAATTAAGAAAGGTTTGGATTAGGAGAGGATTGGATTTGGTTTCTAAAAGAAAAGATTTGATCTTGTTTCCAAAAACGGAGGATTGGATTTGGTTTCCTAAAGGGAAGATAGGATTTGGCAAGGATTTGAAAAGGGAGATTCTAGAAACCCTAGTTTTGGAAGTGTGGAATTTTTATGTAGAAAAGAGGTTTTGGAAACATGTATAGTTTGGATATGAAAACAAGAGGTTTTGGAAACCTAGGTTTTGGGCAAAGTTTGAAAATCATGTTTTTGGAAAGAAAATTTAGGGTTTCCTAATTGTGGGTTCTAGGGCTTGACTTGGGCTTCTAAGGAAAGAGTTTTTGGAAAGTGCATTTTTGGAAACGAAGGTTTTCTAGAAGGGAACCCTAGGGAGGAGTTTTTGGAAAGTGAATTTGGAAAGAAGGAGTTTTTGGAAAAATATTTTAAAGAGAAAGAGTTTTGGGAAGTATGTTTTTAGAAACGTAGATTTTAGAAGGAAAATCCTAGAGAGGAACTTCTAGAAGGAAGATTTTGGAAAGAGAGTTTTTGGAGAGAGTTCTTCTAGGAAGGTTTTTGGTTGAAGATTGTCGAAGAAAGTTTTTGGAAAGATTTTTTGGGGAAGGTTTTTAGAAAGTGGATTTTCGGGAGACGATTTTTGGAAAAGAGTTGAAAAAGGGAGTTTTGAAAAAATAGATTTTGGAGGGAGTTTTTGAAAACCATTTTGAAGAGGAGAGTTTTAGGAAAGTGTGTTGAAAAAGAGATTTTTAGGAAGAGAGGCTTTTTGAAAAGAGAGTTTTTGGAACGTATGAAAACGTCTCACTTTCTTAAAGCGATTCTAACCATAAGAGGGCTAGAACCACTTTAGGAAAGCGGTTTTGAAAATAAGGTTTGAAAATTTAGACCAAAAGGTCACTTCTAATATGACACTTTCCTAAAGCAACCCTAGCCATGGAAAGGCTAGAATCACCCTAGAATTGTGGTTTTGAAAACAAGTTTTAAAAAAGAGATTTTGATGCAATTTTGGAAAACAAGTTTGAAAACGGTTTTGAAAACAACTTTGAAAATAGATTTTGGAATATGCAAGATTATGATATGCACAATGCAATTTGGGGTCGTGAACATACAAGGTTAAGGCTTCACCACATAATCAAGGGGGTCAGACCCACGTGGTCTTTGGTTAGACTAGAAGAAAGCCCCCGACACGGTGACTTTCCAATAGTCTAATCCTACACATGGACCGGGAGTCCCCTTGTTTCAAGCATGCAAAGAAAGGGGGGGAAAGAGATGGGGGATTAAAATAGAGAAAACCCAAGTGGGTTGGAGAGAGAAGAGAGAGGGGGGAAGTGCGGAAATTTAAAGAGAAAGCCTACCTTGTATCTTCTTTAATTTGCGCGCCGCACTGTCTTCAATCTTCGGTCTTCGTCTTGATCTTCTTCTTCAACCTTCAAGGGTTGTCTTCAAGCTTTGGATGGCAGCTCTTCAAGTCTTCCAAAGATGGTTGAAGGATAGTGTATGAGTGTATGGGAGAGTGTATGAGTGTATAGGAGGCTAGGGTTTATGTATAGTGGCTAGGGTTTGGAAAAACCTAGGGAGGCTAGGGTTTTGGAGGTGCTCGAGCTCTGTTTATCGAATTGTGTGATTTCTAGGTTAAGTTTGCAGACCCCTTTCACGTTGAACGAGGCTCTGTATTTATAGAGGGAGGAAAAGCCTGGCGCCTGTTGTAGTGGCGCCAGGGCAAAATTTATACTGGTGCCACTAGGAGTGGCGCCAGGCCATTTTTTGGCTTGGCGCCACTGCTAGTGGCGCCAGCCATTTAGGAAACAATTAAGGTCGGCAAGCAACGTATCTTTGACTAGATTTGGGCGCCTGTACTAGTGACTACCATGTAAACTTTAGCCTGGCTTCACTAGGAGTGACTTCAGAAAGTCCGGGAATGATTTGAAGGAGCCGGGAGTGACCCGGAAGGCCGGAAAGGAGCAGGAACACTTAAAATAGTGTCCTAGAGGTATTTGACTTGAAAAGTGAGGATTAGATGTGTCAGAAAGGTTGACCGAGCCTTTAAGGGCAAAACGGTCAATCGGACAGGAAAACTGCCAGGACAGACTCAAACTGTCCCGGAAGAAGACTTGGGATCTGGAAACATTATTTAGAATGTTCCTAGAGGTTGCCGGTTTGATACCCAGAGCCGGCGTGGTCGGAAAAGGAGACCGGCCCACTAGGGGCAAAACGGTCATTTTGTACCGGGTTTGTCGGAACTGACTCGGAATGGTCCAAAAAGGTAAAGGAAGGTCGAGAACACTATAAAAAGTATTCTCGGGACATTACCGGTTTGATACCCAGAGCCGGTGTGGTTCCCGGGGCGTTCGGATGCCTAGGGGCAAAATGGTCATCTTGACCAAAAAGTCTCGAAAAAGGTCCTAAGGGTAGTCTGGTCATTTTTCACCGAAGTGAGCTAACAAACATGGGTATTGACCTAAGTTTTGAGTGTTTCCACCACTCGGACGGGGTTGAGTATTTCCACTACTCGGACGGGGTTGACGATTTGAGAGTATTTCCGCTACTTGGACGGGGTTGATGATTTGTGAGTATTTCCGCTACTCTAACGGTTCTGTGAGTATTTCCGCTACTCTAACGGTTCTGTGAGTATTTCCGCTACTCTAACGGTTGAGTATTTTCGCTACTCTAACGGTTGAGTATTTCCGCTACTTGGACGGCTTTGTGAGTATTTCCGCTACTCTAACGGTTTTATGAGTATTTTCGCTACTCTAACGGGTCTGTGAGTATTTCCGCTACTCTAACGGGTCTGTGAGTATTTCCGCTACTCTAACGGTTGTGTGAGTAGTTTTGCTACTCGGACCGTCTCGAGGAATAAACTGTCTCGAGAGAGGGATTGGAAAGGGGTCTTATCGTCTCTGAAGAGACGTGCCTAGATTGGAACCGTCTCGAGGAATAAACTGTCTCGAGAGAGGGATTGGAAAGGGGTCTTACCAACTCCGAAGAGACGTGCCTGGGTTTTGAGTGTTTCCGCCACTCTAACGGTGTGAGTGTTTCTGCCACTCTGACGGTTTGGTGAGTGTTTCCGCCACTCTGACGGTTTTGTGAGTGTTTCCGACACTCTGACGGTTTTGTGAGTAGTTTTACTACTCAGACCGTCTCGAGGAATAAACTGTCTCGAGAGAGGGATTGGAATTGAAATAAGAAAGGATAATGCCCATAAGGGCATTTTGGTCATTTTGCCTCTATTCGGGCCTGACAGGCCCGCGAAGCGATGGAAAGATAGAATTTGGACTAGAGGATTGGTTTCAATTGGAATATGTCCATAATGACTTGAAAACAAGTCTAGACGGAGTGTAGACTACCGAGCGGTAAAAAATGAGGTGCTTACACATGTTTGCTGACAACCAAAAACTACACCCATCAAGCTCCTTAACCAATAATAAGAATCACCTTACAAAGTCACCATAATCAATTTATAATCATCAAAAATTGCCAACTATTATTTAGAACCAACACAAAGGTGAATATTAGTAAGCAAATAAGATAGATTCTAACAATAATAACATAATACCAAAAGTGTAAAACAAACTTTAGAACCACTAAATATCCATCTCTACTGACCATGACACTCACAAACCAACATGCAGGTGACAAAAGACATGACTAGGCGGTTTTCAATGTATTTCCTACATCTATCACAAATCGATATCTAACATCAGCTTTCATAAGGTGCACCATTGCAGTGTTTACATAATCCATTGGAATAACCTCAACATCTGTTGTTATATTGTGTTTTGCTACAAAATCAAACATCTCTTGCGCCTCCTTCGAGCTTCCAATGCAACTCCCAGCCACCAATTTCCTTCCTGTCAATCAACATTCTGTGATGATTGTCGCGCCCAGATTTTTCGCACTCGAGGAATACTCACACAAGTGCGAAAAATGCTGTACTCTCTCGTTAGAACTCACCCTCCTAGAAGAATGAGTGCGACGAGGTTTGAATTGAAAACAGGTTTGAATAAAAGGCTTTTGAAAAAGACTTGGAGTCGCCACCTAACTTGATTAAGGTGAGTTAGGTCACCTAAAAACTAAGAATAATCGGAAGACTACACTTAGGGTTTTAGAAAACGATTTTGAAAAACATTCCCAAGAGAGAGTTTTTAGGAAAACAGGTTGTTTGGCAACCTTTGGAAAACATTTAGCCCTTTTTTAGAAAAATAACTCCTTTTTGGTCTTTCGAAAATAGTGATCTAGGTTCGGAGGTTGATTACGTGTAAGGAAGACGCACTAAGCTATCACCCTACCCCGCCCTTTCGGTACCTACATGTCAATCTACCCTAGATTCACCTATGAGAGTCTTTAACTAACTATTGGCCAATCCTATTCACTTTGAAAAACAATGCTTAAAAAGAAACTAACATGATACATGGTATGCAAGTGCAATAGAAGAGAATTGACAAAAAATAGATCTGAAAAGAGATTGATTTGAAATTGATTTGATTTGAAAATAGATTTGAAGAAATAGAATTGAAATTGGAAAGTTTGAAAATTGAAAGTAGAAATTTGAAAATAGAAATTTTGAAATTGGAATTTTGAAAATAGATTGGAATTTGAGATTTGAAAAGATTTTGAAAACCACACCCATGAGGGTGGAATTCAAAGTTTGAAAAGTGTTGTGACCGCACCTATGAAGGTTGCCTACGTATCCCTTTGGGGGAATCAGGTCAGTCGTAGTTCGGACAAGAGTCCGATTGAAAATAGAAGGTTGGATTGGAAGAAAGGGATTTTGATTGGAAAAAGGATTTGATTTGAACTTAGAATAGAGGATCGAAAATTGGAATTTAGAATTTTAGAATTGAAGAGATTGGATTTTGATTTGAAAAGATAGATTTGGACTTGTTTTGGAAAGAGAAGGTTTAAGAAACCTAGACTTAAGAAAGATGAGACTTAGGAAAGACTCAAGAGTTTAAGAAAGATTGGATTTAGGAAAGGTTTGAATTAGGAAAGGTCCGATTTAGGAAAGTTTCAACTTTAGGAAAGTTTTGAATTAAGAAAGTTTCGAATTAGGAAAGTTTTCAAATTAGGAAATTTTTTGAAAATTGAAAAGTTTTGAATTTAGAAATGTTTTGAATTAGGAAAAGTTTAGTTTAAGAAAGGCTTAGAATTTGGAAAGCTTCAAATTAAGAAAGTTTTGAATGTTTGAAAAAGGGAAGTTTTCAGTTTAGGAAATGTTTGAATTAAGAAAATTTTGAATTTAGAAAAGCCTTAGATTTAGAAAGATTTTCAAGTTTTGGGAAGTTTAGAGTTTGGAGAGATTTAGGTTTAGAAAGATTTAACTTAAGAAAGTTTCAAATTTAGAAAGTTTTGAATTTGGAAAGATTTGAAACTTAGAAAGTTTAAGATTTAGAAAGTTTCAGGGTTTTAGAAAATCTTGAGATTAGAAAAGTTTTGAATTTAGGAAGGTTTTGAATACTTCGGTTTGAAAAGTTAAGATTTGAAAAGGGGGTAGAATTAGGGAAGGGTTGAATTAGGAAAGATTTTTATGTTCAAGTTTTTGGAAACTTAAGATTTAGGAAAGTGGAAGTTTAGAAAGGATTTGAGTTAGGAAAGAGTTGGATTTTGAAATTTAAAGAAAGATTTAGAATTTAGGTTTAGGAAACTTATGGTTTAGGAAAGTAGGAAATAAGGAAGAAGTGGAATTAGGAAAGGTTTGAGATTTGTTTCCAAAAACGGAGGATTGGATTTAGTTTCCTAAACGGGGAGATTTGATTCGGTTTCCTAAAGGGAAGATAGGATTTGGAAAGGGAGATTCTAGAAACCCTAGATTTGGAAAATTGTAGTTTTGACGTAGAAAATAAGTTTTGGAAACATGTATAGTTTGGATGTGAAAACAAGAGGTTTTAGAAACCTAGGTTTGGGGTAAAATTTGAAAACCATGTCTTTGGGAAGAAAATTAGGGTTTCCTAATTGCGGGTTCTAGGGCTTGACTTGGGCCCTAAGGAAAGAGTTTTTGGAAAGTGCGTTTTTGGAAACGAAAGCTTTCTAGAAGGGAAATCTTAGGGAGGAGTTTTCGGAAAGTGAATTTGGAAAGAGAGTTTTTGGAAAGATTTTTGGAAAGAGGGAGTTTTTGGAAAGTGTGTTTTTGGAAACGTAGATTTTAGAAGGAAAATCCTAGAGGGGAATTTCTAAAAGGAAAGATTTTGGAAAGAGAGTTTTTTTAGAAAGGTTTTCGGTGAGAGTTTTTAGGAAGGTGAATCTAAGGAGTGTTTTTAGAAAGTGAATTTTGAGGAGAGGATTTGGAAAGGAGTTGAAAAAAGGAGTTTTGAAAAATAGATTTTAGGAGGGAGTTTTTTGGAACAATTTTGAAGAGGAAAGTTTTAGGAAAGTATGTTGAAAAAGAGATTTTTAGGAAAAGATTTTTGAAGAGAGAGTTTTTTGGAAAGCATGAAAACGTCTCACTTTCCTAAAGCGATTCTAGCCATAAGAGGGCTAAAACCACTTTAAGAAAGTGGTTTTGGAAAACAATAAGATTTGAAAATATAGACCAAAAAGGTCACTTTTAATGTAACACTTTCCTAAAGCAACCCTACCCATGGAAAGGCTAGAATCACCCTAGCATCGTGGTTTTGAAAACAAGTTTTTGAAAAAGAGATTTTGATGCAATTTTGAAAACAAGTTTGAAAACGATTTGAAAAACAACTTTGAAAACGGTTTTTGGATGATGCAAGACTATGATATGCACAATGCAATTTGGGGTCGTGAACATACAAGGTTAAGGTTTCACCACATAATCAAGGGGGCCAGACCCACATGGTCTTTGGTTAGACTAGAAGAGAGCCCCCGACATGGTGACTCTCCAATAGCCCAATCCTACACATGGACCGGGAATTCCCTTGTTTCAAGCATGCAAAGAAAGGGGGGGAAAGAGATGGGGGATTAAAATAGAGAAAACCCAAGTGGGTTAGGAGAGAGAAGAGAGAGGGGGGAAGTGCGAAAAATTAAATGTAGAACCTACCGTATGTCTTGTTTATTTTGCGCGCCGTGCTGTCTTCGGTCTTCGGTCTTTGTCTTGATCTTCACCTTCAGTCTTCAAGAGTTGTCTTCAAGCTTTGGATTGCAGCTCTTCAAGTCTTCAAAAGATGGCTGAAGGCTAGTGTATGAGTGTATGGGGGTGTGTATGAGTGTATAGGAGGCTAGGGTTTAGTGTAGGGTGGCTAGGGTTTGGAGAACCTAAGGAGGCTAGGGTTTAGGGAGTGCTCGAGCTCTGTATATCGAATTATAGGATTTTTAGGTTAAGTTTGCAGACCCCTTTCACGTTGAATGAGGCTTTGTATTTACAGAAGTTGGACAAACCTGGCGCCTGTTGTAGTGGCGCTAGGGCAAAATTTCTCTTGGCGCCACTAGGAGTGGCGCCAGGCCAATTCCTGGCTTGGCGCCACTACTAGTGGCACCAGCCACTTAGGAAACTTTATAAGTCGGCAAGCAACATATCTTTGACTAGATTTGGGCGCCTGTACTAGTGACTACCATGCAACTTTTAGCCTGCCTTCACTAGGAGTGACTCCGGAAAGTCCGGGAATGATTTGGAGGAGCCGAGAATGACCCGGAAGGCCAGAAAGGAGCAGGAACACTTAAAATAGTGTCATGGAGGTATTTGACTTGAAAAGCGAGGACAAGATGTGTCAGAAAGGTTGACCGGGACCTTAGGGGCAAAACGGTCAATCGGACCGGGAAGCTGCCGGGGCGAACTCTGATTGTCCCGGAAGAAGACTTGGGATCTGAAAACATTATTTAGAATGTTCCCGGAGGTTGCCGGTTTGATTCCCAGAGCCGGCGTGGTCGGAAAAGGAGACCGGCCCACCAGGGGCAAAACGGTCATTTTGTATCGGATTTGCCGGAACTGACTCGGAATGGTTCGAAAAGGTAAAGGAAGGTTGAGAACACTATAAAAAGTATTCTTGAGTCATTACTGGTTTGATACCCAGAGCCAGTGTGGTCGAAGAAGGAGACCGGCCCTCGAGGGGCAAAACGGTCATTTTGTACCGGGTTGGCCGGAACTGACTCGGAATGATCCGAAAAGGTAAAGGAAGGCTGAGAATACTATAAAAAGTATTCTCAGAGGGTTCCTGGTTTGATACCCAGAGCCGGTGTGGTTCTCGGGACATTCAGACGCCTAGGGGCAAAATGGTCATCTTGACCGGAAAGTCTCAGAAAAGGTCCAAAGGACAGTTTGGTCATCTTTCACCAAAGTAGGCTAGCAGACACTGGTGTTGACTTGGGTTTTGAGTGTTTCCGCCACTCTAACGGCGGTCGTTGTGACACAGGGATTTGTTGCCAATTCCCTATATCGACCTATTTGTGAGTATTTCCGCTACTCTAACGGTTTTGTGAGTATTTCTGCTACTCTAACGGTTTTGTGAGTAGTTTCGCTACTCGGACCGTCTTGAGGAATAAACTGTCGCGAGAGTGGGATTGGAAAGGGGTCTTACCGTCTCCGAAAAGACGTGCCTGGATTGGAACCGTCTCGAGGAATAAACTGTCTCGAGAGTGGGATTGGAAAGGGGTCTTACCGTCTTCGAAGAGACGTGCCTGGATTGGAACCGTCTCGAGGAATAAACTATCTCGAGAGTGGGATTGGAAAGGGGTCTTACCGTCTCCGAAGAGACGTGCCTGTATTGGAACCGTCTCGAGGAATAAACTGTCTCGAGAGTGGGATTGGAAATGGGTCTTACCGTCTCTGAAGAGACGTGCCTGGGTTTTGAGTGTTTCCGCCACTCTAACGGCGGTCATCGTGACACAGGCGTTTGTTGCCAATTCCCTATATCGACCTATTTGTGAGTATTTCCGCTACTCTAACGGTTTTGTGAGTAGTTTCGCTATTCGGACCGTCTCGAGGAATAAATTGTCTCGAGAGAGGGATTGAAATTGGAATAAGAAAGGACAATGCCCCTAAGGGCATTTTGGTCATTTTGCCTCTATTTGGGCCTGATAGGCCCGCGAAGCGATGGAAAGACGGAATTTGGACCTAGAGAATTGGATTCGATAGGAATATGCCCACAATGACTTGAAAACAAGTCTGGACAGAGTGTAGACTGTCGAGCGGTAAAAAATGGGGTGCTTGCAGCTGCCCCTCTTTTTCTGTCTTTGCTTATCAAAGACAGAAAACGATAAGAGTAAGAGTCCCATGTTGACCGCGAGGCAGTCGGAGGGACAGACACTGAAAATCTTCTGACAACGAGGGTCGAAAACGGATAACGGGCCAAAAAGGCCTTCGAAAATGAGTTTTGGCAGGAAAAAGGGCAAAACTGCCCAGAATTTATAATTGGCGCCACTGCTTTGGCAAGAAAGAACTGGCGCCTCTGCTAGTGGCGCTAGGCCTAAAGCTAAAAACCAGAAAATTTTTGGTTCGAACACTTACGAGATTTGAAGAGTTTTTGGAGAATCCGAGAGTCTTCAAGTGGAAACCGACTTGAACCTTGAAGGAGCACTCCTTGGGGACCGTGGGTGATTGCCGGAAGGAGACCACATCGCCGAAAGAGAAGATTTCGCCGGAGAACTTCCAAAAGGTGAGTTTTCAAATTTTGTTGATTTTGATGTGTAGAACTTCGTTTAAATCATGTGAATAGTGGAAATGAATGTTTTGATATGTTTTGAACACTTTGGTGATGTTTTTTTTGCATTTTGATGGTTGTTTGATTGAATTTGAATGATATTTCATGATTATGCGAAGAGGGTTTTCTGCAGGACTAGGGGATTTGTTCCTACAGACATGGGTATTGGGTTTTCTGGCTATGTTTTTGTGCAATGTGCCTTAAAAAAATGTGTTTAACAAATGTATGAAGTTTCGTGATTTTCTGAAAACTCGGTGAATTTTTTATTTTTTGAAAAATAGAAAAATATTTAGAAAATTAGAAAAAATTAGAAAATTCAAGAAATTGATGAAAATTTTAAAGTTTGAAATTTGGAAAAAGATTGGAATATTTTTGAAAACATTTGAGGTGATTTTGAAAAATTTTGGCAGCCTTTTGAAAACCATTGATTTATTTGAAAAATAAGACATGTGTTTTGAAAATTTTGAAAAATTAAAAAGTGTGCACGGGTGCCATTGTTATGTAATTGTTGCGTTGGAAAATGCACGTTTTGTACTTTGTGTTGATGTCATGGGTGTTGTAGGGGCCATTTTTAAACGGGACTCTGCCGAAATTTTTAGAAATTATGGAAAGAGTTTGTTAAAGTTTTAGAAATAAAATCTTTTTGAAGGAAAAAGGCAAAGAACCCTTGAAACTTGGTTTAAAGTTGGAAAATCAAGATGTGTATGTAGGAAATTTGTTTTGACTTATCGTTCGAAGTCTTTTATTTGTTTTGTTTGTGTTAGTTGTTTATTTGATTTTACTGCTATTTAAACTGCATGGATGGTATATTAACATCACTTACCTTGACTCACTTTTTCAGGATGGCAGACGCGGGTGATGACGGTTCTGAGAGGAGACGCCGCTCGGGGAAGGCGGCCCAGACAGATTATGTCGGCAGCTCCAGCCGCTTTAAGGGTAGACAGCACTCTGCCAAATGAGCACCTTCTAGCCAGGGTGGGAGGGGGGAGTAGGCCTCCAGTCGACCCCTTCCCTCCAGTTTAACCAGCCTTCGAGGATGAGATGGATGCTGAGATATCCCACTTTTGACTTTTAGGATGGCCGACGCTATTTTGAGTTGACTACGGGTTTGGTATGACGGGTATCCTCCAGATGAGCAAGACATTTTCGCTAGTCCTTTGGTTGCATGGCTTCTCTCCTGTTAGTGTAACGTGTTTTCTAACAGTGGTTCCTTTTTGGCCACCTGACCTGTCTCTCTTCCATTTTAGGGGAATGTGAGCTTGCCCCTATTCCCCATCAGTATGGCTTCCTCCTAGGTCTTCGGGATGGTTCAGCTGACATTATGGGACCTACTTTTCCTGATGGCTGCATCATAGTTATCTCATCTCAGCTTGAATTCTGTGTGCAGTCTTTTCTTTTGATCTCTCGCCCCTAGTTTTCTTATGTCCCGTTGAAGCTCTTGTTCTCACATTCTGAGTTTGTGACGCATAGGAGAGTTCATTCAAGGGGTTGACATACTTCTCAAGATTGATCCATTTTTCCATGATAGCCCTGGCTCTGTTTCCCTTGAACTTGTTGATGTTTCCACGAGGGGGCGACTCGGCTGGCCGTTGATTGCGTGCGTTGCTCGCCAGGATTCGCGAAGGACACTCATATGCTCTTATGGTTGTGAGACAGACCTTCATGAGCCTTACTAGACTTTGGCAGAGGGGCGATGCTCATTGTTGGGAATGTGCTTCATTATTCCAGCTTTGGGTGATCAGACACTTATTCAATACCCCTCTTTCGAAGTTGTTTGATTGGGGAGGTCGAGGGTGGGTCATTGCCCCATTCTCTGTTTCTTGTTGGTCATGGAAATCTGAGCTTTCTGAGGTGTGAGTCGGTACTGGAGATATCTGAGGGGTGGCTTTAGCTCCTTTTTATGTTTCGCCTTGTTCATTGTTTCCTATTTAGGAGAGACAGAAAGACAAAGAGTAAGTTTTTGTGCAAAAACAGTTTAAAAATGCCCCGATAAGGGGTGTCATCATTTTTTATGATGATTGTCCATGGGATTAAATGCATGATCTATTTTTTATGAGTGCACATGTTTATATAGGAATTAACTCGAATGCATATCCTACTTTTTTTGATATATATATTTTTATGAATGCACAGGTTTATACAGAAAATGGAATTTAATACATGTTATACTTTTTGGATGAATGTACATACAGGAATGGAATGCCGTGCTTTTGATGAATGCATGAATATATACAAACTACACAGGAATTTAAATGGATGTACATGTTATACATGTCATGGATGCATTATACTACACGAATATAAACCATTTACAAAGAATGTCCCAGGATTGCCCCAGGGCCCATACTCTTAGGATTCTGTTTTCTTTCCAGAATTCTGCCCCATTCAGTTTTGCCCCATTCTTATCGGGGTGTGATAGCATTTGCACCATTCTTTAGGGATCTCGACCTTTTGGTTTGCTATCCTACCTCTACATTTTGGGATTTTTCTGATCTCACTTGTTTTTCTCTCTCTGATTTCCAAAGTGCCACCATGGCTAGAGCGACAACTCGCATGCCCTTTGCAGAGCGATAAACGGCTAAACTCTCAATCCGAGAAGACTTCTTTTAGAACCGTAATGCAGGCTGGGTTTAGGGGTTGTAAGAAACGAAGGGATATTTAGGCTCAAAGATCCTCTTTTAGTGGGTTGTTTAAACCAAAACCATCTAAGCACACCTTGGAGCATGAGATTGCCCCTTGCATTCCCTTTCAATTCTCCTTTCTCGTCCTAGTTGTCTTGATATTGTTCAGGCTTATTTGGACTAAGCAATTTTCTTTGATCAGAGAGGACTTTAATTTGGACCGTAATATAGGCTAGGTTATGAGGTTTTAGAAACAACGGGATATGTAGGCTCAAATTTGACGTTGCTTCCAGTAGGGTTTAGATCCGCACCATCCTTGGTTGGTCTTCTAGTAGGGTTTCATCCCCTAATATCCTCCTCTAGTTTCAAAAACATATCTGGCTCATTTAGATCAAGCAATCTTTCTCAATCAGAGCGGACTTTAGTAAGGTTGTAATGCAGGCCATGGGTTAGGGTTTAACAAGAAAGGGTAAAGGCTTAAACCTATTAAATCTACTAGGTTTCTTTGTAACCTAGGATCACCTTTAGATTTCCTTTTTTCTTTTGACCATATACTTCTTGTCGCGCCCAGATTTTTCGCACTCGAGGAATACTCACACAAGTGGGAAAAATGTTGTACTCTCTCGTTAGAACTCACCCTCCTAAAAGAATGAGTGCGACTAGGTTTGAATTGAAAATTAGGTTTGAATAAAGGGCTTTTGAAAGAGTTTGGAGTCGCCACCTAACTTGATTAAGGTGAGTTAGGTCACCTAAAAACTAAGAATAATCCGAAAACTACACTTAGGGTTTTTGAAAAATGATTTTTGAAAATATCTCCTCAAGAGAGGGTTTTTAAGAAAAACAGGTTGTTTGGCAACCTTTGGAAAACATTTAGCCCTTTTTTTGAAAAATAACTCCTTTTGGTCTTTGAAATCAGTGATCCTAAGTTCGGAGGTTGGTTACGTGTAGGGAAGACGCACTAAGCTATCACCTTACCCCGCCCTTTCGGTATCTACATGTCAATCTACCCTAGATTCACCTATGAGAGTCTTTAACTAACCCGTGTTCAATCCTATTTCATTTTAGAAAAATAATGTTTGAAAAATATAATGCATGATATGCAAGTGCAAGTTAAGAGAATTGGAAAATAGAAATTGATTTGAAAAGAAATTGATTTGATTTGAAAATAGATTTGAAGAGATGGAATTAAAATTGAAAAGTTTGAAAATTGAAAGTAAAAATTTGAAAATAGAAATTTTGAAAGTAGATGGGAATTTGAGATTTGTAAAGATTTTGAAAACCGCACCCATGAGGGTGGAATTGAAAGTTTGGAAAGTGTTGTGACCCCACCTACGAAGGTTGCCTACGTATCCCTTTGGGGGAATCAGGTCAGTCGTAGTTCGGACAAGAGTCCGATTGAAAATAGATTGATTTGAAGAGAGAGATGGGTTTGGAAGAAAGAGATTGAATTGAAAATTGGATTTGATTTGAGATTAGAAAAGGAGATTGGAATTTGAAATTTTGGAAAAGAATGGACTTTGATTTGAAAAGGTAGATTTGGACTTGTTTTGAAAAAGAGAAGGTTTGAGAAAATCTAGACTTAGGAAAGAGAAGAGACTTAGGAAAGATTTAACTTGACTTGGAAGATTTAGAAAATTAGGAAAGATTGGATTTAGGAAATGTTTGAATTAGGAAAGGTCCGATTTTGGAAAGTTTCATTCTAGGAAAGTTTCAACTTAGGAAAACTTTGGTTTAGGAAAGTTTCATTTTTGGAAAATTTTGAAATTAGAAAAGTTTTGAAAGTAGGACAGTTTCAACTTAGGAAAGTTTCAACTTAGAAATGTTTTGAAAATTGAAAAGTTTTGAATTTAGAAAGTTTTGTTTTAGAAAAGGTTTGAAAAAAAGGAAAGTTTTCAATTTAAGAAATGTTTGAATTAAGAAATTTTGAGTTTAGAAAAGTCTTAGATTTGGAAAGATGTTGAAGTTTTGGAAAGATTTAGAATTTGGAAAGTTTGGAAGTTTAGAAAGACTTAACTTAAGAAAGTTTTGAATTTAGGAAACTTTGGATTTGAAAAGATTTGAAATTTGGAAAGTTTAAGATTTAGAAAGTTTTAGAGTTTAGAAAGATTTAAGATTTTAGAAAGTTTTAGAGTTTTAGAAAATCTTGAAATTAAGAAAGGTTTGAGTTTAGGAAAGGTTTAAAAGCTTGAATTTGGAAAGTTAAGATTTGGAAAGGGGGTTGAATTAGGAAATGGTTGAATTAGGAAAAATTTGAAAGCTTAATGTCTAAAGAAAGATTTGGAAGTTTTAGGAAACTCATGGCTTGGAAGGGTAGGAAATTAGGAGAGAGTTGAATTAGGAAAGATTTAGATTTTAAGTTTTAAAATTTAGGTAAGATTTTATGTTCAAGTTTTGGAAACTTAAGGCTTAGGAAAGTGGAAGTTTAGGAAGGATTTGAATTAAGAAAAAGTTGGATTAGGAAAGGATTGGATTTTGTTTCTAAAAGGGAAGGTTTGATTTTGTTTCCAAAAACGGAGGATTGGATCTATTTGCCTAAAAGGGGAAGATTGGATTTGGTTTCCTAAAGGGAAGATTGGATTTGGCAAGGATTTGGAAAGAGAGATTCTAGAAACCCTAGTTTTGAAAAATTATAGTTTTGACGTAGAAAAGAGGTTTTGGAAACGTGTACCGTTTGGACGTGAAAACAAGGGGTTTTGGAAACCTAGGTTTGGGGCAAAGTTTGAAAACCATGTTTTTGGGAACAAAATTAGGGTTTCCTAATTGTGGGTTCTAGGGCTTTGATTTGGGCTCTAAGGAAAAGTTTTTGGAAAGTGAGCTTTCTAGAAGGGAATCCTAGGGAGGAGTTTCTAGAGGGAAAAGTTTCGGAAAGAGAGTTTTTAGAAAGTGAATTTTTAGGAGAGAGAGTTTTGGAAAGGAGTTGGAAAAGGGGGTTTTGAAAAATAGATTTTGAAGGGGAGTTTTTGAAAACAATTTTGGAGATGAGAGTTTTAGGAAAGTATGTTGAAAAAGAGATTTTTAGGAAAGGATTTTTGAAGAGAGAGTTTTTTGGAAAGCATGAAAACATCTTACTTTCCTAAAGCGATTCCAACCATAAGAGGGCTAGAACCACTTTAAGAAAGTGGTTTTGGAAAACAATAAGATTTGAAAATATAGACCAAAAAGGTCACTTTTAATGTAACACTTTCCTAAAGCAACCCTAGCCATGGAAAGGCTAGAATCACCCTAGCATCGTGGTTTTGAAAATAAGTTTTTGAGAAAGAGATTTTGATGCAATTTTGAAAACAAGTTTGAAAACGATTTTGAAAATGAATTTTGGAAGATGCAAGATTATGATATGCACAATGCAATTTGGGGTCGTGAACATACAAGGTTAAGGCTTCACCACATAATTAAGGGGGCCGGACCCATGTGGTCTTTGGTTAGACTAGAAGAAAGCCCCCGACACGGTGACTCTCCAATAACCCAATCCTACACATGGACCGGGAATCCCCTTGTTTCAAGCATGCAAAGAAAGGGGGGGAAAGAGATGGGGGATTAAAATAGAGAAAACCCAAGTGGGTTGGAGAGAGAAGAGAGAGGGGGAAGTACAGAAAATTAAAGAGAAAGCCTACTGTATGTCTTCTTTATTTTGCGCGCCGTACAGTCTTCGGTCTTCGGTCTTTGTCTTCATTTTCACCTTCAGTCTTCAAGGGTTGTCGTCAAGCTTTGGATTGCAGCTCTTCAAGTCTTCAAAAGATGGTTGAAGGCTAGTGTATGAGTGTATGGGAGAGTGTATGAGTGTATAGGAGGCTAGGGTTTAGTGTAGGGTGGCTAGGGTTTGGGAAACCTAAGGAAACTAGGGTTTTGGAGGTGCTCGAGCTCTGTATATCGAAATATAGGATTTTTAGGTTAAGTTTGCAGACCCCTTTCACGTTGAATGAGGCTCTGTATTTATAGAGGGAGGACAAACCTGGCGCCTGTTGCAGTGGCGCTAGGCCAAATTCTACACTGGCGCCACTAGGAGTGGCGCCAGGCCATTTTTTGGCTTGGCGCCACTACTAGTGGCGCTAGCCAATTAGGAAAGATTTAAGGTCGGCAAGCAACGTATCTTTGACTAGATTTGGGCGCCTATACTAGTGACTACCATGTAATTTTTAGCCTGGCTTCACTAGGAATGACTCCGGAAAGTCTGGGAATGATTTGGAGGAGCCGGGAATGACCCAGAAGGCCAAAAAGAAGCATGAACACTTAAAATAGTGTCCTGGAGGTATTTGACTTGAAAAGTGAGGATAAGATGTGTCAAAAAGGTTGACCAGGCCTTTAGGGGTAAAACGGTCACTCGGACCGAGAAACTGCCAAGACAGACTCGGATTGTCCCGGAAGAAGACTTGGGATCTGGAAACATTATTCAGAATGTTCCCGGAGGTTGCCGGTTTGATTCCCAGAGCCGGTGCGGTCGGAAAAGGAGACTGGCCCACCAGGGGCAAAACGGTCATTTTGTACCGGGTTTGCCGGAACTGACTCGAAATGGTCCGGAAAGGTAAAAGAAGGTTGAGAACACTATAAAAAATAGTCTCAGGAGGTTACCGGTTTGATATCCAGAGCCGGTGTGGTTCTCGGGGCATTCAAATGCTTAGGGGCAAAATGGTCATCTTGACCGGAAAGTCTCGAAAAAGGTCTTAAGGGTAGTCTGGTCATTCTTCACCGAAGTGAGCTAACAGACACGGGTGTTGACCTAGGTTTTGAGTGTTTCCGCCACTCTAACGGTGTGAGTATTTCCGCTACTCGAACGGGGTTGATGATTTGCGAGTATTTCCGCTACTCTAACGGCTTTGTGAGTATTTCCGCTACTCTAACGGCTTTGTGAGTATTTCCGCTACTCTAACGGTTTTGTGAGTACTTCCGCTACTCTAACGGTTTTGTGAGTAGTTTCGCTACTCCGACCGTCTCGAGGAATAAACTGTCTCGAGAGAGGGATTGGAAAGGGGTCTTATCGTCTTCGAAAAGACGTGCCTAGATTGGAACCGTCTCGAGGAATAAACTGTCTCGAGAGAGGGATTGGAAAGGGGTCTTACCGTCTCCGAGGAGACATGCCTGGATTGTGAGTGTTTCTGCCACTCTAACGGTTTTGTGAGTAGTTTTGCTACTCAGACCGTCTCGAGGAATAAACTGTCTCGAGAGTGGGATTGGAAAGGGGTCTTACCGTCTCCGAGGAAACGTGCCTGGATTGTGAGTGTTTCCGCCACTCTAACGGTTTTGTGAGTAGTTTTGCTACTCGGACCGTCTCGAGGAATAAACTGTCTTAAGAGAGGGATTGGAATTGGAATAAGAAAGAACAATGCCCTTAAGGGCATTTTGGTCATTTTGCCTCTATTTGGGCCTGACAAGCCCGCGAAGCGATGGAAAGACGGAATTTGGACCTAGAGAATTGGTTTTGATTGGAATATGCCCACAATGACTTGAAAACAAGTCTGGACGGAGTGTAGACTGCCGAGCGGTCAAAAATGGGGTGCTTACACTTCTCACGGTGAAAGCGACTCTTTTCTTTCACCCTTTCCATGTGCTTTTTGAGGGAAACATGACTCCCTTCTCATTTGATCTTCTTATTATGCTTTTGAAGATGACTCAATCATGGTTTTCTTCAGGCCTTTCTTTAGATAGATTTTGTTTTTTTTTTTTTTTTTTTGGGCTCTTGCCCCTTGGCAACTCCCTTTCTTTACCTTGTCCTTTCTTTTCTTTTATGGAATGACTAATTCTTCGATCCTTTTTCTTTAGACCTTTTCCTTGGTGGTTCAATCTACCCAATATGGGCGGTGATCCCTAGGTTGGGCTTTTTCAGGAAAAGGATAGATGGCTCAACAGGTTTGGGCAAGGGGTTTCTTTTAACTGTATGGGAAATGAAATGAGGGCCTCTCTTCATTTTGAACAAAATTGCTTGATCCATAGAGCCTTCACGTTACTTTAGCTTGATGGCTGATGATATTATCTGCCAGATCTTCTGCTGCCTGTCTGCCCCAGTGTGGGGGGATGGTTTCGGATCGGGGTTGACAAAAGGAATATTTTTGTGTATAGTAATAGAATTGAGGGCCTCTAATCATTTCAAGTTGAATTGCTTAGTCCATAAAGCCTTTGTACAAAATTTAGACATTACTCCTAGGGATGATGTGTTTCTGTCAGTGAAACCCTACATGTTCTATCAAATCAACTATTTTGTGCTCACCCCAATGTGGGGGATGGTTATAGGTTTGGGGATATCTGAAAAGAAATTATGTAAGGCCCTAGTGGGCTGAGCAAGGGGTAGTGTTTATTTGGGATAAGTAGAACAATGGCTTCTCATCATTTTAGGGACTCAGCTGCCCATTGTTTAGCCAGGATATCACGCGAGTGTCGTCTTTTCAATAAACTCTGCACTTCTCTATTGAGACTGTCTTCCTCCTATCTCTCATTCTCTCTTTGTCTCTCGAAGGTTTTAACCCCTTTTAAATAGGTGGCCTATGCTATCACTAAATGGGAAAGAATCCTTGAACGCAACAATCCTCCACAAGAGTATGAGACAAAAGGAATAAACCGGAAACTTCATCTTTTTCATTTCAAATCATGAATGCATGGCATGTGTGTTTATTTAAATAAGATACGCAAGACAAAAAGAAAACAGATGAATTTTATGAAGACCTCCCTTTTCTTGTGGGCCTTTTGGTGAGAATCCTTAATAGGATTTTAGGACTATATCAACCTCTTGGTGCTTCATTCAACAGGCGTATCAATGAAGGGCGAGTTCACAACATTTGTCATGCATTTAGAAGTTAGAGGATGTGTTGTTGCAATGCACGGGTTTGACAATACTTCGCATCTAGTGAAGTCCTCTTTTGCTTGAAGTCCTTCTCTGCTTGGATTGTGATTGTTACTACATGTCGCGGAGGTAATGTCTTGTAGGCGGATGATCAGTTCTTCTTACTCTTTGATGTAGGTTTGGCCTTTTCAAACAACTAGGTTTATCCTTCCATGAGTTTGAATCTGGTGAGGTGCTAGAGGGATTCCATGAATTCAATCGTGCTCCCTGACCTATAAAAAGAAAAAGAAAAATAGAATGCAGTCAGTATGTGAAGTTGGAGGTTCTATGCGATGCATGTCCTATGGAGGTCCCCTCTTTGAGGGAATCTAGGCATGATGATAAGTCCCTTTAGGAGATGGGGTTTTGCCCCTATTATGCAATACAATAACCCTTTAGCGTGGGCCGGTTGATATTTCTTTATTTGGGCAATCCCACCTCCATGGACTGAGAGAGATTTGGGCCTCTCTCGAGATATGGTTCTATGCATGCCATGAATCCTTAGGGTTTAAGAACCCATAGAAGTTTTGATAGGTTCGATTAACATGAGATTGGATTGCTCCTTTCTCTCTACGGTTGATTAGATGTATGAGAGTGAAATGACTTGAGTTTCTTGGAACTCTTGTCTCTGAATGGATATAGATACATGAACATAATAAAAGTGAACATGTGAGTAGTAGGATAATCATAAATAGATGGTTGAGGAAACCCCCTTCCTGTCTTGCTTTCGTCTTCGGTTCTCTTAGTACTTGGAGATGAGGAGGGGGAAGATAGAAGACAAGAAACAAAAGAGAAGTTAGTGCCTTGATTTGAAAATTTTTATGCAATGCATGTCCTAGAGGTGCCCCTACTCAGAGAGGAGACTATACATGATGCATTGGCTCACTTTTGGAGATAGGGGATTTGCCCCTGTATGCGGTTGCCTTACCATCAGCTAGGAACCTTCATCCATTCATGCATTCATTCATGAAAATAAAGAAGTACATTAAATTCTAGGTTTGAAATATAAAGGAATTGAAATACATTTTAATAGGGGGAGGGGGAACATTTTCCTTTGGACTTCTACCTATCTATTTTTACAAAAGGGAACCCTAAACTACTCTTGAGTCTTTGAATTCGCCTTCCTTGGATTTGATGTCGAGGAGGTCGCTGAGAGACCTTGTTGATTGATCGCCCCTTGTCTTCTTGGCAACCCTATCTCCGTGAGCATAGAGGGATTGGGGCCCCTCTTATGGAATGGATTGAGATGCATGCAATGAGTCCCTAGGGTTACGTGGGAGCCCTTAGGGTTTGGGTAGCTTCAATGCAAGGGAGAGTGACGTTGGTGTCACTCTCAATGGGTTGATCATATGCATGAGAATGCAGTGACTTAAGTTACTTGGAACTCTTGTCTTGACATGGAATATTGAATGCATGAACATGAATATGCAAAAAGTATAAGAAGAGAAAGTACAATTGAAGTAAACATGCATGCATGAACAGTTAGACAAGCATTATAACAGTATAAATACAAGCATTATAACAGCAGGTATAAATGAAAGTAAGAGCAGTTGCCCTTTCCTCCGTGATTTTGAAAATGGTGCTCGTGTCTTAAATCCGGCAGAGGTTCGGCTATGCATGGTGTCTATATGAGTATGAGGTTGAGGGTTGACTAATGCGTCCTAAAAAGGCTCGGTCCCCGGATCTTCAAACCTAGGCCCACTCCCCGAGGTGGTGCCATGATCGGTTGGTGATCCGAGCGGGGGAACCATCAAGAGGCCATAGGCGAAGAAACTAACACAGCATCTTGCCCACAACCAATATACCGTTCCCCCTTTCTAACTAGAAAGGACATATCAGGGTATGCAAGTATGCAGAATGCAAGTGCACATGCAGTGTGTGTGTGACTTTTAAAAGTGGAGGAAAGGGCCCAACAACTCCCATTCATCCTGTATATCACATTCATGCAAAGCAGTTAATAAAATTTAAACATAAAGCGCACCTACAAAACAAAGATGCAAGTGTCAGTATGTGGATGACAAACATAATACAAGATAATATGAATAAATGCATATTTTTTTTTTTAAAACAATTTTGAAAATTTAGTTTTGAAAATTTAAAGTGAATAGGATTGAATCAAGTTAATTGAAGACTCTACATGGGTAAAGGGTAAAGGGTAAAGAGACATGACTAACGGCCTAACCCTCTAAGTGTCCCCAGCGGAGTTGCCAACTGTCGCACCTAGATTTTTCGCACTCGAGGAATACTCACACAAGTGGGAAAAATGTTGTACTCTCTCGTTAGAACTCACCCTCCTAGAAGAATGAGTGTGACTAGGTTTGAATTGAAAACAGGTTTGAATAAAGGGCTTTTGAAAAAGATTTGGAGTCGCCACCTAACTTGATTAAAGTGAGTTAGGTTACCTAAAAACTAAGAATAATCCGAAGACTACACTTAGGGTTTTAGAAAACGATTTTGAAAAACATCCCCAAGAGAAGATTTTTAGGAAAACAGGTTGTTTGGCAACCTTTGGAAAACATTTAGCCCTTTTTTAGAAAAATAACTCATTTTTTGTCTTTCGAAAACAGTGATCTAGACTCGGAGGTTGGTTACGTGTAGGGAAGATGCACTAAGCTATCACCCTACCCCGCCCTTTCGGTACCTACATGTCAATCTACCGTAGATTCACCTATGATAGTCTTTAACTAACTATTGGCCAATCCTATTCACTTTGAAAAACAATGCTTAAAAAGAAACTAACATGATACATGGTATGCAAGTGCAATAGAAGAGAATTGACAAAAAATAGATCTGAAAAGAGATTGATTTGAAATAGATTTGATTTGAAAATAGATTTGAAGAAATAGAATTGAAATTGAAAAGTTTGAAAATTGAAAGTAGAAATTTGAAAATAGAAATTTTGAAATTGGAATTTTGAAAATAGATTGGAATTTGAGATTTGAAAAGATTTTGAAAACCACACCCATGAGGGTGGAATTCAAAGTTTGAAAAGTGTTATGACCGCACCTATGAAGGTTGCCTACGTATCCCTTTAGGGGAATCAGGTCAGTCGTAGTTCGGACAGGAGTCCGATTGAAAATAGAAGGTTGGATTGGAAGAAAGAGATTTTGATTGGAAAAAGGATTTGATTTGAACTTAGAATAGAGGATTGAAAATTGGAATTTAGAATTTTGGAATTGAAGAGATTGGATTTTGATTTGAAAAGATAGATTTGGACTTGTTTTGGAAAGAGAAGGTTTAAGAAACCTAGACTTAAGAAAGATGAGACTTAGGAAAGACTCAAGAGTTTAAGAAAGATTGGATTTAGGAAAGGTTCGAATTAGGAAAGGTCCGATTTAGGAAAGTTTCATTTTGGAAAGTTTTGAAATTAGGAAAGTTTCAACTTTAGGAAAGTTTTGAATTAAGAAAGTTTCGAATTAGGAAAGTTTTCAAATTAGGAAATTTTTTGAAAATTGAAAAGTTTTGAATTTAGAATTGTTTTGAATTAGGAAAAGTTTAGTTTAAGAAAGGCTTAGAATTTGGAAAGTTTCAAATTAAGAAAGTTTTGAATGTTTGAAAAAGGGAAGTTTTCAATTTAGGAAATGTTTGAATTAAGAAAGTTTTGAATTTAGAAAAGCCTTAGATTTAGAAAGATTTTGAAGTTTTGGGAAGTTTAGAGTTTAGAGAGATTTAGGTTTAGAAAGATTTAACTTAAGAAAGTTTCAAATTTAGAAAGTTTTGAATTTGGAAAGATTTGAAACTTAGAAAGTTTAAGATTTAGAAAGTTTTAGGGTTTTAGAAAATCTTGAGATTAGAAAAGGTTTGAATTTAGGAAGGTTTTGAAAACTTAGGTTTGAAAAGTTAAGATTTGAAAAGGGGGTGGAATTAGGGAAGGGTTGAATTAGGAAATATTTTTATGTTCAAGTTTTTGGAAACTTAAGATTTAGGAAAGTGGAAGTTTAGGAAGGATTTGAATCAGGAAAGAGTTGAATTTTGAAATTTAAAGAAAGATTTAGAATTTAGGTTTAGGAAACTTATGGTTTAGGAAAGTAGGAAATTAGGAAGAAGTGGAATTAGGAAAGGTTTGGGATTTGTTTCCAAAAACGGATGATTGGATTTAGTTTCCTAAACGGGGAGATTTGATTCGGTTTCTTAAAGGGAAGATAGGATTTGGAAAGGGAGATTATAGAAACCCTAGATTTGGAAAATTATAGTTTTGACGTAGAAAATAGGTTTTGGAAACATGTATAGTTTGGATGTGAAAACAAGAGGTTTTACAAACCTAGGTTTTGGGCAAAGTTTGAAAACCATGTTTTTGGGAAGAAAATTAGGGTTTTCTAATTGTGGGTTCTAGGGCTTGACTTGGGCCCTAAGGAAAGAGTTTTTGGAAAGTGCGTTTTTGGAAACGAAGGCTTTCTAGAAGGGAAATCCTAGGGAGGAGTTTTCGGAAAGTGAATTTGGAAAGAGAGTTTTTGGAAAGATTTTTGGAAAGAGGGAGTTTTTGGAAAGTGTGTTTTTGGAAACGTAGATTTTAGAAGGAAAATCCTAGAGGGGAATTTCTAAAAGGAAAGATTTTGGAAAGAGAGTTTTTTAGAAAGGTTTTCGGAGAGAGTTTTTAGAAAGGTGAATCTAAGGAGTGTTTTTAGAAAGTGAATTTTAAGGAGAGGATTTTGGAAAGGAGTTGAAAAAGCGATTTTTGAAAAATAGATTTTAGGAGGGAGTTTTTGGAAACAATTTTGAAGAGGAAAGTTTTAAGAAAGTATGTTGAAAAATAGATTTTTAGGAATGGATTTTTGAAGAGAGAGTTTTTTGGAAAGCATGAAAACGTCTCACTTTCCTAAAGCGATTCTAGCCATAAGAGGGCTAGAACCACTTTAAGAAAGTGGTTTTGGAAAACAATAAGATTTGAAAATATAGACCAAAAAAGTCACTGTTAATGTAACACTTTCCTAAAGCAACCCTAGCCATGGAAATGCTAGAATCACCCTAGCATCGTGGTTTTGAAAAAAGGTTTTTGAAAAAGAGATTTTGATGCAATTTTGAAAACAAGTTTGAAAACGATTTGAAAAACAACTTTGAAAACGGCTTTTAGAAGATGCAAGACTATGATATGCACAATGCAATTTGGGGTCGTGAACATACAAGGTTAAGGTTTCACCACATAATCAAGGGGGCTAGACCCACATGGTCTTTGGTTAGACTAGAAGAAAGCCCCCGACACGGTGACTCTCCAATAGCCCAATCCTACACATGGACCGGGAATCCCCTTGTTTCAAGCATGCAAAGAAAGGCGGGGAAAGAGATGGGGGATTGAAATAGAGAAAACCCAAGTGGGTTAGGAGAGAGAAGAGAGAGGGGGGAAGTGCGAAAAATTAAATTGAGAACCTACCGTATGTCTTGTTTCTTTTGGGCGTCGTGCTGTCTTCGGTCTTCGGTCTTTGTCTTGATATTCACCTTCAGTCTTCAAGAGTTATCTTCAAGCTTTGGATTGCAGCTCTTCAAGTCTTCAAAGGATGGTTGAAGGCTAGTGTATGAATGTTTGGGGGTGTGTATGAGTGTATAGGAGGCTAAGGTTTGGAGAACCTAAGGAGGCTAGGGTTTAGGGAGTGCTCGAGCTCTATATATCGAATTATAGGATTTTTAGGCTAAGTTTGCAGACCCCTTTCACGTTGAATGAGGCTCTGTATTTATAGAAGTTGGACAAACCTGGCGCCTATTGTAGTGGCACCAGGGCAAAATTTCTCTTGGCGCCACTAGGAGTGGCGCCAGGCCAATTCCTGGCTTGGAGCCACTACTAGTGGCGCCAGCCACTTAAGAAAGTTTATAAGTCGGCAAACAACGTATCTTTGACTAGATTTGGGCGCCTGTACTAGTGACTACCATGCAACTTTTAGCCTGGCTTCACTAGGAGTGACTCCGGAAAGTCCGAGAATGATTTGGAGGAGCCGGGAATGATCCGGAAGGCCAGAAAGGAGCAGGAACACTTAAAATACTGTCCTAGAGGTATTTGACTTCAAAAGCGAGGACAAGATGTGTCAGAAAGGTTGACCGGGCCCTTAGGGGCAAAACGGTCAATCGGACCGGGAAGCTACCGGGGCGAACTCAGATTGTCCCGGAAGAAGACTTGGGATCTGGAAACATTATTCAGAATGTTCCCGGAGGTTGCCGGTTTGATTCCCAGAGCCGGCGTGGTCGGAAAAGGAGACCGGCCCACTAGGGTCAAAACGGTCATTTTGTACTGGGTTTGCCGGAACTGACTCGGAATGGTTCGGAAAGGTAAAGGATGGTTGAGAACACTATAAAAAGTATTCTCGGGTCATTACCGGTTTGATACCCAAAGCCGGAGTGGTCGAAGGAGACTGGCCCTCCAGGGGTAAAACGGTCATTTTGTACAGGGTTGGCCGGAACTGACTCGGAATGATCCGAAAAGGCAAAGGAAGGTTGAGAATACTATAAAAAGTATTCTCAGAGGGTTACCGGTTTGATACCCAGAGCCGGTGTGGTTCCCGGGGCATTCGGACGCTAGGGGCAAAATGGTCATCTTGACCGGAAAGTCTCGAAAAAGGTCCAAAGGACAGTTTGGTTATTTTTCACCAAAGTAGGCTAACAGACACTGGTGTTGACCTAGGTTTTGAGTGTTTCCGCCACTCTAACGGCGGTCGTTGTGACACAGGGATTTGTTGCCAATTCCCTATATCGACCTATATGTGAGTATTTTTGCTACTCTAACGGTTTTGTGAGTATTTCCGCTACTCTAACTATTTTGTGAGTAGTTTCGCTACTCAGACCGTCTCGAGGAATAAACTATCTCGAGAGTGGGATTGGAAAGGGGTCTTACCGTCTCCGAAGAGACGTGCCTGGATTGAAACCGTCTCGAGGAATAAACTGTCTCGAGAGTGGGATTAGAAAGGGGTCTTACCGTCTCCGTAGAGACGTGCCTGGATTGGAACCGTCTCGAGGAATAAACTGTCTCGAGAGTGGGATTAGAAAGGGGTCTTATCGTCTCCAAAGAGACGTGCCTGGGTTTTGAGTGTTTCCGTCACTCTAACAGCGGTCGTCGTGACACAGGGGTTTGTTGCCAATTCCCTATATCGACCTATTTGTGAGTATTTCCGCTACTCTAACAGTTTTGTGAGTAGTTTCGCTACTCGGACCGTCTCGAGGAATAAACTGTCTCGAGAATGGGATTGGAAAGGGGTCTTACCGTCTCCGAAGAGACGTGCCTGGATTGGAACCGTCTCGAGGAATAAATTGTCTCGAGAGTGGGATTGGAAGAGGTCTTACCGTCTCCAAAGAGACGTGCCTAGGTTTTGAGTGTTTCCATCACTCTAACGGCGGTCGTCGTGACAGAGGGGTTTGTTGCCAATTCCCTATATCGACCTATTTGTGAGTATTTTCGCTACTCTAACAGTTTTGTGAGTAGTTTCGCTACTCGGACCGTCTCGAGGAATAAACTGTCTCGAGATAGGGATTGGAATGGGAATAAGAAAGGACAATGCCCCTAAGGGCATTTTGGTCATTTTGCCTCTATTTGGGCCTGATAGGCCCGCAAAGCGATGGAAAGACCGAATTTGGACCTAGAGAATTGTATTCGATAGGAATATGCCCACAATGACTTGAAAACAAGTCTGGACGGAGTGTAGACTGCCGAGCGGTCAAAAATGGGGTGCTTACAATGATGCAGCAAACTCGTGGTGGCTTGCCCGCAGGTCCAGGATGAACTGCCCTTTAGCCAGTCGGTGGTCTCCTGCGCTAAACCCACAGGTGTGATGGGAGCCAAAGACCCTCCAATGTTCAAGTTAGATTAAAAAATATTCAAGTGTTGGAGAGGAAAAAATGTCTTAGGGCTTCTCTTAGGATTCGTGTGTTTGCGTACCTGCGAAAGGGCTCAACTTTTCCCCTTGTATGCCTGCATGGGGGTGGTAGTTGGTCTCTTCACGTGGCGGCCTCTAGTTGGAGGATTAGAATGGTGTCAGAACACTCGAGAGGGTCATCCCTACACTCCAAGGTGGCATGTGTCAGAACAGTGTCAAAGGAGTGGGGGATTGCTGCAAGTACGTGCCACACCCACGCCCCTGATGCATGCCAGGGTGGCCGGTGTCACAAGTGGGCCCTATTGACACGGACGGACGCCGATCCGATCGATGGATAGTTACAAGCATCAATTCAAGTCAGGAGAGCGAGGGCGAATAGTCGAAAGACCTGGTCGGGCTACAACCAGGTGACATGGGAAAGGCGTCGTCCAGCAAGTGCCGGTCAACTAATAACACGACCTCTGGTTTGGTCGGGAAACCATCATCACCAGATGCCCCCAATTCATCTGGCCATCTATTCGGGGTTAGAGGAATTCCACAGGACGGCACGACCATGAAATATAGAGCACATTTATGGCGGGGGCGGCGCAATAATGACGGGTGCTGTCACGTAGCTTCACCTGCCGCCACATGGCAGCACGGGATTGGTCGTCAATAGTCGAAAAGATGCATCGTTTCTCAACCATTGATGTCCCATCACTGCAGGCCATCTGGGTCGTTGATTTCAAAGGTGTGGGGGGTGTTTTGTGAGGCGGTTGCCCCCATTTTCCCTTAGTGCCTTTTACCAAATACACAGAGAGAGAAAAGAGAAAACCTCCTTCGCCATCCTCAACGCCATCTCCGTCGTCTCCGGCCAGTTGAAAGGGCACCATTCCTTGCGTTGTGCCGCCGGCTTGCTTCGAAACTCGCCACCGGTACTTCAAACCGTGGTAAGTCTTACCCTTTGGTTGTATATACTGGTTTATTACTCGCTCCGTGTTCATTTTTTAGGGAAGGGGCCAGATTCCCGACCTTTCGAGGTTTGTTGACAAGCCAAAATTCTTAGAATCCGTCCTTGGGGACCTGTGTGAGTTGTTCAAGCCGGTGTTTCATAGGATTGAGGGCTGTAGGCCCCTCGGCACAATGCGAAATCCAGAGGGGGTTAGCTTTGACTCAGAAGGGACCAGTTCTAATGGGTATTGAGTCGAGAGGTGTCAGACCCAGGAAGAGGCGTCTGTGGGGAACTCCGGGGGGTCCCAAGGAGTTCCCGAGTCAGGGGAGAACGGGGCCGCCCACTCTGGCATCGAGGAAGAACGAGACCAACCCGCTAAGGTTGCTGCCCGAGCTTAGGAGGTCAAGCCGGGAGAGAGGGAGGAAGAAGATGACCCCAGGTATGAAGTGGTGGAGATTTATTCCTCTCTCGATAGGGAGAAGGTCGCTACCCCTAGGCGGGTGTACCAGATCCCAAAAGGGGTAAGGTGCAGGGTTCCCAGCCCTAGGAATTGGGCGTGTTTGGCAAAGGAGGGGGAGATAGCGACCTTTGAGGGCGCGCTGGCTGGTGGTCTTCGTGTGCCATTCCCTCAGCCAGTTAGAGAAATTTTACAAAGGTTACGCCTCTCCCCAGGACAGCTCTCGCTGAATGCCTGGCGAATCATGGTGGGTTGTATGATCCTCTGGCAGATCGTCCATGGGAGGGACGTGACGCCAGAAGAATTCTCATACTGCTACAGGCCGGCCGAGCATGGGAAGGGGTACTGGTACTTCTTAGGTCGGTTGACAAGACTCGATCTGGTCGGCAAGCTTTCTTCTTCACACAAGAATTGGAAGGACCGATTCTTCTTCATTAGCAGAGAGGGCTGGGAGTTCTGCCCCTGGGAGACAGACTTCTCTGCTCAGATCCCCAAGCAATGGGGTTACCCGAGCAAGAAGTGTATGTTCTTTTCCCTGAGTCTCCTTCCGCTCTTTTTGTTTTATGTTTGTTATATGTGTTGCCCGTTCTAACTTAGGTGTCCTACGAGTGTCAAGTCGAGTTAAGCCCCTTCTGTCTGCCGAGCACAAGGCGGCTGTAGAACAGGTCAAAGACTACGAGTTTCGGACCGCCAAAGACTTGGTGACTGTTGAGGCGCTTACCCAATACCTTTTGGGGCCCGAACCAAGCAAAGAGGCCTTGGCTGCAGAATGTGAGAGGAGTGAGTACATTTTTGCTTTTGTTGTGCTGGTCGTTCTTTGACTTTTTTGGTTATTCTTTGTAGATCGCCAGCTTGCTGTGGTTGCTCAGGCCGATACCGCAGCAATCCAGCCCGGTCCCCAAGCATCCCAGCCAACTTCTAAGCCTGCTGCGATGAGCTTTGACATCAACTGCTTGGCCAGGAAGAGGGCGGCGGCAGTAGGAGCCTCAGGATCGAAGAGCTAGAAGACCGCCGAGGCTACTAAAGAGCTCCCCCCTCCCCCTCCTCCTCCGAAGAAGGTGTCTCCCCAGAAGGGGAAGGGTCAAGTGTCCGTGGTCGTTAGGCCTCCTCTAAGGTATCCGGAAGGATTTCAGCCGAGGTGCGACGCGATCATGCCGGCAGAATCCTAGGCCTGTGCCAGTCCAGCTACTTCTGCCCTGACCAATGTCATCGACAGCTTAGACATGACCTGGGAGAGGATGGCAGAAGCAGTAAGGCCTTCAGACATCACGAGGCTAAGCAAGCATCCCAACTCACGGCTGGTCAGGGATGCCAACCACGATCTGTTCAAGGTGAGCTTCTGTGCGGTTGTCATTCCGTTCTTCATCGACCTTTATGTAGTCTTTTAAGTTCTAACCGTTCGGTTTGTAGTCTCTTGCTAGGGTCATGGCTCTAGGCCACCACCTGGGGACTTGGGAGAAGGCCCTCCAGGAGGAGAAGACAGCCAGCTCGAGGCTCATCCAAGAGGTCCAGTCGCTGAAGGGCAATGTCTCGACCGCCCGTGCCGAGAGGGATTCTACTTTGGAGGAGCTCCAGTCAGCTCGGGGTGACAACGAAAGGCTCACAAGGCAGGCCAATAAGTTGCTGCTGAACTTCTCAGCCGAGGAGGCCAAAAGGCACGAGCTGGAGAAGAGCGTAGCGACCTTCGGTGAGGAGCTCAAGAAGGCAAGGGTCGAGGCCATTTAAGAGTTCAAGAACATGGACGACTTCCAAGCCTTGTTGGAGCCCACTTTTCTTTTAGTCTTCGACACAGCCAGGAAGCAAGCATCCAAGAAATATCCTGACTTGGACTTCTCGGGTCTAGACCCCCTTGACGGAGTCTTGCCCGGAGACGACCAAGACGCCACTGACTAGGCGAACGAAGAAGGGGCCCAACCGAATGCTGCTGGAGAAGGCCAGACCACCGAGACTTAGCAGGAGGCCACTGCGGGTGGCCAGGTCGGGGATGCTCAGCGTGCTGACGCTGAGGGAAAAACTGCCGAGCAGGCTCAGGCATGAATGTAGTTCGGGCCCCCTCATTTTGTTTCACTAGTTGTTGTCTTTCTTCTTTTCTTTTCTTCTTTTTTTTTTTTTTTACTCTTGTAAGGGGCGTTCTGCCCTTGTACCCCTCCTTGCATAAATGAAATGACATTTTGTTCTTATACTCTATGTCTGATGTATTTTCTAAGCATCTTATTGGATCTTCAAGAGGGACTTGTTGGTAACTTTGACTTGGCCGTTGGCTTGAGGATGCTCGGGGGATGAAGCATGGCGGCTTATTCCCAAGTCAGTGCACAGCTGGTTGAACTGCCTACCCTTGAACTGCTTCCCATTGTCCATGATGACGACCCTGGGGATCCCAAACCTGGACATGATATTCTACCATAATAATTTCTTCATCTTCTCCTCGGTGATCGTTGATAAGGCCTTTCCCTCCGCCCACTTTGTGAAGTAGTCAATCGCCACCACTGTAAACTTTGTTTGTCCTTTGCCGAGCGGCAACAGTCCCACAATGTTGATCCCCCACTGCGCGAAGGGCCATGGTGTCTGGATCGGGGTCAGCTCCTAAAAGGGTAGTCTAGGAATGTTGGCGAACCGCTGACACTTATTACACTTCTTGACGAATTCCTAGGCATCTCTCTCCATGGTGGGCCAATAATAGGTCGTTCGTAGTATTTTCTTAGCAGGGGACTGACCACCAGAGTGGTTCCCACACACCCCTTCGTGGACCTCCTGCATTATGTAGTCTGCCTCTTCCTCGTTGGCGCAATGAAGCAGTGGCATGGCGTGCCCCCTTTTGTAGAGTACTCCGCCCTGTATGAGGTACCTGCTCGAGCGGTACTGAATCCACCTCGCCTCATTCCGGTCTTCTGGCAGGGTTCCGTTCTCTAAGTAATTCATGATCTGGCTAATCCATGAGGATTTAGGCCCAATTTGGTCGACTTTCGAGCTATAGATGCTCGATGAATCAAGAATCTCAATCGGGATGTTTGGGTCGGGCTCATCTGATGAGGCAATTTTGGCTAGCCAGTCTACCTTTTCGTTCTGCAATCTTGGTACACGCTCCAGGAGTATCTTAGTGAATCTTCTAGCTAGGCTCTTCGCTACTTGGCAATATTGCTTCATGCTGTCTTCTCTAGCCTCGTACTCTCCCTAGACTTACTCCACCACCAATTGAGAGTCACTTCGCACCACTATCTGTTCGGCCCCCATTTGCTGAGCCATTCTGAGACCGGCAATGAGGGTTTCATATTCGGCAACGTTGTTGGTGGTAGGGAACTTGAAGCGGAGAGCACATTCCATCTTGTAGCCATCCGGGGTGACGAGGACCACTCCGGCACCCCTAGAGTCATGAATAGAAGATCCATCAACATTCAGGACCCAGTGGCTGTTAGGTAGGTCAGCTTCAGGGGTGGCAAGGGCTGGGTTAGTGAATTCTGCAATGAAATCGGCAACAGCCTGCCCTTTGATCGCCAGTCGGGGTCGGTAGTGGATGTCAAACTGACTACGTTCAACCAACCATTTCACTAGGCGTCCTTATGTCTCTGGCTTATGTAGAATGTTCTTCAAGGTGAGTACTACAATCGTGTGGGCTTGGAAGTATGGCCTCAGGCGTCGAGCTACAGTCACCAACGCAAGGGCCATGAGTTCCATCTTTGGGTACCATGAGTTCCATCTTTGGGTACCGTTCTTCTACTCTACACAAGGTGCGACTGGTGTAGTACACTGGCTTCTGGATCCTCCTTTCTTCTCAGACAAGAGCTAAGCTAACCGTTGTCGCCAACACTACCAAATAGCAAACAATTCCTCCCCTAGGACGGTTCGACTAAGCAGTGGGACTGAGCAAAGATATTGTTTGAGTTGACCAAAGGCTACTTCACATTCCTCGTTCCACTCGAACGTCTTGCGTAGGATTTTGAAGAATGGGAGATACTTGTCGGTGGACCGGGAGATGAATCTGTTCAAGGTTGCAACACGTCCTGCCAGCCGTTGAACGTCCTTCGTCGTTCGGGGCGCCTGCATGTCGATGATGGCCTGAATCTTTTCTAGGTTAGCCTCGATCCCCCTTTGTGAGACCATAAAGCCTAAGAACTTCCTCGAGGCTACGCCGAAGGCACACTTGACGGGATTGAGCTTCATTCGATACTTGCCGAGTGTTTGGAACGTCTCTTCAAGATCCTGCAGGTGGTTGGTGGCCTCCTTGCTTTTCACCAACATGTCGTCCACGTAAAGCTCCATATTACATCCAATTTGTGATTTGAACATGAGGTTGACCAGCCGTTGGTATGTTGCCCCTGCATTCTTTAATCCGAACGGCATGACGTTGTAACAATAGAGCCCTTGGTCTGTGATGAAGGCCGTATTCTCCTGGTCGCGCTCGGCCATCCAGATCTGGTTATATCCTAAAAAAACATCCATAAAGGTTAGCATTTCATACTCCGCAATAGAGTCGATGAGGAAATCGATGGTCGGTAGTGGAAAACTGTCTTTGGGGCATGCTTTGTTCAGATCGGTGAAGTCAACACACATCTGCCACTTCCCATTGGACTTTTTCACCATGACAACGTTGGAGAGCCAAGTGGGGTAGTGCACTTCCCTGATGAACTTCGCCTGCACCAGCTTCTCCGCTTCCTCAGTAACTGCAACATTCCTGTCCAGCGCAAAGTTCCTTTGCTTCTGCTTGACCGACCTGGCCTCAAGGTTAATGTTCAAGTAGTGAGCTACTACTCGAGTGTCAATACTGGGCATGTCTTCGTGAGACCAGGCGAACACGCCAGTGTTGTCCCTCAAGAACTTCCTCAGCTGTTGCTTTAGCTCTTCGAGTGCGGCAGCCCCTATCTTCACCATTCTATTCTACTCTGGTACCTCGATCAAGACATCTTTCAGTTCTTCAGTCGGCTCGCCCCTCTTGACTTCCTCCTCATCCCTTGGATTGAGCTCTTCGATGACCAAGGTCTCCTTGCTGGGTTCTCCTTTGAGGGAGGCCATGTAGCACTCCCGTGCTTCCCTCTGGTCCCCCCTTGCGCACCCGACCCCAGTGTCAATCAGAAATTTGATTTGTAGATGGTACATGGAAGTGATTGCTTTAAACTGGTTCAAAGCAATTCGGCCAATGATGGCGTTATATGCAGATGTGCAATCCACAACCAGAAAGTGCACCATTTTCGTTGTCCGATGTAGTTCCTCTCCAAGGGTGACTAGTAAGGCGATGGATCCAAAAGGGACCACCCGGTCTCCGGTGAAGCCGACTAGGGGACAACTTACCGGCTTCAACTTTTCCTGGCCAATCTGCATTTTTTGAAGGCCCCCCAAAACAGGATGTCAACCGAGCTCCCGCTGTCGACCAAGATTCTCCAAGTTTTGAAGTTGGAGATCACTGCGGAGATAACCAAGGGGTCATCGTGTGGTTGGTGTAGCTCAGCTGCTTCTTCCTCCGTGAAGGTGATCACGGGGCCCTTGGTCTTTGTCTTCTTGTTGGCCATCCCGACCAGCATTACTTCTACTTCGGTTCGAATGTCCTGAGCATGCTTCTTCCTCACCACAGAGGACTCTCCTCCTCCAGCGAATCCTCCTGCAATGACCCTTATCTCCCCAATGGGATGGGTGGTTATCTCTGTCCTTGTTGGACTGCATCGTTCCCCCCATGTTAAGTCTCGGCCGGCTACATAGCGGCTGAGCCTGCCCCATTTGATCAGATCCTCGATCTGCTGTTTCAGGTCGATGTAGTCCTCCGTGTCATGGCCATGATCATGGTGGAACCGACAGTATCTCCTTTTGTTCCTCATGCTCGAGGGCGTCTTCAGGGGCTCGAGCCATTTCAGGTCCATGTCATCTTTGATCTCCATTAGGACATCCTTTAACTTCGTCGTGAGTGGGGTGAACGTTCGATTTAGACCGCGGTAGTGCTTACGCCTCTCTTCTCCCCAGCTCCTCGCCCGGTTGCTACTTCTGTTCGCCTTCGTCTCCCTCTCATCATTTGAGGTTCCGCTCGGCCTCTTCTTCTCCGTGTGCGAGCCGCTCCCTTCGTCATTGTCTCGCCTGGCACTCATGGCATCTTCCGCATTCATGTGCTTCTAAGCTCGAAGAATCAATTCGGTCATGTCTTGGGGTGGCCTTTTCGATAAGGAGAAGAGGACCTTCCCACTTCTCAAGCCGCTCATGAACACCGTGACAGCCACCTTGTCGTCCACATCGTTCACGGCCAAAGTCTCCTGATTGAACCTCCCCACATACTCCTGCAACATCTCCTCCTTCTTTTGTCTCACAGTTAACAAGTACGCTGCAAGCCTCCTCTGTCTCTAGGCCCCAATGTAATGGCTCACGAAGAGTTTACTGAGTTATTTGAAGGTGGAGACTATCGCTGGTTTGATTTTATTAAACCAGGTTCATGTCGAACCCTTCAACGTGACAGGGAAGGCTCTGCACGTGATCTCATCCGGCACTGCCTGCAGGTGCATAAGCGCCCTGAACATCTTCCAGTGGTCTACTAGGTCTCTAGACCCATCGAACACGTCCACTGTTGGCATTTTGAACTTGGGAAGGAGCGGGTAGTCCATCACCTTCTGTGTGAACGGGGAAGTCGTTCAGCCAATGAGGGCGTCCACGGTGTTTGGAGCTTTAGCTTCCACCGCGACTAAAACTCCTACCATCTGAGCTTGCATGGCCCTCAGTTGTTCGTCCCAAGCATGGGAGCTCTCCGGCTTGTCGCCTACGATCTTCGTCCTCGACGGAATGGCATGGCTCGTTTGTGATTCTTCGATATGGGGCTCACGGCGAAGGAGAGGGTCCTCAACTGGTCCTCCAATGCCATTTTCATTGCTATTACGAGGGATGGATGGATCCTTGTCGACCTCCTGCTCCTCTTGTTCTTCCGCCGGTGGGTTGGGCCGCAGTGGAATCTCTGTCAGAGGAGCAGGGTTTCGTTGGAGCAACTCTGCGTTTTGACAGACCAACTGTTGCATGCTGGCCATCATGTCAGCCACCGTCTTCTCCAAGGCGGCTATCTTCTCTACACTGGTGTTGACCATCGAGTTTCCTTCTAGGAGGGTGCTAATCCCAGACCTAGTCCAGACCATGAAATGCCACGAGGATAGTGGTTTTCCACAAACGGTGCCAGCTGATGATGCAACAAACTCGTGGTGGCTTGCCCCCAAGTCCGGGATGAACTACCCTCTAGCTGGCTAGTGATCTCCTGCGATAAACCCACTGGTGTGATGGGAGCCAAAGGCCCTCAGGTGTTCAATTTAGATTCAAAAAGATCCAAGTGTTGGAGAGGAAAAAATTTCTTAGGGCTTTTCTTAGGATTTGTGTGTTTACGTGGCTGCAAAGGGGTTCAACTTTTCCCTTTGTATGCCTGCATGGGGGTGGTAGGTGGTCTCTCCACGTGGCGGCCTCCAATTGAAGGATTAGAATGGTGTCAAAACACTCGAGAGGGTCATCCCTACACTCCAAGGTGGTGTGTGTCAGAACGGTGTCAGAGGAGTGGGGGACTGTTGCAAGTACATGCCACACCCACGCCCCTGATGCATGCCAGGGTGGCCGGTGTCACAAGTGGGCCCTATTGACACGGTTGGGCACCAACCCGATCGGTGGACAGTTACGGGCATCAATTTAGCTCGGGAGGGCGAGGACGAACAGTCGGGAGACCTGGTCGGGCTACGACCAGGTGACATGGGAAAGGCATCGTCCAGGAAGTGTCGGTCGACTAATAACACGGCCTCTGGTCTGGTCTGGTCGAGAAACCATCATCACCATTCTGTATTAGAGACCATTCTTTATATAAACGATTACAAAAACAAATACAGAGCATGATATCTTAAACTAGTCACTAAATTATGCTAACTTAAGCCCTGTTCTGCCTAAATTTTATATAACAAATTAGTGGTGCTACATGATTACCTATAAGAAGAGGAAATACTGGAATCTCAAGTGGCTTCTCTGGTACACCCACCATGATGAGCTTTCCCTGAGATTTCAACAAACCAGTCAATGGTAAGACAGGGTGAGTTGTAGAGATGGTATCAATGATACTATCCATTGTTCCCATAGCAGCCTATTTACATTCAACGCCTCCAATTAACAACAAAATTGGTCAATTATCAAGAATGCCCATTAAACATATCAGTATAAAAAAAAGTCAAAATTGTAACAACAAATTGAAATCCAAGAAAAAATGGTTACCTGCATCTGATCGGGGCCACGACTAGCCAAAAATAAATCCGCACCAAGGCGTTTAGTAGCTTTATTCTTCTTGTTAGGGGATGCACTAATTACTATCACTTTTGTCCCAAAAGCCTTGGCAAATTTAGTAGCTGCATGTCCCAGGCCACCAAGACCAACCCCGCCCACATGCATACCGGGCTTGTCAAGACCAAAATGTCTTAAGGGACTATAAGTTGTGAGACCAGCACAAAGCAGATGAGCACAAGCTTCAAAAGGCAGATTGTCAGGAATGCGAACCACAAAGTACTCATCTACCACCATGATGTTAGAGTAACCTCCATATGTGGGGGTTTCATCATAGTAGGTTAAATTGTAGGTAGGTACCATTTGGGGGCAGTAGTTCTCAAGATCATCAACACAATTGTCGCAGGAGTGACATGATCCAACCAGGCACCCCACCCCAACTTTGTCACCAACTTGGAATTTCTCTACCTTGCTACCTACCTCTATCACTACACCCAAAATCTCATGCCTGCATTCATCAATTGAATTGACTCATATTAGATTGTATTAATTAATAAGTATTTCACAAGTGAGTGAGTTCCATAAGCATTTATTAATGTAAGTTTCCCAGCAGCATGTCAATTGATAATATTTGATATTGTCATAGGAAGACTACCATATAACAAAACAATTTCAAGGTGTTTTTTCTTTCAATACAGGAATGACTTCAGTTATATGTGGGGATTGGGGGTGATGTTCAAGCCTCGCTTATGATAGCAATGTTGTGTGTATGTCTAATTATGTATATATAGAAAGAAGGCAAAGGAAGGTGCAATGATTATCCAGGGAGTTGAGGATAGGTGGCGTTGTCGTAAGCGTTGGTCATCTGGTTATAGTCCGAGTAATAAATCCCACAGTATAACACCTTTAACATTACGTCTTTCTCACTGGTTTCCCTACAAACACCATTCATTTCCAAAACAAACAACCACCATCGATTAACATCAACACTCACGAAACAGGACACCAAAAACTAAAAAAGAAAACCTGTAGGATTTGATTTCTCTTTTTCAATGCCAAGCTTTTAATTTATCCACAGTTCCATTGAATATGCAATCAATATGTTGAGAGTACAACATATTTGGATGTAAAGAAATAGAGTTTTCTATTTTTACCTTCTGGAGAATTTGAAGGGAGAGAGGACGCCAGAGGCATCTCTGGCTGCCCATCCAAAGGCCTTCACTAGGTGTTGTTCCTCTGGCGATTTTGCCATTACCTGACTTTTGTTTTCAAAGATATAAGCACAGTAACTAGAGAGAGAGAGAGAGAGAGAGAGAGAGAGAATTATGAAATCTTTCACTACTAAAAAATTGGGTTTTTGGGCAGGGAGAATGCTGCTGCAAAAGAGAGAACGCCATCGCAAAACAGCCTTTGAGATGGCAAATTGGGCGTCGCTTAAAAAGGCGCTGCAAAAGTTTTTTGCAACGGCCTGCGCGACGAGAGATTGCCTTTTGCGATGGCATCATCACCGTCACAAATACTCTGTGGCAGACTATATTTTTGCAATGCGCAAGTGTTGTTGCCATTATCCGTCACAAATAGTCTTATTTGTGACGGCATCAACCGTCGCAAATGGGTGATGCAGGATTCCATTACATTAGCGACGATGTTGTGTAGTCACAAAAAAAAATATTGCTGTCAGAAAAGCATGTTATTAGTGACACATATGAATCGTCAGACAAATATGTAGGTAATTCTCAAACTTTTGCTACAACCTTTGCCGTCACATAAAATAACCTGCCGTCATAAAAAGTGGAGAACAAATGTAATAAACTATATTAAATTGGATATTTTTTAATTCCCAAAAAATCCTGTACACACATGAAATAATATAACTGAATTAATTAATAAAAAATGTTCATTCACCAAATTCCTTGAAATTCTTGTTTACACATAAAATAATATAACTAATTCATTCACCAAAAAAACATTCATTTACCAAATTTCATAATCCATATCCACAAAAAATATTATAAATATTAGAATTATAGTCTTTCTATAACATAATAATGGAATTTCAAATATATGCAACAAAGTTTTCCTAAAATGTGAAACTCCAACATCCAAGTGTACCCAAACATCCAGTAATTCAAAATACAAAACGAAATAAAATATTAACAGCCCCTTCAATCCCGATCATCATGGCAGACCTAATGTTTTCCAATAACCTGAAAAAAAAAATAAAACAATTACCAACATGATTGATATAGGCAACATATATACAATATCATATCATGAATGAAACTATAAAAAATAAAATAAAAAATGCTATAATTCTCGAACCGGGAATCTGGCGAACGTGCCGTTTGTCCCCACACGACACCAATGCCTAAACCGTGCTACGTGCCAGATTTCACGCCGTTCCTAGACAGTTTGTGAATTTTAGGCCCCAAAACAACAAAACTTAAACTTTAAAACTTGAAGCGTTATAATATTAGAAAAAATGTTATAATTCCCAAATTGGGAATCCGGTGACCGTGTTGTTTGTCCCCACATGTCATCATTGCCTAAACCATGCTACGTGCCAATTTTCACGCCGTTCCTAGACCGTTCGTGGATTTTGGGTTCCAAAATCCCGAAACTTGAACTTTAAAACTTAAAATGTTATAATATTAAAAAAAAATGCTATAATTCTCAAACTGAAAATCCGGTGAACGTGCCGTTTGTCCCCACACATCATCATTGCCTAAATCGAGCTACGTGCCAAGTTTCACGCCGTTCCTAGACAGTTCGTGGCTTTTGGGCTCCAAAACGCCGAAACTTAAACTTTAAAACTTAAAGTGTGATAATATTAGGAAAAATACTATAATTCTCAAATCGGGAATCCGGTGAACGTGCCATTTGTCCCCGCGCGTCATCATTGCCTAAACTGTGCTACGTGCCAAGTTTCACGCTGTTCCTAAACCGTTCATAGATTTGGGGCCCCAAAGCAACGAAACTTGAACTTTAAAACTTAAAGTGTTATAATATTAGAGAAAATGCCATAATTCTCAAACAGGGAATCCAACGATCGTGCTGTTTATCCCCACACGTCATCATTGCCTAAACCATGCTACGTGCCAAGTTTCACGCTATTCCTAGACCGTTTGTGGATTTCGGGCCCCAAAACGCCGAAACTTGAACTTTAAAACTTAAAGTGTTATAATATTAGAGAAAATTCTATAATTCCCAAACGGGGAATCCGGTGAATGTGCCGTTTGTCCCCACACATCATTATTGCCTAAACCGTGCTACGTGCCAAGTTTCATGTGGTTCCTAGACCGTTCATAGATTTTGGGCTCCAAAACGACGAAACTTAAACTTTAAAACTTATTGTGTTATAATATTAGAAAAAAATACTATAATTCCCAAATCGGGAATTTTGCTACCGTGCCATTTGTCTCCACACATCATCATTGTCTAAACCATGCTACGTGCCATGTTTCATGCCATTCGTAGACCGTTCATGGATTTTGGGCCCCAAAACGCCGAAACTTGAACTTTAAAACTTAAAGTATTATAATATTAGAAAAATTCTATAATTCTCAAACTGGTAATCCGGCGAATGTGCCGTTTGTCCCCACACGTCATCATTGCCTAAACCGTGCTACGTGCCAAGTTTCACGCCGTTCCTAGATCGTTTGTGGATTTTGGGCCCCAAAACGCTGAAACTTGAACTTTAAAACTTAAAGTGTTATAATATCACAAAAAATGCTATAATTCTCAAACCAGGAATCCATTGAACGTGTCGTTTGTCCCACACGTCATCATTGCCTAAACCGTGCTACGTGCCAAGTTTCACGCTATTCCTAAGCCATTCATAAATTTTGGGCCCCAAAATGACTAAACTTTAACTTTAAAACTTAGTGTTATAATATTAGAAACATTGCTATAATTCTCAAATCGGGAATCTGGTGACTGTGCCGTTTGTCCCCATACGTCATCATTGCCTAAATCGTGCTACGTGCCAAGTTTCATGTCGTTCCTAGACTGTTCGTGGATTTTGGGCCCCAAAATGACAAAACTTGAATTTTAAAACTTAAAGTGTTATAATATTAGAAAAAATGCTATAATTCTCAAACCGAGAATCCGGCTACCGTGCCGTTTGTCTTCACACGTCATCATTGCCTAAACTGTGCTACGTGCCAAGTTTCATGTTGTTCCTAAACCGTTCGCGGATTTTAGGCTACAAAATGCCGAAACTTGAAATTTAAAACTTAAAGTGTCGTAATATTAGAGAAAATGCTACAACTCCTTAACCGAGACTCCAGTGACCGTGCCGTTTGTCCCCACACCTCGTGAGTGTTTTATACAAAATAGATTCACATTAAATATATATAATTCTATACCTAGTCAGTAGGTCCTGGCGTAGCTGATGGTGGTGTAGTTGATGGTGGCGTAGCTGGTGATGCAGAAGGTATAACATCATCACCCACGGACTCCTGAAATACTTGATGGCCACTAAATGCATCTAGTACCTACATATTTAAGTAAATATTTATTACTAATTACTTTGTAATACATATGTCAATATAACAAAAGGGGTAATTTATCAAACCTGCATAGCCGCTTTCATATTGCCTGCACCCTGCAAACCTATGCATTGAGTGACTGTCAGCATAACTAACTCTCTAATATCATCTTTAAACTGTGTGAGGTGCTGAGTGACGTGCTGCGTGATCTCCTCAACACTTGGGCTCTGTGGGGGCGGCTGCGAGGAGCCAGTTGACTGTGATGAACTAGCACTCTTACACTGTAAATCTGATGGAAGTATACCTATCCCGTAGGTCTGGCAATATCCATGCTCATCCTTCCCCATCATTTTTATGAAAATGCGATCTCGAACCTTATTAGTCCTCTCTTCCTCAGGCATCACCTTAAGTCGCCCCTCAAATTCAACCTACAAAAGGGGGAATTAATTACAAACAAAAAACTGAAACTATTACTAAAGGACCACTATACAAGTATACTTACAACAATGGTTGCCACCTCTAGGTCAAAAGTCCTATGTGACGCAATGTAGATGCGCATCCTGTCAATCCTCTTCCCTTCATTTGATAGCTGCAATTATAAAATAATTACAGATGTTAAATTCAAATAATTGTTTTCATGAACTTAAATTAAGTAACTTGAATTATGTACTTTCTATCGTATTTGGCGAAGATGCGTCCTCCCAATTCAATGAAGTATGGCACGATGCTTTCGATTAGCAGAATTTCTGTTCGATATCTCCTACATTATTGTCAAACATGAATTTAGACCCAATAAATGATGCAATCCTAGGTTTAGCAAACAGAAAGAGATTGCAAGAACTAAAGTAGAAAGTTAAACCTGTGAGTCTCTAACAAAAGAGATAAAGAACCCACAAAACAAACATGAATGCAACCAATAAGTTATTACCTGTGCTTTGGGGCTCCTCCAATAAGTCACTAGCTCTTTCCAAACTTCTGGCATGACAATCTTAGGGGGTCTAGTATCAAGGATGGGGGTCATCCTTGGATGAAAAAAAATGCTTTTTCTTTAACTTAGTCTTCTTATCTCTCCAAATCTTAGAGCATGACTTCATGCAAACTACTTTATATTCTGGCGGATAATATACCAAATTATCCTACAAATAAGAAAATATAGAACATTAGCTAACATTTTATATTAAGTAACTTAAAAAACAGCAAGTGTATATATTACTACCTCTACATCATTCCAAATGCCATCTTTGATATTATCAGGAACGTTATCCCAATCTAAATAGTTAAAGGGAACTCGTTCCGCTACTAAATGGCCAAGCTGGCTAGACATTCGGGTGCTATCATTGCCAACGGGCTCTCCAAACTCATCGAACTGCACCACCACATTTTTAATGGTTAGACCCCAACCTAGAATGCCATTGGCAATGCCTCGACCACCAACTGATGAAGATGATACCTCAACACCTGTATCATTCAACAAAGCAAGACAACATTGAAAACATTACCCCAAGCAAGACTCAATGGCCAATTACAATATCAGAAATCATGGTAAAATTTGATAATATTAGATGGGCACAAAGAAGTCTTACCCAATCAAGTGAAAAGAAAATTATACTAATAGATGTCTACATGATTTTGCAGAGATGAAAATGCATGAAAAGAAACAGGGGACAACAATAAGCATATATAAATCAATAACTTAATGCCTAGCCCAAAAAAAAAATCAATAACTTAAAGATAAGAGAAAGTGATTGTGCATATATGGCCATTTAATTGCAGCAGGTATCGTCACTTTGCTACCAACTTATTTACTTATTGTTAAGAAGTTTGGAAGGCTCACCATCCCCATCATTTTTCTAATTACGCAAAGATATAAAAGCCAAGTTTTAGCTAAAAATTTAAAGAAAAGATAAAAGAAAATTGTAAGGCAACCCCAAACAGCTGATAGAATACTCTTTTTTTTCCTCTTGAACTAGCTTAAAAACCCAAACCAAGCAAGACAACATTGAAAATATTACCCCAAGCAAGACAACTAAGTTTTTTTCATAGTCCTTTGTCGCATAACTTGAAAACAAAAGTCATTAGAATATAAAACATAGCTACTGCTACCAACTTATTCACTCATTGAAGCATTTCAAAAAGCAAACTAGTAAAAAAAAGGGTCAGCACACCAAGAGACTACTCACATAAATATGCTTAAACCTAACGCCGAAAGGATCAAGTATCCATATAGAAGGACCAAACCTATATACCTCCAGATGGTGCTGGTATTGGTACCGGCGGTGGTGGTGGTGGTGCTGCTGCTGCTGGTGCTGGTGGTGCTGGTGCTGGTGCTGCTGCCACCGTGATAGGTAATGGTGATGGTGTAGAGTCTTCACTACTCTTAGGTGAGCTTAGACGAAGTGCCTCAAACATAGTACGAGGACGGTGGGCACGTCTCATCGAGGAAGACATCTGCAAGACAAATTAGAACATACTATATATAGTCGTGTTGTACGTACCATGTAAGCATTTTTTTTTTTCAAAACCATTTAATTTCTAGTGAGCTGCATATGTCTGATACATCTCCAAACCATGAAACCATTGTTCAAAAGTTCAAGACATAAAATTAATAGTTCATAATAATTTATAAGAAAAATAAAACAAAAATGCAAATATTCTACTCAAAACTCATAAGCTACAACCAAGAGACTGAAATATCTTCTAAGTATTAACTTCAGCAACTATCTCTCCTTCAGTTCCTCCCCTAACCCAAGTACCATCTGCATCATCAATTACGACTACATTCTCCTCTATTTGTAGACTTGTGTACGGATCAGCTTGAGGAACCGCGGAATTCATATCAAACAAACCTCTTTGGGACATCTTGACAACAACATGCCACTATGGCGCCAAAGCATTTGAAGCATACCAAACTTGCTCAGCTTGGGATGTGAAGATGAACGGTTCATCTATAACTCGATTATCTCGATACAACAAGTGGTTGAAGTTGACCAATGTGAACTTGAAGCTGTCTTCCTTCTTTCCGTGATTGTTATCAATCCAATTACACTTAAACATTACATGTGGCATGCTATTAGTGTATCTTACTTTTATAATGTCAGTTAATTGCCCATAATAGTACACAACCCCAACACGAGGATTGTTATCTCTCCGACTAGCATAACTTAATGTCTCTGCCTTTAAAGCTACACCACTATTTTGTGTAACTCGATGGTCATCCATGCCCTTCACTTAAAAATGAAACCCATTCACATTACAGGCATTATACCTCCATGCAACCGAATCAGGACCAGCTGCCAATGTAATGATTTCTTGGGACAATGTGACATAACTTGTTAGCAAAGTTTGTACCTGTTTAGAAATTTAATGTTACTTTTAATTAATGCATTTATATCGTATAGTAATAAGTATGTACATGTTCTTTGAACCAAGTGTGGAATGTTTCAAAATGCTCGTGTTGGATCTAGCAAGCGTCTACGCTGGGCCTTCTTTGTTTAATGAATGCAAGGTTTAAGCTATGTAATTTGAGAGATACCAACATATCATGTACAAAGATTAATAAAAATAAAATGAAGAATGTTAATTAAATAACTTACTTTCTAAATGGTTCAACTGATTTTGTGTTGAACAAGACATAGCGATGAATCTGCATCTTTGAATTGAGGTTAATAGTATATTGCAAGCCTTTCCCCTCTGGACCATCGATGTTCCGCACTGATCGATGGGATTTTGTTTCGACATCATGTAGATATTGTGCACAGAAATTCAAACACTCCTCCATCATGTAACCTTTAGCTATTGAACCCTCAGGGTAAGCTCGGTTACGGACATACTCTTTTAATGTCAGAAGATACCTCTCAATTGTGTACATCCATCAATATTGCACTGGTCCAACTTATTGGCCCAAAAGACAACCCAAGAAGGGGATGAATTGGATTTTTTGAATATTAATGACAATTAAGATTAATTAAAATTAATCTACACAATGTAACAGTGATCAATCTATGTGTAATGCAATGTAAACAAAAGAGGAAAAGAAAACAGAGTAATAGAAAGAACACAAAGAGTTATCTAGGTTCAACCACAATTCGTGGTCTACGTCCTCACCCTAAGATCCCCTTGAAGTCTTCCTCCACTATGTAATCTCCAATTACAAATGGGTGCTGATTGACCAAGTGCTCAGCTCACTCTTTACACAAGAACCTCTTCCCAAGTTCTTTAGCCACCCAGTGGTTTTGTCCAAGATCCACTCAAACTTACAAGAGTTTTTCTTTCACAAAAGAACTCTCAAACTCTCACTTACAAGTGTATAAAGATATACAAATGATGTACAAACTCTCTAACAAGAGTGGATTAAAACAATCAAAGCTCACACAGTGAAGACAAAGAGAATGTTTAGAATATACTACTTGATCAGTTAGTGGATGTTTGTTTCTTGTCTCTCTTGTTGTATAAATGCAGTTGGAAGCTTGTATATAAACCCCTGTATTGATTTCTTCCGTTGGAGGTTGTTGGGGTTCATTTAATGCACGGCCAGTCTGTTATAACGTTTGAAAAATTAGCCATTATATCCCAAGGGTTGACTCTTTGCCATAAAGGGTCGACTCTTCTGGTCTACATTTTCCAGATGTTGTCCACTGTCTCCATGAGTCGGTTCATTGATCATTGTGTCTTCGAGTTATTTTCTTCTGTCTTCAAGAGGCGACTCTTCAATTCCATGAGTCGGCTCTTAGCATATAAATCTTGCTTTAGTCTTCATGAGTCGATTCTTTATTTCAAGGGTCGGCTCATTGATCATTTGGTCTTCAGCACTTTGCTTATGTCTTCATGAGTTGGGTCTTTATCTCCATGAGTCGACTCATTGCTTATTCTGTCTTCACGTTTGTGCTTCTGTATTCATAAGGCGACTCTTCATTTCCATGAGTCGGCTCATTGCCCAGAAATCTTCATTGTCTTTCAATGACCAAGTTCATCTTCAGCCATATTATAAGATCTTCAAGGAGTCTTTTCTTCTAGGGTATGATGATGTCGCGCCCAGATTTTTTGCACTCGAGGAATACTCACACAAGCGGGAAAAACGTTGTACTCTCTCGTTAGAACTCACCCTCCTAAAAGAATGAGTACGACTAAGTTTGAATTGAAAATAGATTTGAATAAAGGGCTTTTGAAAAAGGTTTAGAGTCGCCACCTGACATGATTAAGGTGAGTTAGGTCACCTAAAAACTAAGCATAATCCGAAAACTACACTTAGGGTTCTGGAAAAACGATTTTGAAAATATCTCCTCATGAGAGAGTTTTTAGGAAAACAGGTTGTTTGGCAACCTTTGGAAAACATTTAGCCCTTTTTTGAAAATAACTCCTTTTGGTCTTTGAAAACAGTGATCCTAGGTTCAGAGGTTGGTTACGTGTAGGAAAGACGCACTAAGCCGTCACCCTACCCCGCCCTTTTGGTACCTACATGTCAATCTACCCTAGATTCACCTATGAGAGTCTTCACCTAACTATGTTCAATCCTATCCACTTTGAAAAACAATGTTTAAAAAGAAACTAACATGATTCATGATATGCAAGTGCAAGATAAGAGACTTGATTTAGAAAATAGATTTGAAAAGAAGAATTTGGTTTGATTTTAGAAGAAAGATTTGAAAGGATAGATTTCAAATTGAAAAGTTTGAAAAATTAGAAATAGAGATTTGAAATTGGAAGTTTGAAAATAGATTAGAGATTTGAAAAGACTATAGAATTTGAGATTTGAAAAATGTGGAGATAGAAATTTAAAAAATCTTGTGGAATTTGAGATTTGAAAAATGTTGTGACCGCACCCATGAGGGTTGCCTACGTATCCTTTTGCAGAAATCAGGTCAGTCGTAGTTCGGACAAGAGTCCGATTGAAAATAGAAGAATTGACTGGAAGAAAGAGATTGAATTGGAAATTGGATTGGAAGATTGAGAGATTGAACTTTGATTGGAAAACTTGAAAAGAATTGATTTTGGAAAGCTTGGTTTTAGGAAACCTAGACTTAGGAAAGACTTGAGACTTAGAAAAGATTTGACTTCAGTTATAAGGAATTTAGAAAAGATTTGACTCAAACGTTGGACTTGAAAAATTTAGGAAATGATTGGATTTAGGAAAGATTCGAATTAGGAAAGGTCCAATTTAGGAAAGTTTCGAATTAGGAAAGTTTTCATTGTAGGAAAGTTTTGGTTTAGGAAAGTTTCAACTTAAGAAAGTTTCGAATTTAGAAAATTTTTGAAATAGGAAAGGTTTTCAAATTAGGAAAGTTTTGAAATAGGGAAGTTTTGAAATAAGGAAGTTTTGAAAATAAGAAAGTCTTAAGTTTAGAAAGCTTTAGATTTGGAAAGATTTGAAGTTTAGAAAAGTTTAAAATTTAGAAAGTTTGGAAGTTTAGGAAGATTTGACTTAAGAAAGTTTTGAATTTAGAAAACTTCAAATTTGGAAAGATTTGAAATGTAGAAAGTTTAAGATTTAGAAAGTTTTAGAGTTTTACAAAATCTTGAGATTAGGAAAGGTTTGAGTTTAAGAAAGATTGGAAAACCTAGATTTGGAGAGTTAAGATTTGAAAAGAGGTAAAGTTAGGAAAGGGTTGAATTTTGAAAGTTGAATTTTAAGATTTGGGAAAGATTTTTACGTTCAAGTTTTGGAAACTTAAGATTTAGGAAAGTAGAAGATTAGGAAGGAGTTGAATTAGGAAAGATTTGGGTTAGGAAGGGATTGGATTTTGTTTCTAAGAAGAAGTGTTTGATTTTGTTTCCAAAAAAGGAGAATTGGATCTAGTTTCCTAAACGAGAAGATTGGATCTAGTTTCCTAAACCGGAACATTGGATTTGGTTTCTTAAAGGAAAGATGGGATTTGGTTTCCTAGAGGAAAGATAAGATTTGTTTTCCTAAAAGGAAAATTGGAATTGACAAGGATTTGGGAAGGGAGGTTTTAGAAACCCTAGATTTGGAAGGCTATACTTTTGACGTAGAAAAGAGGTTTTAGAAATATGTATAGTTTTGATATGAAAACAAGAGGTTTTGGAAACTTAGGTTTTAACGCAAGTTTAAAAACTATGTTTTTGGAAAGAAAAATAGGGTTTCCTAATTGTCGGCTCTAGGGCTTGACTTGGGCACCAAGAAAAAGGATTTTTTGGAAAGTGTGTTTTTGGAAACAAGTTTTTGGAAGGAAATCCTAGAAAGGAGTTTTTTAGAAAGAGATTTTTAAGAAAGAGATTTAGGAAGAGGTTTTTCTAAGAAGGAAAACTAGGAAACGTTTATGGAAAATAGACCTTGAAGAGAGCGTTTTGGAAAGGAGTTTAAAAAGAGAAGTTTTGGAAAATAGATTTTTGGAGGGAGTTTTTACAAAACAATTTTGGAAAGAAGAGCTTTAGGAAAGTATGTTGAAAAAGAGATTTTTAAGAAGAGATTTTTGAAGAGAAGGTTTTTAGAAGGTATAGAAATGTCTCACTTTCCTAAAGCGATTCTAACCATAAGAGGGCTAGAACCACTTTAGGAAAGCGGTTTTGAAAACAACAAGATTTGAAAATATAGACCATAAAAGTCACTTTGAATATAACACTTTCCTAAAGCAATCCTAACCATGGAAAGGCTAAAATCACCCTAGGATTATGATTTTGAAAACAAGTTTTGAAAAATGAGATTTTGATGCAATTCTGAAAACAAATTTGAAAACGATTTTTCGAAGATGCAAGATCATGATATGCACAATGTAAATTTGGGGTCGTGAACATACAAGGTTAAGGCTTCACCACATAATCAAGGGGGCCGAACCCATGTGGTCTCAGGTTAGCCTAAAGGAAAGCCCCCGACACGGTGACCCCCCAATAGTCTAATCTTACACATGGACCGGGAGTCCCCTTGTTTCAAGCATGCAAAGAAAGGGGGGAAAGAGATGGGGGATTAAAATAGAGAAAACCTAAGTGGGTTAGGAGAGATAAGAGAAAGGGGGAAGTGCAGAAATTTAAAGAGAAAGCCTATCGTATGTCTTGTTTGTTTTATGTGCCTTGCTTGTCTTTGGTCTTCGTCTTGATCTTCATCTTCAATCTTCAAGAGTTGTCTTCAATCTTCAAACTCTAGATTGTAGCTCTTCAAGTCTTTAAAGGAGGGCTGAAGGCTAGTGTATGAGTGTATGGGAGTGTGTATGAGTGTATAGGAGGCTAGGGTTCAGTGTATGGTGGCTAGGGTTTGGAAAACCTAGAGAAGCTAGGGTTTAAGGAGTGTTCGAGCTCTGTATATCGACTATTGGTGTTTTTAGACTGAGTTTGCGGACCCCTTTCACGCTGGAAGAGACTCTGTATTTATAGAAAGAGGAATGCACTGGCGCCTGTTGCAGTGGCGCCAAGCCAAACATTACACTGGCGCCTTTAGGAGTGGCGCCAGCCATTTAGGAAATGTTTAAGGTTGGCAAGCAACGTATCTTTGACTATATTTGGGGGCCTGTACTAGTGACTACCATGCAATATTTAGCCTGGCTTCACTAGGAGTAACTCCGGAAAGTCCGGGAATGATTTAAGGGACCAGGAATGACCCAAAAGGCCAAAAAAGAGTAGGAACACTTAAAATAGTGTCCCGAAGGTATTTGACTTGAAAAATGAGGATAGGATGTGTCGAAAGGGTTGACCGGGTCTTTAGGGGCAAAAAGGTCAATCGGATCAAGAAGCTACCGGGACGAACTCGGACTGTCCCGGAAGAAAACTCAAGATTTGGAAACATTATTCAGAATGTTCCCAAAGGTTTCCGATTTGATACCCAGAGCCGGTGTGGTCGGAAAAGGCGACCAGCCCTCTAGGGGCAAAACGGTCATTTCGCACCGGGTTTGCCAGAATTGACTCCGAATGATCCGAGAAGGTAGAGGAAGATTGGGAAAACTATAAGAAGTATTCTCAGGAGGTCACCAGTTTGATACCCAGAGCCGGTGTGGTCAGAAAAGGTGACCAGCCCAACAGTGGCAAAACCGTTATTTTGTATCGGGTTTGCCGAAATTGACTCGGAATGATCCAAAAGGATAAAGAGAGATTGAGAATACTATAAAAAGCATTCTCAGGAGGTTACCGGTTTGATACCCAGAGCCGGTGTGGTTCCCAGGGCGTTTGGATGCCTAGGGGCAAAATAGTCATCTTGACCAAAAAGTCTCGTGAAAGGCCCAAGGGGCGGTTTGGTCATTTTTCACCGAAGCGGGCTAGCAGGCACCGGTGTTGACCTGGGTTTTGAGTGTTTCCGCCACTCTGATGGTGGTCGTCGTGACACAGGGTTTGTTGGCAATTCCCTATATCAACCTATTTGCAAGTATTTCCGCTACTCTAATGGTTCGCGATCATGCCCGAGACTGCCTGATCTCGGGAAGCTGCTAAAGGGACTTAGCACCTGAGAAGTCAATTTTCTCAAAAGGCGTGCCTAAACGGACGTTTCTGCATTGGCGGGCTAGCAGGCGCCAAAGGTGGACCGTTCTACCATCTAGAGGACTTGGGGTCTCGTCCCGGTCGACAGGTTTAAAGGGACTTACCGTTTTGAAGAGATTTTCTTCAAAAAACGTGTCGGACCATCTCGAAGAATAAACTGTTGCGAGAGAGGGATTGGAATTGGAAAGGGGACTTACAATCTTCGAAAAGACGTGCCTGATTTGGAACCGTCTCGAGGAATAAACTGTCCCGAGAGAGGGATTAGAATTGGAAAGGGGTCTTATCATCTTCGAAAAGACGTGCCTAATTTGGAACCGTCTCGAGGAATAAACTGTCTCGAGAGAGGGATTGGAATTGGAAATGGGACTTACCGTCTTCGGAAAGACGAGCTTGGTTTGGAATAGATTTACTGTCTCGAGGAATCAACTGTCTCGAGAGAGGGGTTAGAATTGGAAAGGGGACTTACCGTCTTTGGAAAGACGTGCCTGATTTGAAACCATCTCGAGGAATAAACTATCTCGAGAGAGGGATCTAAATTGGAAAGGGGTTTTATCGTATTTGGAAAGACGTGCCTGGTTTGGAACCGTCTCAAGGAATAAACTATCTCGAGAGAGGGGTTGGAGTTGAAATTGGAAAGGACAATGCCTCTGAGGGCATTTTGGTCATTTTGCCTCTATTTGGGTCTGGTGGGCCCGTGAAGCAATGGACAGATGGGATTTGGACTTAGAGAGTTGGTTTTGATTGGAATACGTCCATATTAACTTGAGTACAAGTCTGGACGGAGCATAGACTGCCGAGCGGTCAAAAATGGGGTGCTTACAGTTGCCCCTCTTTTTCTGTCTTTGCATGTCAAAGACAGAAAACGATAAAAGTAAGAGTCCCATGTTAATCGCAAGGCAGTCGGAGGGACAGACATTGGAAATCTTTTGACAACGGGGGTCGAAAACGGAGATCGGGCTAAAAAGGCCTTCGAAAATGAGATTTGGTGGGAAAGGGGGCAAAGCTGCCCAAAATTGGAAACTAGCGCCACTAGGAGTGGCGCCTGGCTTAGGATCAAAACCAGCAAATTGCTGGTTTGACACTGCTGCAAGTTTTGAAAAGTTTGGGAGAATCTTAAACCTGATTGGAAAATAAATTTTCTTAAAGAACTAAATCAAAAAAGCTTAGAGATTGATTGAAAAAATTGAGATTTGATTTTGAAAATGATTTTTGACCTTAATTTTTGAAGTAGATTTGGGAAGGAAACATTTAGCAACCTTAGAATTTGATTTTAAGAAGTGATTTTGAAGATGAACTTTTGGAAGAAAGAATTAGAAAACCTTTTGAAAATCGATTGTGGAAAGGAACTTTTAAAAGAAAGATTTTTTGAAAACTTTTGGAGGAAAATAATAGGAAACCCCTGGAAAACTGATTTTGAAAAAGAAACTTTTGAAAGGAAGGAGTTAAGAAAGTTTTCGAGAGTTGTTTTTTTAAAAAAAAATAACTTTTTAGGAAACTTTTGAGAGTTGATTTTAGAAAAGAAACTTTGAATGAAAAGTTTAAGAAACCCTTTAAGTTGGTTTGAGTAGAATTTATATGAAAGTTGTGTCATTCATTTTCATTTATATTTTATCTTTGGTTATCATCATTATTAATTTTTTTCTTGCTTTTATTTCTTATCTTTTGAACTGCATATACCATGTATTAATACCTCTTACCTTGACTCACCTTTCAGGACGGCATACGCGGGCAATAACAGTTCCGAGGGGAGACACTGCTTCAGGAAGGTGGACCAGACAGATTTTGTCAGCAACTCCAGCCGCTCTAGGGGTAGTTAGCACTTTGCCAATCGAGCATCTTCTAGCCAGAGTGGGAGGGGGGAGTAGATCTCCAATCGACCCCTTCCTTTTAGTTAAGCCAGCCTTTGAAGAGAAAATGGATGTTGAAGTTTCCCACCTTTTGACCTTTAGGATGGCCGATGTTATTTTGAGTTGACTGTGGATTTGGTATGACGAATATCTTCCAGGTGAGCAAGACATTTTTCATCGGTTCTTTGGTTGCTTGGCTCCTCTCCTATTGGCGCAACTTGTTTCTCTGGTAATGGTTCCCTTTTGGCCACCTGACCCGTCTTTCTTGGGGAATGCGAGCTTGTCCCTACTCTCCATGAGTATGGCTTCCTCCTAGGTCTTCGAAATGGTTCAGCTGACATTATGGGACCTACTTTTCCTAATGGCTGCGTCACGATTGTCTCTTCTCAGCTTGGGCTCCTTTGTGCGGCCTTTTCTTCTGATCTGCTACCCCAGTTTCCTCATGTCCCGGTGAAGTTCTTGTTTCTCTCATTTTGAGTTTGCGACAGATAGGGGACTGGCATATTCCTCAAGATTGGTCCATTTTTCTAAGGTAGCCCTAGCTCTGCGTCTCCTAATTTTGTTGATGTTTCCACCAGGGGGGATGACTTGGTCAACTGTTGGTTATGTGCACTGCGTGTCAAGATTCGTGCGGGGCACTCCCAAGCTCCAATGATTGTGGGAGAGACCTTCGTGAGCCTTACCAAACTCCAGTCAGGGGTCAGTGCTCATTTTCGGGGCTATGCTTCATTATTCCAGCTTTGAGCAGTCAGACACTTATTCGTTACTCCCTTTTTTTAGCATAGATGGTATCTTGAGTCAGGAGTCATTTGATTGGGGAGGTCGAGGGTGGGTCATTACCCCATTATCTATTTCTTGTCGGTCATGGAAATCTAAGCTTTCTGAGGTGTGTAACAGTGCTGTAGATGTCTGAGTGGCGGTTTTAACTCCTTTTTGCATTTTACCTTGTTCCTTGTTTCTTATTTGAGAGAGAGGGAAAGACATAGAGTTAGTTTTGTACAAAAATAATTTTAAAAATGCCCTGGTAAAGGGCATCATTTTTTATTTTTTATTATGATTGCACGTGGGATTAAATGCATGATTTATTTTTTTATGAATGCACAGGCTCACACAAAAGTGGAATTGAATGCATGTTATACTTTTAGATAATGCACATATAGGAATGGAATTGAATGCAATGTCGCCTATTTTTTGTGATAAATGTACAGATTTATGTAAGAATTGAATTAAATGCATGACCTACTTCCCTACGAATGAACAGGTTCATACAAGAATGCAGTTGAATGCATGAATAAACTACATAAGAATCTAAATGGATGTACAGGTTATACATGTCATGGATGCATCAGTACTACATGTATATAACCTATTTACAAAGAATGCCCCAAGATTGCCCCAGGGCCTATACTCTCAAGATTCTGTTTCCTTTCCAGGATTCTGCCCCATTCAGTTTTGTCCCATTCATATCGGGGTGTGATAGCATTTGCACCATTCTCCAGAGATCTTGACCTTTTGGTTTGCTATCCTATCCCTACTTTCTACAGGGTTGTTGTTTGGGGTTTTTTCTGATCTCACTTGGTTTTCTCTCTCAGATCTCCAAAATGCCACCATGGCTCGAGCGACAACTCGCATGCCCTTTGCAGAGCGACAAATAGCTAAGCCCTCAATCCGAGAAGACTTCTTTTAGGACCGTAATGTAGGCTGGGTTTAGAGGTTGTAAGAAATGAAGGGATATTTAGGCTCAAAGATCTTCGTTTAGTGGGTTGTTTAAACCAAAACCATCTGAGCACACCTTGGAGCATGAGATTGCCCCTTGCATTCCCTTCTAGTTCTCCTTTCTCAGCCTAGTTGTCTTGGTATTGTTCAGGCTTATTTGGACTAAGCAATTTTCTTTGATCAGAGAGGACTTTAATTTGGACCGTAACGTAGGCTAGGTTAAGGGGTTTATGAATGAACGAGATATGTAGGCTCAAATTCGATGTTGCTTCAAGTAGGGTTTAGATCCGCACCATCCTTGGTTGGTCTTCCAGTGGGGTTTCATCCCCTGATATCCTCCTCTAGCTTCAGAAACATGTTTGGCTCATTTAGATCAAGCAATCTTTCTCAATCAGAGTGGACTTTAGTAGGGTTGTAATGTAGGCCATGGTTTGGGGTTTAACAAGAAAGGGTAAAGGCTTAAACCTATTGCTCCTACTGGGCTTCCTTATCACCTAAGATCACCTTTGAACATATATTCTTTAAAGAGTTCACCTTTCTTGTAATCTAATCATTGACCTTGCAACGGAGTTGTCTGACATTTGCCCCCTGATTTCTCGCCTTTCTATATGTTCTTCAAGATAACACAAATATTTTTTGTTTTCGGCCTCCTGCCCCTTGGCAACTCTTTTCCTTTGCTGTTCTTTTTCATCTCTTTTCTTTCTTTTTATGAAACAAACAATTCTGCAACCCTTTTCCTCCTTTGACATTTTTCTTAACAACTCAATCTAACCCATTATGGGCAGTGATCCTAAGGTTGGGGTTTTTTTCTAGAGAAAAAGGCAACTGGCTCAATAAGTTTGACAAGGGTTGCTTTTAACTGTATGGGAAATGAAATGAGGGCCCCTCTTCATTTTGAACAAGATTGCTTGATCCATAGAGCCTTCACGTTACTTCAGCTTGATGGTCGATGACATTGTTTACTAGATCTTCTGCTGCTTGTCTGCCCCAATGTGGGGGGATGGTTTCAGATTGGGGTTGACAAAAATCTTTTGCTTTCTGCGAGACACTAGTGGGTTAAGTAAAGGGGATATTTATGTGTATGATAGCAAAATTGAGGACCTCTAATCATTTCAAATTGAATTGCTTAGTCCATAAAGCCTGAGAACAAAATTTAGACAATATTCCTAGGAATGATGTGTTTCTGTCAATGAAACCCCTACATGTTCTATCAAGTCAACTATTCTATGCTTATCCCAATGTGGGGGATGGTTCTTGGTTTGGGATATCTAAAAAGAAATTATATACAGCTCTAGTGGGCTGAGCAAAGCGTAGTTTTTATTTAGGATAAATAGAATAATGGCTTCTCATCATTAAAAGTACTCGGCTGCCCATCGCTTAGCTAGGGTATCACGCAAGTGTCGCCTTTTCAATGAACTCCACACCTCTCTGTTGAGACTGTTTTCTTCCTATCTCTCACTCTCTCTATGTCTCTCAAAGGTTTTAACCCTGTCGCGCCCAGATTTTTCGCACTCGAGGAATACTCACACAAGTGGAAAAAATGTTGTACTCTCTCGTTAGAACTCACCCTCCTAAAAGAATGAGTGCGACTAGGTTTGAATTGCAAAATTGGTTTGAATAAAGGGCTTTTGAAAAAGATTCGGAGTCACCATCTAACTTGATTAAGGTGAGTTAGGTCACGTAAAAACTAAGCATAATCCGAAAACTACACTTAGGGTTTTTAAAAAACAATTTTGAAAATATCTCCACAAAAGAGGGTTTTAAAGAAAACAGGTTGTTTGGCAACCTTTGGAAAATATTTAGCCCTTTTTAGAAAAAACAACTCCTTTGGTCTTTGAAATCAGTGATCCTAGGTTCGAAGGTTGGTTACGTGTAGGGAAGACACACTAAGCCATCACCCTACCCCGCCCTTTCGGTACCTACATGTCAATCTACCCTAGATTCACCTACAAGAGTCTTCGACTAACTATAGTTCAATCCTATCTACTTTGAAAAACAATGCTTGAAAACTAACATGATGCATGGTATGCAAGTGTAAGGAAAGAGAATTGAAAACTAGATTTGGAAAAAGATTGATTTGAAATTGATTTGATTTGAAAATAGATTTGAAGAGATGGAATTGAAATTGGAAAGTATGAAAATTTAAAAATAGAAATTTGAAAATAGAAATTTTGAAATTGGAATTTTGAAAATAGATTGGAATTTGAGATTTGGAAAGATTTTGGAAACCGCACCCATGAGGGTGGAATTGAAAGTTTGAAAAGTGTTGTAACCGCACCTATGAAGGTTGCCTACGTACCCCTTTGGGAGAATCAGGTCAGCCATAGTTCGGACAGGAGTCCGATTGAAAATAGATTGATTTGAAGAGAGAGATTGGATTGGAAGAAAGAGATTGAATTGAAAATTGGATTTGATTTGAGATTAGAAGAGGAGATTGGAAATTGAAATTGAGAAGATTGGACTTACTTTGGAAAGATTGATTTTGGAAAGACTCGGTTTTGGAAAAATGGATATTTAGGAAACCTAGACTTAGGAAAAGTAGGAGACCTAGGAAAGACTTGAGATTTAGAAAGATTTGACTCGAATGTCGGACTTGGAAGATTTGGAAAGATTGAATTTTAGGAAATGTTTGAATTAGGAAAGGTCCGATTTAGGAAAGTTTCGACTTAGGAAAGTTTCATTTTTGGAAAGTGTCGAATTAAGAAAGTTCCAACTTAGGAAAGTTTTGAATTTGGAAAGTTTCAACTTAGGAAAGTTTTGAATTTGGAAAGTTTAGAATTTTGGAAAGGTTTTGGAAAAAGAAAAGTTTTCAATTTAGGAAATGTTCGAATTAAGAAAAGTTTCAACTTAAGAAAGTCTTGAGTTAAGAAAGTTTTGAGTTTAGAAAAATTTTAGATTTGAAAAGATTTTGAAGTTTTGGAAAGTTTAGAATTTAGAAAGATTTGAAATTTAGAAAGTTTAAGATTTAGAAAGTTTTAGGGTTTTAGGAAATCTTGAGATTAGGAAAGGTTTAAGTTTAGGAAAAGTTTGAAAACTTAGGTTTGAAAAGTTAAGATTTGAAAAGAAGGTAGAATTAGGAAAGGGTTGAATTAGGAAAGATTTTTATGTTCAACTTTTTGGAAACTTAAGGTTTAGGAAAGTGGAAGTTTAGGAAGGATTTGAATTAGGAAAGATTTGGATTTGGAAGGGATTGGATTTGGTCTCTAAAAGAAAAGATTTGATTTTGTTTCCAAAAACGGAGGACGGGATCTAGTTTCCTAAACGGGGAGATTTGATTCGGTTTCCTAAAGGGAAGATAAGATTTGGCAAGGATTTGGAAAAGGAGATTCTAGAAACCCTAGATTTGGAAAATTATAGTTTTGACGTAGAAAAGAGGTTTTGGAAACATGTATAGTTTGGATGTGAAAACAAGAGATTTTGAAAACCTAGGTTTGGGGCAAAGTTTGAAAATCATGTTTTTGGAAAGAAAATTAGAGTTTCCTAATTGTGAACTCTAAGGCTTGACTTGGGCTCTAAGAAAAGAGTTTTTGGAAAGTGCGTTTTTGGAAACGAAGGTTTTCTAGAAGGGAATCCTAGGGAGGAATTTTTGGAAAGTGAATTTGAAGAGGGAGTTTTTGGAAAAAAATTTTAAAGAGAAGGAGTTTTGGAAAGTGTGTTTTTAGAAACGTAGATTTTAGAAGGAAAATCCTAGAGAGGAAATTTCTAGAAGGAAGATTTTGGAAAGAGAGTTTTTTAGAAAGGTTTTTGGAGAGAGTTTTTAGGAAGGTGAATCTAGGGAGTGTTTTTAGAAAGTGAATTTTGAGGAAAATATTTTGGAGAGGAGTTGAAAAAGAGAGTTTTGAAAAATAGATTTTGGAAGGGAGTTTTTGAAAACAATTTTGAAGAGGAGAGTTTTAGGAAAATATGTTGAAAAAGAGATTTTTAGAAAGAGATTTTTGAAGAGAGAGTTTTTTGGAAAGTATGAAACGTCTCACTTTCCTAAAGCGACTCTAACCATAAGAGGGCTAGAACCACTTTAAGAAAGTGGTTTTGAAAAACAATAAGATTTGAAAATATAGACTAAAAATGTCACTTTTAATGTAACACTTTCCTAAAGCAACCCTAGCCATGGAAAGGCTAGAATCACCCTAGAATTGTGGTTTTGAAAACAAATTTTTGAAAAAGAGATTTTGATGCAATTTTGAAAACAAGTTTGAAAACGATTTGAAAAATAACTTTGAAAACGGTTTTTAGAAGATGCAAGACTATGATATGCACAATGCAATTTGGGGTCGTGAACATACAAGGTTAAAGCTTCACCACATAATCAAGGGGGCCAGACCCACGTGGTCTTTGGTTAGACTAGAAGAAAGCCCCCGACACGGTGACTCTCCAATAGCCCAATCCTACACATGGACCGGGAATCCACTTGTTTCAAGCATGCAAAGAAAGGGGAGAAAGAGATGGGGGATTAAAATAGAGAAAACCCAAGTGGGTTAGGAGAGAGAAGAGAGAGGGGGGAAGTGCAAAAATTTAAATAAAGAGCCTACCGTATGTCTTGTTATTTTGCGCGCCTTGCTTTCTTCGGTCTTCGGCCTTGATCTTCGTCTTCAGTCTTCAAGAGTTGTCTTCAAGCTTCAAACTTCAGATTTCAACTCTTCAAGTCTTCGAATGAGGGTTGAAGGTTAGTGTATGAGTGTATGGGGGCGTGTATGAGTGTATAGGAGGCTAGGGTTTGTGTAGGGTGGCTAGGGTTTGGAAAACCTAGGAAAGCTAGGGTTTTTGAGGTGCTCAAGCTCTGTATATTGAATTATATGATTTTTAGGTTGAGTTTGCGGATCCCTTTTCACGTTGAATGAGGCTCTGTATTTATAGAGAGAGGAATACACTGGCGCCTGTTGCAGTGGCGCCAGGCCAAACTTCCTTCTAGCCCCACTAAGAGTGGCGCCAGGCCAAATATTGGCTTGGCGCCACTACTAGTGGCGCCAGCCAATTAGGAAACTATTAAAGTCGGCAAGCAACGTATCTTTGACTAGATTTGGGTGCCTGTACTAGTGACTACCATGCAATTTTTAGCCTGGCTTCATTAGGAGTGACTCCGAAAAGTCCGGGAATGATTTGGAGGAGCCGGGAATTACCTAGAAGGTTGGAAAGGAGCAGGAACACTTAAAATAGTGTCCTGGAGATATTTGACTTGAAAAGTGAGGATAAGATGTGTTCGAAAGGTTGACCGGGCCTTTAGGGGCAAAACGGTTACTCGGACCAGGAAACTGCCGGGACAGACTCAGATTGTCCCGGAAGAAGACTTGGGGATCTGGAAACATTACTCAGAATGTTCCCAGGAGGTTACCAGTTTGATACCCAGAGCCGGTGTGGTTGGAAAAGGAGACTGGCCCACCAGGGGTAAAACGGTCATTTCACATCGGGTCGGCCGGAACTGGCTCGGAATGATTCGGAAAGATAAAAAGGAGGTTGAGAACACGATAAAAAGTAGTCTCAAGAGGTTACCGGTTTGATACCCAGAGCCAGTGTGGTCGAAATAGGAGACCGGCCCACCAGGGGCAAAATGGTCATTTTGTACCGGGTTGGCCGGAACTGACTCGAAATGATCCGGAAAGATAAAAGAAGGTTGAGAATACTATAAAAAGTAATCTCAGGAGATTACCGGTTTGATATCCAGAGCCGATGTGGTTCCCGGGGCATTCGGATACCTAGGGGCAAAATGGTCATCTTGACCGGAAAGTCTCGGAAAAGGTCCAAAGGGCAGTTTGGTCATTTTTCACCAAAGTGGGCTAACAGACACTAGTGTTGACCTGGGTTTTTAGTGTTTCCGCCACTTTAATGGCAGTTGTCATGACACAGGGGTTTGTTGCCAATTCCCTTTATCGACCTATTTGTGAGTATTCCCGCTACTCTAACGGTTTTGTGAGTAGTTTCGCTACTCGGACCGTCTCGAGGAATAAACTGTCTCGAGAGAGGGATTGGAAAGGGGACTTACCGTCTCCGAAGAGACGTGCTTGGATTGGAACTGTCTCGAGAAATAAACTGTCTCGAGAGTGGGATTGGAAAGGGGACTTATCGTCTCCGAAGAGACGTGCCTGGATTGGAACCGTCTCGAGGAATAAACTGTCTCGAGAGTGGGATTGGAATCGAAAAGGAAAGGACAATGCCCCTAAGGGCATTTTGGTCATTTTGCCTCTATTTAGGCCTGACAGGCCCGCAAAGCGAGGGAAAGACGGAATTTGGACCTAAAGAATTGGTTTCGATTGGAATATTCCCACAATGACTTGAAAACAAGTCTAGACGGAGTGTAGACTGCCGAGCAGTCAAAAATGGGGTGCTTACAAACCCCTCTTTGCATGGGTTGCCCATGCTATCCCATCCTTAAAGCCGAGTCATTACAAAATGGGAAAGGATCCCTAAAAGTAATAATCGTCCACAAAAGTATGAGATAAAGGGATAAACTGAAAACTTTATCTTTTTCATTTCAAATCAAGAATGCAGGGCATGTGTGTTTATTTAATAGGACATGTAAGAAATAGACAGATAAAAAGGAAACAGACGAATTTTATGAAAACCTCCCTTTTCTTATGGGCCATTTGGTGAGAACCCTTAACCCTTAATAGGGTTTTAGGACTATGCCAACCTCCTTGGTGCATCATTCACCAGGTGTATCAACGGATGGCGAGTTCTGGACATTTGGCATGCATTTGGAAGTTAGAAGATTATGTTGTTGCAATGCACGGGTCTGACAAGACTTCGCATATAGTGAAGTCCTCTTCTGCTTGAAGTCTTCCTCTACTTGGATGGTGATTGTTGTGACATGTCATGGAGGTAATATCTTGTAGGTGGACGGTCAGTTCTTCTTGCTCTTTGATTTAGGTTTGGCCTTTTCTAACAACTAGATTTATCCTTCCATGAGTTTGAATCTGGTGAGGTGCTAGAGGGATTCCATGAATTCAGTCGTGCTCTCTGACCTATAGAAAGAAAAAGAAAAATAGAATGCAGTCAGTATGTGAAGTTGGAGGTTCTATGTGATGCATGTCCTATGGAGGTCCCTTCTTTGAGGGAATCTAGGCATGGTGACAAGTCCATTTGGGAGGTGGGGTTTTGCCCCTTTTATGCAATACAATACCTCTTTGGTGTGGGCCAATTGATGTTTCTTTATTTGGGCAATCCCATCTCCATGGACTAAGAGAGATTTGGGCCTCTCTCGAGATATGGTTCTATGCATGCCATGAATCCTTAGGGTTTAAGAACCTGTAGGAATTTTGGTAGGTTCCATTAACATGAGATCGAATTGCTCCTTTCTCTCAACGGTTGATTAGATGCATGAGAATGAAATGACTCGAGTTTCTTGGAACTCTTGTCTTGCAATGGATATGGGTGCATGAGCATAAAAGAAGTGAACGTGCAAGCAATATGATGATAATAAGTGAGTGATTTAGAAAACCCCCTTCTTGTCTTGCTTTTGCCTTCAATTCTTTTGGTATTTGGAGATGAGAAGGGGAAGATAGAAGATAAGAAACAAAAGAGAAGTTAGTGCCTTGATTTGAATATTTCTATGCAATGCATGTCCTAGGGGTGCCCCTACTTAGGAGGGAGACTAAACATAGTGAATTAGCTCATTTTTGGAGATAGGAGATTTACCCCTGTATGCAAATACCTTACCGTCAAGTGAGAAGCTTCAGCCATCCATGTATTCATTCGCAAAAATAAAGAAGTACATTGAATTTTGGGTTTAAGATACAAGAGAATTGAAATACATTTAAACAGGGGGAGAGGGAACATGTTCCTTTGGACTTCCACCTATCTAGTTTTACAAAGGAAAAACCTAAACTACTCTTGAGTCTTCGGATTCGCCTTCGTTGGATTTGATGTCGAGGAGGTTGCTGAGAGACCTTGTTGATCGATTGCCCCTTGTCTTCTTGGCAATCCTATCTCCGTGATCATAGAGGGATTGGGGCCCCTCTTATGGAATGGATTGGTATGCATGCTATGAGTCCTTAGGGTTACGTGGAAACCCTTAGGGTTTAGGTAGGTTTAATGCAAGGGAGAGTCACCTTGGTGTCACTCTCAGTGGGTTGATCATATGCATGAAAATGCAGTGACTTGAGTTATTTGGAACTCTTGTCTTGACATGGGATGTGGAAAGCATGAAAATGGATGCATAAAGTATACGGAGAGAAGATTCAGTTGAAGTAAACATGCATACATGAACAGTTAGACAGTCATTATAACAGTATGAATACAATCAGTATAACAGCAGGAATAGACAGGTATAAATGAAAGTAAGAGCAGTCGCCCTTTCCTTCGTGGTTTTGAAAATGGTGCTCGTGTCTTAAATTCGACAGAGGTTCGGCTATGCATGGTGTCTATATGAGTATGAAGTTAAGGGTTGACTAATGCGTCCTAAAAAGGCTCGGTCCCTAGATCTTCAAACCTAGGCCCACTCCCCGAGGTGGTGCCATGATCGGTTGGTGATCCGTGGCGGGGAACCATCAAGAGGCCATATGCGAAGAAACTGACACAGCATCTTGCCCATAACCAATATACTGTTCCCCCCTTCTAACTTGAAAGGATATATCAGAGTAATATGCAAGTATACAAAATGCAGGTGCACATGCAGTGTGTGTGTGATTTTTTAAAAAGTGGAGGAAAGAGCCCAACCTTCTAAGTATTCCCCAGTGGAGTCACCAGCTGTCGCGCCCAAATTTTTCACACTAGAGGAATACTCACACAAGCGGGAAAAACGATGTACTCTCTCATTAGAACTCACCCTCCTAAAAGAATGAGTGCGACTAAGTTTGAATTGAAAATAGATTTGAATAAAGGGCTTTTGAAAAAAGTTTGGAGTCGCCACCTAACTTGATTAAAGTGAGTTAGGTCACCCAAAAACTAAGCATAATCCAAAAACTACACTTAGGGTTTTGAAAAAATGATTTTGAAAATATCTCCTCATGAGAGAGTTTTTAGAAAAACAGGTTGTTTGGCAACCTTTGGAAAACATTTAGTCCTTTTTTGAAAATAACTCCTTTTGGTCTTTAAAAACAATGATCCTAGGTTCAGAAGTTGGTTATGTGTATGGAAGACGCACCAAGCCATCACCCTACCCCGCCCTTTCGGTACCTACATGTCAATCTACCCTAGATTCACCTATGAGAGTCTTCACCTAACTATGTTCAATCCTATCCACTTTGAAAAACAATGTTTAAAAAGAAACTAACATGATTCATGATATGCAAGTGCAAGATAAGAGACTTGATTTAGAAAATAGATTTGAAAGGAAGAATTTGATTTGATTTTAGAAGAAAGATTTGAAAGGACAGATTTGAAATTGGAAGTTTGAAAGTAGATTGGAGATTTGAAAAGACTGTAGAATTTGAGACTTGAAAAATGTGGAGATAGAAATTTGAAAAATGTTGTGAAATTTGAGATTCGAAAAATGTTGTGACCGCACCCATGAGGGTTGCCCACGTATCCTTTTGGAGGAATCAGGTCAGTCGTAGTTCAGGCAAGAGTCCGATTGAAAATAGAAGAATTGATTGGAAGAAAGAGATTGAATTGGAAATTGGATTGGAAGATTGCGAGAATGAACTTTGATCGGAAAACTTGAAACGAATTGATTTTGGAAAGCTTGGTTTTAGGAAACCTAGACTTAGGAAAGACTTGAGACTTAGAAAAGATTTGACTTGACTTAGAAGGAATTTAGAAAAGATTTGACTCAAACGTTGGACTTGAAAATTTTAGAAAATGATTGGATTTAGGAAAGATTCGAATTAGGAAAGGTCCGATTTAGGAAAGTTTCGAATTAGGAAAGTTTTCATTTTAGGAACGTTATGGTTTAGGAAAGTTTTAACTTAGGAAAGTTTCAACTTAAGAAAGTTTTGGATTAAGAAAGTTTCGAATTTAGAAAATTTTCAAAATAGGAAAGGTTTTCAAATTAGGAAAGTTTTGAAATAGGGATGTTTTGAAATAAGGAAGTTTTGAAAATAAGAAAGTCTTGAGTTTAGAAAGCTTTAGATTTGGAAAGATTTGAAGTTTAGAAAAGTTTAGAATTTAAAAAGTTTGGACGTTTAGGAAGATTTGACTTAAGAAAGTTTTGAATTTGAAAAACTTCAAATTTGGAAAGATTTGAAATGTAGAAAGTTTAAGATTTAGAAAGTTTTAGAGTTTTAAAAAATCTTGAGATTAGGAAAGGTTTGAGTTTAAGAAAGATTAGAAAACCTAGATTCAGAGAGTTAAGATTTGAAAAGGGGTAGAGTTAGGAAAGGGTTGAATTTTGAAAGTTGAATTTTAAGATTTGGGAAACATTTTTACGTTCAAGTTTTGGAAACTTAAGATTTAGGAAAGTAGAAGATTAGGAAGGAGTTGAATTAGGAAAGATTTGAATATGGAAGGGATTGGATTTTGTTTCTAAGAAGAAGTGTTTGATTTTGTTTCCAAAAACGGAGGATTGCATCTAGTTTCCTAAACTGGAATATTGGATTTGGTTTCTTAAAGGAAAGATGGGATTTGGTTTCCTAAAGGAAAGATAAGATTTGTTTTCCTAAAACGAAGATTGGAATTGACAAGGATTTGGAAAGGGAGGTTTTAGAAACCCTAGATTTGCAAAGCTATAGTTTTGACGTAGAAAAGAGGTTTTGGAAATATGTATAGTTTTGATGTGAAAACAAGAGATTTTGGAAACTTAGGTTTTAAGGCAAGTTTGAAAACCATGTTTTTGGAAAGAAAAATATGGTTTCCTAATTGTGGGCTCTAGGGCTTGAATTGGGCACCAAGAAAAAGGATTTTTTAGAAATTGTGTTTTTGAAAACAAGTTTTTGGAAGGAAATCCTAGAGAGGAGTTTTTTAGAAAAAGATTTTTGAGAAAGAGATTTAGGAAGAGGTTTTTTTAAGAATGAAAACTAAGGAACGTTTTTGGAAAGTAGACTTTGAAGAGAGCATTTTGGAAAGGAGTTTAAAAAGAGAAGTTTTGGAAAATAAATTTTTTGAGGGAGTTTTTAGAAAACAATTTTGAAAAGAAGAGCTTTAGGAAAGTATGTTGAAAAAGAGATTTTTAGGAAGAGATTTTTGAAGAGAAGGTTTTTAGAAGGTATAAAAATGTCTCACTTTCCTAAAGCGATTCTAACCATAAGAGGGCTAGAACCACTTTAGGAAAGCGGTTTTGAAAATAACAAGATTTGAAAAGATAGACCATAAAAGTCACTTTGAATATAACACTTTTGGAAGGAAATCCTAGAGAGGAGTTTTTTAGAAAAAGATTTTTGAAAAAGAGATTTAGGAAGAGGTTTTTTTAAGAATGAAAACTAGGGAACGTTTTTGGAAAGTAGACTTTGAAGAGAGCATTTTGGAAAGGAGTTTAAAAAGAGAAGTTTTGGAAAATAAATTTTTTGAGGGAGTTTTTAGAAAACAATTTTGAAAAGAAGAGCTTTAGGAAAGTATGTTGAAAAAGAGATTTTTAGGAAGAGATTTTTGAAGAGAAGGTTTTTAGAAGGTATAAAAATGTCTCACTTTCCTAAAGCGATTCTAACCATAAAAGGGCTAGAACTACTTTAGGAAAGCGGTTTTGAAAATAACAAGATTTGAAAAGATAGACCATAAAAGTCACTTTGAATATAACACTTTTGGAAGGAAATCCTAGAGAGGAGTTTTTTAGAAAAAGATTTTTGAGAAAGAGATTTAGGAAGAGGTTTTTCTAATAAGGAAAACTAGGGAACGTTTTTGGAAAGTAGACTTTGAAGAGAGCATTTTGGAAAGGAGTTTAAAAAGAGAAGTTTTGGAAAATAAATTTTTTGAGGGAGTTTTTAGAAAACAATTTTGGAAAGAAGAGTTTTAGGAAAGTATGTTGAAAAAGAGATTTTTAGGAAGAGATTTTTGAAGAGAAGGTTTTTAGAAGGTATAAAAATGTCTCACTTTCCTAAAGTGATTCTAACCATAAGAGGGCTAGAACCACTTTAGGAAAGCGGTTTTGAAAATAACAAGATTTGAAAATATAGACCATAAAAGTCACTTTGAATATAACACTTTCCTAAAGCAATCCTAACCATGGAAAGGCTAGAATCACCCTAGGATTGTGATTTTGAAAACAAGTTTTGAAAAAGGAGATTTTGATGCAATTTTGAAAACAAGTTTGAAAACGATTTTGAAAACGATTTTTCGAAAATGCAAGATCATGATATGCACAATGTAAATTTGGGGTTGTGAACATACAAGGTTAAGGCTTCACCACATAATCAAGGGGGTCGAACCCACATGGTCTCCAGTTAGCCTAAAAGAAAGCCCCCGACACAATGACCCTCCAATAGTCCAATCCTACACATGGACCGGGAGTCCCTTTGTTTCAATCATGCCAAGAAAGGGGGGGAAAGAGATGGGGAATTAAAATAGAGAAAACCTAAGTGGGTTAGGAGAGAAAAGAGAAAGGGGGAAGTGCGGAAATTTAAAGAGAAAGCCTACCGTATGTCTAGTTTATTTTGCGTGCCTTGCTTGTCTTCGGTCTTCATCTTGATCTTCGTCTTCAATCTTCAAGAGTTGTCTTCAATCTTCAAACTCCAGATTGTAGCTCTTCAAGTCTTCAAAGGAGGGTTGAAGGCTAGTGTATGAGTGTATGGGGGTGTGTATGAGTGTATAGGAGGCTAGGGTTTAGTGTATGGTGGCTAGGGTTTGGAAAACCTAGAGAAGCTAAGGTTTAAGGAGTGTTCGAGCTCTGTATATCGAATATTGGTGTTTTTAGACTGAGTTTGCAGACCCCTTTCATGCTGGAAGAGGCTCAATATTTATAGAGAGAGGAATGCACTGGCGCCTGTTACAGTGGCGTCAGGCCAAACATTACACCGGCGCTTCTAGGAGTGGCGCTAGGCCCTTTTTTGGCTTGGCGCCACTACTAGTGGCACCAGCCATTTAGGAAATGTTTAAGGTCGGCAAGTAACATATCTTTGACTAGATTTGGGCGTTTGTACTTGTGACTACCATGTAATTTTTAGCCTGGCTTCACTAGGAGTGACTCCAGAAAGTCCGGGAATGATTTAAGGGACCGGGAATGACTCGAAAGGCTGGAAAAGAGTAGGAATACTTAAAATACTGTCCCGGAGGTATTTGACTTGAAAAATGAGGATAGGATGTATCGAAAGGGTTGACCGGGCCTTTAGGGGCAAAACGGTCAATCAGATCGGGAAGTTGCCGGGACGAACTCAGACTATCCCAGAAGAAGACTTGAGATTAGGAAACATTATTCAGAATGTTCCCAAAGGTTGCTAGTTTGATACCCAGAGCCGGTGTGGTCGAAAAAGGCGACCGGCCCTCTAGGGGCAAAACGGTCATTTCGCACCGGGTTTGCCGGAACTGACTCAGAATGATCCGAGAAGGTAGAAGAAGATTGGAAATACTATAAGAAGTATTCTCGGGAGGTCACCGGTTTGATACCTAGAGCCGGTGTGGTCGGAAAAGGTGACCGGCCCACCTGAGACAAAACGGTCATTTTGTACCGGGTTTGCCGGAACTGACTCGGAATGATTCGAAGGATAAAGAGAGATTGAGAATACTATAAAAAGCATTCTCAGGAGATTATCGGTTTGATACCCAGAGCCGGTGTGGTTCCCAGGGCGTTTGGATGCCTAGGGGCAAAATGGTCATCTTTACCAAAAAGTCTCGAAAAAGGCCCAAGGGGCGGTTTGGTCATTTTTCACCGAAGTGGGCTAGTAGGCACCGATGTTGACCTAGGTTTTGAGTGTTTCCGCCACTCTGACGGCGGTTGTCGTGACACAGGGGTTCGTTAGCAATTCCCTATATCGACCTGTTTGTGAGTATTTCCGCTACTCTAACGGTTCGCGATCTTTCCTGAGATGCCTGATCTCGGGAAGCTGCTAAAGGGACTTAGCACCTGAGAAGTCAATTTTCTCGGAAGGCGTGCCTAAACGGATGTTTCTGCATTGGCGGGCTAGCAAGCGCCAAAGGTGGGCCGTTCTACCATCTAGAGGACTTGGGGTCTCATCCTAGTCGACAGGTTTAAAGGGACTTACCGTTTCGAAGAGATTTTCTTTGAAAAACGTGCCGGACCGTCTCGAGGAATAAACTATCTCGAGAGAGGGATTGGAATTGGAAAGGGGACTTACCATCTTCGGAAAGACGTGTCTGATTTGGAACCGTCTCGAGGAATAAACTGTCCTGAGAGAGGGATTAGAATTGGAAAGGGTTCTTATCGTCTTTGGAAAAATGTGCCTGATTTGGAACCATCTCAAGGAATAAACTGTCTCGAGAGAGGGGTTGGAGTTGAAATTGGAAAGGACAATGCCCCTAAGGGAATTTTGGTCATTTGGCCTCTATTTGGGCCTGGTGGACCCGCGAAGCGATGGACAGATGGGATTTGGACTTAGAGAGTTGGTTTTTATTGGAATACATCCATATTGACTTGAGTACAAGTCCAAACGGAGCGTAGATTGCCGAGCGGTCAAAAATAGGGTTCTTACAGGTGATCGATCAAAACACTTTGACTTAACAAAGTTATCTTCTTATTCAATTTGGATTGAATCAATCATTTGATACTCATCTTTTCTTAACTATCAATCTGTCAGGGCTTCACCTTCTCAATGTTGGGTTCTTTTACAAATCTTTCTCTTTTATTGTCGAGCTCTTTCTTTATTTGCCGAGCTATTGCTTTCATTGCCGATTTCTTCTTTTTGCTAGCAATTCTTCTTTCTCCTTTGGAATCACTTCAATGAAACTTTTGTAAACTTGATGAAGTCTATTCAAACATATTGTCTGCATTGATTCTTTTACATCTCAAAAGAATTCTTCACTTAGATTGCATGTAGAGATCAAACAATCAATATGAATCTTCTTTTTAGGCAACTTCTAATCACATTATCTTGGATCGACCTTTTGCATACTTGATGAAGTCTTCAATTGAGCTTTTTCAATCTCTTCATAATCAAATCAGCATCAACTAATTTTTACACTCTGATGAAGTTTTCAATCCCTTTGAGTGCAATACAACTTCATTGAGTCTATGCATACTTGATGAAAGCTTTATTTGAACACATTCAATCTCTTCAAATGCAAAACATCTGTTTGAAGTAGAAATAGGTGCCAATGCTCTATTTGGTTCATTGCATAGCTCTTAGAGGTCATTGCTTGATCCTGAGCTTGTTGTGCATTCACTTTGACATGTATTAGACTTAAAGTTGAATTTTAAGTCTAAATTATAAATTTTAGTAATCTGCACACTAAGTAAATGCGTTAGTAAAATAACACAAGGTTTAGTTATCATCAAAATCTTCATGGAGACCAACCTTGAGTCAACAATCTCTCCCTTTTTGATGATGACAAAACCTTTGCAAAATAAGTTAATATATGATAAAATGAATAAAGTTGAATGGCATACCAGTAGAGAACTCCCCCTTTGTTTCATAATTAAGCAAATCATCCTTAGAAAACAATAGACATTTCAAAAACAACTTTCAGGGAGTTTTTGTTAGTTAATTAAAAAATAGAGGGAAATGATTCATGTTACTCCCCCTGAGAACATGCTCAAAATTTATCAGCTAATAAACAGTTAATTTCACTTCCATTCATCAATCATATATACTCTATTTCTTGTCCAATTCATTCCCAGTTCGAAAATAAGTGCAAATTACTTTGAATAAACACACATTGTTCAATTCTTCTCCCTAATTCTAGTTTATGCATACTCAATTTTGTCCAGTTTTTCTCCAAATCTTCTCTCCCTTTTTGTCAATCCATCAAAAAGAGAAAGAAAATGAAAAACATAGACAAGTATAATAGCAAAAAATATTAAAACAACATAAAGTGTATAGTCAGGAAAGCAATCAAACAATCAAGAATTCAAAGAAGATCAATGGGGCACCAGAACAAAAGCATATTTCATTCATTCAACCAAAATGATATTACAAGAGATTTCACAGTTGATGTTCCCAAAAATTATGCAATAAAATTAACAAAAAAAAAATGTGATAACAGGACCATGAGTGACAGAGCCATGAGAGTTCAGGATGATGTTGGAGGATTTGGGAGGAGTTTAAGTAGATGGAAAGGGAGAGGGCGATAAATCAATAGGATCCGAGGTAGTGTTGGATGGACTAGAAAAGAGTCTTGACCTCAAACCATATGGTTTCCTGCGTACAAAACTAGAAACTAAGGTAGATGGAGTAGCTCGCTTTGCTGAACCAACTTTCTTCCTTGGTGCAACATCCTCAGATTCATTTTCTGTGTCCTCCAATTCTTCCTTTGGTTCCTTTTCCACTTCCTCTTCCTCCACTACAATGCCTTGAGCCTTTTTTAGTCGAATCACGTCCTGCTTAAGGCTCTTCAACTACAGAAATCCATCATCAAGCTTTTGGTTCATGCTTTGAAGCATGTCCGTCATATTTCCCAAGAGTTCATCAACAGGAGAGGCTTCAAGGGTTTGGGTTAAGGGTCTTCTGGGCCTAGAGACAGATGCTCTTTTCTGTGAAGAGCTAGTAGGGGCAATTTTATGAGGCCTTGGAACCCAATGGCCATTAACTTTCTTATATCCCATCCTGCTCAAGGTGTACTTACTATATTCATCTTTGTAGGTTCAAGCTTTCTGTTGGTCACACCCAAGAGATTGACTAGAAAATGTTTGAAGATATTGATGAGTAACATCCCGTAAGGTAGGTTTTTGGAAATGGTAGTAGCGGCATTGGCCATATTGGAGAGAATGTAGAATGGAACATCAATTCTGGTATTTGTGAGGAAGGCCCATAAAAAGAACAATTCCTTCTCACTTACATGCTCAAAACTACCAAACTTGGGTATGAAAATTATGGCCACAAAATGATGTAACAATCTCAACTCAACACGAAGGTCATTGGCTATGGGTTAGGTGGACTCGGGTAGGTCTTGACCATAGAGTACTTGAAGCTGTCTCTTTCGGCTAATAGTTTCAACGTAGGTTTCTCCACCATACCCTGTGCCCACAATCTCTGCAAGAGTGCCCTCATTTCGAGTGATTTTCACTCCATTTACAAAGCTAGTAATTTCGTTACTTCCAACTTTCTTTATGAGATTAAAGTATAAATGAATAACCAATTTTGGGTATACATTTTCTCTAATTATTGTGTAGGGTTTCCATCCTAGACTGGCAAGGGTGTGAGGGAAGTCGAAATTCTCACTTTCAAAATAGGCATAATTTATCCAGTGTCCACTCAAAACTTTACAATGACCAAAAATATTCATGTACCTTTCCTCAGCCAATGCATCTCTGAAATGTGTGATATCCCATCCAGGTTGTTTTCCAGGAGCCCTTTCCTCTGATTCTCTAATGACTAGTCCAACCCTTTTTCCCTTTTGAGTAGCAAAGAGGGGTCATTAGGGTTTTCTTGTCCTCGTTCGATTTTAGGAGCCATTAAGGGATTAGGAATGTTGAGAGAGAATGGAATGGAGTCAATTAGGGTTTATACTAGGATTGAAATGAAGAAATGTGATGGTTCGGTGGTGACAGTTGGGCTTTGGTGCGAACAGGGGAGCGGGAGAGAAAAAGAGTGAGAGTAAGAGAGAGAGAGAGAGAGAAATTTCAAATGTTTGTAAAAGTGGGCTTCGTGAAAGTATATAGGCCCAACTCATGAGACGACTCATGAACTTAATAAGCCGACACATGCCTGTTAATGAAATAATTTAAGTCCATTGTCGTGATGAGTCGACCCTATGAATTGGGGTGTCGATTCATGCAACCAGACTAGGCATGTCAATTATAAGAAATTCAGAATATGACCTTTTTCAAGTTTTGAGATAATAGATATCTTAATATGATCATGTAATGCATCATGAATTCAAGAAATGCAAATCATATAAAAGATAATCACATTTAAAAACATTCTAAACATAAATTTCACTTAAATCAATCAAATTTGAAAGCATAGGATCACTCATCCCTAATTCTCTTCTTATCATACAAAAATGATCTTCATTTAATGGTTTGATAAAGATATCAGCTAATTGCATGTTGGTGCATACAAAACCAAGTTCAATATCACCTTTTGTACATGGTCTCGTATAACGTGATATCTAATTTCAATGTGTTTTGTGCGAGAGTGTTGAATAGGATTTTTAGTCAAGTTTATAGCACTAGTATTATCACACTTAATAGGAATGTGATCAAATAAGATTCCATAATCTTCTAATTGTTGCTTAATCCATAACACTTGGGCACAACAGTTGCCAGCTGCTACATATTCAGCCTCAGTTGTGGAGAGAGCAACTAAATTTTATTTCTTGCTATACCAAGATACAATCATATTGCCTAGGAGTTGGCAAGAGCCACTTGTGCTCTTCCTATCAACTCTACTCCCCGCATAGTCAACGTCAGTGTAAGCATCCAAATTAAAGTAAGTGCCCTTTGGATACCACAATCCAAGGTTTGGTCTATGCTTAAGATAACGAAAAATTCTCTTTACAGCAATCACATGAGATTCTTTAGGATTTGATTGAAAACAAGCACGTAAGCAAACACTAAACATTATATCTGGTCTATTAGCATTCAGATTCAATAGGGAGCCTATCATGCTTCTATAAAGTTTAGTATCTACTGATTT